>ML677334.1:48953966-49564694 GCA_007922305.1 Dermatemys mawii
TTGTCGGACGCATGCAGTGGAAGACTTCCACTGCATGCATCCGACAAAGTAGGTATTAGCCCACGAAAGCTTATGCTCTAATACTTTAGTTAGTCTCCGAGGAAAGGTTGTAAGAACTGGGGATGTGTAGTCTTGAGAAAAGTAGGGTGAGGGAGGAAATGATAGCAGACTTCAAATATGTCAAAGGTTATTATAAAGAGGAAAGTGATCAGTTTTTCTCCTTTTACATTGAAGTGAGCATAAGTAGTAAAAGGCTTAGTTTTCAGCAAGGGAAACTTAGAATTATTTTCCTAATATCTAACTAGAAGGATAATTAAGCAACTATAAGGATAGTTGAAGGTTTTTAAGAACAGGTTTGACAAACACCTCTCAGGGATGATCTAAGTATATTTAAATTCTGCCCCAGTGCAGGGGGATGGACTAGATGAGATCACCAACATCTGTGATGGCTTCATAGACCATTGAAAGGAAGCCTAGAACATAACCAGAGGGGGAAAAATGTCCTTTCTTTCTAAGAATTCACCACATTCACACATGTAATAGTCATGGAAACACAGAGGGCAATCAGAACCTTCTCTGGTCACTGACCCTAGCACATGTTTCTGACCCTGAGCCCTTGGAACCTCTAGTAACAATTTTTCAACACCTCCTTTGATGTGGAAAATCTACTACTCATCTTAAAACATTCAATAGTCTGACTGGTACTAAGGAAACCACTGCTCAACAGAGATATCACAAAGTTCTATGCAATGTCTAATCTCTCTCCCTTTTCTAAGCAATTTAATAAAGAAACTACCTAGCAAAAGTCAGCTGCTCCAGTGTGGTCAGCTGCCTGGATCTTTCGAAGACAAATGTCAGGCCTGGGCTTAGTACAGAGGAAGTATCTGTTGCTGTGACTTCCTGACCATAGACAACTGAACTACATTAATACTCATCCTGTTGGAGTTCTCCTCAGTATTGGTTACCACTGATGCACTGGCCTCCAGTGGATTCCCAGTAAACTGTCAGGTTTGGGGTGAAGTCCTGTGGCTATTGGATGGGTGGGCAGAGCCTTTTCCACAGATATAATTATAGGGGAAAAACTCCTCAAGGAGCTCTCTGCATAAAGTATCTGCCATGAATATTTATGTTGGAGGTGATGATCCAGGCTCTGGGGATTTTGGAGAAGGGATGGTTGTGGTGACCATTTTAGCATGTGCACATACATCTGTGGCCATTTGAGCTGTTAAAAGAAACTTCTCCCATGGCTCCACAGCTGTGCTCCTAAAGAGAAATGGTACCAAAATTGTGAAAGTTAACCAATCAGTGTGATAGAAATCAAAAGAAATGTTGAAATAAAAGATGAGGGCGGGGAGCATGGCAATGGGGAAGAATGGGTATATTTTTATATTTGTTTACTTAATTTTATAAATACATTTTCCAATTCCTTTTCTTTTAAAGTATTTTATTGGTTCAAAGAAGGCATATGTCATCTCAATTATATTTCACCAGAACGATGAGCTCTACAGTGACAAGGACATATGAGAATTTATAGGTCCCTTGAAAATTTCACATTGTACTAATGATAAACTATTTTTAACTGATCTTCAGCATATTTTTCTTGATTTCCCCTAATTGTTATCAGATTTAAATTCCTTTGGGTAAAATGAGTTCTTTAAAGAATAGTCTGCAATATTTGAAAATCCTGGCTTCCAAGTCCTCAGAGCTGAACTACATTTTAGATAAGTTCAGATGAACATTTGGAAATTGTAGATCTGGATAATGCATCTGTGAATTTAAAATGTGTTGTTTCTCATCTAGCTGTGTAACTTGTGATATTGGGGTCCTTTCAAGACTCAGGGCCAAATTCAGCTCTCACTGACGCTGGTGTAAATGAGGAATAACTCCACTGAAATAAACAGAGAGTGCAACTGGTGTAAATGAAATCACTATCAGATCACAACATTCAGAAATACCTCAATGTCATATATGTACTATATACAGTAGACTCTCGATTAACCAGGCTGTGGATTAACCAGAATGTAAAAAAAAAAATATGTGTAACTCGCAAGGCTGTCTTTGGCTTTGTTGCTGCCCCAAGCACAAAAAAACCCAAACAAACAAACAAAAAACCCACCATGAGGCAGGGCAGCCAGTGAACCAACACCCTCTGCCCCCGGCGCAGGGTGGCTGGTGACCCAATCCCTCTCCCCACCATATTTCCTATGGATGGTGATTATCCGGGATTTTATTAACCAGGATTATTTCTTTTTCCTATCATCCCGGATAATCGAGAGTCTACCATATGACATAAAATTCAAGAAAGTGAATTTCTGTTACACCATCAGGGAAATAGAAAAAAATAAAATATTGTGTAATTTTATGTGAAGCAAAATTCTGTTCCAAGAAGTAAATCAGGAAGCAGCTACTGAAACTTGTATTATAGGAGTACAAAATGATTAAAGTGTGTCTTAAACAATACAAAAATGGTAAAAACTACATGCAATACCAATAGGATATTTAAAAATGTCATGACATTAGACTTTCAAGTAATTTTGTTTTTCTTTACATTCAGTCAACACTTTTGGAAACACAAAACACACACTTATGCCTATCTTGCAGTCACTTTCACTTAAAATGTATCCAATTGTTTTTCTGCAATGGATCATTCTGTCCCCGCTTTCCTTTCGTGTGTAGCTGGAAAATTCCAATAGTTATATCTTTGACAACTTTCTCCCCGTCCCGTCATTCCTTGTTTAAGGAAAACAAGAAAGGAGGGAACACTGAAAGGCTGAAAAATTATTGATTTAGTAAATTCTGTAAACCTTACCTTGGAGCCGAAAAAAGTCTCACTGATGATGTCCTTAAAGAAACAGAGCAAAATATATTTGAAACCAAATTTCTTCATGCCTCAAGTTGCAGTAGATCCTTTCCCAGCCTACACTCACAAACATGCATACTCTGAAAGCTATCTGAACACACTCTGATAGGATAAAGCTTTATGCCTTTAGTCATACAAGGACCAGAGAAACAAAGAGCAGTGGAGTTTCTGGCCCTTGTGAAAAACAGAGTCACACTACTCAGTAGCTATTTAAAGAGTTGATGCCTTCAGGATAAATGCTCATAGTGTGTTTTCCTGTTTGTGTCAGAACTTAAACCTTTCATCCATTTCCTAAGAGGAGAAATAAAAGCACAATCTGTTACTAGTAGCTCTGTGATTCATGAGAGACACTGTAGTGTGAGTGAAATAGAAAGGCAGGGCTAATTTATTTGTTTTCCACTGAAAGGATGTAAGGCATTTCCCATTAACGTTATTTTAAAAAATCATAAATAAATGACTACATCTAACATAATGAAGAGTTCTATCTGTATTGATACTGCAACCCCACCCAATCCAAAACTTCAATACACAGTGCCATCTGGGAAAGAAAACTGAGGCAAAACATGGATTACAGAAAAATCCAACATTTATGCGAAAGCCTTTCTGCTTCAGGAAAGTACCCAAGAGAATAGATTAGCTGAACCCTTCAAACACGAGGAAGCTTTTAAAGAACATGCAACAGGTTTCACATTAAGAAAACAACAGAACCGGGCTTGTATCATAACATTTGCATCCAGACTCAAAACTTCTGAAGTTTGTGCATGATTGGATCCAGGTTTTGGCTTGGGTCCACTTCTATAAAATACACCATGGAAACAATTCCTTATTGCAGTCTGTTAACTCACAGAAAGGAGATCCAATAAATAGCTTTCAAACAAGTATTCCAAATGTTCAAACATATTTAATAAAAACAGCTTTACTAGTCTGTTCAATTATCTAAACAGGTCTGTCTAAAACACATTTCCTCTAACCTTTCCACCCCCAAGTTGTAGGAGGAAGAGCTGAAACTCTTGTTACAGCCTCATGTGACATCTCAGTTCAGGGCTTCCAGAGACCTTGTTAAAGTCATCCAACAAAGTAAGGAAGAGAGAACCTGATATTTCTAATGTAAAAACCAACCCAACACCAGCAGAAAAAAATAAAGAAATAGGAGGAAACAATCTCTGTGATGACCATTATACATTTGCAGGGGCAGTAAAGGTGGGGAAAATGGCATTTTGTTTTGCAATTCAACTTCAGGTTCAAATTGTTTTCTTGTAATTTTTTATACAGGAAATCAAAACTCTTTCTCAGTCTCATCTCACAAAAATTTGTCTTTATGTAGCCTTTTGATTTCGTAAATCCTTTCGGATTTTAAAGATTTTAAAGATTATTGTCCATGGGATCAGGAATGCAGCTTGCTTGTCACTGGTTGCGATTATGGACTGGCCAGTCATGCTTTAAAGGATGAGCTGCAGGGACTGGGATGGCTCAGGAGATTGGCAATGGGCTTTCATACTATGAATTCAACTTGAGTTGATAATGACTGAAATAATGTGGTGGTCTAAGTCCATACCCACCTAGAAAGGGAACCATATTACAATATCATCACCACAGGAACTAACTGAGATGCTCAAGGCTGCAGGTCCTGGAGACTGATCTACTCCCCCATCCTTAGAGGATTTCTCTCACTAGTTAACTCATGGGATAAAAGGACTGGAAAGCTAGCAATGCTGCCACCTGTGTGGGACCTGTTGTGTGGATAAATGATAAAATTTAAAGGACACTGTCAGATCATTTTAAACCTAGTTCTAGGTTTTGTATTGACAACTTTTAACAAAATCAACTATTAGAAAAATAAGACGAGGAAGACTCTGTAGCACCTTAGAGACTAACCCATTTATTTCAGCATAAGCTTTTGTGGGCTATAGCCCACTTCATGGGATTAAGTGGGCTATAGCCCATGAAAGCTTATGCTGAAATAAACTGGTTAGTCTCTAAGGCGCTACAGAGTCTTCCTCGTCTTATTTATGGATACAGACTAACACGGCTGCTAATCTTAAACCTATTAGGAGAAATGTTTTCATGGTCGTTTTTCAAAATTCAGTGAAAACAGTATTTGTTTGAAACATTCAAACATTCTCTCCTAGTGTGTGTACAATAATCTAAGGTGTTATTAGTAACAAAGTAAGGTTGTAAGAATGTGACCCATGCACTTTAACCTAATAGTGTCCCTTTAGCAATTTCTAATGTCACAATCCTGGCTGGACTTCACACACAGGTGCTCAGAATCTCCAGGGCAGGGATTGTCTCTTACTATGTGTTTGTACTATGCTCAGCACAATGGGGCCATGACATCTTTTGGGGCCTTTAGGCACATATAATAAACAGAAATGATAAATAATAATGGGCTACAGTACCACTTGGAGCTCCACTGAAGCCATTGGGTCTCTGCATGTCACAGAGGTGTCTGCCTGCCAACGTTCTTTACAGACTTAAGGCCTTCATTGGTCAATCCGGGAAAAGTTGTTTTAAGGAACTGTCATTTTTCATGCCACGTGCACAAGAAGCTCTGAGCTGATTTAGTAGATTGTTCATATAGGGAAAAAAAGGTGTAATATTTCAGCAGCAGTAATGCTGAGCATTTAATAACTATCAATGACCAATGTATCTGGCCTTGCAGTATGATTTTTCTCAGAATTAAACAAAATGAGACACACAATAGAAATATAATTGACCCAAACCTTTAAAAAAACACCATCTACTTTATTGCCTCATACATATATGACCTGCTCCTGTGCTTAAAGTTAGGAATGTGCTTAAGTACGCTGATGAATCTGGGCATTAAACAGCAATTAAGAGCCCCCACTTTAAGAGGTAAATGTTACTGTGATATTGCTTAAAGCAGTGGTTTTCAATCAGCGGGTTGTGACCCAGTACTCGATTGCAGAATGTAAGGCACTGGGGGGTGGCGACTCTGTTCAGCACCACTGACCAGGTTGTTAAAAGTTTCATCAGCAGTGCTGCCTGGCTAAGGCAGGCTAGTTCCTTCCTGTTCCGACACTGCGCTGTGCCCCAGACACAGCCAGCAGCAGGTCCGACTCCTAGGCAGGGGGCCCCTGCCCTGAGCACCAGCTCTGTACTCCCATTGGCCGGGAACAGGTCAATGGGAACTGGGGGAGCAGTGCCTGTGAGTGACAGCCATGTGGAGCCACTAGAGCACCTCTGCCTAAAAGCTGGACCTGCTGTTGGCTGCATCTCGGGTGCAGCGCAGTCCATGGTGCCAGGACAGGCAGGAAGCCTGTCTTAGCACCCCCGCTGCTCTGCTGACTGGGAGCCAGCTGAGGTAAGCTCGTGCTCCAGTCCCCTGCCCCAGCCCTGAGCCCCCCAACCCAGAGTCCCTTCCTGTACCCGAAAATCCTCATCCCTGACCCCCCCCCCCAGTGCCTACACCCAGAGCCCTGACCCCCTCCAGTCCTGAGCCTCCTCAAACCCAGAACTCCCTGACCCATCCCAGAGCCCCCTCATGTACCCTGAACCCTTCATTCCCAGCCCCACCCCACCGCTCTCTCATCCCCAGCTCCATTGGGTTGTGGGCATCAATTTTCTTCAAGTGGGTTGACAGAAAAAAAGTTTGAAAGCCACTGGTTTAAAGGACTTTGCTAAGGTCTCCTATATAAGTTCACAGATTCCAAAGCTAGCAGGAACCATTGTATTATATAGTTTGACCTCCTACATAACACAGGTCACAGAATTTCCACCAAAATAATTCCTAGAGCAGATCATATATGAAGAACATGAAGCTCCCGAAAGGATGTGGAAGAGTCTTAGTTTGACTAATTATTCTACAAAAATGAAACTGGCACAATCATAAACTCATATGGCCACTTGCACTGAAACATAATTATTGCTCCCTTTACAAGGGCTCAACATATTGATCTATTCCAGCTCAGAACGGGTAGAAGTCAGAGAATCCTGCATAACAGAATTTTACATGAACTTTGGGATACATTAACCACACATGCTCCAGATCTGGTATGCTTTCGTTGGAGTGAAATAACATTATTCCAAGACTGAAAGATAAGTGAAACATCTCAAGATAAGCCATTGGAGGAAATAAAGAGGAAAAAATGATGCCCAGAATATTAATAGATGACTGTGACAGGGTGCTAAGCAGAAAACTGCTTAGCCAACTCGCTGTCACACCAGCTCCAATTAAGGGAGGTGAATTGGAGCTGGGTAGAACACCTGGTCCTGACTGGGGAAACTGGAACAGCTGCTGCCTCCTCTGGCTTAGAGCTCCAGAGGAAAGAAGCCAGGGAGGAGCTGGAAAGAGGAAAACTGCAGTAGAGGCCAGGTAGTGAAGGCAAGCAGAGAGAGATAGCTTGCCCCCTGTCTCCAGCCGGTGGACTACAAGAAGGGGACTACTTGTATGGTGGAAAGGTGATGGGAGCACAGACTGTAAATAAAAGCAACAGGCAGGCACTGCACCTAGAGGTCTCTGTGTGACATTCTCATCCTGGCAGGGGCCAAGGGGGGCCCTGTAGAGATGCTGTTACAGTGACATATGTTAAATTAACTATTGTGATAGAAAGAAAATATAAATACACAGGCTTGCTTCCCCAGCCCTTACATAGACAAACCTTCCCCAGATGCCACTGGGGTCATGCAGGACTGAGCCCTCCATGACTAGGATTCCAAAGATCTAACTTATCCAGTGGGTTTTGCAGGGGAGGTTTTGCAAACATCTTAACAGAAATTTGTGATCAACAGGAGACTGCTAGGCTTGAATTATAGTTTCAGCTCTGACTAGGAAAGCCTATCACTGTATTGTGAAGAATCAGAGGGGTAGCCGTGTTAGTCTGGAATTGCAGAAGTGACAAAGAGTCCTGTGGCACCTTAAAGACTAACTAAAATTTTTTTTAGAGCATAAGCTTTCGTGGGCTAATCCCCACTTCGTCGGATGCATGCAGTGGAAGTATCCAGGGGCAGGTATAAATAGGTAGGCAAGAACCAGGTGGGAGATAACAAGGTGGGAGATAACAAGGTTATTATACAGTGTATGAAACAGGGATTTTTAAAGTATTTAACCCACAAGGCGGTTTAAACATAAAAGCAGTCATGCAGGAGGAGATGATTTACTGAGCATGACAAAAGAGAGGAATGATTGGGGAATATGTCGTGCCAGCAGATGAGGACTAGCGGAAAAGAAAATTCACATTTATTGTAGGAGTAATTTTTCTTTTGCAATGCTGCTGTGTTTTACAGGAGGGCTGCTGCCTGCTCACTTAGTTGAATTTCATAATCAAGCTGAAATGGCATTCTTTATCTGCAGTAAAAAATGTTGGCTTTAAAGGTCACCTTGATGAATTAAGTTGCTTGTTGGATAAACCTTCAAGAGTCAATTAACTGTGAGAGTACTGAGCTTGATTTTAGTGGGTATTGAAACAGGGACAGATGGATGTTGAAACAACTTAAGGAGCTGTATAAACTGGGAGATATTCACAGGTTAGGCAAACAAAATATCCTTTAGATCAATCTAGAACTTGTAAAAACAAAATATGCATGCATCTTAATATTTTAAGGAAAATATCCATGACCTCAGCAATTCAGCAATTCCCTATTTCACTATCTTCTGACAATATTCTCTCATTAGATTTCTATAATGAAAGGTTATCTTTCTTCACTTTGCTTTAAACCATGTCATGGAGAAACTGGCTATCCTAATCCATAGGATTTACAGTAAGATTCACAAAGTAAAGCCAGATGGGGAAAATTACTTTCCCTACAAGTCATACATTTCTTTAAAAATTAAACAAGTAACACTCTGGAGCCAAGTGAGAAGAAAGGCAATAGAGTGATGGAAACAAACCATAAAGTGAGGAGGAAATGAGTGAAAGCCTGATACTATCAGTCACTTGGCAAGAAGATGGAAAGGCAGTATTATTTGTCAGCATTTCTGAATTCAGATGTGTTTTTCATTGAGTGAAATGGGCCTGAGCTAAAAACTACACATATGGATCCAGAGCTAGAATTTTCCAAACTCACAAATGATTTTTGGGGTTGGGCTCATCTGCAGCAGTAGTCTAACAGCCATATCTAATGTGTGATCCTGAAAAGGTTTGCAGGTACAATTTGGATAAGTTCCCAAAAGTTAAGGAGCGAGATCCTGGCTGTACTGAAATCAATGGTAAAATGTCCATTAATATCAATAGGACCAGGATTTTGTTCTAGATGATTATCCAGAGCTTAGCTGGATCTTCTTCCTATCCCTTCTCTGTTTTGCATCATATTCCTTCCTTACACAACCGATCCAAATCTTTCTCCTTTGCCCTGATGCTGCTCACCAGACATCCAATCTCTGGTAGCTTTGCAAGAGGTATGTAGAGGTCAGTCAGGTCTGGAAGTCTGTATGCTGGGCTCTGGTTATCTGGGCTGTGGTCAAACATTGTATACTTCAGTTGGAACTACCCCACTTGACTGACCAGTGCCTACTTCTGTTCCCTGGAAGAATCCCCTCACAAGATGTGATGACAGCTGCTGGACCAAAACTGGTTCTCAGACTTGATGCAAACCCACAAAGGATTTCAGCAAAGTCTGGAACACTGTTAGGGTTTGAGCAGGGAAAGGGGCTCTTTGTCTCAATCCAAACAAACCCAAGGGTGAAATACTGGCCTCGCTGACATCAATGGCAAAATGTCAATTGGCTTTAATAGGGCCAGGATTTGACAAGGTTGCCATTCATTTCAAGAACTGGGTTGTGTTTTTGGCTAGTTTCATACAATTTATCAAATAATTTTCCCTTCCATATGAGTGAATATTTAATTTGAACTAGTAATGTATCATTTTTTTTCCCATTAGATGTTAACTTAATCAGCTAAGCTACTGCAATATACCCGAGAGATTTTTTTTCCAATACATTATGAAATGTGCTTTGCTAAAAATGACATCTCAAAGTCATTGGCTAAAGTCAGGAAATTTTGATGGAGGAGGGAGGAAAGTTTAATATTTTGGTATAAGCTTCAGAGATATTACTTTTCACCTTAAAAACTATACAATAATAGTTTCTGAAAATGTTCTTTATTTTTAATATTTAATCTTCAGGACTCATTTTATATTTCTTTAAGAAAAAGATATAAGGCAAATGACTGCCATATGAAGTTACAGTGTGTAGTGAGCAGATTCATTGTGCCTAAAATTGTATTCATTACTTGATATAGGCCAAACAGTAGACATGCATATGGAAGCCATGCAGAATGTTGGGTTTTTTATTTTGCAAAACAGAGCTCAGCAGCAAAACTGAAAAGTACTTGAGAGAACAATCCATAGCCCTTGCCCCCACAACAAAACCTCACAAGTAATGAAAGGACATTTAACAAGATAAAAAATGAAAGGTGGAAACTATATACACAAACACACACACTCAGAGTCATAAAACAGTGCTGTCAGTTAAGTTAATGGAGTTACACTAGTTCTAGCTCATAAAGCCTAAATCTCGACTGTCTTGCACCTTATTTATTATTTGAATTCTTAGAGATGCCAGAGCCCCATTGTGTTAGGCACAGCACAGACTTTTTGTGGTCAATTGCAGTTGCCAAGTGAGTGTAATAATGTTAACATGTCAGATTGGCAATGTTTTACACCCAGTTTGCCCAAGTGTAAACAACTACACAAGGTGTAAGTCAATGGAACCATTGAATGTATTTGGTTATCTGTGACATTTAAAACATAGCCCTGAATGGGATTTCTGCACGCTTACAAGATCAAGCCTGTCATTAAAATATATGAACTGTTATGAAACTAAGAGAATCACCCTTACAATTTTTTATTTACAATATGTGAAATCCACAATTTCTGGTCTAACAGTAACTGTATCTTTGGGATTTTCAATATCGGTTCCTGACATTCACTTTACATCAGACTGTGATTCCTGGGAAAAACCAATCAAATGGTAATGTCTTTGCTCTTACATATTCCTTATGCCGGATACACATTATCTGAAACTGCAGCTGTTCCCCTGGCTACGTTCCTTCTGATATCAAACCACTCCTGAATACTGGCATGTGTTTGTGCAACAATTTCCAATAATGCACGCAATGAATAAGAAAGTAGTGGGTTTACAACAAGTTCTTTTGTAAGAAAAAGCTGCTGACCAAAACTTTTAGACAGTGCAGTGAAAGTAGTGGCTAAAAGGGAAGCAAGATGCATGAGATGTGATAAGATATCAGATTTCAGATGGGAGAGGGGAGGGTTGCTGGAAGCACTTCCATAATTGCAGTGACAGTCTCATTAACCAATTACTATAATTGCAGGCAACATTTGCCAGCCTCTGTAATGTACTAATGTTTCATATAGTCTGCTTTATGTTTTTGGTGAGACTGTGTGAGCTGGTATCCGTTTGGCTGCCATAACTCAGGATAATAACCAGCTTTTGTTTATAGCAGATGTGAAAACATCCATATTAGAAGCAATGGTAGGTGCCAACTCTGGCAAGATCACTATTAAATATAATATACAGAAATGTTCCCTTCAGAAATCGAAACCAGGGCTAAATGCAAAACTCATCCTTTTGATCTGGCTTTCCTTCAATAAGGTACATAAACAGCACTACCCACAAAAATAATCACACTCTTCTTCTCCCTTAGAAAGGAAAAAAAGAGAGAAATATACTCCTGTTGTTTCTAGCGTTTAGAACACTTAGGACATGCTCAAGCATGACATTGATAGTGGGTATATGTAGAGAGAAAGCCAAATACTCAGGTACAGCTGAGAAGCAATTGACAGACATGGTGGGGTTTCCACCACCTGTCTGCCCCTTATCCCAATACTGGGTAATGAGGACCAGTTCCCCCCTAGGTAGGGTGACCAGATGCCCTGTTGTTAAAGGGACAGTCCTGTTTCTTGGGACTTTTTCTTATACAGGCTCCTATTACTGTCTGGTCACCGTATCCTTAGGGGTTCTGCAAATTGTGCCATCAGCAATGACTCATGCCTTGGCGGTTGTTCCATTGCCACAGAATCACTTATAACAAACAGGCCCTGGCGATGCAGGAGTGAAGTGCTTTCTGACCATACCCCTTCAGCACCCAGAATACCCTCTATGCCACAGGACAAAATTAAAAGGTAACATGGGCTGGGTTACACTGGCTTTCTGACACTCAAGCTTATTCCAACAGGACAAAGAAATCCTCAGCTGGCTATTTAAGCTGGTTTTTCATTGCCAGGGCAACTGGGTGATTGGGCTGGCTCAGAACACTCTTCATCACATCTATCCTCTTTGCACTCTTACAGCAATGCAAAGAGAATGCAGCAGGGGCCCGGATCTGACCACAATATTCTTGCTAGTCCCCACTGTGATTCATAGCTATTGCTGTATTAAGTTTTGACTGGGTGCAGCAGGAGTTACACTCTAACAGATACCTATAACAAACAGCTCAAACTTCAGGTAATTACTGTCACACCCAAATGGTTTCCATTTTATATTGTAGAGACCAGGCTGCTAATGAAAGCAAATACACAAATTCATTCTCAAACACATATCTTTATACACTACAAAGCCAAAGAAACAACATGTATATGCACTTCTAAGGTGGAAGTCAAAGTGGAAGTTCCCCTTAATCCCAGATCCCCAAGACTATGTGTATCATTTTCTAACAAAAGAGTGATGAAATACTGAAACGTGTCTATCTGTAATGAGAGGGGCAAAGGTGAGCACAGTGCACAACTCTGAGCTCACTAGAACTGGCACAGGAGGAGAAGAAAATCAGTCTTGCTCCAAACATTGAAACTATCAAAGCACTTCTGTGAGGCAGTACAACAGCTAGGTCCACAGCCCTCACATCTGAGGATGTGAAATTGTGAAACTATGTAGGGGAAGCCCAGGGGTGAAAGTAACCTAAAGGACTTACTGGTACTCTGGAGTCCTGAGGTGGGGGGACGGGGGAGAGGGGAGAGAGAAGAGGGCTCAGTTGGAAGAGGCAGGGCCAGCTCCGTTGGTGATTTAAAGGGCCCTGGGCTCTGGCTGCCACTATGTTCCAGGGCCCTTTAAATTGTCCCCAGAGCCCTGGGGTTGCAGCTGCAGGACTCCTGCAGCTCTTAAAAGGGCCAGGGGCAGTAGAGGCAGCGGGAGCCCTGGACCCTTTACATAACCCCTGGAGCCCCAGTGCTGCTACCCCAGAGCTTCAGGGGCTATTTTTAGGGCCTGGGGCTCCCCTGCCTCTACTGCCACAGGCCCTGCTGCCAGATCCCTGGGGTAGCAGTGGCGGGGCTCCGGCGGCTATTTAAGGGGCCTGGGGCGGTAGAGGCAGTGGGAGCCTCGGGACCTTTAAATAGCCACCGGAGCCCTGCAGCCGCTACCCTGGGGCTCCAGCAGCAGGGCCCTGGTGGCCATTTAAAGGGCCTGGGGCTCCAGCAGCGGTGCCCTGGTGGCAATTTAAAGGGCCTAGGGCTCCAGCAATGCCCTTCTGCCATGTACATTGGCCAAACCGGACAGTCTCTATGCAAAAGAATAAATGGACATAAATCTGACATCAGGAATCATAACATTCAAAAACCAGTAGGAGAACACTTCAGTCTCCCTGGCCATTCTATTAAAGACTTGAAGGTGTAAATTTTAAAACAGAAAAACTTCCAAAACAGACTCCAACGAGAAGCTGAGGAACTGGAATTAATTTACAAATTGGACACTATCAACCAAGGGTTAAACAGGGACTGTGGGTGGCTTTGTCATTACACTAGTTGAATGCATTTCCCTAGTTAAAGTTTCTTTTCACAGGTTCTTATCAACCGTTAGACACAGATCCACTTGAGTTTCACTACAAAAGGTTTCTTTTCTCCTGATGATAATGGCCCATCCAAATTAAACGGCCTCTTAGAATTGCTACGGTAATTTCCAACTTTTTCTGCTTTCTGTGTATATAAATGCATCTTACTTCTGTGTGTTCCATTCTATGCATCTGATGAAGTGGGTTTTAGCCCACGAAAGCTCACGCTGAAATAAACTGATTAGTCTCTAAGATGCCACAAGTATTCCTTGTTTTTTCCTTCACCGTGTGTCTCTAATATCCTGGGACCATCACAGCAACATTACTGCAGTGTTATTCTTGGTGTTTTGGACAAATTAAATAGGCAGTAGGCAACTACTTACCTTGAAATTTTCCCCTCTTGTTTCAATCAGTTGTTATATACTTCCTTGCTCTACATATTTTTTGCTGTGTGCTGCTAAATGATTATTATTTATTATTGTATGCTGACAGCACCTAGAGTTCTCAACCAGAGATCAGAGCCCCATTTTTGCTCTGCAGAGTACATACATACATGCAGCAAAAAGATGATCCCTTCCTTAAAGAATTTGCAGCCTAATTATGCAGGGAGGTAGAGGATGAAGATTTTTTTTTAATGTCCATTTTAAAAAATAATTGTTTGAGGATGGTCAGTGATTTAGATTGTTAGACTAAATCTTGGTGTGAATGGACTAGCAGGCAGAGTGCAGGCAAGGTAAAGTAATCAAAGGTGCATGATGACTGCAATTTATGACCTAAGTGCTGTAAATAATTACCTATCCTCTCTTCCCCCCTCCAAGAAGGAAGGTGGGAGGGAATTGTGACTGAAACATTGTCTCTGAGGCACAGTAGCTGTTGGGGGACATTCCTGGGATTGTGCGGTTTCCATGGCTCTTCTTGTTCAGGGCGTAAAGACAAAACCTAGCCTTTGGGGAGTGAAAGGGTTCAGAAATGAAATGTGTGTTTGCAAGATGGTAGTGTGGGTTATTCAGTCCAACCACAATCAAAACCATTTTTACCAAGATGTTTTCCCACATATCTTTATTCTTGAGCTTTAGTAGTTTTCAATTCTAATATAAGTAACAAGGATTTTTAGAAACAGGAAAAACTTCAGCTCAGGCAACAGTTTAGTCCTCTACAAACCGGGGGCCTAGACTTTGTGATTAATTCACAGACCTATGTTGGGGGAAAAGTTTTTAACCAGTGGCACTGGGAACCCATGGTTTGACTCTGCTTGGTCCTGACCATTAAGGGGCCAATCTGAAATACAAATAAAATATTGAAAAATAACAACAATTTTTGTCAAAATCAAAACATTACACTGCACATTGACAAGAGCGTTTCTGCAAATCAGAAAAACAAAATAAGGGTTCAGTCCTGAGATGTGCTGAGCCCTCTGACCCAGTAAAACACTTAAAGCTAAGCACATGTTTGGCAGTGCTTTACATGATTAGTGCCAGAATGCAGGACCAATAAAACTGCTTGATTAAAAATGTCCCAAAAAACCCTCTCTCCATATTTTGCTTTAAGCAGCCTTTTCAAGTGCGTGCACATGTGAGGTGCCAGATTGAAAGCTCTGCTAACTGAAGCCCTTTCTCTACAGAGATGGGATAGCTGGGCAGCAGACAACTCCACATGCTCCCACCAGTGGGCCTCAGCAATGAACATCCTAGGAAAGGGACAATTTCTAGTAGTAGCTGAGCTTCTGTGCTTTGACAAAGCTTGTTTCCCAGTACGCTGAGTCAACCAGCTCATCCCCCAACATTCAGGTTAGGGAATACACATATCTTCCAAGTAGACTGTAGCACCACTTTGCTTAGTAGATTAAGCAACTATCTGAGTTACACAGTGGGGCTTCTGAACAAGTTTCTGGGAACATTTCAACATTTGTGAAACTGGAATTGAACTGGCGAAGGCCCATGGCCATTCCTTTCATAACTGTGTTAATCCTATCCTGGCCTTGGGGAGAAATCTTAAATGAATTTAACACACACAAGGAAAGAGAGCTGATGTTTTTAATGTTTGGAGATCCTGCATTCATGCATGTTCCTGTGAAACAGCTTATGCAAGTTAGATATTATTCAAGGATAACACGAGACAACCAATTTAGAGGCACATCTGATACTCACTGTATCTTCCAAGAAAAAGATTTTCTCAAGCACAGTTGCTGAGTCCCTTTTAGCCAAAAAGAAAGGATTACAATTAAATCTCAATCCAGCAGACCAGAGATTGTTTGCAAAATGTCTGCACATCTCTAAATGCATGCAAGGTTTGTTAAGGATGTGCTAATAGTTCAGGGGTGGGCAAACTTTTTGGCCCGAGGAACACATTGGAATTCAAAATTGTGTGGAGGGCTGGGTAGGAAAGGCTGTGCCTGCTCAAACAGCCTGGCCTCACTCCCTATTCGACCCCCACCCACTTCCCGCCCCCTGACTGCCCTCCTCAGAACCTCCGACCCATCCAACCGCCCTCCCCGCTCCTTTTCCCCTGATTGCACCCTCCAGAGGACCCCCCCTGCAACTCTAACTGCCTCACCAGGACCCCACCCTCTATCTAAGCCCCCCTGCTTTTTGTTCCTGGACCCTCGCTAGAATGCAGGATTTGGGGTCCATGTGTGGTATCCAGTCCAGTATCTTTTTTCTAGCCAGGTGGCAGATTGTAACACTACAAGTCTCTGCTCCAGAGGGAGCACAGCAGCATACTTGCTTGGGTGGTCATAGCAAAGTCATGCTCCATGTGAATTAAAAGCACCTTGTGGCTCACTCATTCCAAACAGGTACTGCGGGATACATCACCAGGATTAAATTTGAGGCCTGGTCCAGCCATAATATAAATCAATATAGTTCCACTGACTTCCATGGCATTATATTAGTTTACCCCTGCTAAGGATATGGGCTTTAATGGTCACAAAAACTCTGAGAGGACAAATACCGAAGTTGCTTAGAATAAAGTATTTCAGAAGATCTTCTATAATAGTGTTTACATAAACAATTTCTATCCAGAAAAGTACCTGACCATTTTCTTCATGTAAAGTAACCACATTTCAGCTAAGTAAGCATTTGTATTTAGCACCTGATCACTGCTAACTGAAAAGCTGCTCTCTTAGAAATTCTAAGGAAGCAGGACTTTCCTATTTCAATACAATATGGTTTAAGAGATCTCAAATACAGTATAATAAATCATTTCAAATCCTGGCCATTAAAGGACTGTATAGACTGACCCTTTTATAAGTAGTTCTTCCATCAAACACTTTTTTTTTCTTTGTATGCTTTGTTGAGAAACCCAGTTACACCCATAAGCTTTAGCCACGTGATTAAACTTTTATATAACATTACTTCATATTCTAGTCACAAATAAGGTGTCCAGTTTTGGTTGGAAGTGTTCCTGGAGGTTTCATCACATGACATAATCTTTAATTAAAGATTAATATTTAATTCCTAGAGACTCCAGGACAGTCCTGGAGAGTTGGCAACCCAAACCACAAACAAGATTTTTCAAGTAATTCAGTATTAGGTCCATTTCAGCCATTTGGATTTTGACAAGTATATTATCCATTCATTGATTAAATCAGTCACAAGATCAAAACTGGTTACTGTAGGTGAAATCTATTAAAAACACATCCTGATTACAATGATGTGTATGATCGTTCATTTATCAACCTCATACTTCTTTAGTTTATTCCTCACTTCATTTCTCACTAGTGTAGCCTTTCGCAAGACTATATTTAACCAGAAAGATCTACTCCAGTGATATCAAATGCAGCTCACTATGGTAAATGTTGGCTAGTTTACCCTGTGCTGGTGTCATTAAAAATACACTTCATAACCCTGACTTGTTTAATAGAATCATCCAAATGCATAAAATAACAGTTACAAAAATGGCCTTTCAGGATGTTATTATTCCATTTTTAAATTCACTTTAAAACTAACCAATAGTAAATATCCTTTACAAGAGATTTTTCTTGGTTCCTACTTTTATATTTGTTCACTGATTGCAAGGTCCTCATTTTATTTTATACAAGACATACATCCAAGAACACATCATTAGGATGACATAGTTCCTCATCAAATCAGTGCAAAACCCAAATCCACTGGTCACCTTCCCACCTTAATCACCCAACAATTATATTCTCATTAATGTAAATTATTGCCTATGATCAGAAACACTTGAACAATCAGTATCCCTATGAGTTACAGTGGCAATTTGAAGGAGTGAAACTCTATTTCTACATCCCATTAAAGTCCTAAGTAAAGGGTTTAATTTCAATAACAGAGAAGAGGCATTCATCAAGAAGTCAGGGAATGAGAGCCAAAAGGAGCTATTATAGGTACAGAACAAAATATTAAACACATAACTTGATGAAAACAATACTCACATATTTTCTTAAAATTTAGCCACCTCTTTCCAGAAGCCCGGCAGGGGTCAGATGTGTGTGAAGCAGAGACATTTCTAAGTTTGAAACAACAAATCTTTTGTTACCTCTCCACACCTCTAATCGAACAGGAGTGAAGCATGGTAAGTCACCAAAGAGCAAACCCATGAGCAGGGACATAATGACAAAATGGCATCAAGGAAAGTAAGTACATGATTGCACTTCAGTTCCTTTGCCTTCTGAACGATTCCCTTGAGGCTGGTGATGCAGATTTCTCGTTGTTATTTTTGTTCACTTTGGGCTTTTATGGCTGTTTGGAGCTACACTTCATTGTATTTGATTTCAGCTAATCAAGCACACAGATGAACAGGAATGCAGACACATAACACCGTGAGAGACACATAAGGACGTTTTTTAAACAAAATGCCTTTATTAGCCAGTGATTCCAGTGATGTAATCGGAATAGGAAGGAAGGTGTGTGTTGCTTCATTGTTTTATTTGGGTATTTGGTCCAGTGCTAACTTGTGATAACATTGAGAGAGAGAGCGGGAGAGTGAGCGAGTGAGAGACCATATATATATAGTCTGTATGTTGAACCTAGTAGAAATCAAATCCCATGGAAATCTGCTTTTTCCTTCCTGACCCTTACAGAAGAGTCTCAGTGGCTTTAATACATAATGATCAGAATGATAAACTTTCTATAGCATTTTTAACAATCTATAGAATTATACAGAAAAGACAGAATTCTCTATTAAATCAGGTAAAATCTTTGAGTGAATTCAGTACAAACCTACTTAATATTTATAGATAATGGGATGAATTTTATAAAGCGTTCAACAGATTTTGTAATACATACCAAGGATAAGGAGATATTATTATTATAAACAGCAATTTTAACAAGCTAAAGTTAGGCCTTTAGGGCGCAATCCATAGAGCTCTGCGGATATCCACTTTGTGGATATCCACTTTATATCTACAGACCCATTTTTGCGGCTTGCGTATCGGATGAGGGTACAGATTTTGTATCCTTGCCGGGGTCCACTGATCCAAAGCCCACTGAAGTCAATGAGAGGTTTTCCATTGATTTTAAATTATTTTTGGATCTGGCCTTAAATGGTGTTTGACTGCAATTACATCTGTAATCCGAAGATTAAATTATATAATCTAATCAGTTCACTAGTTAAAACATAGAACAAACCCATGTCCCTTCTACAAACAGAACCCATGTGATCTGTTGATCACGTGTTACGATTCTGAATAGGATTTTCCAGGTTTGTCAAGTGAAATGTTTATCTTGTGTTCAGGCTTTAGATGTGGCAGTTTTAATGTGGGAGCAGCTCATCACCAGGAATATTGTCTTAAACAATGAGCGCTGCTTTGTTTAAACTTTCTAAAGTAAAATTCATTACAGCAATCTTGCAAGCTTATAAAATTCTTGTCTTTGAATGAAAAGTGGAAAGTGAGGGTTAAAAATTTTCATCCCTCACATCCATTTAGCTATCATAAGAATATGATAGTTCTCTTCAATGTATATACAAGGCTATATGTTATGTATTACTTACCCTTGAAGCCTACGCAATTGCTTCTGCAATAGTTTTAGAATACATTTGAATCTATTTTTACTGGATTATGGAACAGGATTCTTGTTTTATATGTTGCCCTATGTATTGAATATTCATGTACTGAGATTTCTAATAAATAGGGCATTGCAGAAAAACAGTTAGAGGAAAATGATACATCTATCATCTTTCCACAAGGGGAGTGGCTATGCTAATGAGACAACATTATGTTTGTATAAGAGTTGCTTAAGTAATATTTATATTAAGCTGCTGTGAGGACACACTGTGTAAAGCAATGACATTCAGAAACCAGAACAGATACAGACTAAGCAATTTACTCAAACTCATTAACAAAGTCTTCATTCTAGGAACCCTGACAATTTAGTCTATTATATAGAAACAGCCAAATCACAAATCAATTTCCCATAAGGTAATTCAATAATAGATCAGTTTTTGAAAGTGAAAATTCAAGTGGCAAACATCAGAAGAAGTACAAAAACATCTTATCTATGAAGACCTCAGGAGAAGCATTCCCTGCTACCTACATCTCTATTTGCAGTTATCAGTGCCTGGTGTAAACTAGCTTCAATTAATTGAAAGTTTTGCATACTTAATTGTTTATAACAGCTTTTAAGCACATTTGTCAAGTGTTGTTTTTTACTATATCCAGCAAAGCTCTGTCATGGGACGTGGTTAGATACAGGATTTAGTGTAGCCCCGCAAATATGTAACTTCATTGCATTTGGTTTATTGGTATTCAAACAGATGCACAGCCTGAGGTTCCATTTTGGACGGATAAATTGTGAAGTTTACCTAGAGATGGAAACCATCAGGGCTAGTCTCAAATGAATCTTGCCCTCCCCTTTGCTGATTCAGCTAGGAATGTACTTTGTCAGCCTTTGTGGCTTTAACTACAGCTGGCTGGGTTTGAGGCAGGCTCAAAAATCCAATCTGTTCTTAGTAACACTACCGCCTCCGTAGAATTACAGGCGTGCTTTCAGTGGGCATGCCCCTGTAACTGCTGAGTGATGATTTGCCATCTGTATATACGGTAGTCAATGTCTTTTTTGCTTTTTGCATAGTTGCAGCACAATATCAACTCCATTGAATCATGTAGAAATCAAGGAGTTAAATGATAGGACAAGAATAAAGTTTATGGCCCTCATTTTGGGATTCAATAGAGTTATATAAGGGCTGAATTTGGCTTACAGCTTTATGAATGTCATTTTGCTCCTCCATTAATACTTAATTAGAATAGAGATTTTATTAGACATGATTTAGGTGACCACAATTAATGTACCCATATGTCCTGTGGCTGTTTAAGAATCATAGAAATGTTAGGAACTATTTCTTAGGATATTCAAAATTCTACTCTTTACATGACATGGAAAATGCAAAAACAATCTAACCAAAAGATTATATCAATTACTATAGGTATACATATAGTCAGCAGTTCTGATTCTGACCTCAGATATACCATTGTTAATCCAGAAGAACTTCATTGAAGTTTTACACTAGTTCAGAATCTGGCCCTTAGGTACTATTAAGGCATAGATCAAATGAGACTCTCCAAAAAGAAAGAGAAAGATCAATCTCTGTAACATTCTGTAACAAATCAATCTCTGGAACATTTAAAAGCAATTATAGAGAGGGCCACATTTCCAGTCAGCCTCCAAAGTTTTTCCAATAAATTTTACAAATACAGTCAGTTGCTGGTGTTAAATCGACTTTTCTGCATTCAGATCAGGTAGTTAGCTCTCTAACTGTCCAGTTTGCAAAGCTAAATGAGAATGTTTTGTGAGGTGAAATTTTGTAGACTGTATTAGAAATTGGATGATGATTTACCACATAAAAGTTATCAAAAATTTAAGACAAATATAATTTTGGCCCTTTTTCAATACTTAAATAATAAGTTCTCTTTTTGTTTGCAGTATTTCCTTCATTTGCTTGCCTCTTTCCCTCTCCTTTCACCCTTCTTTTATCAAAGTTGGGTATTTCTTTATATATAGCTTTACATTTACATGCAACTGAGTCACTGAAAATTGGTAAAATATTACAAACAATCAAAAAAGCATTCTTAGGGACTTTACCCTGAGCAAGTCAGCAACATACTCAAAGATGCTTTAAGTAAATTCCAAATAGCAACTTATCAACTATTTCAATATAAAATTTAAATTTTTGTAACCTCTTCATAAAGTTATAGTCCCATTTTCATCCCCAAACATTATTAAAATTATGTTTAGATCAATTTATTTTAAAAGTCCCTACATATATTTTATCTAGGTTCAATTTAAAATCTGCATCCCTAAAGTCTGGGTTTAAATTTCCAGTTAATAATAATAAAGGACTAAATAGTGTATTTGGCACTAGATTTACAGACAGCATCCATGATTTCATACAAAATATGTAATAAAATACTGTGATTATTGATCTACAGTACTAGGAAATGCACTACACTAAAGCACACTAAGTATAGGTCTACGCTACCTGCCAGATCTGTAGTGATCGATCTATCAGGGGTCGATTTCTCGTGTCTAGACTAGACACAATAAATTGATCCCCGAGTGCTCTCCTGTCAACTCTGATACTCCACCGCCACGAGAGGAGGAGGCAGAGTTGATGGGGGAGCAGCAGCAGTCGACTCACCGCCGTGAAGACTCTGCAGTAAGTCGATCTAAGTACGCCGACTTCAGCTACGCTATTCTCGTAGCTGAAGTTGTGTATCTTGGATTGTTTCCCTCCCACCCCGCCCCAGTGTGGACCAAGGCTTAGGAACATTTAGTGAGCACCAGCATGCTCTATGTGGACCAATTAATGTGAAACATGTTAGTACACTTGAAAAAAAATCACACCCCCACAGTTCTCATTACCCCACTGTGAAGACAAGCCCATAGTTTAAAAAAGAATCCTTTGACTGTAACTTGTTACCAAATTTTCAATTAACTGTATGAAAGCAGGACTTACATATCCAACTAATTTTGTAATCTTCTGAATAGTTTAATGAGCCACCTAATGGCATGTGCGTGAGCGTGCCCATGGGCATCTCTGATCTCTGTTGGATGGAATCAGAACTGCTTACCTGTGTATCATAGGCTACATCGACAGTATGAGCTAGGAGTGTGATTCCCAGCTTGTGTACACATATTTGGGCTGGCTCAATGAGAGTTAGCTGGAATGTAAATAGCGTAGCCTCAGTAGCATGGGCAGTGTCAGTCGGGCTTAGACAGACTGAATATGTATCTCTTGAGGTCCCAGCAGGTTTGTGCTTGGCATGGCTAATCTATAAAGCCGCTTCCCATGCTATTGCTGTTATACTATGATTTATATCACTGAATATTTGTGAGCATGTGTAGACACACTGGGAATCACACCCCTAGTTTGTAGTGTAGACGCAGCCATAGGCTCTACTCAGCTAACAAAGAGATTCTCCTTTAGCTCAACTGATGGGAGCCTGTGCCTTTGGAACAGGGAGATTTGAGTCATCCTCCTGTTGTTGTGCAACCTAGTGATGACAAACATGGAATCTGCAGTGACCAGAGATTTACTGGCACTAATAAAGTGCTTGGTATGTGACTGCACACTTTTGTATTTTTTACTGCTTTGTTTGACACTTTTTTGCCTGTTCTATATATTTCAAAATGATCTAGGAATATAGGAGTCACCATACTGAATTAGATGCATGGTCCATCTAGTCCAGTATCATGCCTCTGACACAGACATGGGAAAAGTGAAAGAAACCTTATATTAGACATCCAGGGGATCATCTGTCCCACAAATCAGTTCAGCTCCTAATTCCTAATAATAGAGATTAGCGTAAACTCTGAGACAAGAGGTTTAATATCTTTTCTAGAATTTTTGTTAGGGCGAGCTGTTCTGATGTTGGATATTCTTGTTAAGCAGATGAATGTCCAAACCTATTTTTGAATCTCATGAGGTTTTTGGTCCCAATGGCATCCTGTGGTAATAAGCTCTCTTTCAAATTCTTGATTGCTAAAACTATGTAGACTCTTTGCAATACAGAGTATGACATAATTAACTTCAGATGTGCACAGTATTGAGTGAAACAAGCTGCTTTGGCTTGCATTATCTCACTTCATCAAGTGTGACAGAGTTAACTTCAAGCATGGCTTGCCAGGCTCCTCCTTTTAAAATTATACAGTTACAAAAATCATAGGATGTGGAGTCCATGAGGGAAAAGCTTTCTATGATGAAACATGGTTCAGTACACAGCAATCTGCTGCAGAGTCAACCCTGTAATCTTTTTTTACTTTATGATTAAAAATAAAGAGAGTTTCTATCTGCGGCATTTTCAAGACACAGGACATCTTCTATTATTGAAGGAAAACTGTACCGAAATGTGCATACTGATTTTTTTAAAATTGCAACAATTCACCCTTGTCAGCAGATGGTTTTAAGAAAGTTCCAAATATGCTTCAAGAATCTTCAAGTTAACAATAATTTTGCTTTGTTAGCAGAACTGTGATCTCTGTCATGTATTCTGAGAATTGTACAGGACCTGGATCCAAAATAGCCAAAATTGTCAAGTCTCAGAAAAATGTACAGAAAATGCATTCAGTTCCCCTCCCTTTCCCTCCATCCAATTTTAACAAAGATTGCCCACTACCAGTAGCATTACTTCTTTACTCCTGGTAGATTGCCAACTAATTGCACAAAATTGAACACTAGAGCCTCGCCTCCTCTCCGAGGCCCCGCCTTCGCTCACTACATTCCCCTCCCTCAGTGGCTCGCTCTTCCCCACTCTCAGTCACTTTCACTGGCCTTGGGAAGGGGGTTGGGGTGCAGGACTGGTGAGGGCTCTAACTGAGGGTGCAGGCTCTGGGGTGGGGACAGAAATGAGGGGTTCAGGGTGCTGGAGGGGGCTCTGAGCGGGGGCAGGGAGTTGAGGGTTCTAGCTGGGACTGCAGGCTCTCGGGTGAGGCTGAGGATGAGGGGTTTGGGGTCCAGGAGGGGGCTCCAAGCTGGGGATGGGGCTGAGGGATTTGGAGTATAGGAGGGATGTGTGGGTTGGGTGGGTTGAACGCGGTGCGGGAGGGCGTAGGGCTCTGGGCTGGAGCTGGGCATGAAGGGCTCAGGGTGTGGGAGCGGGCTCTGAGCTGAGGGTTGGAGTGCAAGGGGGTGAGAGCTCCAGCTGGGGGTGCAGACTCTCGGGTGGACCTGGAGATGAGGGGTTTGGGGTGCAGGAGGGGGCTCTGGCTTTGGGGGCGCTCAGGGTTGGGGCAGGGTGTTGGATCTCAGGATTGGGGTGCAGGCTTAACTCGGACAGCTCCTGGTCAGTGGCACAGCTGGGCTAAGACAGGTTAGTCCTTACCTGTCCTGGCACCACACTGCACCCTGGAAGCCACCAGCAGATTCAGCTCCTAAGTAAGAGGATAGGGGAGGCAGGAGGCTCCACGCACTGCTCTCCCCCACAGGCACCGCTTCCCCCAGCTCCCATTGGCCACAGTTCCCAGCCAAAGGGAGAGTGGAGCTGGTGCTCGGGCTGGGGGCAGCACGTGGAGCCCTGTGGCCCCCCGCCTAGGAGCCAGACCTGCTTGCTGCTTCCGGGGTGCAGCGTGGTGCCAGGACAGGTGGGGACTAGCCTGTCTTTGACATGCAGCTCTGTCAACTGGACTTTTAAGAGAAGGCCCCTCTTTGACCAAGCATTCTGGCCGAAAACTGGACACCGGGCAACCCTCGCTCCTGGCTACATCACATTTTAAAACTTGGGCATTTGATAAATACATAGGAGAAAAGTACTGGGAAAGGATTAAGGCTTACTTATACATTTTTAAAATGTCCTATTGCCTAAGGCCTCATACTGCAGTCCTTGTTCAGCAAGACTTCTATTGAAGTCAGGGGAGTTTTGGCTAAGTACTGAATAAGAACTTATTTTTTAAAAAATTTAAAGATCTTTAAGCACTGCTCCTAAATACCTAAGTGCCTACATCACTTTTGAAAATGAGACTTAGAGTTCTAAGTCAATTAGCATTTCAACATGGAGCATAGCGATGCCTTAATACCTATGAAAATCTGGGTCTCAAGGATTTTGGGCACCATAGGAGTTATGCCTGTGGGCACTTTTAAAAATCCCACCAGGTGCTTATCCACATCGTTAGGTATCTAAGTACTCTTATAAAATCTGGTCCTTACGATCCAAGGGAACAAAACAATTTTTCAAGGACTTGATCTCTTGCCACTGAATTCAGTGACAAAGCTTCGATTGATTTCTACAGTGGTAAATCACGGCCCACATCCCATTTTATCTTCCACTCTACCATCTTTTAAATATTAGATCAAACAGTGGACTGGACATGTCAAGTTGAGGTAGGACTTCATCCCTACTGAAGTCATTCTGCCATTAATTTTTAAGCTAACATGATTCAAAAATGAAACCTGTTTTAACCTTGAATTCCCCAGTTTTTTGGCACTTTCTGAAGAGTGATTCTGCTTTTGTCATAACAGAAGACATAGCAGGTTATAGTTGTCTCTCTTTGCTTCTCAACATTAAAATCATTCCAAGCATTAGAGGAGTCTCATTCTACCATCACATTATAGTTCTTTATATTTACTCTAACGTGCTCTAAAAAAAATTCACACAAATAAAGGACACTAGTCTTTGTGCAAGTCCTGTTTCTAGTAACTGCAGATTTGCTCTCTACCAGAGGTTCTTGTCCAGGCCTGACAGCATCCCCCTCAGTTTCTCTTAAATTCTTTAAAATTCCTTCCTGCCCTTAGGCCTTCCATCATGACCATCATCTGTCCAGGAAAGGAAACGGGATGAAATTTCCTTCAGATCCCTTAACTGGTCAATGAGGTTGATGCTGACTGACACAAAGCACTCTATCTCCTCCCTCAGGATTTGAGCACACTGTCCTTGTGACCTAGGTAATAGCATAGTTATTGATGCCTGCTAAATGCATAAAGCAGGTCAGGAAAACATCACTCAGTGGGTCATATTCAGACCTGGTGTAAATGAGTTCTTTTCACTCCAAAATTCATGTGCTGACAAGGCAGTATTTTTATTAGCTTCATTAAAATGTGAAGAGTCAGGTTTTATGCCTTAATGACCCTCCCTAAAGCTGTGTAATCAACTATACCAGTGGCCCAGTGTTAGGTTGGGCATATAGTCATTTAAAAACACAGCTTTCCAGGAAGCCTCTTGCATCTGTTAGGTTTGACCTGATAAGTGACATCCATTCCAGGTAGATTCATGAGTCCCTTTTCCTCCGACACCTAGCAAAACTCTTCTATGCACCCCAAATTCTATAGACCTCAGTAAACCTAGTACTGGTCCAGCACTAACAAAAGGATTTGTGCTTGTTACGTTTGTAAAAATCAGTCAAGACTGATTTTCTACAAGAGATTTTACAGCCAATTTATAAAGTCCCAGATAAAGGCTATATAAAAATGCCCATAGGCCTTTAGCTACAGCAATACATTTTTTCTCTCTTGCTCTCTTTTATAAACATTGAGTAAACTCCCATCCCAAGCACTGACTGGCTTTTCATATATTAAAATCCTACAGCCTCAAAGTGTTTGAATGTCATACATCACACAAACACGAAAATCCCCTTCAGAGCAGATATGTTAGTAATCCCCAGCCACTGTTCACTTCACCTTCCTCCTTCAATGGCTAGAGCAGTGGTGTCCAATATGTTTGCCACTAGCCACATGTGGCGAATAGACTACTGAATTGTGGCCAATGCATGAGATGAGCGTAATGCATGGATGTATGAACCAGATTTCAGGGTTATGGTACAAGAAAAAGAATGCAAAGTGTTACACTGAAGTAATTTTGTGTTAGTAGTACCTATAAATATTTTTGGTAACATTTACTTATTTTTCATATTAATAAAAATAATTTGAAATGTCATTTGTAGTATGTTTTTAAATCCTTTTTTATAATGTGGCGAATAAGAAAAATTCAAACCACAAGTGTGGCTAACATCGAATTTCTATTGGACACCGCTGGGCCAGAGAGAAAAAACAGGCTCTGCAGATGAAGGGGGGGAAGTGAATTCCAGAGTTGAGGAGACAACCTTCCTACCCCCCTACCCCCATCCCACCCCCAAGTACGGGAATCTTTCCCTAACGTTAATGACAAGGGAGCTCAAGTCTGAGTGCTGCTTCTGACCTCAACTGCAGCAGCAGTGCATTGAGAAAGGAACAGTGTTTCAAATAATTTGGCATTAAATCACCTGGGAACCCACAAGCAACACATGGAACATCAGTGTTAATTGCAAATGGTATCTCTGTAACACAGCACTAGTGCAAATTCCCGTTGAGGTATATGGTCTCCTCCCTCAACAATATTCCTGGGAATTATACATGCCCATGGAAAGGAGAATTGGCTAGGAAGGGTATTCTGTCAGAGAGAGTAGTTAGCACAAATAAAGATAAATTTCACTTCCCACCATCAGTGGCTGCTACACATTTTCCAGCTACCATCTTGTCCCTCCTCTGGTTGCTCAAACTCCTGCTGTTTCTTCTCTTAGGGGCCTTGGCAGCTGCAGCAGAACTAGAAGTGGTTTCATGAGAGCGGCTGCAGCATAGTCACAAGGCGAAGAGGAAGGGAGGGAGGTTGATGGGCCAGCTGCTTTGGCAGTCTTTCAGTCTACATGGGATCTTGTATGGTTTTGAAATGCAGGATAATGGCAGCTATTCCCACTGCTACTCTAACTTCTGTCAGTTTTGCTTAGCTCTCCAGTTGAGAAGTCTGGCCAATCAGGGCAGAAAACTGCCAGGGTACAAGTAACTGCTGGTTCTACAAGAAGTCAGAATCCAGGACATTTGTCAATTTATCAGGCACTTGAAACAGGTTGTGGAAAACAAGTGCTGCATTGGGAAAGATTGATGCCATCGGTCTGGGACTCATTCACTTCACTGGGAATGCTCACCACAATTTAGGAGCTGGCCCTGTGTTTGTATATTTAAAATATTAATTAGATTCTGTTTCATATACTGAACCTTGTTCCAACTTTTACCAATAATTCTTTAGCAAGTTTTTTTAAAAGGAAATAATATATTGTAATTTCATTCCTACATAGTTTTCACACCTTACAGTCTTCACACCGAATCATTATGAGCTGTCATGCAAAAAAACAATAGAGCTATCTTCTTCTTAATTTCTTACTCTTTGTTGTGCTGTCTCTAAACTATGTCAGACTCAATATAAAGGTGCCTACACAGGGCTCTCAGATCTCAGCATTTTTGCAGGCAACTCCAACCATCATGTAATCACAGATAAGTGACTTAAAAATGAATGGGGCAGCTGGCCAAATGCTCAACCAAACAAAATGATCAAAGGGACAGTGCCAGATGTTTTCCATCAGCTTTGCACATGGAGGTACCAGGGAGATCAGCAGGAGCACTACACTAAAAAGAAACCAGAGAAGCCAACTCTAGTTTCAACCATAACATGAAGAATTGACTATAAATACCACATTCCTTAGTGAGAGTCCCAGAGGACATTCCGTAAGTATTTCTAAAGCCTACAGGAAAAACCTGTCTACTATTGTCAGGCTTATTTATATGCATCCTCCTGCTAAGTGTTTTAATAATAGTGCATAACAACTTGCTAATATATATATAGATATATATATACCCATTTTAGGAAGCTGCTAGTAACTGTGAGTCAGTGGAATATGTCAAAAGCTGCTGTTTTCCTATAAAGTATGTGTTCGCTCAACCTTTGCTCATTTAACTTTAATGTTTCCCAGTTTCTACCCCTAATTTCTTTTACCATTTTTGATTACTGCAGTTTTAAATTTTGATTTCGTAGGCTTGGGGTTTTAACTCCTGTGAAAAGCCCAAAGAGCCGCTTCAAGATTTGTTCTTGAAAAAGAGACTGTTACATGTTTTTTTTTCTATTTTTGTCTTCTGAGAAAGTTTAGGGTACAATGAAATAAATAGTTAAGGTTGTTTACACTGCACCTCAGCAAAAGACGTTCTTGACATCATTTGTATACAACTCTGAGCAGCAGGGCCGCTCAGTCAGTGCTGCCAGATGTCCAGCCACAGAGCCTCCACCCTCAGGACATGTAGGGCCCACCAATAATAGTGTGATGCTAACTGCTTCTGCTGTTGTGGAACATGCACGGTTTCATACAATTCTGTGGAGAGAAAAACTAGAGTCCCCTCACCCCCCACCCCCGCCTGCAGCACTACCTTTATCACAACCCTAGTTTACACCCATTATAGACTCCTCCTCCTGTTTAACAGAAACCTTCATTCACTATCTCACTAATTACCACCCGGGTCACACACCTCATTTCAGGCTACGTTACCTATCCCTCATCCAAGTCACATCACATAGGAATTTGGGGCAGATAAGTGAGGGGGAAGCACATTGCATGAGAATTTTGTGCCATGCAGCGCCCCTCCCCTCAATTTAATGGCTTTGCCGGGCCCCCCAAATTTGTTGGAACTGGCCCTGCTGAGCAAGAATCTTGGAAACTGCTGCCAAGTAACTTGAGACAACCAAGTAACTTAAGTCATTTTTCAGTTCTTTTTGGACTCTCCTGTTTAGTGCTGTCTGCCTGACAGTGAGAGGAGGAGATATGCCTAGCCTGCAGACAATGAGAAGGATTTTTTTCCCTGAAACAACTGAAAGATCTCAGAACTTTCTCCTTGACTAATGTGCAAACTAATCAGATTGCTGAACATCATTTCTCATCTCATTTTGTCCCTTTTCTGCATAGCGTATTCATAAAGTCACTAGTTATAGATTTGTCACTCAAAATGCTTATTTGTTATAGGGATGTTTAATGAATGTATAACAGGGTGATTCCATCTCTAGAAACTGTTTTAAATTCATTTTACAGGGATAAACCACTTTGGTCTGATTTTAATCTCATATCCATTCATTTCAGTGGAGTGACTTCTGATCTACACTGGTGTCACTGTCAGCGGAATTGGGCCCTTCATTGGTAGCCATGCTAGCAATGAGGGAATAGACAACAGTCTAGCCATTATACCTGAGTCTAAATACAGCAAGCTTAACCTTTAACCTGACCCAGTTAGGACTGCTCTGAGTCCAGCTGCTGCGTGAATGACTGCTGGAGCCTCCCTCTTTGCATCACATACGTAACAGCTATGCATGCCCACAATCCTTTTTCTCCTTTGGGTCCAGGGACTGCTTCCTCCTAGCACCCTCCTCAGTACAGACAGTGACAAATGGGACAAAGAGGGATGAGGCAGAAGCAGGCTATGAACCTTACTGCTCTTCACCTTATCCAGCATAGGCAGCTGAGCACAAAGAGAAAATCTCCCTGTCTTACTCCCAGGAATGGTGTTGTGGGTGCCCTCCCTCTACAGAACTGAAACACTGAAATCAGTACATTTATCTTTGGAAACTCTTTTCTAATGAGACTTATGGAAGTTATTAGTTTAACTTTCCTTTTCCCCCTTAAGAAATCATTTAAAACACCCTGCTAATTTGCAGGAAAATCACCACCTATATTTTCAGTGACTTCTTGGCTTTGTTGCGTCAAGAGAAAGATCAATTCAAAATGACCTCAGAAGCATAGTTCAATAAGAAAGAAGTATACGTATCTCAGTAGCTGCAGTTTGAAGGTCACAGTTGCCATAAGCTCCTGGGCCATGGGAAATTGACTTGTACATTGTGTTGCTCCAGAGAATTTGGTCCACTAGAACTGTGAGTTCCAGTAAACTAACAGGATAGATAGAAAAGTGAGAAGAAGAGTATTTGGTGAGTAATCGTGCTCTATCATGCACACATACTCCAATATTAATTAGATTCATTGCTAATAAAAGCAAGGAGCACGCCAGTATTTTGTCCTTATGAGCAATATAAATAAGTAAACTCTGAATTACGTGTTTAATCACAACCATGTGAAATATAAGACAAATACAAATTAAATACATGGAAGTAAATATCCCAGAGGGCAAGGGGAAAATTAGTCTAATTTATAAATCCAAGTTGCCACCTGCTGTGCACTTTAATTCTAAGAAATAAAAGGAAATGTCGGGGTTAGTCCCCATGGATCTTGCAGTAGTCGCAACACAAGTTTGTTTCATAATCTGCACGCATTTCATGTACAGAACTTCCACGGATGACAACAGAAAGTTCTGCAGATGAAACAAAAGGAGCAAAGTATGCAATTGAAATGAATGGTATGGATAGGTGAGGAGCATTTTCCTTAACTTTTAGGGCCCATATTCTGACATCAATTTTTTCAGTTTACTTCTGTAGGAGGTATGACACCAAGGATCCAGTCATGCAGTCCTTATTAAAGGCCTGGAGGAGGTGGCCAAGGGCGGGAGTGGTAGTTTAGAGGAGTAAGTTCGGTTCCTCCACATTCTCTCCCTTCAGACCACTGGACGAGGCAGAGCAATATGAGGCTGTATTAACTTTCACTGCTTTGCTCTTTGTGCTGTGAAACTTGTAGTTAGAAGGTGTCCTGGGGGACTGTGTTTAGGACAGGCCCTGAAAATGTCCAACCAGGGCAGGATAAGTAGGTGTGGGCAGCAGCACATCTGTGTGGATGCCTGTTTCCTCTGATGGATTGTGGACATCTGCATCACTCTGATGAGCAGAAGGCTACTTCCCTAGGGGAACAAACCATATCTCTCTGACTGAACAACTGAAAAACTGAGTTACTCTGGCATAGGGGGGAATGAGACTCTCAGGGAGAACTACCATTTAAGTCAATGGGAATTGTTCATGGGGAAGGGTAGCAGACCGAGACTATCTTACTGAGAATTTAATGCCTACTGAGGCCTGATTTACAGAGGTGCTGAGTAATGATAACTGTAAAGTCAAGTCAATGGGAACAGTAGGGCACAGAAAACCCCTTATTTTTCTCACACACAAATTTTACAGTGGTGTAACTCCATTAACTTCAAAGGAATTACTCCTGATTTACACTCATGCAAAGAAGAGCAGGAACAAGCTCCTTATCTCTGTATCAAACCATTCATTTTGGATCCTTTTAGCAACTTGTTCTCTTTCTTTTGAAAGGCAGACATAAAGCTATAAAACTGTGCAATTATGCATTCCTTCACTCACTGCTAGGGTCATTTGGGCTGATTTTCTGATAAAAGCAACACGTCATCCCTCCAAGGCAAGAAAAGTGCTGGATATTTTCATTTCCATTTTTATGGCAATGGAAATGAAACATCCCAATTCCCAAGATGATAGGATTTACTGCTCCATAGTCAGTAAGTCGAAGGATAGTAATCTAGCACCTTATTCTCTTCTCACTTATACCGGTGTAAATCTGGACTTACTCCACTCTTCCTTTCATTGGGTTTATACAAGTGAATAGAGGGGACTGAAGGCCAAAGCTCCTGATTATTTTCTGTTATCAAACACAAGATACCCGGTAGCCTCTGACTGTCTGTAGATACAGTCTGTAAATACTTGTACAGATTGCTGTCCTCAGGAATCTTGGAATTCACATACTGGAGTCAGGGAAATTAGACTGTGATTCAACAAAACCAGAATTAGTCTATACCAGAGAATGTCATGCTATAGGATAGCAACAGAGCTCTCCATTTAGATGCTGAAATGCAGTACAGAAGATGAAGCAGGAATTAAACTAGAGATTATTCTACCATTTGCTAAAACGTTCAGGCAATTTGCCTTCATGCCTTCTGCATTCCACAGGGCTGCATGCTGAGTTAATAAAACCTCTCTTGGAAAATGCTTTGGAAACACGGATGGAGTCCCTGACTGGCCATATGGCAGAATCTGGCTATTGCTACAAGACAGCTGCAGGAAGTGAAAGAGAAGAAATGGGAGACCGTATAACCAAACTCATATATACAATTTTGATTAAAGGCAACAGCTTCCAAAATATTCAAAAGCAACAATATCTGCTTTCTTTTCAGGAACTTTAAGGGATGAATATGTGATTTAGATTCAGACACAATACCAGGTGAGCTTTGAACAAGTTTTGAAACAATTAACACAAGTATGTGAAATGATAACAAACACTTTTTCGTTGTTCAGCTCAACATTTAAACTGATCAAAGAAATTATGTACATCAGATGACTTGGGACAGTAAAAACAAAGAACAGAAAGATGCTTGAAACATTCATCTTTTCATGTACATTTAAACTGAATGATAAATTTGAAACTAATAGCATCTTGTAACATTCACGATATGAAGTACTTAGCATCATTCTTGTTAAGAACACACAGAGCTCATTCCTAAATGAAAAATATTGATCTGTGACTGGCAATGAGATAAATCTGAACTACATCCACTATTTCCTCATATTTTAGTTTTCATTTTATTCAGTTAGCCATAAAATAACTTTGCATTTCCAATGCGAGTGTTCCCTTAAACTTTTGTTCAACAACAGAAACATTCCCAAATTTTAATTTTGAGAAAATAGTGTAAATCTATACATCTATATTTAAGAGAAAGGTCAGATTTACCAAGATAAAAGCATCTATACTGAAACTCTCACAACTGTGTTGCTATGTCATAATTGTACACACAGGTGGACAAGTGCACAGTATATGACTAAACAAATTAATCGATATGAAATACCTGATTTATTGCGATACAACCTTCTAAAAGAAATATTCTCATTTAGATGACATCTTTAAAGATGTAGCCTCACTTTATGTACCTTCCTGCATGAGAATCAGCAACTGCAACATCCCAAGAAAAGCAAGACATGATCCTTATCTTTTTTTGCAGGGTGGGTGGGGGAGTGGGGAGGTGCATAGGAATTTTTTTAAAAACCAATGCGAAATCCAAAAGTCGACAGAATTTTCTGATGAATTGTCTCACCTAGCACCAACCCTTCTAACTGTTCATAGCACTATAAAAGATGAACTGAGAAGAAGCTAGATTTATGTATTGTTTATAAGGATTATTTTGCTACTAATCTTGGATAGCAAGTAAACTTGACCTATCTCTTGTCCAAAAAACCTAAAATAAGCACTAGAGATTTCTATTTCTAATCAAGAAGTGAACCACACATATTTCTATTTCTAATCAAGAACCACAAGTGAATTGCATAAGTTCCCCATAGGAGGAAAGTAATCATAGTGCATAATAATAAAGTGATGATTAAATGGCAAAGTGATCTGAAAACATAAACAAACTGCCTCACAGACTAGCAGGAAACATGACTGCAAAACAAAATCAGCTCAGACAAAACTTAATGGCACAGTATCCGTTACTATCCTTCGTGCTTTACCTGCTGATTGGAGAATGGCTGGAGGAAATCTCTGGCACGAAGTTCTGTTCCATTATTGGTATCCTAGATGGAGTGTAAGAGTGGTAGGCTGTCAGAACCACACTGCCCGAGTCTTTTATCTCCATTATCACAGGCACATGTCTTCTCTACTGTCTGACGACAAAGACAACTACAGTACTAGCATTTGCTCACTTGCTGGATCAAGTGACCCTGTCACAAAAGCAAATGCATGACTTTACACTGTAATAGCTTCTTACTACCGTTTGCTGTCAGGAGAACTGTGTAAGTGAGATGGCTCTTTCTCCTGTCAGGACAGCTAAATTAGCATATATTCAAAAACACCGCCCACAAACATAGCTCTGTGGGGGAAGTATCCCTGTTTCTTAGGAAACCAGAAACCTGAGGTAATCCCACATGGCTCAGGGCAGCTGCTCTGGACAAGTTCTTCTTGGGTTATTTCTTTTTTTGTTTCTTCTCAACCAAGGGCAGACTTATCATGATTTCTCATATGACAGCAAGGAGCAAAAGGAAATGAAATCGTTCTTCAGCTAAGCAAAATGGGAATGGAGAAGTGCTTTAAAAGAAAACATGTGCTCTGAGTAGGAGAGGGGGAATGCAATTTATAATGCCTACATGAAAGATTCATAAACTAACTGGACTATGTGGCTGTTTAACTAATCAGGGAATAATAAACCTGATTTATTTAGGTCAGTTAAATTCTACAAGCTGTGTGCAAAGAGTTGCCTTTACTTTCCACTGAATACATATTAGATTTTCAACAATCTTTAATACTTGCCAGATGGATAATGCAACAGGAAAATAATAAAGATTTTTCCACAAAATTTTACTGAAGAGGGCTATTGTTATGGACCCCCAATTTCACTGATAATGAAGGTTTTGTGAAATGGCAGTTTCTTATCATAAATACATGTACTGGTTTGATATTTCTCATTTTTCAAAATTTAGAATTAAAATAGAATGAAAATTTAAAATATCTCTATTTACACTGCAAAATAGAATCCTGCCCTTATTTTGGAGCAACTACCCCAGAAACCTTCATGGTTGTTTTGTGAAGCTGAAATGCAATGTGAAAATTCTGATTTTACACAGTCCTAATATTTTCTGTAAAATGAACACTACTACAATAAATACTTACTCTTACAGTAACCAACACTTGTTGAATTCAACTGAATGACTCTTTGATTTCTGAGTATCATGGGCGAGACCCTCACCCCTGCTCCTACTCTTTTACTTTGTGTAAAACGGCTGGAGTTGAACGAATGACTGGCTTGAAAAGCCCCAGTTCCAATATAGGCTCTGAGTAAGGCAGCCATAAGAGTGCCTTCAGACTTTAAGGAACCCTGGTGCTGGATTGTTTAAAGACATTGGGGGCGGGGGGACTCTTCTGCACCCAGGGCAGACCAGGATGGGGGTGGTGCCTTAATATCCCTGCCCCCGCCATGTGCTCTGAATTGCTTTATTCATGTACTCAGAGACATTTTGCAGCAAGCCTTAGTTTCCTGTGTAAATGTACTTAATCGGTGACATTGTGTGTCTTAGTGGCACAGCATAGAATCTCAACCCAGAAAACCAATGGAGGAGCCTGAAAATAAGCACGGAAACCTTTAACTACCCTGTTTTGAGTCAGATTGAGTCAAAGCGCCTCACCCTCTGGTATGAGTGAGTTGTCAAAGAAACTCATCCTCTGGGATGAGTGAGTTGTGCTTGTCACAAGTCCAGAGCAGGATTGGTGGGATAAAGTGTCTTTAAAGCCACATTTATGCTCTTTGATCTCTGGGCTGTGGAGGGGTATCAACTAGGCTGATTCATGAATGATCGATATGGATCACTGACTGTACCTTAAGCTGGTATACCCTAGCAGAACTTTCTGGGAGGGTGGTCATATAATCACTACTTTTTGGGATTCAGGTTCCCTTGTTGGTGGGTGAGGTGAAATTTGCATTTCCTTGTTCCAGCAGGAGTAAATTGAGTCTAGTGTTGTCATTTGAAAGGCATCCTCTAAAATTCACTTTGAGATGCTCACATTGCGGCTGACAGTTGGGAAATACTGAAAGTAGCAGAAGCCAGATGGGAAGTTGTAGTTGAGACAGCATTAACTCTCTCTGAGGAGACCAGACCCAAGAATTCAAGACTGAAACAGGTTTATTTTACTAACTACAATCCCAGAAAAACTACCCTTACTCCCTTTCCCACTACCCATAGCACTTTGCTTTCTTCGGACAATGATTGTGTAATTTAGATTATGTTTGAATGAAAATCATCCTATAAATGCAATATACTTGTATTATTATTTCTAGTGTCATCTGTTTTAGTCTATCTGCTTTAAATAAACAGTTCATATTTAATAACATTTAGTAAAGGAAATAGGATCTTACAGATAACATAAAAAGAAGCATATGTTTAATAAATGGAATTTTCTCTTTGTGCAAAATAAACCGTTGATTTTACTGAGATTTATAGTGTGTTAGTGCACAAGTTAGTCTGTCACTTCTAACCAAGCATCTATTTGGCTTAGGTACAAATAGATATTTGACATCTTAATCAGTCAATGCACATTCATAAAACAGAGACAGAAAATGTTTATCTCCTTAATGACTCTTGAGGACAGATGACTTTATTTTTTCAACCCCCCTAAAAATTCTACTCAGATTTAAACTAAAGATATAAATCAACCATTAAACAAAGTTTTAACTGATTTCGTGATATGGCAATAAGAGTACAGCATACAGAGGGCCAAATTCTCCCCTCACTGCCAACTCTGCAAACTTTTAAGAGAAGAGTAGAGTTCAGATGCTCACAATTCAAGAAGGATGTTGATAAATAGGAAAGGGTTCAAATAAGAGCCACAAGAATGATTAAAGGATTAGAAAATGACCTATTCTGATAAATAGATTGAGTTCTTTGAATCTATGTTAACCACAAAAAGGTTAAGGGGTGGCTTGATTACAGTCTGTAGGTATCTACACGGGGACAAATATTTAATAATTGTCTTTTCAATCTAGCAATGTCTGGAAGTTGAAGCTAGATAAATTCAGACTGGAAATAAGGTGTACATTTTTTAATGCCAAGTGTATTTAACCATTGGAATAATTTACCAACGCTTGTGCTGGATTCTCCATCACTGAATTTTAAAATCAAGATTGGATGTTTTTCTAAAAGATGTGCTTTGGAATTATTTTGGGGGACATTCTATGGCCTGTGCTTTACAGGAGGTCAGATTAGATAATCAGAATGGTTTCATCTGCCCTTGGAATCTATGAATCCACTGAGTTCTAAAAAATTAAATACCGTTTGAATCAAAAACATGATTGCACTCATATAGTAGCAGTGTGATTTAAATATAGCAAAGCTTGCAATCCGTTGTCAGTTGCAAATAATCAATTGTATCACAAAGTTTGCAAATACTCATAGTAATCTTAATTAGGCAAAAGATAAGATTGTGAGGATTTTATTAATGGTGACCACTGTATGACTGAAGTCACAGCAAATAAGAAACTGAAGAAATTCTGGAGGTGAGATCCTTTTCCCATATATTGACATTGATAGAGGTAAGTCGGTTTGCATCAGCTAAGGATCTGGCCCCGAGTTTTAAAATTTATGTTGTTTTTAGGTCACAATTGACAAACTTGACTTCCAAGGGAGTCTTCCAATGGGGGAACGACTTCCAGGACTCTGTTTCTTTGAAAATCAAGATAGTTTGTTATGTGGCTAAATATGGAGTTAGGGGCTCAACATTTGAGAAATTGGCTTGAAAATTTTGGGACTAAAGCTAAAGTTATTTTTTATATTTTCAGAACCAGTCTGCCTATCTTGTATGAACCGTATATGAACCCAGCAGTTTGCTTAAGCAGTAATCTTTTGTGCAGAAGGGTCTCTATATAGGTTCCATACCTAAAGTGCAAGCGCACAGAGGGAAAGTGAAAGCCATTCAGTAACTGTTAACATGAAATTATGTCATCTCCAACAGACTTTTACAATCTAAATTTACAGGTATTTTTATTTCTTTTTATCAAAATTCCTTTTAAGCAGAGAACAGACAAAAGAATGTTTATTGTCTAAATTATACTGTAAACTTCTTGGAGTACAGATCTTACCTTCATAGATCGGTAAGACATACTGATACAGTGTTATTATTGCTGTTAATCATATGAATGAGGATGTATAATGAAAAAAATGATATACGTTGCTTATAAAAACTATTCTGCAGCAATTTTTTTCTAAACAGAAATTTCATATAAAGTTTTTCACCAAACAGAATTAGTGCAGATTTAGAGAGACCTTACTTTCACGATAGGCTTACCGGTAAAGTCAATGAGAGGCTTACAAGTAAAGTCAAAGAGAGTTTTCCATGGAATACAGTGGGAAATTTCTGCATATGGCCCTGATCCTGCAAAGAATTGTACATGTGCTATTTAAGCATGTAGAGCAATCCCATTCAACCCATTTATGAATCTCTGAGGGATGAGGGTCCCAAAAAGAGAACAGATGTGAAAAGTTGTCATTTAAACCAGAAACCGTGGAAAACCTGCCCCACATTAAGCTTCATTGCTAACTTTCAACTCAGAGCAGCCTTGACAAATAATTTGCTACATTTGCAAAACTTTTGGAACGGTTTATGCAAATTTCAGCTAGATTCATTTTTAATGGGAAACCAGATCACACTCAGCATTTTTAAGTGGTTAAGTCAAAAGAATGACACAGGATACACAAATTCAAATCCTAGAATTGGTTCCCCGCACATCTCCCCTGTCCTTGAGCCAGCAATACCACATGAAACAAGTGGCTTTGCTGCATTGTAAAAGTGAAACTTCTCTCAATTGCCTTGAATTTTTCACTAAGATGAAAAGCAGCTTTTGAAGGCAGAAAGTGTCATCCTTATACGTCACACCAAAAAAAAATAAAAATAAAAAAAGGTCATTTCAAACAGTCCCATGAGTCTGCAATGCCTTGGAATGCTATTAAGCTAGAGTAATGTCCTCAGCTCTCTGGTAGGAGTTGAGGACTATGGAAGGTAAATGTTCCACCATTCGGTAATGATCTCTGCTAGATGATTCAGAGAAGCATTAAAATAGCTCTGAACAGAAGTCAACTGAGTCTTTTTCTGTCCAGAAAATTGCCCATGTGATCTCAGCCTTTTACTCTGAATAAGAATGTTATATAATAGGAAAAGAGAGGTCTTCAATAAGGTAAGACTAATTTTTAACCCATTGCTCCCTATTACTGAGGTGTCACGATAAATATATTTGTTTGTCCTGAAAGGATAAGCAATTGTGTGCCTGTCTCTGTGTCTAGGGAAAAGGGGGAGTGGCCATTGCTGGTGGAAGACAGCAAAATTTTCAGAAGCAAAAACCAACCAACCAAACCAGAAGCAAACAAACTTCACTAATATTTTTTATTTTTGACATTTTCAAACTGAGTTAAAAACAACAGGAAATAAAAGCGCTTGGACTTTACAGTTGCTAAAGCAGTGAAGCTATTTATGTGAAGCGTTTAGAAGTTAAACATCATAACATCTGGCAATGTTTCAAAAACTTTCAATTAGAATCTAAAATGAAAAACAAATCTTTGTTAAATTATAATGCCCCAGTTTTCAGTCCAAGTGTCAACAAGGAACTTAATCAGGCATCATACTTTAGTGAACTCCAACATGAACATATTTTATTTATTGGATGATTGTGTGCTCTTTTATCTTAAAACAACATCAGTAGTTGTAGTTTCATGAATAAAATGAAGTACTTAAAGTGCAAGTTGCAAAGCTGTTTCCTTAGTAACTATTCATGTTTATTTTCTAGGAGTTCAAAAGTTGCTTCTCCTTAGGACATATTAATCTACTCATGTAGCATTGTTCACATATTGACTGTATACAGAAAAGGAAGCTTCTTTAATCTGTCTCCTGTAGCAGGGCTTTCTTTAGGCATAGTTTTAAAAGGGCTTATATCCTTCCATTCATCCATTAAACTCATGCTCCTTCAGGCCATGTTGATCTAACTGCTTCATCTGGGACAGCTGACATCACCACTGCATGCTATGGTTGTTGTTTTTTTCTGAAGCAATAAAATTACTCAGAAGGAATGGGAGGGGGGTGTTCAGCTTGCGGGGGGGGGGGACCCACATGTGTGGGAGGTTGGCTTCTCCTCTGAAATATTTCTGAAGCTGAAAATGGGAATCTGGTATAGGACTCTGAAACTGGAAATGCAAGTACACATAGCAAGTACTGATACTTATTTAAAAACATATTTGTATTGATTCTGAAGTCTCAAAAGAAAAAAAAGAAACAAAAACAAGATCAAGGTAGGAATTTGCGTATAGCAGGGGAAGGAAAAGTGAAACAGTTAGACAGGCATATTTGTGACTTAAAATATAGAATAAGAGAGGACCAAATTAACACAAAGACAGTCACGAATGCTGGCATTGTTGTCAAGTATGTATTTATTTGGGGCTGGGTACAGGATTGATGCAGTGGGTTGGGGTTCTGTAGTCAAAAAGAGAAGAATAAAATGAAAACACCAGGCCAGATTCTGCTCTGAATTGTACTAGTATAGGCATGGAGTAATTCCATTAATTGCAATGGACTTGCTTCCACAGTATGCTGGTGTAACTTACAACAGAACCTAGTCCAGTGTGCTTTAACTGTGTTGTTTTAAAAGAGGCTCTGAACAACTGATAGTAACACAAATGAAATTAGGGCTGGGGACATTTATAAAGTAAAATAAGAAGAGGGTCAGTTTGCCATACAGGTGTATCCACGTACTAACAGCCCTACACATTTCTCACTAGTCTGTTGTGAGATGAATGATGAAGGTGTATATATAATGCACTGCATGACACCAGGGCAGTAATAAAACAAAAATTCAGACCAACAGAGGATATGTCCCATTTTCTTATATTAAAGAAGGGCCATGCACTTGTGATGTTATAATTAATTGATTAACCTTTAAATGTTACCATTTTTCAAATGTTACCCCATCAAATTAATGCTTAACCAGATTTATAAATATGTTCAGCTAAACATAAGTTAAGTTCTTTTATAGGCCTTTTGAACTAGAATAGACAGTGTTCAGAAGACTGTATGAGTTAGCTATCCATCTGTGGTGTTGGTACCTCGTCCGTCACTTTGGCAGAGTACTAAGTACCTAATAAAATAGTGAACATGGCAAAAGAGTCAAGAAGAAAGTGTTATCTCTCTGTCTTGTTACAGGGATGTCTGAACTGATAGAATCAGGATTTATTTTTTAAATTGTTTACAACTGTTATTCCTTGGATAGAGCTTTATATAAGGTGTAGCTTAGACTTCACTCTAAATATGTCAGGAGTGGGCTCCATTTGATGTCTTCCAACAAGTAGATCCATAGTTAGGGTTTTGTTGCTCATAAAACTCAGTCCCAACAGCCTATTAGTCTAAGCTGAATCTCCCCTGTTGTATTAGAAAGCAGTAGGAGGTTGGGCAGTCCCTAAGGTACTTTTAAGGACTTTTAAGTGACTGTGTAACCACTTGAGTTAGGGTTGTGGTTGTTTAAGTCAGAAGGAGACAAAAGCATTGACAACTGTGACTAGGTCCCTCACCCAGAAGGAAAGGCCACAATGTCTCCTGGCCAGACAAAAACAGAAGGCGACATTTCTCACCATTGCTAGAATCTGCATGCCCAGGAGCACTGAGGAGCTCATAATGATCTGAATCTTCATATAGCTTTGACAGTCTGTGGTCTGATGTTCTGAGTCTTGAGTTTCTGAAAGTGTTTCACAATAAGTTCACTTCTGTCGTTTCTAGGTTGAACTTGAGCGAATTACTCATCAGAGGAGGTGACATCTTGGTGATGAGGGGTGGCTTCCCTGGTGGAGAACGAGACATACTATTGAGTGTGAGCCACATATTGCTTGCACACAAGTCCATCGCGTCTTATAATCCCTCTGAGACATCTCTTTGTAGATGCCAGAGAGGAGTGAGGAAAAAATTGAGTCTTGTGTTCTCTGCATGATAGGGATAGGGTGGTGAGAAGCAGATGCCCAAGTCATGACTTTGGACTCCAGCTGATAGAAGGAGTGGATTCAGCTGAGTGCTTCCTCATTCACTCCTGAAAATTTCTGTATGCTTGTTGCCATCAGCATACAGTCAATGGTGTTGAAAGCTGAGAAGAGATCTAGCCGCACTCCCACAATAGAGGTTTGTTTCCTTAATCCAAATTTCCCAGTTTTGAAGAAAACCATAACTTGGCTCAGACTTAATGAAAATTTTGGGGAAGTTCTATAGCCTGTGCTAGACAGGAGTTCAGCCTAGAGGATCACATGGTCCCTTCTGGCCTTAAACTCTATGCATTTTTGAAAACTGGCACAGGCTTGACAAAAGGTCTGTGAACTTTGTTGAATCTTATTTGAGTTATTAGGTTGTAACAGAACTGCAAATGAAATGAGATTTAGAATGGAAGTTTCTTATAAGCCATGTGTATAATCTATCCCGAATCCTTACACCAAAGGTACTTCCAGCATCTAATTGTCCTATTTTCATAATGCCAATTTTGTACCATGTCAATATAATATTCTAGCTAATGAATTAAACTCAGTTCTGTTGCAAGTGCAACTAGATTTTTCTGGCTTAAACCAGGTCTGAAGATGGCCCATTAAAGGGATGAACTAAAATCTCTCCATATGAATACAAAACTATAATTTGATCTGCAAAGTTTGTTAATGATGTAAACTAAATTCAGCAGTTCAAATGGGCTACGAATTACAAGAGGAGAATGCTCTCAAATTAAAAATGAGCAGTTTGAATATACTGATACAAATTACTATGGTTGCTCTCTAATATGTAGAACATACAGAAAGTGCCTCATTTCCAAGCACTGAAATAGTATAATTAATAATAATAAATAATAATAATAATAACAAAACCAATAAAATAATTTGCACGTTTGCAGCAGCATTTATCCAACAATTTCCAAGAGCTTTACAATATTATTGAATTAAGCCTCTCAAAAGATTTGTGAAATAGGGAAGCTTTATTAATCCCATTTTAGAGATGAGGAAATTTAGGAACAAAGAAGTTAAATGACATTCCCCAAGAAAACACAGGAAATCTGTGGCACAGCCAAAGATAGACCCCATGTTGCCTGACTCACAGTCCTGTGCTGTAACCACAAGACTTTTTCAGGAAGCACATGAATTACATGCAGTTGGCAGTGGGTAATTTTTTTTGTAAGAGATGAAAGGGCAAATACATTGTCTGACCTATAGTAAAGTGTAAATATATATGGCAAAACTTCATTTCACATAGTTATTGACCATTTTGCTCTCTACAGACTCTGAGTACTAGTACTGATGGAGGGTTTAGGGAAGAGCAGAAAAAGTGCTGCCTAAAAGTCGGCAAGCCACACGGACTTTTTCATTGGAAGCATAAATATGTGTGACGTATCTTTGCTAAGTAGATAAGTAGGCCTACATTTCCAGGTTAGCTCAAAGACACAGTGTTGAGCCCTGTTAACTGAAATACCTTAAAAAACACTAAAAATAACCTTTTCCACAGCTCCAGTTGGATGGCTGCATCACAACCATGGGTTAAACATACAATGGTAAACAAAGACTGATAGCAGAGAGTTCAGCAGCGGATGGTATCCTTGAATCATAGGCTTGGGAGTCTGAGAGAAACATTACCACTTCGTTCAGAAGAGGTCAAGCAGAAGGCATTGCTTTTGTGCCAGTTAGTGCCAGGAATTTTGCTTCAGGCTTGATAAGTACATCAGTGTTTGGGGGCATGGAAATTCACTGTTAAAATTTGCACTTCCTTGCATATTGCTGATAGAAAATTATGCTGTTCTTAAGATGAATTTACCAGTTAGTCAACTGTTATTCTCTGACCTTTATAACACTATTCAGAATTCTGCTCTTCTGCCATTACAAAGGCATTTTTGCTTGTCAATCTTTTCTCCATTTGTTTGTTTTTCTTCGCATTTTCTTTGTCTTTAGACTCAGTGGATTAAAATCATCCTTGTTATGTAACTCCACTGAGGCAAAATAAGGTCACACGAAGGATTAATTTGTTCAGTTTCCTCATATTAATCTAAAAGTGGACTATTTCACATAATGAAGATACCAAATCTCCAGATGACTTATTTTTGTCTTAGGACATTCGGAGAAAGAGGTGTAAGTGGCTGCATTAGTATATACTAATGGATCCATACAACAGCATTAGTAATTTGGCTTCATTGATAGCTTTGGCTGCAGTAAATATATGCCTTGCTGAGTAACCACGTCATCTTATTGGAAATCTTTGCATCTCCTTATGTTATCCCTTTTTTGTCTTCCATCATGTCCTAAGTTGGGCACAGCTCCTTCTCCCTGAGGTTCTGTCTTTTCCTTTCTCTCTGAGCAGCTGGAAGAGATGCAAGGCCTGTCCTGTCATTCTTTACCTTCACCCAAAGGAAAAACAAGACTTTCTGCCAGGGCTTCTTACCCACCATGAATGCCCTTTCCTCCTTCCCTATAGTTTCACTCTGCAGTTCCTCCTTCTAGCTCTGCCCACCCTTTTAATTGGAGGCCAAGGTGCCTCCCCACCCTTTTAATTGGCTCAACTCAGAGTGCCTGCTCTGGCAGAAGGAAGCTGGACTTATTTTACTCACACGGGCCAGGCACCTTGTGCCAAGCACTACCGGTATATAGGAAAGAAGGATGAGAAAAAACAAAGACATCAACAAGCTGCATATCCCTTATTAAACTCTGTACAAACCCTGCTGACAGGGGTGACTGTGTGTGTTTACAACACTTCTAAGGATGAACAGTCTGGGAAGGTATTGCTCCAGATATTTGTCACTGGAGTACTGGAGAATGAAATGGGGCTGGATGTAGCTTATAAACAAGGATCCTCTCACTGTGCTAACTCATTTATGTTTGTTGTTACTATACTTTTCTTGTTATTATTTTGATCCAATAAGTCATTGTAGTGAAATAGAAAGCTGTAACTGGCTTCTCTGATCTGGGGTCAGAACATTTTTACTAACCCCATATATTTCAAAGGTCATCAACAGTAACCATCATCAGAACTTTGTTATTCACGTTCTGTAAATGAGTCTACCTGCCATTTTGCCCTGACATTCAGAAAAGACAGGTGGTTTAATAAGAGAAGTGAGTTCTGTCCATGAGCATAATCTCAGGCTCACTTTCCACATTTTTAATAACCCAGCAAAGAGAAGGTTACATTTGCTAGTAGCTGTTCAGAAGGATGTCAGGAGTGCACTCTCCCAAAGAGATTTTTCATGTATTTTACCTGGACAGTATATACCAATATAACACCTGGTGCCACTACCATTTTGGAGTCACCAGGTGACAGGATAGTGTAATTCTTGCATGGAGCAGAGTGATGTATGTTACATTTAAAGAACCTCTTTAAATCACTGTATTGCTACATTCATGGTGTGGCTATTTCCTTCTCTTCTGGGAGTCTCTTCTGAATACCATGTGCAGACTTTCCTCCTCCTCCTGTTATTTTTAAACACAGCTGTTTCATCGCTGCAATTGGTTTCGCTTCTGACATTTCAAACTGCCTCATTTTCACCGGGCCAAAAAAAAAAAAAAAGTTAGGACTTTTCCTATGAGGAGCTTGGAAAGGAAAAGGGGGCAGCCGAGAACCCATTAAGATTTGGCAAATATAAGAGATGTGCATCAATTCTGTATACTTCAACATATCTCAAGTGAGTATTTTTCAGTCACCTATGATGAGGCAGATCAAGAATGATCAGATACCAGTAAATTAGGAGTCTTTCATCTTAATCAAAGAAACATAATCTGATGAGTGAGGTACTTCAGTTCTGTTATTATATTGCTACATCTTTTGTGTCATCAAGCTAAATGTTATACTACATGTCTCAGCAAATATGTAGATGCATAGATATAGGGATATACCTAAATTACAGAAATCATGGGCTTTTTCTTTAGGCACATATAAAACTCACAAGTTTTCAGCTATGTGTATAAAACTGGCAGGCACCTGTAAAATCCAGTATTTGCATACCTCAGTTGGGTAGCCAATCTGACTCTTTGTTTTCATGCACAGTGACCTAATCTGATAATGCAAATGCAGGCTTCCATAAGCAACAAACTTATGTTCCCACAGCTCAATATGTGGCTCACTGTGTCCTAAAACAAGAAATATAAATATACTAACACTTATGTGCCATTCAATGCTGGGTATTGCAGGAACTTCAACCTTTCAGCTGATTATTTTTACTTTCATTTGTTGTGCCATTCTAACTGAGCCTTGCCCACTCATATACCACCCACACCCTGAGAGACAAATGAAGGAAAATAATCAAAGATCAGGCAAGAGGCTCCAACTAGAAACAAGGAGGAAAGAATGCAGGAAGCTATACAAGACAGTTGGATTTGAATGAAGGAAACCTTTTCTGAAAAGATGAACTTTTTCTTTAAAAAAATCTGACTTTTCTCATTTGGTTTTAAATTCCTGTCCTTAATAAGTAATGTCACAAGAGTCAGGAAGAACCAGGGTGAATTTTTCATACAAACATCAGAGACCTGCCTGAAAAACATTGAGACATTTGTTATGTTTGACCCCCTACATCCATTGGCATCTGGCACTCAGAAAGCCAGTCATTTCCCCTACACATTGTTGTGAAACACTAAGAGTGATGTGGAACAATAACATCAATTACATACAAAGTTTCTGTTCATGTGTGGTTTATCCTTTCTACTGTGTGGAGATACATTTTTAATGTGATACATAGGGAATTGCTCTCACAGTATTAACTTTAATAATACAAGCCCCAATCTTGCAAACGCAGATCTGCTGTAGGGACATTGGCCATCATGCCTAATGGTTAAGTCAGGAGCCAATGTCAGAGTCAGGTGACAAACCAAAGGTCAGAGCCAGGGCCAGAGTCAGCAGTCAAGCTAAGGGTCATAGATGGAATCAGAGTCAGGAGTAGGAACAGGGAGTTGGAGTGAGGCAGGAAAGTGGATCAGTCAGGGGATAAGGAGGGCAGGAACCTGGAACAGGTTTGGAGGCAGGAACAGGCAGAGAGGCAGAGCTCAGGAGTCAGGCAAGTAGGCACAGTCCATAGTAGCAGCAAGCCAGGAATTCACCTAGTTGTTCGGACAACTTCTTGTACCTCTTTCTGGTTAAATGGTGCATCCCAGTCACTTGGTGGGGCTGGACATCAACCCCACTCAGGAACTTTGTTGGTCCATCCCTTCAAGAGTAGAGCTTCACCAGCCCCCTTCTCAAGGGATTTAGGGAGCTGCTAGGTAGCGGCCATGGCCTGAGCAGTGCCTGAGTACCCTGTGGGGGGTTCAGGTTTGAGGCCCATGATCCTACCCATCTGCTAGTAAAAACTCATGCACACAGCCCCACTGATGTCAAGAGTATTCCACTGTGGCTGATGTGTTCATGTTACTGGATTCCAATGCAAGATCAAGGCCTTACCTTTCATGTATTTAGTGTCCTTCATCGAGGATTTAATTAACTAACATTCATTAACTGGCCTCCCATCCCTCCTTTAAGGTATTCTAAATATTTTATAGATTGGCAATCTGACACCCAAATGACTCCTTTTAATGTCATATAACCTATTTGACAAGAGTAAAGTTACTCCTTGTTTACACTAGTGCAATTAAGATGAGAACCAGGCTCAAAGTGATTTCCCCAAGATCACTCTGAACCATTCAGAACAGAATCTAGGAGTGCTAACTCTCTTGCCCTGCTGTAACCACTAGAAGGACTTGGAAAGCTCACCAGAAAGCCCATTCTCACACTGTATCCAGACCAGTTTTGCAAACTCAGGAGTTTGGATAAAGCTTGGATGAGCATACAAAATGTCTAGGTCCTTATGCGAACTGAACACCTAGCACTCCTGAGGTTCATCCATCTCTATAGTCATTCTCTGTGCCTTGAAGGAATAGGATTGGAGCTTAATTTAATGCATTGCCCTCTTTCTACCTGTCTCATGTTTTGATGTTGTCATATCTCACAAGACAAACAGAATTGGACCAGGTCAATGCTTGGATGAAAGAGCTCCAGAGAACACTCAGATACAGGGAGTGATGATTTAGTAGGTGCCACTCTTCTATCTCAGTCAAGTATTAATAAATGATTTAGAGTTATAGAGTGCTCTGTACTGCTGGTCATATTCTAGTAATGGATACATTCCTGGGTGCCATCAATTTATGCATTACTATATATTTGAATAGGGATACTGGTGTCTGTGTATGCAGTAACTAAGTGAACAGATACGCAACTTTCAAGTAAAAATGCTCTTTGCTGTATCATAAATACAGTGGTTTGTGTGCACAGACAGATATACCCTGAATGGCAGACTCCGTCAAGAATGTTTGTAGGTAATTTGTCCCTTACTATGCAATCTTACTTCTATGTCAATTGTGTGTACCAGCACTCTTTGCTTAATTGAATGTTTGAAGTGCACTGTGTTGCAGGCTGTGTACTGAAAACTGATAAAAAAAGAAAGTTAAAAGCTACCATGAAACAAATTCCTCTTCAATTTTTAATGATTATCAAGATTTTTGTGCTTTTGCAATTACAGTACCAAACCATAGAGATACCATCTCTAATAAGTCACTCATAAAGTAGCCTTTGGTCAATAGGAACTTGAGCACTAAACTGTTCTTTATATTATTACACACACAGGAGATAAAAAAGATAAACTTTTGACTTCTCAGTGAAAGAGTTGCATGGAATGTATTGGAACTTGGTGTGACTACAGTACAGTATGTAATATTATAAATGTAATTCACAGATGCCATGAACTGTCTAAAAATAATACTTTGCTCCACAGTTCAATGATCAAAAAAAGTGAAAAGATGGATTAATGATCCCATAGATCAATATTCTGTAACTCACTTCATGACCAATAGCTTCAGCTCTCTGCTTCCCCTGGTAAATTGTTTGTTGTTCCTTTAGGCTCAGAAATTGCTAACTTACTCTTTAGGAAAGGCAGAGAGCAGGAACAGTAGTTATCACACTCATGGAAAGAAAAACACCAGAACTAGGTGTGCCCTTTCGGGAGAAGTATATGATTAGAGAGCAGACAAGGCAACATAAGAACATTATAGGAACTGGGACAGGAAAGGCTGTCCAACCCAATATGCCTGGTCTTATTTATTTTACTCTTTGTTTTATCTTAAACCTACTTCCCTCTTTCATTGTACTCAATTCACTTCTCCTCTAATAACAATTCTAGATGTCTCTTGAACCCAATTTTTGCCTCAAATAGCCTTTCTAGTAACAGTGCATAGCTTTCTTAACTTTAGCATAAGTGGTTCTGATATATCTCCCTACTATGTCCCCTAATTTTTGAATTCCATACTGAAGTTCTAATGTATTTGCCTCCAGTTTTAAAGATAGGGTGCAATCAATCCACAGAGTGCAGCTTAGGAATGTGTGCATATTTGTAAAGCTGGTCTGTCTTTACCCTCCCATGATCCTGGCTTCTATGCCAAGCTAGAGCAGCCCAACAGCTGTTCTAATTTATGTCATCAATGGCCACAAGAGGTTGTAACTAGAGCTGAGTGTGAAATGCATTTCCCATCTGTCAAAACTTTCAATATTTCAAAAATGTTCCTGTTGAACCCTGGAATAAAAATAAGAACTTTTGAATTCCCCCCATCCCACCAAGAAAACAGATAGAGTGACTGCCCCTTAACATCCCAGGTGAGTGCCCCAGCCACTGCAATATTAGTTTTTCTGGAGTGGACTCTCTCTCTGGAGTGGCATAAAAACCCCACAGATCACAGTAAACCATCAGAGTATCACCTGGGCATGGAATGATTTTCCCAGGGCTGGCTAAACAAGTTTATGCTGACTATGGGGCACAACATGGCCATACTGCCCTGGAGAATTTAACCCTTTTGTTTAGAATACTCTCATCCAAATTACTTACAACTCAGTATCTCCCCAGAGGTCTTAATAGTTTGTAAGAGAAATACCTGCAGGGTCCATTTTGTCTCTTCCCACTTGAAGAATTCCCATGTATTGCTAACCTATGTCATCTCCTTCTTGAGACAATTTTCTATAGAGCATCCTACTTTAGCTCATATCTGGTGCTCTGTACCTGCTCCATTAATCTCAGGTGTAGAACAGTGTTAAATACCTTTTGAAAAGGTAATTAAATAACATCCACTGAGTTTCCCTTATTTAACCTGGCAGCAATATTTTCGAAGAATCCCACCAGGTTAGTTAGAGTGACCTCCCTTGCTTGAATACACACTGATTTCCTCAAGAGGTTATCTCCACTAGCTGCCTTAAAATAGCTCCCAATAATTTCTTTACAGCCAATTTTAAAATCACTGAGCTATTGACCCTTCCCCATCCCCATCACTGCTTCCCCCTCTTTCTTTTTTAAAATGTCTTTATCCTGCCTGTTCTACTCAATGATCTCTCTGGAATTTAGTGAATTTTATTTAAAAAATAAAATCTCCTTCAAAAGGTTCATTGGTCCCTTATCTCTCTCCCATTCAGTGCTCACAGGTGGATATTTTCTTATGCACTGTTTGTCTTAAGCGAATTTTTTTCTAACCCATTCTATTATCTGTACAATGCTAAATATTGCTTCTTTACTGTCCTTGCACGAAGACTGATTCCTAGCTCAAAGAGTGCTCTAACTATTTCCTCTGTAAAGATGGAAACGAAGTAATGATTTAACAACTCTTCTATTTTCTGTCTCTCATGTAATATTTCCATTCTCTATTTAAGTGTTCCAGTGGATTACTTTGTCTTTATTTTGTTGCATATTTGGCTAGATCCTCAGCTGGTGTAAATCAGCATTGCTCATTTAAGTCAATGCAGCTATGCCTGTTTAACTCAGCTAAGGAGGTGCCCCATACATTAATATATATTGTATTATTTTATATTGCTTTAATTTTATTTTCAAAATCCTAATTTGGCTTTGGAGGAGTTTTTATATCTTTCCCATTCTCCTCCTTCCCAACATCTCTTTAACACTAAAAAGCTTATTACAGAGTATCCAGAGTCTGCTGTAGCAAATTCACTTTCTGCTACATACTTTTTCTGTTCTGATCCAGGGCTTACTAAGCACTTCACTCCTGCTCAGCTAAAGATCCTTTGTATTGACTCTGTTGCTGCCTCTGGCTGGCCTCTCACAGCTCACAGCACTTTCACTTCCTTTTTGGGTCTTCTTTGCTAACAGTAAGGCTCTTAATCCTCCACAAGAAATGGTATGATCAGTCTGCATAATCATTTCCATGTATATGTATTCAACAGCCACTCTGATCCTGCCGGTCCCTGACAGCCCAATTGCACAAGGTCTGAGTGTGAGAACATGGTATTCTGGAGTGCATGCTTGTGAGAGATGGGCAGGAACGGCACCAGAAGATCGACTGCGGCTCAGTTGCTTTGTATTCATTTGGGAGAGAGATGCATTGGGACCACAGAATAGTAATGGAGAAAAATAATGACCAGTTTAGCCAGTATAGTTCAGCTGATTTGCACCATTCCAGCAGCACAAAGGAACTGTACATCCAAGTTTCAGAACCAGCTACTGGTGGATAACCACATTTTCTGATCTGGGAATTTACAATTCAGCTGAATTTAAGAATCAGGGCCATGGTGTACAACACTAAAAACTGAATATTCACCACCCCAGCACCTACAGAGACCATTTTATCTTCCTGTACTTGGAACTGGAAATAATTACTGTACAGCAAACACAAAGGAGTGGCAAATGATGAGTTTTTAATGTCCCCCACTGTGAAAATTAAGGTAAAGGCCAATATCTAAAATAGCATTTATTTTTCACTTGAGCCTTTTGAGAAACTTTAATGTTACTGTTTTTTAATGATGCTCTAATCATTTCTATTAACTGAACAAATGAGATGTGTGAAAAAATTAAACAGAACAGAACACCCATTTTTGAGGCTAATGTCTGATTTGTTCTAGTAAGAAATCCTTTTGGCAGATTTACAAGCATGTGTCAGACAAATGTTTTACAACAAAAACATTTTACTGTAATCACAGGCTGATAGAATGACTGATTATAATTTAAGAGCTCTTTTGTTCTGACTCCTCAGTGGTCTCTTCACGTGCTTACAGTATGAGATTCATTTCAAGCTGAAATTGAAGCCATATGTGCTGGAGAAAACTCTATCCATTTTTCTACTCTGATGTCTTTTTTTTAACATGCCATTTTCACAGCACACGATAATTGTTTTAGAATTTTAGTAAATTCAGCAGAAAATTAAGTTTAACTCCTGAATGCCCAAGATATACACAGTGTTTCTGTAGAAAGGACCCATTAAAATGCATTATACATCTTACCTATGCATTAAAATAGTGTCTTAAAAGACAAAGATTTGCATTAAAGGAAATACTGATAGAGTTGATAGCTAGTGGAAAGAAGCCAGCATTCTTCCTATTTATATGCTCCAGACCCTTTACCACAATACTCAGGCACCTCACAATCATTAATTAATAGCAGTTCTCTTAGATAGTGATTTATCATACCCATTTTAGAGATTCAGACTTGACTAGTGTTATAGTCTTTGGCAGAACTAGGAACTGAACCCAGTCTCAAAGTTCCAGTCTGGTGCTTTTACTATATGATCATTCTTCCTTCACATGACTAAGCAGTTGACCTCTGTAAAGAATTGATATTTATATCTGTTAATATTTTGGTTTAGTTTTTTGCTCCAAAACATCCTTGAATCCTGTGCAACCAAAAGGCCTCTGGAATTGTTTGGTAGACTAGTGGGACCTCTTGGGCTACAATCCACAGTTAAAAATCCTTAAATTTTAAATAGGAAGGTTGTGCTCAGTCATAATAGCATTTGTAAATACCAACACACTACTGGTAAAGAGGTCCCTGGTGTTTCCTGGTGCCACATGATAATGTTTAGGGACAATTCCTAGGCAGCTTCTAGCCAGAAGGATATCAAGGATGGCTGAATTTGGCAGCGGGAGGGCCTCTGATGACTAGCGGGACCCCCCTTGGGAATGAAGAATAAGTCAAATTTTAGATAGAAAGGACAGATATCAGTAGGAAATTTATGTAAATCTTTCACACAAATTTTGAATTTTTACTGAATGTAAATTGACATTGATCTATATTTCCATACATATTTATTTAAAACCACAACTACCTCAGGGCCAATCTAGCTCTGAAGAAATGTCCTACCCACAGTTATACATTCCCATCCATGGTTTACTTTGAAATACCGTTTCTCTAAACAGAGACAATTCTGTCATTCCTGTGTGCCATATGTTCTTGTTCTGAATATTCTTCTGTGCAATACCAGTGACTTAGTGCTCACAAATGCTCAGAGGCTAACTTGGCTAAACTGTTTACTTCTCAGGCTTTTTCTTTCTGAACCTTTATGTCCATAGTACACGCACCTGGGGTCAATTTGTTGTTTGCCCCCAGTGTAGAGTGAATAGTGATTCAAAGCTGACAAGATGGCAACATCCGAAAGTCTCAAAAAAGTAAGTGAGAGGGCTTTCTCTTGGAAAATAGTTTAACTTATTCTGTTTCGGACAGAAGTTGACATCCCCTATGTTATTAGCTTTTATGGTTCCACACAATAAGCATCTCACATAGGTTCTAAAAATGAGGTAACAGTTTACAGCTTTACTGAGACTAGTATACTAATCAGGCTCACCGTCCATAAGAATCAGCATAGCTAACCTACTGAAAAGTCAAGTAGACTGCTTCGCTATCACCCTTACAACACACAGAAAAGCAAGAGGATCTTTTTTATAGTTACTTCAGCTACAGAATAAATAACAGAATACTTCAGCCCAGAATGTGGCTGATAGTGTAACATGAGAAAATACAGACACTTTTTTTTTTAAGATCTAGAAATATAACACAACCAAACTGTATATGTGTCCTGTGGATCTCTCCTAACCTGAATGTTACTCTTATTATGGTAAACAATGCTCATTATTACAGGTTTGTAACAGTTTTCCTGAATAATTTTAATTAACCATATGGTGAACAAGCTGTCTAAGGACTTTATAGAAGTAAAACCTTCTTCTGAGGCTATTACTTAGTTGTCGTGTTCAATCACATTTGTAAAATGTTTAATTTATTAATGCAACCAATTTTAAATAATTTCACTGATGTTATTAATGCCTCTCTTAGTACACTGTACATCTTCCAAAGACTCAGCCCGATTCACCCAAGAGTTAGGGCAGCTTAGCAGCAGAAAAGAAAGCAGACTCAGCTGGCCATAGAAATATCAGAAATACCATTGTTAGGGTATTTCCAGGTAACTCAGAGATGCTGTAGCGTACTGGCTCCTAGATAACCCACTTCCCTGCATAGAACATAGGGAGTTTGGCTGTGGGAAGGAGATGTGGGCAGGACATTAATGCACTCCAGCAATCTCTGGGACTCTTGGGACCATTAGAAGCCTGTGTAACTTACAGTAGCCCTCGAACTCTTTAAAAAGGTGAGGACCAAGCTGTAAGCAGAAGAGTGACAAACAAACAAAAGGCTTAAATTTGAGGATGGGGATAGTCAGAAGAAAGCTACTTGCAAGTAACTGGCAAGGACTTTTTATCTGGCTCTGAGAGATAATATTATACACACTTTCCCATGTCATCTGGATGACATGTTGCTCTACCCTCATGTTGTTATAAAGTATTACATTGAAGAATTAGACTAATTTGAAAATTGAAAGAAAGTTTTGAGTCTTTCCAGACTTTCGGTACATGTTTAGTTAAAGATTATCAGGTTTTCAGTGCATATCTAGTATCAAGACTTAAATGACTGTCTGGGGTGGTCACAGGGTTCATGGTCACAGAGTTTGTGGTCCTACACGATTACCTGAGGGGACCAGGATGTGTTGCAGAAGAAGTTCAATAAAGAGAGGAGACTTCCCAGTCAGGAAGTTCTGAAGTTACTGCTTGTGGCATAATTCTTTGTATTTAGGATCTTGCCCTATGTGATCTCAGTAGGGAGTGAATCCTTCTCTCTAAAGAAGGAGTAAAGGAAAGAATAGAGACTTCCAGGCTACTAGAGTGCTGAGCGAGTGGAAACAGTTGAAAATCACGAGGAGACCCAGGAAGTTGCTCAGGAAGGAGGCATAGTCCTGTCTCAATACACTAATAGAGTCCATAGTGCATAGGCTCTGCTAGAGAAATGTAATTTTGGTAACTGAGCCATCTGTCATTGCTGGATCCGGAGATTTGAGTGGTTCTACATGGCTTCAGGTTTAACAGAGAAAGAGACCCTGATATTTGCCATGGGAGATGCTAATGATGGTATCCTGTGTGCTGTACCCAGCACTGATGAGGAAAAGATAGAATACACCAAAGTGAAGGATGCTTTTGATGCCCATTTCCTAGGCAGACAAAATATTATATATGAAAGGACCAAATTTAACAGGAACTGCTAGAAACATGGGAAAACAGCTGAGACTTTGATTACTGCAGTTCATAGTCATGCTGAATATTGCAAATATGGAACTTCAAAAGAAAAACTAATAAATGACTGGATAGTTGTTGGCATACAAAAACATTTAATTTATCAGCACAGCTTCAGTTAAACTCAGATGTCACACAAGCAAAAGTGAGAATGCAAGAAACCATAAAGAAACAGCAATGTGACTTAGCAGCAGAGGGGATACTGCATCAGGCAACATTGACACAGTAAAGAGAAATGTGAAAGGAAGAGTCAGACCAATGTACAACATAAGAGCAACACACAACTAGATACTAGGAGACCAAACAACATTAATCGGAGGGAAACTTGGAGAAGCTGTGGAAAACGTGGCAAGACATCAACCTACAACTCACAGCAGTGTCCAGCAAAGGAAGTAGAATGTTGGAAAGGTCACAAAATGGGACATTTGCAATAGTATGCAGGTCATCAAGAATAAGTGGAAACAATTCAAAGGAGGAGTGTTATCATCGGATGATAATGAATCCATACTTCTAGGGAACAAATCCTCAATAGAACAGACACCACTTTGGTCCACAAGAATGAAACTAACCAGCTGAAAAAAATCTTACATTTAAAATTGATACGAGGAAGCAGTCACTGCAGTTAAAAAAAAATTATAATTGATCCCAGGATAGAGATCTGGAAAGTTTAGATAAGACTCTATAAGGAGCTAGTAACAATATATTGGATGTTTGTGGTAGTTCATTGGGAAACTTGAGAAAGGACAAAAGGTTCTTCAACAAACAATATATGTAATACAAGGACTGATAACCTCCCTACTAAAGTTTCCGACAATATAAGGACTCCACTAAGTAGAGAAACTGGAATTCATTAATTGCAGAAGGCGAACTATATAGAAGACATATCGAACCATCCCTCACTTGGCTAGGAAAGCTGTCTGGAAATTACAAAAGAAAACTGATACCATCAGTGACTCCCTTTGCTCTCACAATCCCACAATGCTTCACTATACGCTGGGGAGGGAAAGTCAAAGAAGAATTAAGGAGAATGAAAGATCTGGGGTTTATTTCCCAGACAGAAGAATCTACTGTTTGGTGTGTGGGGATGGGTTGTAGTACCAAAATCTGGATTTATATGGGCATTACACAAAATCTGAATTTGTATGGGCATTACACAATTTAATAAAAGCATATGCAGAGAAAGACACAGGCTTCCCACAGTTGACCAGTTATTAGTTTAGAAATCAGCTCTAAAAGTCTTCTCAAAGTTAGATGTTACAGTAGCAGGCTTCTGGGAAATTCCCCTTGCTAAAAAAAGATCTGTACCGTTAACTATCAGCCTGTTTGGAAGGTATAATTTCAATCATCTTCCATCCAGTGTGTCTTCAGCACCAGAACATAATAAAAAAAAGAAAAGAAAAAAGAATCTCCCAGATTGTGTCAGGTTTGTTGGGCATCTTTTGCCATGCAGCTGGTTTGTTGTTATATGGCAGAGAGAAAACTGAACAACTACATGCAGCGTTACTCTGACTGGGATATGTGAATTTGCAAAGGCACAGCTAAAAATTGTAAGACATAATTAACAAACAGGGAATTCAGCTGGATACGGAGAAACTGAAGGTATTACTCACTTTACTGAAACCCCAAGATGTTTCTGGTGAAAAAAGATTTCTGGCATGGTAAATCATTTTGAGAAACTCTTACCAAATATCTCTCATTAACAAAACTTGTACGAGATTTCCTTTATGGTCACACAACAGAACACATTTAATAAAAACTACTGACATTCCCCCACCCTTTTTGCACAATACTCAGTAAACTATTGGATGATGGTAGCAGTAGACACATTTTGACAGGGGTTAGGATCAGTGCTCACTTAAGAGCAGCCAGAAGGAAACCAGAAACTGTTGCATTCATATCTAGAAAAAATGAGCAGCAGTATGCTGAAGTGGAAAAGGAAGCACTAACAGTCACTTGAGCCTGTTCAGGGCATATCTGGCTTGGATTTTAACATAGGAACAGACTACAAGTCCTTAGTATTATTATTAGTTTAAAAACCACTGGATGATCTTCCACTTAGGATTCAAAGATTTTGACTATGGCTGACAGGATCGTCCATCAGTATTGAACACAGACCAGAGAAAGCACTCATAGCAGCAGACACTCCATCTAGATCCCCACTTAAATCACCACCAATGGAAGAAGAAAAAGCTTTAGAAAAAGTTGTTGAAGTCTACATTGGCCTTGTGCTAATAGCAATTCCGCCATTTACCTGCTGATTTCAGAAAAGCAAAGATGAACAACAAAATGATGACCCTTGCCAGAAACTGACTCAATTCTGCCAAAGAGAGTGGGGCAGAGACATTAACTTCCAGTAGAATTAATGCCATATTATCAGGACCAAAATGACCTTCAGATGGCTGATGGCCTGCTTCTGAAAGGACAATACATTCTTAATCCCAACAGTACCTGAGAAAGAGACACTTTCCAAAATCCAAGATGGACATCAAGATATAAATAAGTGCAGGGCATGAGTGCAATAAACTTCATGGTAACCTGGTCTGAGGTGGCAAACAATCATACACACAGGTGGGGAGGTGAAGAGAGCATTGCAGGCTTTAAAAAGACTTCTGCAAAAATCAGTGGATACATATAAAGCACTTCTGGCATATTGGTGAACAAGCCTTGTGACTGGATTATCTCCAACAGAACTTCTGATGGAACATGACTAAAGACACTTTTATCAGTGTCTAATGACTAATATGCCCTGACCTGAAGGAATTTCAGAAACGGGATGCTGAAATAAAAGTCTGGCAACAACAAATTCAGTTGTTTGGCAGAGAAGAAAAGCTGAAATCAAAGATAAAAGTGTGACTCAAAAGCTACTAGATGTTCTAAACTAGGCAGAAATTTCCAGATGCTACCTAATGGAGACTTCAGCAGGTCTTCTCCAGAGAAACTGAGTTCATCTTCAACATTGCCCGACACAACAAATAGAGAATTGGGATCCTGCACTTCTCTGTCAGGAAGTGAGCCTCCTTCACACGGAACTCCACACAAATACAACAGATGTGAGAACATGTCTGAGACTCATCAGATCCCCACAAAGATTTGATTTTTAGCATACTGCTTAGGATTATTTAAATGCAGTTGATAAGGGAACAAAGAAGTACAAATAGTTCTAAGGGATTTGATATTTATTGTGAATTTTTGTGTTTATATACATTGATTTATAATTTAAGTTATATTCTTTTATTATAAAGAAAGGGAGATGTGAAGTGATTATAGCATTCCTGGTCCTTCATGGTTATCAGAGAGGACCAGGGTGTGTTGCGGCAGGGAGTTTAAGCAAGGTAGGAATTTCTTGCTTTGTGAATTCTCTGATTGCTAATGAAAGCATGGTTCTTTGAATTTACATAATGGGCTTGAACTCACCACAGTAGTGCCTCCTGCTGATTGGTTTGGGAATTAGCTTTTTCAGCAGTGCGCCTTCGCTAGTGGTATCTCGCCCTCCATTCCTTTCTTGTTCTCCATCATCTTCACAGTTAAACCCACATCATTCCCGGACCATGACATCCACTTCTGGACACTGCCCTCCAGCTGTGCCCTCTCCGCTGCCTCAATCTCTGCTTCTGGCGGTCCAGCAGCTTCTGTTTCTATCACTCGCTTCAGTGGCTCACTGTAGTCTTCGATCTAGCCCCTTCCTCCAAGAGAAAACTGCAGTCTGGCTTAGCCCCTCTCATCACTGGAAAGTGTGGAGAGTAAGTGGGGGCCAGGCCCGTCCGATATTTCAACCCAGGGACCCTCTAGCAGCAGCCACTTACTGCCTTCCTCCAAATCTTCTCTACTTCCAGCTTTCCTGGCCACTTCCCTGTAGTCCCAGCACCTTCTCTCCCCTTTGTGTAAGATTCCAGTCTGGCAGTTGTCAGCCTACAGCTCCCCCAGCATCTGCTCTGTCTTAGGTGCTTCTCTCACTAAGAGCTAGTTCTTCTCCTTTTGAACTCCAGGGAGAGATTCCGCTCCTCTCCCCACTGCAGCCTTCTTATAGGGCCCAGCCTGGCCCTGATAGGCTGCTTTCAAGCCTCCATTTGATTGGCTCCCAATAAGCTCTTCCATGGTTGGCTGGGGCTCTGGGCAATCTTTCTGGCTTGCTTTAACCCCCTCCATGTCAGAGTGGGGCAACTGCCCCACTATGGAAGAGAATAATCCTCTGCATTCTGGAAAATTGATTAGTTCACACTACTGAGAACAGCTGTGATAAAATTCAGTGTTCCTACTTGACAACCTTCACTAACATGCTATCCTACTCTGTCTCTCTACTCCATTCTGTAAGAAAGAAGGGGTTTGCTGTACTGAAAACAGCATGGCTTTGCATTTATCTGTAGCCCACCTGCTCAGAAGAATGAAACAAATGAGTTGTATGCTCATGTACACACACCAAAACACAGCTGGTACATCTAATTTTAGGCCTGTTTGCCTTGACTGTGTTCTTTTAATAATCTCTCTATCTAGGAATTCATAGATTCACTTAGGGCATATCCTCAAGTAATTTAACCACTTCTTGAAACTACTGCTCACATTGTATTATTGGTCTGATTTTAGTAGCGTATCTTCAGATTGCATTTGTAAACAATGGTTTGACCATGAGTTCTTCCTCTGGTGTAGCTGAAAAACTAAAAAACTTCACGCTGCTGTAACATCATCGAGAGCATAAACCTCACAGAGAGCTCCCATAAAAACTAAATGATCTCAGAGTCGTAGAAATTAGAGATGAAAAGAACCAAATCCAGCTTGTGATATTTCAGTGAAAATAAATATGCTAAGAACTTCTGAACAAGACCAAGGCTCTGTTATAACAAAACTGTTTAAGCCAAAGTGAAAATACACACAGGCTTGGCTGCTTCTTTCCAGCTCTTTTTTTTAGAAATACCACCCCTTGCTCCCCAAAGTTTTGCTAGTTAAAGAGAAGCCAATGCTATGCAATAAAGAATACAAGAACTCTCCAAAAGGCAGGGTGGCACAGGTGCATCACAGTATATATATATCTTCTCTTTCCTATATGTGGTATTGTGTATCCTGTACTGACGTGGAACCCTTGCAACAAGTGAATGCTGTCTGCCACAAGCCTTCTAATTTATGCTGGGAAGATGGGACAAATACACAGCAGTACAGGGGGAGTGCAAAGGTGAGCTCTATGCTACCTTTAACCCCAATTTATACTGTGCACATACCTCTGCTGGAGTCAAAAATCTCACCCCTTAAATGTTATTCCAATGCCTTTCACATGGCTAGTGAACATAAATGAAAGATATTCCTCTGTGATTCTGTATCAGAGGAAAATCCAACTGTAAAATTAATTGCAAATCAATTTCTACATCACAGTACTGTTCTATACACTTTTCCCCCTTGCTGCCAAATTTTATTTCAGAATAAAAATGATTCCCAGACGTTCTTGGGTAGTTCATATAAAGGTTAAACATAAACCAGAAACCAGCAATGATTATCGCTAAGCATTCCTGTGTCAAATATCTCACTGATCAAAAATGATAAAATCACAGAACGTCATTCTTTGCAGGAATGGATGAACCTTTTTTATACTTTTATAGCCATTCATATTTTACCATATTCCCGTGAATATTTTTTCATCCATATTATTTCATATTTTGGGTCAACTGACTGCTTATTTCTGGTACAAATCAATCTCACATACTGCAAAAAACTCAGCAAACTGTTCAGGGCACATTACTACTACAAGAGATAATGAACACCATAGAGCTCATATGATATTATTTAGCTTGGTTAACTGAGAAAGTGAAATTTATCTCTGAAAGGTGATTAAATAAACTGGCACCTTCTTACTTTAACTTTCTCCCTCTTAGCCAGATACTGCAAGTGGAGAGTGTCACCTTTCCTCTTTCCCAACCCACTCCCAGGTCTCTCTCTCTGGTAGGACAGACTCATCCCCTCAGAGGAGTCCATGTCAAGCACATTTGCAGTGGTCACTCTCTTCTAAATCCAGAGACTGATCTCTTCCAACTGTTCCCAGGGGTTCAATCCACTCCAAAAATGGGTTGGGAAGGAAAACAAACAAATAATAGCACAGCCCCATTATCTGTTAGCACCATTTCTGTACTCTTTTAAGGGGTGATGGGACAAGAACATCTTGTGAGGCAGCCTGATGTTGCATTGCCCTCCCTGGAGTCCAGTGCACAGGCAAAATTTGGCCCAATGTGGATTCATTCATATTTGCCTACATTATTACGTTTTTACTAGTTTTTATTCCTGTTAGCCCTGCCAAGCCAAGACAGCTTCAGGACATGGAGTTGAAATCTTTTCTGCCTGGTGTTAACCAAGTTTTGATTACAGAATATCTGTTGTTGGTGATGCCAGAAAGAACTCACCTTGATTTTCAGAGTTCAGCCTTAGTTTGCATTTGAGTTAAAACTTATAAAGAAAACAAATTTGAACTGGAAATCACGAAGAGACAGTACACATCGAATTCTACATTGCCAATCTTTGAAAAGTGAAACCACATTGTGTAAATGTTATAGTCTGCTTTTCCATGTGTTCTGCATATTATATCTAAGGTATTTATGTATGTTACACATGTGAAAATATCTACCTTTAAGGACATCAGTTTCCAGGGTTTGGAATCTTCACTGAGTATATGCCTTACATGAAAAAGGATTGGATAACTCATTCAAATATGGTTCACAAACATGGGCCATCTTCAAAGTAGAAAACCTAAAAGCAAACATAGAGTAATGAATCATAGCCAAATCGTTTTGTTGGGTAACACCTATCATTTTGTTTGAACAGTCAATTACGCTGATTAAAAATATCAACAGAAACAGGAAAAAAAAACCTAACTGTAATAAATTGGATGGTCTTATACCATTGAAATGAGGAGCACACAGTTTCTCATGAAAGCATAGATAGGGCAATCTATAATCTGGAAGAGTACAGATCTTAGACCAAAGTTTAAGGATAATAATACAAGCTTTACACCTTACAGAAGAAAACACCCATCTTGGCATGTAAAAACAAGGCAGGGGTAGAATTTGGGATAATGATCCTCAAAACATTGTTTTGAACGATCTCTAAGGCTGGAATTTAGGCCCTAAACGAAACTTCAGATCCATAGAGCATCTGCAATATTATTTAGTATTCAAATTCTTAGTGCTGGGGTAACTCTGTTCCCACCAGATAAATGGATAAAACAGAGAATCCCTTGAGCAGAACTAAGGACCTTTTGTTTTAAGTCTTTATGATCAGAGGACAAAGGACCCAAATAATGAAACTTTATCCCTACATAAGTAAAAGTAGAGACTTGTTCTACAAAGTAGCCTTCTATCGTCCACTGAGTTTGCACAGGCTTCACCCCCAAAATCATTATCTTGGTATTATTATAATTGAGAACCAGATCTTGAGAATCACAATAAGAGGAAAAACAAGATAACTAGTGGAGGCCTCCCGGAGTTTGTGATAAACCAGCATGTCAGCGACATAACAGTGGTCTAGCTCTACCCTTAATTTGAGAAATTATCTTCCCTTGAAACACTTCCCACATTATTAACAAATAAATGAAAAGGAAGAGGCTCTAGAAGGTAGCCCTGGTGCACTCCTCAAAAGTAGGGAAAGCATTAGTACCTTTTTCCACTGACTTTAGTTTTTGCCCTAGCCATATTGCTTTGGTGTAGTCTCCAAAATATGCAAAAGCATCAGATCAATACCCATCCTTCTTAATTCCCCGCCCCCCCTCCCCCGTCAAGTTTATCTTGGTTAATAGAATCAAATGCCATCTTTAGATCTATAAAAGCAGAATACAAGCTAGTACCCTTAACTTGTGTCCTTACCAGCCCAGAAACCCCAACTGCTCTGTGTAGTTGATTAACCTATTTTTTACATTTTTTCCTAATCTCTAAATTTTTAGTATTAAATGTTTATTTCCCCTGCCTTCACCCCCATATCCCCTCCATGTTATTCCGAGTCCCTGTGGGAGTGCCTGGAAGAGCAAATTCATATGGTAGTTTTCAGTTCTCAATGGCTCATGTAATTATTTTGGGAGATTTTAATGCTTGATTAGGTCCTCAAATTAATGCAGTATCAGTGAGGAAAATATTGAGGAGATTTTGGAACTACCCTCATCTCTGGTGATGAGGTGGTTAACACCTCCAGACAAAAAAATTAAGACTTCATTAGATAATTTAATCTGATACCTGCAAATGGAAGAAATGAGGGGGATAAAGGAGGATATTTTACCTATACAACTTGATTTAGTTGGGGATTGGTCCTGCTTTGACTAGATGGACTAGATGACCTCCTGAGCGCCCTTCCAACCCTGATATTCTATGATTTTATGATACAGTAGAACCTCAGAGTTACAAACACCAGAGTTATGAACTGACCAGTCAATCGCACGCTGCATTTGGAACTGGAAGTACACAATCAGGCAGCAGAGACCAAACAATAAATAATAATGTACAGTACAGTGCTGTATTACACTGACTAGTGGTAATGTTATAGATTGTATTTTTATCCTTATAATTAATCGGTCTTTCTACAAGGATTGTTTTTTACTTTCTTGTCCAGATAGCGACCACCAACTTTTCTCTAATATTATGAATGATGTCCCAGTTTTTAGAGAGAGTTTTATTTCTAATGGGTGAGAATGCCTTAATTACCCCTTTTGAGTAATGTGCTTGTAAAAGACTAAAATGGGCCCTGCCATTCATAAGAAATTATCTAGAGGATTGGAGGATCCTGATGTTAGGGTTCCCAGAGACAATTATTAAATCTGAAAATTCCTTTCAAATTTGTGAATCATATTAGTTGCTGGTGAAATCCTTACAACCACTTGTCCCTAAACAAATAGATTTTGGTTTTAATAATGCCCCAAATTATTTCAAAAAATAAGCACTCTTGGTGTTATGTGGATGGTGTGAAGGAAAAGTCTTCTCTAGTGCTTATAGCTAAGGCTACATTTATGTCACAGAAGCCGCATCCCTGACATTTTCTGCTTCAGCCCCTGGAGCCAGGGGACTGGAGTTGGTGGCCAGGAGGACCTTGGCAGGATTCCAGTAACAGGCAATAGTTTTGCATGTGGGGGTGAGGATGAGAAAATAAAAAAATAATATGGAAATATACCTATCTCATAGAACTAGAAGGATCTTGAAGGGTTATTGAGTCCAGCCCCTTGCCTATATTAGGAGGACCAAATACTCTCCCTTGGCAGATTTTTTGCCCTGATCCCTAAATGGCCCTTTTAAGGATTGAACTCACAACCCTGGGTTTAGCAAGCCAATGTTCAAACCACCAAGCTATTCCCCCCTGCCTTTTGAAAGGAACCCAGCAGCTCTCAGCCACCATGGTGGCAGGAGAAACCATGGCGCTGTACCAGCAAATGTCACAGACAGGTCATGGCTTCTGTGAACTTTTGTTTAATGCCCATGACCTATCTGTGACTTACTAAAAATTACCTTGACAAAATCTTAGCCTTACTCATAGCTAGTAGAATAAGATAAAAGCTCTCACCTGATGTACTTCAGAATTTATCAGCCTCCAAAAGAAGATATAAAGGTTTAGTAAATCATAGAAAACAAAAACACGTTAGATCATTTTGCAATGATTTTGAAGCAGCAGCTAAAACTAAAAATTCTTCCATATTTTGGAAGATGGTGGCCTCTGGCTTTGGTAGGTATACTACAGTTTAGGAACCCCATACTAATGATGAAGCCCGGATAGCACATTTTGGCCAGGTTTTTAAAAAGAACTGGCTTGGGTAATCATTAATCTAATTCTACCATAGTTGATGTAATGAGAAATCCTCTCCTTGATTTCCCACTTTGGCCTTCAATAGCAGACAGTGAAATCCAGTAATTTATTTTAGCCCAATCATGGGAAAAAGCTCCAGGGGAAGATTTTCTCTCCACTGAAGTTGTTCAGGAGACTCTTGATTGGGGATCCTCAGTCTTGGTTAAATTATTTACTGTCATTAATCATGCTGGATGAATTCTATCTGTCCTGAAGTCTAGTGTCACAGTCCCTATTTAAAAAGAAGAGGGATCAAAAATCCTTCTTCATATAGACCTATCAGAGGTGGCAGGAAAAATGTATTCTAGATTTTTACTATCTCAGCTTGAAACTCAGTTCATCTTGATTCAATTAGATCTATTAGACAAAAGATGGCAAAAAGTAGCCAAATCCATAAGAAAGCTACTCCTCTGATGAATTTGTTCTTTCCTAAATCTATAATCAAAATTGATATGTGGAACATATGGACACTATATAAATCTGACAAAATGATTCAAATAACAAAAGAAATAGACAGATATAAATTAGATATTCTAAGCCCAAGTGAAATGAGATGTGTAACATTGGGACAAATAACTTTGTCAACTGGGCACATTGTACAATATTCTGTGCTACTGAATGATGCACAGAGATGACATGGGTCAGATATTATAAAGAACAGCAGATAAAAGCCTGATATATTGAGCACCAGTTTCAGAAAGGATTATAACAGTACGATTTAAGTCAAAGTTCCAGAAAGTGTCCACTGTTCAGTGCTATTTTCCAAAGAAATCAAGCTAGTCAGGAGAAAAAAGAAAACTTCTACAAACAGCTACAGAGCATAATAACAGGATCATGGAAAGAGTAAGTGGAAATGTGAAGGCTAGAGTGGGGTGCCACAATTCTGCCAGAGATGCAATTATGTGGCAATAAGACCTCAGTGAAATGACCGGTGACATGTTTGCAGATTTTTGTGGAATGAATTATCTGGTCATTGGAGGAGCTACTGTCCTTCATTGTACATTTAACTAGATAATTTAGAGGTCACCAGACCATAGAACAGGCAATCAAACTTATCACTTTACAATTTGGTGCAAATAGAGAAAAACTTGAAAAAATATACATAATAGGAATGGGGCACATGTAGGAATGGACCACACACTAGTGGTACGTAAATTGAGAATAAAAATGAGAACAAAAAAGGGAATGGCACAACAGAAATTCTCACGTTTAACATCATCAAGGTAAAACAGACAACAACATAACAAGAGCTTAGAATTGTGCTAGCGAATATATACCAAACCCCGGAAGAAGAAAATGATGGAACAGTAGAAAGCAAATAGAAACATGTAAAGGAAATTTTCACCAAAATCTATGAAGAAGTGCTGAGATTTGGCAAGAAATAGCACTGTCTGAGGATACACTGTAGAAAATAAAAGAAAGCTGCAAAATCAAACAAACTAAATCAAAAACAAGAACTTAGAAACAAAAACTGAAGAGGAAATATGCTGCAATGAACAGAGGTCAGAAAAATTGCTAGGAAACACAAACAAGATTTTATAGACAAAATCTCAACAGATGCACAGGTTGCCACAGTACAAAACAATACAAACACACTGTACAATATCACCAGACAGTTGTCTGGAAGAAAAAACAAACAGTAACAAGCCAGTGTAAGACAACAAGGGTAACTTAATAATGAAGACAGCAGAACAATAAAATGGAGGCAGTACTTTAGCCAACTATTGAGTGGTGAGCCAGTTTTAAGCCCACAGATATGGAGAAAGAAGCAGATTGGGATGTCAAATTAGGATCTATCATCACAGTTGCCAACTTTCACGTGGTAAATAAGCACCCCAACTTTCACAATAAGCCAAAATCAAGCTAATCCCCTTTTCAAAACAAGGCCAAAATAAGCCAATCCGTAAGAACTCCAACACTCCACATGAATAGATCCCCTCAATGTGCAGTCTGGGACGGTGGTGGGCCCGCTATGCACCCCTGAATCTCTCCCCCTTGCCCCTGCTTGCCACCCCTTTCCCCTGCTTGCTGGGAGCCGATCAAAAACAAGCTACAACAAGCTACAAGCCAAACAAGCAACAAGTTACAAGCCAAAAACTAACCAACAAGCAACTCACAAGCCAATTAAGCCCAAAACAAGCCCAATTTCTCTGTTTTTTTCATGGGGTTGGCATATCTGCCCATCATTAGAGTAAAGGTAGAGAGAGCAGTTAATCTGTTAAAAGTGGAAAGGCAGCAGGTCTGGACCCTGCTGAGGTCCTTAAGACAGACTTGAAGAACAAAGTAGATGTATAGATAGGCCTCTTATAAAAGATATGGGAAGAAGAAAAGGAAAATACCAAATGAGTGGGAAAATGGTTATACAGTAAAGCTCCCAAAGAAAGGACATCTCAGTCAGTGCAAAAACTGGAGGGGCATTCAATTGCTGTTCATCTCAAAGTAAAGTACTTGTATGGCATTATCCAAGATGGATTAAAGACAGAATTAGATTCAAGGCTATGGCAAGAACAGGCATATAATGCCAAGGTAAGGATTGGTAACAACAAACCGGTGCTCAAGGAGAAGGTGCCAGATACAAGCTGGACAATTGTTGAAAAAGGGATGTCATGTCATTCCACTGTTTTTCTTTTTAAGTAAAAAACTCCCAAGGGTTCTTTCCTGTAAAAATTCCAGGGCCCAAACCCAACAGTTTAATTCTATGTTTCCAGAACAGAATCTCAGCAGTGGCAGCTCCCTTCAAAGTCAATCCAGCTTCTGAGAGAAGGGAGGTTCTTATATACTCTGCTCTCTTCCAGCATATCTGCAGGGGTGGCTTACAGTTTCCAGCAGCTGTGCAGGCTAAAAAATGTACAGTAGTTCCTGCCCATTACTCTTAGGGAGTTTGGAACTTGGGCTATGAACAGACACAACAATTTGAGATTTCTTTCTAAAATACCCACTATATTCCTGAAACTACATCCTCTCCCTAAATACCCATGTTTCAAGTCCTCAAGATTTGAAAGGCTGGTACACTGTCAGTGGTGGCTTCCTTCACTAGTTTTAGAGTCAGTACTCCCTCCTTAAAAGAGTAGTATCATTAGCCAAAATCATTCTCTTGACAATGGCTTTGAAACCTAGTGATATTTTCTTTTATTAGCTGAGCTGAGCTCAACATCCTGCATCTGTGCAGCACTGTTTGTATTAGCTCTCTGCCCTGAGCAGGAATTTTCCCTTCATCCATCATTCATAACTTGCTGCAGCAATTTCATGGAATCAGTACATATTGTGAAAGAATTAAGGATACAAATATTTTTATTCTTTAAGCAACCACACAAAAAAGATGAACTGTGTATGGATTTCCTTGTATATAGATCTCTTTACTTCTTCGTTTATCTATATCTTTCAGTTAGATCTTCGTCAGTCAGTAAAGAAAAGAAAACATTTTGGTCTATTCTGTGGGAATTTAAGCTAGATATGTTAAGTGCACGTACTCGACCAAACCCTGATCTCCTTTACCCCAATATTAATCCAGAGCAACTCCACTGAAGTCGGTGGATTTATATTGGTGTAAAATAGTGAGAGATCAGGCATGGCTCTCTAGGATTGCTGATCACTCCTCTCCCTGGACTGATGTTAGACTCCTACCTAATATAATACTCTAGAAGAACTTGTGTTACCTAGGAACATTGGTCAACAATTCCATTTTCTTACCATTTTAGCATCAGAATTTATACTGACTGAAAAATTCAGTATTTAATTGCAACCAGTAAAAAGATAAAATAAAGAACTATATCACATTGTTGTTTTCACTGTGTGTTGGAATCATAGGGCCAACTTCAAGATGAATTTACAAAACAGGCCACATAAAGTGCATCTACAAAATTCACTATGAGAGGTGTGCATGCAAATTTTATATGGTACAATCTAGGCAGATAGTTTTGAGAATGTAGTCCATCTGATGCATATTTAATCTATTTACATCGTGAATATTTGTATGTTCATAGAGAAATGTCATCTTACTTGCCCATTGCTAAGTTTGCTTATAGGCTTCTCATTACATCCTTCCTCTCCAAAATGGGATGGAGAGTATCACCCCCAAAATAGTTTGAGATCCTCTTCATTTTCTGTTCAATAAGCCTTGAGATAAAGAGAAGGAGGACTTCCAGGAGCAGAGCGCTTTAGAAGGGATTATTGTCCATAGTCATTAGACTGAATGATAGTGGTTGCGATATGGAATAAGAAAAGAGGGATTTTGAAATAGAGGAAAATCAGAAGAGAATGACACACAGACAAAATCCATGGATATGTGCAGTAGGCTCATCTAAAAGACAACTTGCAGTATGTGCTATATAAAAGTGCTAGAATATAATACAACAACAACTGATAACATATTTGGCTCTTATATAGTACTTCTTCATGTGATGCATGACTCTTTCAGGCTTTCAACAGTGTGGCCAAAGTTATTTGCTGGAGTTGCGATAAAACAATGAGCCATGCTAAGCCTGGAATTCATGCTGGCAGACCTTCGCTCAGACACTATCTAATGTACAAGCCGTGCATTGCTAGTAATACTCTGCTGTTTGCCTATATGAGAAAAACAGCAATGACTGCCTATTGAACAACACATTCCTAGTTTCTCTCCCTTCTCCGCAGTCACTAAACAAATTGTGAAAGCACTAGGGTTTTAGGAGAGCAAATCATTTGGAATCATTTGCCACAGATCAGACAATTTGATCCTGTCATTCCAGCTCCAGCAGTCTTTCTTCCATTTTTAGAGGAGAGGAGATTCACATTTGGAGTATGGATTTGGCAGGAGTCACAGCTCTGGCCCAAGTAATGAACTTATTACAAAGGAGTATGATTACTATTAATGCCAGTAGACGTGTCTCTGTTTCTAGGAAGCAGATGTGGGGTATTCCCAAGAACATCTCTCTGGTTCTTGGCAGGCTGCAAACTGAAATACCTAATGTGCCAGATATGAGGATTTGTTTATGAGCAACTGCTAACCATCTGCCATATAAGACACTTATCACTGTGAGTGGAATCTCTGCATGGTAGCAGACAATACCATGAAACAAAGGCATAGTATATACTCATTTATGCTTTTCCCGCCACTTCAAACTTCCTCAGAAATAAAAATGTGTAAATACTCCAAAGGTTTAGTGATAAAATAAAAGCTGCCAGTTCACTGGAAAGATATCATGACTTCTTTTATTTACTAATATACTGAATTTCATGTAATTATGAACCACTTAGTTTCCCCTATTTTGTTAAAAGCATGAAAAACAATGAATTCACATGCTCTACGTATGAAAACATAAATCAGCCTGATTTTGTTTGAAAGGTGCACACATATTTACGAATCTTTCAGCAAACCTGGGCTTAGTTTCCAGTTTCTAATGAAAACTGAAACCAGTTAAGTTGAATATGATTCTCCACAACTCTTGGTCCATTTGCTCAGCTAGCAGAAGAACCCTCTAAAGTATTTGTGCAGGTCTGATATATTGCATTAGGTAGAGGGCAGTGGTACATACAAAGCAGGTTTTCAGAGTAGAAGGAGGTTACTAAGAACCTAACATTTTCCATTTCAAATGCTAGCAGTACTTCAAGTCATGTTATGCTAATATTCATGACAAGGTGATCAGGAGAACAAGATAGAAAGCATTAGACCCAGGAGAGAACCTAAACAAACACAGTCATGGACATTACTCTGAGCAGTTATGTTATGAACAGTAAACACACTGTGACTGATTAAATAAAGAAAATGAGAAATAAAACCAAAATAAAGCTAATAACAAAAAAGCATGCTATCACCAGCTACAGCATCTAGAAGCAGCCACAATGATCAGACCTGGCTGGCGAGTTTACAATAATTATTTTTGAAAAGCCTTGGTTTGGTGCTGTCTGTTCTGGATATATATCAAAGACAGACTCATATTCTGTCAGAGGCAATCAGATGCCTGGAATTAGACTATAAAATTATCTGATCCAAGAAGTATTGTCTAGCTCCACAACCAACCACGTATCAAAAAAATCAGTCAATGATCTTTGCAGAACTCCAGAATGGCCATCTCTTTATTTCTGCTCAGTAATCCAATGCAACATAGTTTTCCCATGTTTGTGGAGATGAAGCTAACACTAAAATGACAACCTTTACTAACGCTTATGAAGGGACCTGCAAATTGAAAATAGAATGGAAATAAGCTGAGTAGCCTTCAGGAGAACCTACAGAATGTTATGGGGGAAGGGTAATCAAATGCAAAACATTTCAATCCTTTAAAGTCATACCCCCTTTTCCTCCCAGTTTGTGTGTCTATTATTAGCTTTCAGCTACCGGGTAAGGAAGGTCACTTGAGAAAGGCAATAACAGGTGCTAATCTGAGTAAACTAGAAAGACAGCCAATGGTATTTATAGTAGTTACAAAGTATGAGCCACAACCTCTACATACTCAAGGAAAATGGAAGGCACAAGTCTAATGGTAGCAGGTCTTCTACTACAGTACTGTCAACATGACATGCCCACTATTCTGAATGGCCACCACAGCAAAGTTATTTACTGAGCCTCAAGTGACCTGGTATAAGCCTAGACAGTCCTATGCTCCCACTCCAACTTGTCAGAGAAGTTAAAGGAGCAGCTGTTAAAGAAATATTATTTTTATTATTTAAATTGTTCCAATGCCCCAAACATAACGGGTGCTTTCCAAACAGAGGTGAAGATGCAGTCTCTGCACCAAAGAAAATACAATAATACTTTGCACATCTATAGTGCTTTCAAATCTCTTTCCAAACAAAAGTTAATGGCCTAACAATGACTCTGTGAGGTAGGTACATTCTTTTTATCCCTTCTGTAGAGATTGGGAAATTGAGGTCCAGAGCAGTTAAGCGATTTATCCAGGACCACACTCAATAATTTGTGGCAGAGCAGCGGGTAGACCCTGGATCTTCTGACTCCCTGCTACAATAAGTAATCTAAAAGTTTTGAAGGTTTATAAACAGCTCATGCTTCAGGTCATAAATTAGCCTCTGAGTGATGTGAGCTGTTGGCTATGAGCAGGTTATTCCAAAACAACCTTCTGCAGAGTTCTTGCACCATCTCCAGAAGCATTGTGTACTGGCCACTGTAGAGACAGAATATTAGATTAGATGAACCCCTGGTCCGATCCAAGATGGCAACCCCTATGTTCCCTTGTCCCTTTCATTGAGTGTAGATCCCATATTGCAAATGATTCCTGTGAAGTAGGATTCAAACCCTTCATTTCTAATTGCTAATGTTTGTTGGTGTCAGTTCTTGCACTGAATTTTCTCTAACAAATAGCATGTTTTTCATTAAGAAAATGCCACTGCTAAATAAATGGTACTTTTGACTCTGACTGGTTCTGAAGAGCTGGCTTAATCATATTTTATTTCCCTTAGATTCATTATCTAGCACTAACCACATGTTTGGCTGAGTGACTGGTGGGTGGTGTCTTGATTCTTTGGCCTGTGCAAAGTTATGGTTCTTTCAGTATTTTCCATCCTGAATCCTCTTTTTTCAGTAAGTTTCTAATTAGTCTATAAAAGCTGCTCGATCCTGAAGCTTAACATTTAAAAAGTACCACTCTGCTTTCAATTACACAAGAGTCAATCCAGGGTAGATAATGGAGTTATTCCAGATTTATGCTGGTGAGGTCAGAATCTGGTTTCAAGTTCTATCCAAGAATACATTTTCATCTGTTATTGGGAAATAAATTGTTTGAGCTATTTTTATGTTACAACTGGCAAGAAAATAGCAATTTTCTGGATAAAGATGATTCTCCCCTTTACATCAAATTTATTCTTGCAAAAGGCTGCTATCTTTGACACATGAATTGAGCCTGATTGTGATATGTTGATCCATGCATGGTAGTGGTCCTTTAGACACGGTCTCTTCTGTCTGCAGCCGTAGTTGGTCAACTTCCTTCACAAAACTATACCTGAGAGGGTGTGGCCTGAGGACAGGCAGGGGTCAGACACATTGTCACTTTACTCTCCTCACAAGGAATCCAAAGCAAAGTTATCAGACCATGGGACTTTTGACAGTGTCTCTCTAAACTGCAGGATCTGTTTTTTAAGTTGTGCAGCCAGGGACAGCTGTGGGTGATGCCATTGGATCTATCCTTCTTGGAAGCTGACGTAGTAGCGTGGAGCTCAAGAACTGGTTCAAGTCATAAGGCCTCTGTGTCATAACTCTGACTTCTATTGGACCCCTGAGATGTGTGGGGATCATTTGGGTTTGTAAGGTAAACACTTGGCTTCTTGCATGGAAGGGAACACAAATTCAGAGGAAAATCAAGTTCTCTGCCCTCCTTCCCAAGTGCCCTTTTCTGCACCTCCCTGTGGATTTTCCATGCGGAGGGGTAATCTGGGCCTTTATTTCTTTAAATTGAATTGATCTGGTGACTTTGGTCATATTAAGGAAAAAATTTACACAGACATGTTATGCCTTCTGCCACAGTAATACTATAGAGACCTTTCGTGGTCAAGTCACTTATGTATAGAATTTGACTTCAGTTTGCTTGAAATAGAACAATTTTTCTTTTCATTAGTTAGTGCAACTAGATTCTCAGCAATAACTCTCTTTCCAAGGGTTTATTATTTTTAATTGCTTGATTTGATTTAATCTTTTATATTTCAATGCCAATTTATTATAAATCTTTGCTTTTATTTTCTCTGTCCCAATTTGTCTCACTTAGGACATGATTTCCCATCACTGATGTCAGTGGGAGTTTTGCCACTGAGGTCAATAACTATGAAAATTTTCTGTGTGCAAAGGTATTTTCAAGCAAACACTTTTGTGGAGCACATCTCAGCATTACATTTTAATGCCAGAGTATTTTATACTGTTTGTTTCTGACAATCCTTTTTTGCTGCCACTAAACCAACTGGTTCCATTACAATTAATTAGAAATGGTAATTATTAATGACACATATAAAAGTCTGGTTCCTAGAGGCCAGTGGCTGTTGTGCATGCAGTAACTAATTAGAGGAAAGATCAGGAGAGTACCAAACATGTGTGAATATGGAGGTGAGTAATGGTGGTAGGGAAGAATGGAACTCTACAATAGGTGTTGCCAAACCCAGGGCTTAATCTTTAACTGTGCTGAGTGTGATCTGGGCCTTGAACCATATTTTACTTCCACTCATCCAGGGTTGGTGACCAAGCAATAGGGCTGTTCCAACTTATGGTCATTGAAATGATCCCTTAGAAGAAATTGACTCGACATTGCCAGCAGTATTTGGGGAGGGGGTGTTGTAGGTAGATAGCAAGGTAGATGCATATTGGGTCAGGTCAATCCTTTCATTGAAGGAGCTCTGAAATAGGCAGCCTCATCAGTTGTAGGGGAGATTTTTAATTCTTGGGGCCTCAAAACATAATAAATTGGTATGTCATTCAGGTTCATACTGTACTGTACCATCTCAGTTCAAGCACTTATTTTTACAGTAAAGATGTGCAGCTTCTGTGGAATCATGGATATGCTTGTGTCAAATTAATGTGAAACCAGCATTAAGATATTAGACAGAGAGAAAAACAGAGGGGAAAGCTCTCAGACTGGAAAGCTCTCAGAGTGGAAAGCTCTGGGAAAAAAAAAGCTCTCAGAGTGGAAAGCTCTCAGAGTGGAAAGCTCTGGAAAGCTCTCAGAGTGGAAAGCTCTCAGAGTGGAAAGCACGTTACTGCAAGGAATTTGCTGACTAATTAACAAAGGATGGTCTCAAGCTATCCTGCTCCAAACTCAATCAAGGTTTCCTTCCCACTGAAGGTGGACGAGGTTTGAGAAGAAAATGCATGAAATCGTTTGTGAAACCACAGTGGCATCTTTAGCAAGGAATCAGGCAGATGTGGCAGGATGGAATCAAAACCCTTCATGGAGACAGATTTCAACTGAAAAAGCTCTTATTTCTCTGCAAACTCATAGGAGGAGTATAAATATAATGTAGGTGTTTTCTCTCTTTCCCAAAATTCGGATGCCCAGACTGTAGGCATTTCAGATTGTACAGGGTCACCATTTCATTGCTTTAATTTATATGGAGACATTTCTCTGGAGCGCATTGCTAGAGAATCTGAAAGACTATAATCCTATGGTCGTTGTAAAGGACATTTTGCAAAAAGTTTCACAGAGCAGAGGTACAAGCAAAGACAGTGTAAGTGCCTGCCTTATAGCTCAGATTAAAATGTATGGTTGTGTTTTATTTTAAAACTGTGTGATGTGGGAACAGATTTTCAAAGAATTCAGCTTCCATTTTGCTCGCAGGAAGTGAGTGATCTTCATGTGCCAAACTCCCAGCATCCCTTTAAAAAATCTGGCTCATTAAAGTGCTCAATGAGGAACTGTGTTGGATGTTCATCCCCTCTGAGATCTGGACATGAGAACAGAAGTTCTCAAACTGAAGTCCACCAGCCTTTGAAGCCTTTTAAAGGGGTAGGAACACAGAGCATTTGGGATTTTTTAGTTGATTTTATTTACACACATTGTGTTTAATTTCACCGCTGACTTTCTTTCCCTCCCACCCCATATTAGACAAGAGGTTCTTGGCTTCAGAATGTTTCAGAACTGTTGTCCTATAGTTACTGAAATACTGATTTCAGAGGTGATGACTCAATGGAGCTGCACCAGGGTTCAATTTGTCCAAATGTAGTAAATTTGCCCACATGTCTATTATGGTTGTATTCTATATTTGAGACAACGTACTATTAAAGAATTAAACTATTTCCCACAACACATTAATGAAAACACAGAATATAGCAAGATTCAAAAAGGGATAAGACTCTTATATGAAAAAGAGTAAGATTGATAGTTAGGATATAAATTGCAAGGGTCACCAGTCATCAGGCTACAGAAAATGAACAGAGCTTGAGCTGGAATAAATCTCTGCTTAAAGTGTGGTGTTTCCAATGGAAGGTTTCCATTCTGGAATTAGGTTCCCACATTGGCCAGACACAGCCAGAATTTGTGGAACTTTAGAGCATGGTGTAAAAGCCATCCCTTTTCTCAGGTTTTACCTGCGGCCTGGGGGAAGGGAGACTGTGACTCAGACAAGGTGAAATCTTTACCTCTGGTTCACTAGTTTAATGATTTAGTACTTTTTAACATAATTCATTTACTCAGACAATGGTGATAGGCACATCAATTATAAATCAAGAAAATAAATATTTCAGATTCCTCCCCAGCGCTATCTTCCCTCATCGTTTAGTAAGATGATGTTGGACAGATTTCAAATAGCCTTTTCATGTCTCACTTGCCAGACTGAGAAACACACAGAATGGTATGAAAGATTTTCTCTTCCGAAAGACTACATAAGAATCCTGCAGCAGGTAGGGTTATTATTCTGCCACAGAACAAGGGGAATACGTCTTTCTCTATGGCTGGACTGATATGCCTTCAGATCAAATTCACTAGGTGCTTCATCTGTCACTAAACATGCCTTAAATTTGATTTTTGTTTCCTGGGCACCATGAGGACTACAGTCCTTAAAATAATATACTTTGTGGAAGACAACCCCATAAGTTTAACACTCAGATTGTTGAAAAACAAAACTGCTTAAAGATTAGAAAAAAATCAAGTTAAAACCAAAATAAATTCTCTGCATAATATTCATGCTCTTAAATGCAGCAAACAACTAGGAGTAGATTTAGTATTAAAGCAAAATTGTACATTTGCAGAGAAAACAACAGAAGTGTACGCAACGACATTTCTCCATGTGGCAGGTTAGCAGCTGCAGGTATATAGTATAGTGCTGTAATAATATGTATGTAGTATACACTGAAGAGACAATTTGGCACAGATTATGAATATCTAGGACAGGCACTGCTGATCCAAAAATATGTTACTTACAGACATTAGGAGACCTATATTTGTAAATTAAAGGCAATAAAACCCACTGAGATATATGTGTTTGTGTGAACTCAGAGTACTAGCTGACTCGTAAGAAAAGGCAGGTTTACAGCTGAGTGAAAAATAGAGACCTTTTTGAAAAAGTCTTGTTATAAAATTTGTCCTATTTTTAGTGAACATTTTTGAATTGGGAATTTTTTCAACCACCTTTAGGTAGATTGGTATATAAATTACAAAATAACGCTAAATTACCAGCTGCTGCAAGGAAATTTATTTAATCTTAATCTAGGTCAGTGAAATTAGCAGAATCAAGGAACCATTTTTAGAGAGAGACATTAATGAAATGCATATCAGGGCTCTAAGTAAGATATAGAGGGAGAAGCTAGACATCATTTCAAAAAGGGAAATTTAGAAATGAAATTGACAGAGTCCTGTGGCACCTAAAAGACTAACTAAAGTATTAGAGCATAAGCTTTCATGGGCTAATACCCACTTCGTTGGATGCATGCAGTGGAAGTATCCAGGGGCAGGTATAAATAGGTAGGCAAGAACCAGGTTAAAGATAAGAGGGTGGGTCCAATGAGGCTGAACCAGCTGTATCTCTAATCAGGGAGGGTGAGGTGTTCCTCTAGCAGCTGAACTGGAGGTGTGAACAGCAAGAGAAGAGAAACTGCTCTTGTAGTTAGCTAGCCATTCAAAATCTCTATTCAGTCCCAAACTGATTGTGTCAAATTTGCAAATGAATAGCAACTCTGCAGTTTCTCTTTGCATCTGGTCTTAAAGTTTTTTTGCTGTAAAATGCTGACCTTTAAGTCTTTCATGGTGTGTGCAGGGAGATTGAAGTGTTCTCCTACAGGTTTTTGTATATTGCCATTCCTGATATCTGATTTGTGTCCATTTATCCTTTTTCGTAGGGACTGTCCAGTTTGACCGATGTACATAGCAGACGGGCATTGCTGGCACATAATGGCATATATTACATTGGTAGATGTGCAGGTGAATGAACCAATGATGGTATGGCTGATCTGGTTAGGTCCTGTGGTGATATTGCTGGTGTAGATATGTGGGCAGAGTTGGCATCGAGGTTTGTTGCATGGATTGGTTCCTGAGTTAGAGGAGTTTTGGCGCGGTGTGCTGTTGCTGGTGAGAATATGCTTGAGGTTGGCGGGTGGTCTGTGGGCCAGGACTGGCCTGCTTCCCAAGGCCTGTGAAAGCGAGGGATTGTTGTCCAGGATGGGTTGTAGATCACTGATGATGCGTTGGAGAGGTTTTAACTGAGGACTGTAGGTGATGACCAGTGGTGTTCTGGTGTCTTCTTTCTTGGACTTGTCTTGCAGCAGCAGGCTTCAGGGTACACGTCTGGCTCTGCTGCTCTGTGTCCTTATTTCCTTGTGCGGGTATTGTAATTTTGAGAAAGCTTGGTGAAGATCTTGTAGGTGTTGGTCTCTGTCTCAGAGGTTGGAGCAAATACGATTGTACCTCAGTGCTTGGCTGTAGACAATGGATCATGTGGTGTGTCCAGGATGGAAGCTGGTGGCATGAAGGCAGGTGTAGCTGTTGGTAGGTTTTCGATACAGGGTGGTGTTGATGTGGCCGTCATTAATTTGCACTGTGGTGTCTAGGAAGTGGATCTCTTGTGTAGACTGGTCCAGGCTGAGGTGGATGGTGGGGTGGAGGCTGTTGAAATCATGGTGGAATTTTTCCAGAGTTTCTTTCCCATGGGTCCAGATGATGAAGATGTCATCAATGTAGCGTAGATAGAGAAGGGGCGTGAGTGAACAAGAGCTGAGGAAGCATTGTTCCAGGTCAGCCATAAAGATGTTGGCATACTGTGGGGCCACGCGGGTGCCCATAGCGGTGCCACCTCCAGACCAGTGGCACCGCTATGAAAGCAATGCCCCAAACAGTCCAGTTCTGGTACAAGTTTGCCACGTAGAGTGGCTGATAAGACAATGTGTTGTGCCTGTGCTTTTCTATCAATAAGATTGCAAGTGAAAGTCAACACCGGAGATGGAAGCTGAATTTTCTGTCTTTACTATTCTTTGATCTTCCTGTTGGTTATGTTTTGTCTTCTAGAAAATGGGACTGGACACAACATCAACAAGGACAGCTCCAGCTCACCTCACCTAACTTCTTTCCTTTTCCCTTTGATACCATCTAAGAGACTGTCAAACATGGGGCTTTCCTTCAAAAAAACCCTCCCCAAGTAAAGGAAAAGGGAACAAGATATGATGTTAAATAGAAGCCTTGTTTAATACTTTATATTTCAATTACTCTGCTTTTCCTTCTTTTCTGTATCTTCAATAAAAGATTATAAAGATCCAAACACAAAGGCCTACTGAGCTAATTCAAATAATGTGGTCAGATTTTTCAGTGAGGAAGGGAGAGACAAGTTTCAAAAGTAAAAAAGCCGATTAACAGAACTAATCTGTTATGGACATAAATTGAGCAACTGTAGATAAAATAATATATTTAAAGCAGTGGGAGATGTAACTGAGACATCCCTGACATCCTCTGATGCAATAAGAAAGGTAAAATCATGTATTTGCAAGAGTCAATGGGCATGAGACAAGATGCATGAGTGCCAGGAAAATCATTACAGGCACCAGCACTGCCATAGTCACCAAATGCAGAATCGTTGCAGGCACCATCACCATAATTGCCAAGTCCAACCAGCACGTGACTGAAGCCAAAAGCTAATCAGTCTAGTCAGCATGATGGCGAGTATGCTAGTGCAGCTCTAATCAGTGAGGGTGGGATTTAAAATGCAAACATTTAGCTATGCCTAGTGGGAACTACATGTTACCAGAAGCCAGAGCAGACACAGATTCAACCAAGTGATTCAAATGAATGTCTGAGGAGTTCATTAGAGTGACATCCCTCCTGGCATACCTGACTACTAAATGCTTATTAAACAATATACTGTCCACATGCAACTGTCTACATGCTAGTATGCTTGGCCACCTCTGCTGTAGTATAAACAGGGATCAATAAGTTGTGATGTATTAGTGTATTGTACCAATATGGCATGAGCATTTCATACCGCAGGTGATGGGTGAACTTCAAATAATTCAGATGTAACAAGCTGGTATACTTATTCTAATTTATATAAACTTATCCATGCTGAAGATTAATTAGAAAATTCCACAGAAAAGAGCTTTTCCAAAGAATGTTAGACACCTCTTAGTTTGGGCAGAACTGGTAATACAGTACTGTGAGAATGGCCTTTTTTGCACCATTTTACTATGTCTGCCTCCAGTTTTAGGTGAATCCAGAAAGTGCATGAGCACATGAAAATGGAGGTGGGGGAGAGAAATAAAAATTAACAAAATTGTTTTTGAACTTGAAAAATGTGGATCAAATTTTTGGTGAAGATCTGAGTTAGTTCTTTTATTCAGAATGATTTGACAATTCTTATGCCCTGCTGTAACTTCCAAGGACAGCATATCCTTTTTTTAAAAAATTAGTGGAACATGTACTACCCTTTGTTCATATATGCTTGATATAGTAGGGCTTATAAATGTGAAAGATACAATTGCTATTGTTAGGTGACATTCTCTGAAAACTGAAAAGCCTCTAATTTACTAAAAACATATTTTTATAGCTCTCTTTTCTCCTTAAGTCTATAATTGTGCAAAACACTGTATAGCTCTCTCTATAAAACTACTTGAGGATGCTCACTCTAAATACTTTGTACAAGCTACACTCCAAGCATCTCACTGTCATTTACCTTTGCAGAAAGGAAACATGTCACTGTGATGGCCATTTAGCTTCCAAGTTGAATGCTATTGGAATATTTTGACTTATTGCTACTGAATGTGGCAGAGCAGCAGTTACTAAAAAGAACAAATTGTCTTGCAGCTGCAAATCAATTTTGTTCCAAAGCTAAAAGTAACAATGTTTTTGTCATAATAGCAGCTTTGTTTGTATGTGTGTGTTTTATCAGACTATATATCTGAACATCCCCACCCAGGCTAAGACCTCTCTCATGCAGCATTTTGTTCTGCCTCAAATTGAATTTGTTTAAACATCCATATTGAAACCTCCCTGAAAATAAGGGTGGGGGACCAAATTCTGACAGATGCTGTTTGCAAACACATGCCTGACAGCCCAACAACAGTCAAGTGAGTTGGAAACTGACCACTCAAGTTATGGCTCCCCACATAAGTCATAACTGTGGAAGGCAGCTCCACATGCTGTCCATAACAGGAGCCAGGGAGGGCTATTTTTGGCATGGCATAATGCCATCTTGTAACATTGCATGTAATTAACAGGAAGGGCAGAGGCAAGAGGAAGTAGGTTCAAGAGAGTCTGGAGATTGTCAGTTTAGGGATTCTCTGAGTGAGACAGTGTCAAGGGCATATCGTGAATGATAATTTAAAGCCTTTCACCTAAACCTGAGTACTATATCTGAGAAGGGGATATGGATATGGGAGGTGGTTAAGGTCCTATGGTTATATATATATACCTCTAGCTTATCCTTGGTCTATGCATATTCACCTCATATAGACTATGCCAGTGTGGGACTCACATTGGCTGCTTCACACATGTTTTCTCATTGTACATTCATGTAAGTGCATAGAACATAGAAACTCATAGGTTTGATCATTTGGGTGATCAATTTATGTAGGTACATAATTTAGCCCATAGACTGGGAAGGCTGACAAAACTTTCACTGAAGTGGCATCAAAACGTGATATACACTGCAATAGTAACTGGAGGATTATTGACAGGCTCATTATTTATGTTTTAAACTCCACAAATGATGCTGTCTAGCCCATGGTGTCATTCATCACTAAATATAGAAATTATTCATGACTTAAAAGTGATCATAGGGCCCATTAGAAAGACATGAACAATACAAGCATTGTGACTGGCAATGCTGACAAGCAGCGTACACACATTCTTTCAAAGGAAAACAGTGGGGCAGCTTTGAGGTCTAAACTTTTCTCTTAGAAAAAAGAAACCAGGAAAAATCCTGAAAGCAGACAAAGTGCCTGATGAGTAATTTAGGTCTAGCCACAAATAATCATTTCTTTGTTCCTACCAAGTTATAACATTAAATATTATCCTTCAAATGCAGAAGGGAATAACTGTGCCTTATAACTGCAATGCCAAGGAAATAGAGTCAGCACTGCATGCTTGTTGTCTTTGTTCTTACAACTAGAAATAATATTGATTAAAACCAAAAAAAAAAAAAAAAAAAAAAAAAAAAATCTATGAAGGTCTCACCTTCAGCCCAAATCAAATATCATTCGCTCATGTAAAACATTCTTGGGAAGTCACATTTTGGAATGTTCACAGTAATTATTCTCTAGTGTTCAATTTAGATAAATGTGACTTTTTTTAAAAAAAATCAGAACAGAATAGCACAGTATAGGAAGGCAGAGAAATACTGGGGCCTGTCATACTTGCGCTGTCTGATTGCCTTTTTCAGGAAGGGAATTTGATGTTGCCAGTGTTAAAGTAAATAAAGGGCTAAGAGGGAGGACAGGCATGTTGATTGGCTTCACTTTTGGAGGCCGATTCAAAGCCAATAGCTCAGGTTCTTAGTCTCCTTCCAGGAAAACCACAGATTCAATATATTAACATTAAGAGACTCCTGAAATGTTCAGATACATAAAGAGCTAAATGGACTGGATAGCAACATTGAAATGGAATCAGTGGCAACATGTTAATACTAGAGCAGATGGTAATGACCATCATGAAATGGCATAAATCAGTCAGCGCAGCCCAACAACAAAAATCTTTACCTGAGAAAACTTTTTTTCTGAGTGGTTATTGACTCAACAGTGTGAGCTAAGGAGGTTTTAGCAGCAGCACTACCACAAAAACAAAGAGAGAAAATGCTCATAGGTGTATAAAACAGAAAACAAAGAGTCCCTTATAACCTAATGTCATTCTCTAACTCCTTGCTTAATTTACTCCATACTAACCCACCCTCCCTCTCAGGGAGTTTTATTTATAAGGTTCCCTGATGAAAGCCCTTAGTTCTTCATTATCATCAGCCAGGAATCCTATTTTATTCCCTAACTCTTTCCACCTGTACGCAGTAGACCTCTGGAGGCTTGAGAAGGGAGTTAACTGCTTGTTTGCCAAACCCAAAACAGGGTTTCTGTGCCCTGTCACAGTCAGTAATGTTTAAAGAATTATTTACACCAAAAAAAGTTCTGAATAGAATGGAAAAAATATTTTAGAAAAAGCTAAATTGTAATACCAATTGCAGTTTAAAATACTCACAAAGGACAAAAAGCAGAGTGAGAAAGAAATGAATGTATTAATCTAATACATAAAATTTCCTCTTAACTTTGGGTACCTGGTTAGAAATATCTAACCTAGCAGGGCTAGGAATCTCAGCTGCCATAAATCAGATTCAGTGTACTTGAACCACTTCACTCCAGCATTTGGCTTGCAATCTCAAAAAGGAGAAACCTAGAACATTACTGCCACCTGAGATGATTACTTTAATGTAGAACTCTTGGAGCTAGATTCCAACTTCTTGAAAATTGCTTCAGAAATTGCTTCAAACGATTGCTTCTTTATCTATTTTATTTGTGTTGGGAACCAAAAACTTGTTTCCTGTGCAAATAAGTTTTAAAATGTTAGACAAACATAGTCATGATCTGGTTTATTTAAACAGGCATGAAGCTAAATAGACATAAGACAATAGCTAATTAAGCAAAGAGGAGGTAGGGACAGGGGAAGTTAGGGAGAAAGAGATTAAGAAAAAACATAGTTCCGTGTTTTAAGACCAATACACAACCAATCTCCCCTCTAAATTCCACTGAGTAGGAAATTACTAACTTCCCTATCAAATACCACTGAAGAAAACTGAGCAACTGGTAAAAAAACCCCACAGTCAATAGACTGCAACAATATTTAACTAACTTTTAATCATACCAAATGTGTAGAAATGCAGTGCTACAAAATTCTCTGCCCTTACACAGCACAAAAAGGAAAGTGGTCACAGCTACTAAACTGAGAATTCCCACACTGCAGAAGAATTCTCAGCTGATGTAAAGACAGCTTCAGTGCCTCACCCCTGCTTTTTCCAGCGACTGAGTTTGGTACTGTAGTGTACTCCACAGTCCATTCCATGACTGCTTAATCTGGGCCAGGAAATGGCCAGACTCGGCATGACACTATGCAGCACAAATTGTGTCCTGTATTCTGCAAGGCAGAGAGCCAGTGAGCTACATGACCTGTATCTTCCAACAGCCTCAGTGATGAATCCTCTTTGTGCCCACAGCTGAGTCTCTGTCACAAGAAATGTTCCCCTTACTCATCATTGATTTACACAGATCCTCAGTACTGTCCTGTATTTAAAAACACAACAAACCAACGCAACAGTTTAGTTCCCAGTTTTGTAATGAGCTTTAGGTGAGTCCCTGTGTCTTTGGAGTTCCACTGGCTTCAATGAGGTTGTGTGTGTATGCAGGAGATGTCCACATACAATTTATTGCAGGATCAGGGCCATAAAACCCAAACCTTAAGAATATAGACAACAAAATACCACAAAATCCCTTCTAACAATAAGAACAGATATATCATAACCATATGACAAATGGGCCTTGGTTGCTATGTTATAGTACGGTATGGTAAGACCGTAAAGACAACAACATATCAAGGAAAGTGTATGACTTAGCATGCTTTGACTATCTGTTTTGAGTCTCTCCCTCTGTCACACTCTAATAACCTTCAGTTATTATCTTTATCTCATCTTTGTATTTGAACAGGTGTATCTTTTTTTGAAGGTCACTGGTTACCATAGCTATGATTTCATACCTTCATCAGCCTTAGTTTCAGATTTTTTTTTTTTAAAAAAAAATTCATGCAATTATTGTTGTGCACTGACCTTGAAGTTATTTGCACATCATTAGCTGGTGTGGAGCAATACACACACAGTGTTTGTTGTGACTGTGGGATGTTTCGGATGTTCTGTCCTAACACCCTGTTCTACTATGCATTCTGATGAAGCATTGGAGGTTCTGTTTATCTGACCTGCTGTGGAATGTACGAGTTCTGAATCGCATGATACACTCTAACAACGAACATGTTACTGTTTTTTTAAGGCTGGTATTTAGGCACCTAAGTACCTTTTCCAATCTGGGCTTTGGTGCCTATCTTTTCACACAAACAAATTCAAATGAGAAACAAGGCATACAGGCATGTCGCATCTTAGGCGTATTTAACATGCACGATTTCAGCTTTACGCGGTCCTCAAAAAAAAAAGTGGGGGGGAAACAATTTTTTAAACTTCCTGCAGGGGGCACAATTTTGCCTCCCATTGAAGTGAATGGGTTCTGGCTATACGCGATTTCCGCTTTACATGGTGTGACGGAGTCAGACCAGAAGGATATAGGAGAGTGCTGGAAGGCAGGTATATTAGTCTCAGGATGTGCAGGTCCTTGTTCCCTGGATAGCCAAACAAAGGCTACTCCAGGCCAATCAAGACACCTGGGGCCAATTAAGAACCTTCTAGAAAGGAGTAGAAACAGCTAGCCTAATTGGGACACCTGAAGCCAATCAGGGACTGGCTGAAACCAGATAAAAACCTCCCAGTTAGTCAGGTGGGAGTGGGTGTCAGGAGCTGTGGAAGGAAGTTATGCTGTTGGTGAGACTGAGTGTAGGACAACATATCATACTGAAGGAAGGAAGCCCTGAGGTAAGGGTGAAGTGGAGTTTGAAGAAGCAGGGACTGCTGTGGGGAAGTAGCCCAGGGAATTGTATTGTGTTTTGTGCCTAAAAGGTCAGCCATCTTAGCTGATACTATTAGGGTCCCTGGGCTGGAGTCCGGAGTAGAGGGTGGGCCCGGGCTCCCCCCTTTTCCATCTTCCATACTGGCCTGTGATGAAGGTAACTCACTAGGTGGTGACTCTTGCCAATTACACTGAGAAAGGGAGGTCACCTCTGGGGCCTAGATGAGTTTCTGAGGCCCCTAAATCTGCCAGGAAGCGCAGGACCCACAAGTACAGACTTGGAGCTTTGTCACAATGGTAATCGTGGAACAGAACCCTCGCGCAAGATGCGACATGCCTGTATAATTTTAACAGTGAGGGTGATTCACCACTGGAACAAACTACCCAGGGAAGTTGTGGATTCTCCATCTGTTGATGGCTTCAGAGAAAGATTGGATGTCTTTTTGGAAAATATACTTTAGAAAAACACAAATTATTGGGCTCAATGAAGGGGTAACTAAATGAAATTCTATGGCCTTTTGTGATCCAGGGATCTGTTGGTGCCATCTGGTAGAGAACAAACTGGATGAATAGGATTTTACAGGGATCCTCTGCGCTGGATATCTGTACAGATGCTCCCTGAGTTACATAAACCCGACGTACACAAATCTGAGCTTACAGAAAAAGTTCTGTAAGCTAGAAATAGGACGGGTTTTTTCCACATAATGGTTGGAGATACGCTTCTGACTTACGCAAAATTCGAGTTATGCAAGGCATTCTGAAACGTAATGCTTGCGTAAGTCAGGGAGCATCTGTATAATAGTTTACCAAAGGCCCAGGATGGCATAAAAGGTCTCTACCAAGAGTCAGCAGTCCACTGGTGATTATAAATCATTGTGAAATGTGTTTGGTGATAATATTTAAGGAATTACTATACTGAATGTTCTCAAGGTCTTAGCGTTAAGGCAGGACACCAGGGTTACATACCTAAGATATGTTCTTTTCTGGCAGAAAGTTAACAGACACCTATCTCTTTGTCTGGCTGTTTGTGTATTGTGCATTACATGCCTTGCAATCAGGGGTGGGTCTGTATTTTTTGCCACCTCAAGCGCGGCAGTCAGGCGGTCTTTGGAGGCACACCTGCAGGAGGTCCGCGGGTCCCATGGCTTCGGTATACCTCCCACAGAAATGCCGCTGAATCTGCAGGACCAGTGAACCTCCCACAGGCAGCCTCATTGCTGCCCAGACAGCAACTGGCAGATCGCCCCCTTTGGCTTGCCGCCCCAGGCACACACTTGCCAGGCAAGAGATTGTGAAATCTACAAGAGATTAAATCTATCAGAAGGAACAAATGGCAAGGAGTGTCCTGTTTATGAATAGAGACAAAGGATTGTTCTGGTGTATCTTGAAGTGCAAAGGGATACACTTGATCCTTCACTGAGGAGGCAAACTGACACTCTGATTGTCTCATGAAAGAAGCGCTGCAAGGATTTGGGGTGAGCAACACTCTACAAGACATGAAAATAGTTTGCAAATTAAGTCTAAGGCTTAAGCTTTGAAAAACGTTATGATTTTATATGTAACCGATTTTCCAATTCTTCTACTTGCTACTATTTGAATCTCTATACTTTGCTAAATAAACTTATACTTGCCTTTATTGAAAATATATATAAATGGTGTATGTTAAGCCGAGCAGTGATCTGAGGTGGAACTGTTTCTCTGGAAGCACGAGTCTGAATACTGCGAGTGTCCAATGGCTGGACACTCTAAGAAGGTGCTAAGGGGGTTCAAACATTGGGATGTGCCAATTGCTAACTTACAGAGTGGCAGAAGGGCCTGGGAGGCCTAGAAAGGAGTGTTTCTGTTGCCCATGTCTGATGCAGTCAGGGAGCTGATCCCTAGCTGGCACATAGAAAGTTTCCCCACACTAAGGGCAGATGGTAGCGAGGTTCCTCACCACCATGGTACCCCCAGGAAGTGGCATACCTGTAGTATATAGGAGGTCCAAAAAGATGATCTAATGGACTGTTCTGGCCTTAACATCTGTAAATATACCCATTTATTCCCCTCATTAGCTTAGTTTAATTCCTCTAAGACAGTGAATTTAAATTTGAAATAAACTATAACTAGTCAAGAGATTTTGACATATTTTACAAAGTCACTCAGCTAGTAAATTATAGTTTATTTCAATCTGGCTGGTTTTCTCAGGAGTCAGCTACTAATTTGTGTAATTCCAGTCTGATTATCTCAGCTGATTGAAATATGACTATATATACATAGTAATTGGGGTTTCAATTCAATGACAAGAAAATGTTTCATTGTCAATGAATTTTGAATGAATTTTTTAATGTTTTCCTATTGGAGAAGAAGGTGCATGTGTGTGTTGGGAGGGGGAATTCAAAACATTTTTTTTTCTGAAGAAAACAAATATTCATTCTGAATAAAAAAAGTTTCATTTGTTTTGTCAAAAAGACAGAGAATAATTGTGAAAAGTTTGACTGAAATGAAAACATTTTTTCTACATTTTCTATGAATAAACAAATAAATACATTTTGTCCAGCTCTAATATCTGTGTTATTGCTTCAAGTAGATGTTATATGCACTTGGCAACATTGTGATAATTCTGATGGCACTGACAGTATTTTCCTTTTCTATTATGCAAGAAATCAAATATTCATCTTTTTCTGTGCTATCAGCATGGATCTTTGATGTATCAGGCATTCCAAGCAAACATGGAGGATGTCTCCAGTCTCTCTCCCACTCCAAAATATATCGTCATGGTCTTGCCATCGTAGTAACAGTTATGACTGGCTTCCAGCTATTACCATCTGTCAGCTATAGATCGGTTGCCCAGCTATCTGGACAGTAGTTTGGGGTTTTTTTGACTGCTCAAAGGTCTGTTGAAAATTCCTCAGTCTAAAAAAGTTCAGGATTCTAGAAAACACCTAGTTCACATAGGCCATACGCCAGGGTGTAACACAGTTATTAGTATTATATTATCTGATTCTTGCAGTCCTTTTCATATACATAACTTGCTATTTTTTCCTTATAGACACCATGGTGATTAGAGAAGGAAGTGGGTTTCAGCTATCTGAGAGATGTTGATATATAGCACCACCTCAGTTCACTGAGTCTTAATGCATGCACCCACACTGCAGTTCTTATCCCTATTCTTTCTTATGGTACATAGCATGCTATTATTACTGCTTGGCCCATCTCCTTCCTTTGTCCTTGTTAAAATTTGGCAGCAGTGGGAGCAAACAGAAACTGCTGATTACATGCACAGCTGCTATGCTGTGGTTGCCATGCAGAAACCAAACTATTACATTTTTAATACAGTGCAGAGTATTGTGCAAACTTGCACTGGTATGCTGGTGGGTCCTTGTGTCCCACAGTCTGCGTTATGACTACCTCATATACATAACCAGAATTAAATTGTCAATTAGAGACACAAAGGTTAGATTGTTGAACTCCTTACTCATAGTGGCAAGCAATCTTAGAACTCCTTACTCATAGTGGCAAACCAAAGTGACTCTCCATCAAGCCAAAAGAGTTCATAACCTATCTCTAAATTAGTGAATATCATCACTAGCTGCTCAAGATCATAATTCTAGATAGGACCCAGGTACTTGCCTTACTTTCTGATCTGTTCACTAACGAAGACCCTTTTGGAAGCACTCCCAAGTGCTCCATTGTGGCTCCCATGGTGATCAGTGAAATCCTGCATCTGCAGCTTTGGGCCATCCTAAGAAATGTATACTGTGCAGGCTGGAGTTAGTGCTAGTCTCTTAAATAAGAGCTGTGTGGGGCACATAGGAGTGGAATGACTGTAAATACACTTTATACGAATTTTAAATGTCTAAATATGGTAGGACAATGCCCCAGGCTCCTCAAAGAAAGAGCTGTAACTGCACGGCAATATACTCTATTTAGAAAATTGCTGGCACTACAAGAGATCAGTATAGTCACATATTCCATGTTGCTACTTGTGACTATGCTGAATTTGTGTCTTTTTCCACTGTAATCATTTTTAATATTCATTTGATTATATTTTTAAAGGGTGTGTGTCTGTGTGTGCACTATGCCCTCACTTGGTATTTTTCCTTCCTTTCTGTACTGTCAGCACAGTGTGGTATTTTATCTAAGACACTGATGCCATAGGTGCTGCACCTTTACATTTTTAAGCACTGCTCCTGTGTGCAGCTTTGTTTTTCCTCATAGCTCAGTGCAAATTCTCAGTGAAGACAAATGCTGTGTATTCTCTCATAGGGGCTTTACATGCCTTCTCTCTTGCTTCATTGTTCTTTAACTTGAAAAATTCTGGGGATAACAGTAATGCTAACCTCAAACAATCAAAAGTAATGTTAGGCACCTAAAATCAGAAGATTGGTTTAAAAATTATGAGATTTATTTTAAAAATAGTGTTGGGGTTTCTTGTCATTCTTTCTGGTTTTTGAACCATTATGATTCACATTTTCAAGATTTTCTTTGATGGTATGAAGACAAGAAACTTACTATTTTTAAAAAATGGAAGCTCACATTCTCATATAATTACATGTATCCAGGAGCTGGGACATTAAGAAAGACCCAAGATAAAATTGTGAGAGTTGTCAACCTGGATAAAATATACATAGAAAATCAGCACTTGGTTTTTGGTTGCCCAAAATCAAAATACTTTTGGTTTTCAGTTTTTGATGAAAATCCAAAAAGTAAGTAAGTAAGAAAGAAACAAAGAAAGAAACCCCTCCATATTCCATTGAAAAAGAACATGCTGAATAAATTTTTTTAGCCAGCTCTAGCTTCATATTCACTCTTTCATGAAGGGGCAGGTTTTATCTTCCTCCCAAAAAACAGAGGATTAATCATTTCTGCACATGGATTTCTCCAGTATGCTGACCTCAATACTATTTTCACTTATTTAGGTACCTAAAGACCTGATCTTGCAGTACTGAATACTCTGGCCTCAGTCCAGCAACCTATTTAACTGCTAGCTCAGTTTTAATAAATAGCCTCATTGACTTTAATGAGCCTATTCACAAATTTAAAATTAAGCAATGTTTAATTGCTTTGCTATAGCAGGACCAGAGTTCTCAGCACCTTATAGGATCAACCCCTAAAATATAGCGTTAGGAGCCTACGCTCCCAGTTTAGAAAATCTTGGCTCTTGGTTTTTTTTTATAGACTTACGTTAGTGCTTTGACACAGAGAAGTCCCAGAGGATCTAATTTTTACTTCTCTCAACCTTCCCTCCTCTCATGGATTTCAGTAGATTGTTTCTCTTCTGGAATCAGAGGGGTAGCCGTGTTAGTCTGGAATTGCAGAAGTGACAAAGAGTCCTGTGGCACCTTAAAGACTAACTAAAATGGATGCATCCGACGAAGTGGGTATTAACCCACGAAAGCTTATGCTCTAAAATTTTAGTTAGTCTTTAAGGTGCCACAGGACTCTTTGTCACTTCTGTTTCTCTTCTGGTTACACTTGTGTATCAATTAATATATCTTCTTATAATTGCAATAAAAACAGTTAGTACAAATCATACTGGGCAAAAAATATTATAATTTTAGACAAAAGCCACAGCGGTGAACTTACTTTTCAAGCCTTCCAAAGCTCTTTCTTCTGTGGATTGCAACTTGAACGTGTCTCACAGCTTGAAATCTCTGACCTTTTAGTGACTTCTACAAACTACTTATTGCAGTCATGGTTTTTTCCTAACATCAGATAAAGTGCTGATAGGAGGGTTCTCACAGAGCATGCCAATAGTTTAATGTGCTATAAACATCAATCCTGTGTTAATAAACTGATTGGAAATTTCATAATTTAATAGTAGTATTAAGTCACAACAAATTGCTTATTTTTGGATTACTAAATACATTCTTCAGGTGCTATCAACTTGGGAGCTATGTTTTAATGCTCATCTTCAAATACAGCTGGGCATATGTCTAATGCTACTATGCTAGGGACTTTTTAATGTTAACTGTAACTGAAACTATTCCATATATTGAATAGGGTCTGTTTCTCCTCTCACACCAACGTAAATCAGGAATAGCTCCACTGAAGTCAATGGACCTGGTTCCTTAAATCTGGTGTAAGGGGTTGAAGTCAATGTGAGTTCTGCCATTGATTTCAATGGAGCCAGGATTTCACTTTTGCAGTCTTTTCATTGATTGCAGTGAGCTTTGGATCAAGACCTAAAAGAGTAGGAGAAATCAGGCCGACACTTTACTATTTTTCCTCTTCAATACTGTTTACAGTGGAAGGATAGAAAAGCATAGTCCATAAGGAATACAATCAGTGGAAGAGTCTTTAACATTTTTTAATTCCACGGCGTTTTGAAGCATGATGGACAACCATGAAGTGGGGAAGACTAAAATCTATTTCCATACAGGAACAATCAGGGAGGTTTTCAATCTTTTCTTTAAAAAGAGGGGGTTGTGATAGACATGGCAATTTACTGCTTTATACTTGAAAGATCTCAAGGTATTAAGTGTAGGGATTATGCTATGTAACTTCTTTATGAGGGAAGGTGCGACAAATATTTTACAGTGCCATGCAGTATCTTTAGGGTCCATTGTTTGAATGGTCTGTGTAAGATTGTTTTCTACTCTATGGGGAAGGGTTACCACAGTTCCTACAAGACCTACAAACAGTAGGGGGCGATTAAGTAAAATCAGTCAGGTTGTAATCCCACCTGGATAGGCATGCATATACTACCTCAAACTAGATTCTCCAGAGACCAACAGACAAAGATTGGACTTTAGGATATTTTCCCAAAGTTTTCACTGACTCAGGCCTCCTGTGAAAAGGTCTGAGAATCAGTGCCTTGTGACATAAGTGATAAACCCAGCACTGCACTAATAACATATAGTGAGTAGGCAGAGAGAACACTGCATGAACAACTCAGATTTTTTAAAATTTATTAATACAAATTATTCAGTGAATTTTTACCCATAACAAATACTTTCAGATGAAATCAAGATCAGTTAATGAATAATATGATAACAAAAGAAAGGGCTACATTCACAATTCATACTATATAAGTTTGACCAGATCTGCTTGCCAGTCGGTCAGATTTTCTGCTAACACAAGTAGCTTGTGCAGCACATATTAATGACAAAAGAACATTTTTAAATATATCAGTAATTTAAGTGGTAATCATGAAATAAAATGTGAATTTTAAAGTGGAAAGATTGTAAACGATAGTTTACATAAAAAGTGGAACTAATTTTGGCTTCTAGACCATTTTTTAAAAAATACAAGCTCCTCCATGGAGGACATGTGTTAGATAAGATATGGAATCTATACTAGATAAGTTTATCTTTCAAGGATGTTTTGAGTTCCCACAGGAAATAATGGAAATTACAGAAAGGCTTAAAGAAAGAGCCCAAACAATAGGATTTTGATAGATAGGTACCTAATATTTTGTGTTCATTGAGCATACATTCATTAGACAACACTGAAATGAGGTAGTTACCCATAGCTGAATCAAACCACTGTCTCTAATTATATAAAACTCCCATAGCCAAATTCCACCTTCTCTCCCACCACCCTCCTGAATGCACAGCCATTGTTTTTGGATGAATTTGTAATAATTTTTTTTATATATATAAACATTTATAGTTATCTACCTGGCAGTGTTTGAAAAAACAGAAGAAAAACATTAGGAATTTCAATGACTAATGATACATTTCATAGGTGGTTGCACAAAGGAAGGGCTATTCAGATATAAAAAATAAATTGATCTAAATAATATCAGTGAAACTTAAATCAAGTATTTAGTCTATTATATTGTTCAACTTGCTGTATAACCAAAATAAAAGGTCAAGTGCCTAATATTTAATGCCTGATCTAATGTCCCTGGATTTCAATAAACTTTGGAGCAGGCTCTCAAAGCACAAAGCAAACTATAAGCCACACTGAACAGTGTTACCCTACCTTTAGCATTTTTTCCATTTTAAGCACTGAAAAAAATTATAAATATTGCAAGAGATTTTTGCCTTCTGAGAAAAAATATTGTTTGCAGGCAGTTTACAGGGAACTAAGTATCTCTTAATACCTTTGAATTATTAATCTTTTAAAATCCAAGATGCTTGTCATTAAATATTAAAGAATAAGATACAGCATTGTAAACTACACCCAAATGGTGAAGATACATTAGTAGCTGGGATACCATCTGGACATTGCTATTAAACATCCACCCACTTTCAGCATCTTCCATGTGCGGTTGACAATAGGTTTTTCTTCTACAGAAAGAACTTTTTGATTTCTCGAGACAGACCTCTGTATTGCACCATTCCTTTTTCTATGCCTACGTAAGGGCAATTCTGCTTTTTATTGAAGCATTGAGCACAATGTATTGGGTCCTGGGTGATCTGGCTTAGGCGGGTCAAGGCAGGAATCAGGCTCAGAGTGTGGAGCGAGGGTCAGCACCAGAGTGAGAGTCTGAATGCCAGAGCTAAGGGTCAAGACAGAGTAAAACCCAGGAATTGGAGCTGAAGGTCAGAACCAGCGTACCTTCAGTCAGGTAAGGCAGGAGCAGGGCTGGTTCTGAGGCGGAAGCATGGCTGGAACAGGGCTAAAACAAGGCCGAGTCTTTGCTGTAGTGAGTCTGGGTAAAGGCAGTATCTAGGCTGGAACAGGGCAGAAGAAAGGTAAGCACAAGGAGACATAATCTACAAGTGTGAGTGGTGAGCAATCTGTGAGTTGGGGTGCTGGAACAATTTGTATAGTGGGAGTGCTGAGAGCCATTGAACCAAATTGTAAACCCTGGATATGATGGAAATTACTACAAACTACGGGTATGGCAGCACCTCGCCCAACCCCCATGTTCCAGCACCAACACTGTTGCTGCTGTGCTTGAGATCTCTGCCTCAGTTTTGATAATGCCCAGCTATTGGTGGTCCAGTTTGGCTGAGAGGTGAGTTGATTTAAGATTTTTTGTGGTCAGCCAGATTTTTTCCTTATGGCAAGGTCAGAGATGGTCTGGCAGTCCTGATCAGCATGATGTTTATATGCTTCCTTAGCTGTTTGTAATTTCACCTTGAGTTCCTGGTGTACTTGGTGGAGATGGGTAGTTAGATCTGCAACAGCAGGAACTGGGGAGTTCATGGGAATGTCCTGTGAAAACAAGGATGAAACCTGTAGTTGGCAAAAAACCATCACCACCACCACCACCACCACAAAAAACCTAGCAACATGGGGGGACCTTTGCTAAGTAGAGGTGTGAGAAGCATTATTGTTAGCTAACTCAGCACATGGAAGCAGAGACAACCAGTTATCCTGATAGTTAGAGAAGCATCACAGGTATTCCTTGAGAATCTGGTTGACCCACTCCCTCTATCCATTAGTGTGCGGATGGTAGGCAGATGGGAGGACAGCTTCAATCTCTAGAAGCTTTCGAAATTCCCACAAAAACTAGGAAACAAACAGCACCATGGTCTGACATGATGCCTGTTGGCAATCCAAGGACATGATGAAAGCTGTTCTCTAGGAAGACACAAGCCATGTCCTGGGTGAAGCAAGGGATGAAATGTGCCATCTTAATTAGGAGATGGACGATGACTAAGATTGTTGTATGTCACTGGTAACATAGCAGCTCCACAATGAAGTAGACAGATCTGGTAACCCAGAGTAGAGTTGGAATGGGCATGGGCTGGAGAAGGCCTCATGATTTCAAGCAGAGATACATAGGCTCTGCCTAGTGAAATGGTCACAGGATTTTTTATAGCTCTTGAGATGTAGAAACCCAGCCACCAGAAACTCCTTACAATTAAGTTCCAGGTGTTGAAGTGGCCAAAGGTCTATGCTGTGACATAACTTAAGAACCTTCAGCATCATTTGCCATTCCAGGATATAGATATAGCCCTCATGGTAGAGAGGGGTTTGAGGTATAGGAGGGGGCTCTGAGTTTGGGGTGGGGCTCCGGGCAGGAGGTTGGGGTGCAGCAGGAAGTTAGGGCCCTTGTCTGGGTGTGCAGGCTCTGGGATGGGGCCAGGGATGAGGGGGTTGGGGTGCGAGAAGGGGCTCCAGGTTTGGTGGGGGCTCAGGGATGGGGCAAAGGATTGGGGCATAGGTTTACCTCAAACGGCTTCTGGTCAGCAGTGCAGCGGGGAGTGGTATGGCAGACTTCCTGCCTGTGCTGGCACCGTGAAGCATGCTACGCCCTGGAAGTGGCCAGCAGCAGGTCTAGCTCCTAGGCGGAGGCACGCAAATGGCTCTGTGTGGCTCTTGCCCACAGGTACCAACTCCCCCAGCTCCCATTGCCTGGTTCCTGGCCAGCAGGCGTGCAGAGCTGGTGCTCGGGGTGGGGGAACCCTGTGGCCCCCCTGCCTAGGAGTTGGACCTGCTGCAGGCCACTTCTGGGGTGCAGCAGAGTATCAGAATAGGTAGAGACTAGCCTGCCTTCGCCGGGCAATACTGCTGCTGGGACTTTTAAAGGCCTGGTCGACAGTGCTGATCAGAGCCGCCACGGCCCAGTGCCTTTCATTCTGAGACCCAGTACTGGGTCGCGACCCGCTGTTTGAAAACCAGTCTTGGTGATTGGACTAGTTGATTTAATAATCCTATCTGACCTTCAAATCTAAGAATCTATCTTTATTTATGTTCTTATATGACAGCTATCCATATATCTCCTTGCAAATTATAAGTGTACTTATACTCCCTGCAAACACATGTAGCTTGTCAAATTATTCACTCTGGAATATATTCTTTAGATATTCAGCGCCTGCGAGGGACTTGACTATGGGATCTTTAGGCCATTTTAGTTTTAGGCCCTGATCCTGCAGACACTTATATATATATGTTCCTGTGGCAAAAAATCCACAATCCAATAAGTATGAAAAACACTGACTACAGTCAGTGGGCTAGGTGTTAGTCCCCACCCACATTTTGCCTGCTTTGCCCTACTCTGACATTTTATCTGTCTGGCTGGAGATTCTTCTGGTTCAGGGGACTCAACAGATGGCATAGAGCTGGCATAGGCCAAAAAATGAAGCTGATTTTCCATACTGGTAGTTGAGAACAGGGCTGGCAGAAGAACCCACAAATGTGTTATATGGTAATTGCTATTACTACAGACTCAGCAAACCAGCTTTGACTAAACTCTAAAAAAATTACAGTTTCCAACAAACCTTTGGTACTATCTTTTATGTTAGAATTGTTATGAAAACGTTACTAGGCAATGCTCAATGTATGAACATTTAGTAATAATAAGTTCTGCTCAAATCATTCAAAGTTCTTCTGCACACAGATTGCCTCCATACTGCCAGATGTGCAAGCTCTCATTCATGTGAAGTAAATGACTAGGCTTGATTTTCATTAACTGTTAGTTGTTTGATTCCTGAAGTGAAAGCTTAAAAAAAGTGGATGAATATTTTAGTAGAGTATTAAACACTTATCTTATGGCTGTAATTTTTATTTAACATTAGTAATACATCAGCTGTATATTGCAAAGAGCCTGTTCAGTCCCTCATTAATAGAATGTGAAATGAACTTTGACATTAGTGTTTGTATCCATGCACCTTCCCATTTTTATTATATATTTCCTCCTATACTTGCATGTAAAACAATGTCAATTCAATTGCTACAAAATGATAACTCACTCTTCTAGAATTCTTTTTGCATAATAATATGTCTTCCTAACTCATTTATTCATGTTATACACCATAATGAAATCTTCGTAGCAATGAATCATTCTAATTACATGCAGGTGCATAATTATTTCATGTTAAGTAGTTTTAACAGCTCAGTATTTCAGATCACAACTGTTTCAGTCTCTCTTTCTAGTTAACTGAAAGCTTTTTTATGATGCATAAAATGCTGTCTTTGGGATAATGGCTTATATGTGAGTTTTTATTTCATTTCAACGCAGCCCCAAAACATCCTGACTCTCATTTCCAAAGTCCAGACACAACATAAGATAGTCTCGATCTCTCTCAGGGTGAAACTGCAGATTTCCTTCCTGGTTTAATTTCGGAAGTTAAACTCAGCAAACCTGGCTTCGTGAACACTGCTGAACCCAAATAACCAATTGTTTTAATTCAAACAATATGTGACATAGTTAGTCATATAAATATATTTCTCATGATTACAAAAGACTTATTAAACAAAATATCCTCCAAGAACTAGTATATTTACAATATGGCATTCAAGAAATATGCACTAGAATATAACTTTTTAGATGAAAAAAATCTTAAGAAATATCTTTGCTTTTTGGCTTGATATGACAAAGGTTCTGGAGACTCCTCCATAATTCATATTTCTTGTGAAAAGAAAAATTGCCCCTCTTCTAGTCCATGCAAAATGCATTTGCTAAGATCATCTTCCTTGCCCATCAATCTGCAATATTTAGAACTCAAACTCAGTGCACCTTGTAGAGACAAAATCTACCAGGAATCTCCACAATGAAAGGAACAACACGCGTGGCTGCTGCTTCCAGGAGCCAGCGCCCCATGCTGGCAGCTCCTCCCGCATTTCTGTAGCCTTGGCTCTAGCCCTTCCCACTGGGGCAGGCACCATACTCACCAGCAGCTGTCCCCGGTCACACTCATGTGTGGAAGTGGCTTGCATGCCCCAGATAGGAGGCGCAGACTGTTGCGTGGAAGGGTGCAGTGGCTGCATGTGGATTCATGGATATAAATTTGTATCTGCCCAGGTCTTTAAAAATCATAAAGGCACCAAATGAGTGACATTAAGTAAGAGACAGAAGGCAATTAGAGGTTCTTTAAATTCGTTAAAAGCACTGGAAGGATGAAGGGACCTGTAAGTCCTCTACTTAGTGGGCAAAGAGAGCTAATAACTGATAACATCAAGAAGGCTGAGGTGTTTAAAGCCTATTTTGCTTCAGTCTTCACTGAAAAGGTTAGGGATGACCAGATTCTCAACACAAACAACATTAATAGCATAGGGGGAAGGAATACAAGCCAAAATAGGGAAAGAACAGATAAAGAATATTTAGATCAGTTTGATGTATTCAAGTCGGCGGAGCCTGATGAAATTCATCCTAGGATACTTAGGAACTAGCTGAAGCAAGCTGTGAACCTTTAGCAATTATCTTCGAAAATACATGGAGTATGGTTGAGGTCCCAGAGTACTGGAGAAAGGCAAACATAATACCTATCTTTAAAAAGGGGAACAAATAGGATCCAGGGAATTTAGACAAGTCAGTCTAATTTTGATACCTGGAAAGATACTGGAACAAATTATTAAACAATCAGTGTGTAAGCATGTACAATCTGTAAGCCAGCACCAATTTGTAAAGAATAAATCATGCCAAACCAATCTGATTTGCTTCTTTGTCAGGGTTACAGGCTTAGTGGATGGAGGAAGCAGTAGACATGATACAGCTTTAGTATTTTTGATGTAGACCTTTATGACACTCATAATAAAATTCAGGAAATGTGGTTTTGATGAAATTATTATGAAGTGGGTGCACAACTATTTGAAAGATTGTACTTAAAGAGTAATAATCAATGGTTCGCTGTCAAATTGGGAGAGTGTATCTAGTGGGGTCCCACAGGGACCAGTCCTAGGTCAGGTAACATTCAATATTTTCCTTAATGACTTGGATAATGCTGTGGAGAATATACTTATAAAATTTCTGGATGACATTACTCTGGCACAGGTTGCAAGAACTTTGGCAGATAGGATTAAAATTCAAGATGACATTGACAAATTAGAGAATTGGTCGGAAATTAACAAGATGAAATTCAATAAAGACAAGTTCAAAGTACTTCACTGAAGAAGGAAAAATCAAATGTGCAACTAACAAATGGGGAATAGCTAGTTAAATGATAGTACTGCTGAAAAAGATCTTGGGATTATAGTGGATTAGAAATTCAGGGTGAGAAAACAATGTGAGGTAGTTGCGAAAAAGACTAATATCATTCTGGGCTGTATTAATAAGAGTGTGGTACATCAGACATGGGTGGTAATTGTCCCATTCTACTTGGCACTGATGAGGCCTCAGCTGGAGTAATGTATCTAGTTCTGGGAGCCGCACTTTAGGAAAGATGTGGATAAACTGGAGATAATCTAAAGGAGAGCAATAAAAATGATAAAAAGGTTTAGAAAACCTGACCTATGAGGAAAAGTAAAAAAAAATGGACAAGTTTAGTTTTGAGAAAAGAAGACTGAGGGGGGAACCCAGTGAAAGTGATTAATTGTTTTCCACATCTGCCGAAGGTAGGACAAGAGGTAATGGGCTTAATTTGCAGAAAGGGAGCACCACAGGAGCACCTCCTCATGGCCAGGTGTGGCATAGCAGCTGTTCTTCACACTGGGTCCTCTGCTGATGGTAGCTTCATTACAGCCATGGTCTCTCTTCAAGGGGATTGGTTGTCTGGACATGTCATGCTTTAGTCCACCCCTTCTGGGGTTACAGAGAGTCCAGTCAGGTTATAGTCCAATGACCTTACAGCAGGTCTTCCATCTGTCTCTGGGCTCTGTAGTCCTTTTACCCCACCTCCTGCTACTCTGGATTCCAGCTCAAATACCCTGTAGCTGGTAGCCAAGATCTACTCACTCAGACTCTTTGCTTCCTCCTTGGACCACTGCCTACCTCTTCTATCCCTGAGGGACTGATTGTAGATTCCCTGCTGCCTCTTTCTGCTACAAGCTTATTGGCTTTAGAATTATTATCCAGCCCCCCAAACCAATTGGGTTTTATTATGAGTTAAGAGCTTTCTCTCTCTTGCAGGTGCTGTCAGGTATGTTAATTGACCTCTCAGGTGTACATTAACCCTTTCAGGACCTGTGTGCGGTACGCATCCCACACTGGGAGATGTAGATTAGATATTGAAAAAAACTTTCTAACTATAAGGGAATAGGCTTCCAAGGGAGTCTGTGGACTCCCCATCATTGGAGAATTTTAAGAACAGGTTGGATGAATACCTGCCAGGGATGGTCTAGGTTTACTTGGCACTGCCTCAGCAGACTGGGCTGGACTTGATAATTTCTTGAAGTCACTTTCAGCCCTCTGTTTCTATGATTCTATGATGGAAAGTGTATGAATTTTGCTAAAGATGATTCAATATTTGGTTCATGTGTCATGCAATGCAGGGAAAAACAGAGCTGGCCCCTGCTGAGCTGTTTTTATTCCATTAGTGATTGTTTGTATTTTAAACCACTTTTTCAAACATATTTGGATATATTGTGTGTGTATAATATGTGCAAATGTGTGTATATACTTATAAATTACACACACACACGTATATATAAATTATGTTCACACAGTACACACACACACACACACATATATGAAACAAACACTTTTAATTTGGCACTCTTTCTTCTTTTGGTCTTTCTTAGAAATGGCAGTGTTTCATGGTATAACTGTTGTAATTCAGTCAACACTTCATTAACAAGAGAAAACATGAGTAAGTTAATAGGTATTCATAATAGATAATAGTGAATTTCCTGATTTTATTTGTTATGTACTATTTAATTACAGAGGTGATTCACACTATTTTGTCCAATGTATACTTAAATATCAGCTTTCTACTAAAAGACAACATTAAAGAGTAATCAAAATAGAAATGTGAACTGCTGATATTAAAGCAAGATATGGTGTAAAATGGAACATTTCTATTATTCTTGGCTCAGTAGTATGTGATTATGATAATCTCCACCAGTAGGGCCAGTGCCTGTCTTTTGTGACAAAAGAGAATAGGCCCCTGCTTGGTTGTTTTTGTTCCATTAGCGATATGATGACTTAACCACTTTAAGTCAGAATAAAGACTCTTTCTACCTCAGAGGTGCCTTCTTCTTGTACTCAAGAAATGTTGAAACACATAGGGACTTTTGAAAGCAAATGTATTATTCCGCAAGGCGCAGTAATATGTGAACGCAAGGCTCATTACTATTCCCAAGTTGGAGAGACTTTCCTCAAATTGATGGCTGGCTCTCTACTTATAAATCTGTCTTGTTGGACAGATGGGTTAAATTGCTAACATTTTGCTAACAGTATCTCCGGGTCCAACAAAATGTAGCAGAATTTGAGGCTCAGATACCACAATGAGGAGGAAAGGAGGCTTAGACAGTTCCAGCACAGTATATTACATTGTAGATTCTGCCACCTACAGATAATGATAAGAAGACTTTTAAATGCAGTCCCTAACAATGAAATTATATTTGACCAGACAAAATGGTATATGCTATTAGGAGGAACAATGCTTTAAAATGTGTTACCTAGTTAAGGTCCTGATTCTGCAATGTAATTTAAGCATGTGAGTAGTCCCATTGAAATAAAGTCTGCATAATGAAGGAAAAGGGGAAAAAAAACATGTCCTTTTGAAAAATGGTGATATTCTGTTGCTATCAGCTCTGGTGAGGAAAAAAAGAGAGTCTGGTTCTGGAGGCATGACAGATGGTGGGAGGTGTCGGAGAGGTTATCTTTTGAATTCTGGGATGGTAGAGAGAATTAAAAGGTGTAGGGTTGGGTGGAGGAAAGGAGGACCTAGATGCATTCTTAGTCATTTTGTGGACATAGAAAGATGAGAAATCTACTCTTCTAAAGTCGTAGAGTCACCATCTAGGAACCCATGTGAACAAGGCAAGGGACACATCTTAGTATTGTATCCCCAATCCCTGTCAAAAGTGAGAAAGAAGAGTATTAGGCTTTGTTTTTAACCTACTAAAAGATAGTCAAAACAGAAGAAAGATGGTTGGGGCTAATTTCTTTGGAAGACCACAGGGTCCTCGTTACCTGGCAGTGGTATCTGAGTACTAACATTATGCCAGTCTTGCAGGCATCCTTATACAGATATATATCTCCTGAGTCATAATAAACGCTAGCCAAAATTATATCTATTCAAAACTTTACAACTCTAATTTATTTATTACTAATTATTATTATTTATTATTATTATTTTCTAGCATCCAAAAATGTGAGACACTTTTCAGAAGAAAGCAGAAAGCCATAATTCTTTTGCCGAGGCAATGAACAGTCTAACTTGGATATTACAATCTACATGAAAATACAATTAAAGCTAATGGAGAAACTGCATTAGTAAATAAAAAGTAATTTACGACACATACTTGAGAAGGCCTGATATGACATCATGAATGACTAGAAGTAACTGAGAAACACAAGACTCTTAGTTATATTTTACACGGACTATTAGTTATATTTTAAAATTCACTTCTCTTGGGGAATGTGGAAAATTTTTAAACTGTATGAAAAATATGTGATAAGCAGTGGACTCATAAATTAGCAAGAATTTTTGGTTTTGTAAATGACCAAACCCTTGCTGTTAAAAAAGAGTAATTATTTAGCCATTGATCAAATAATAGCCACATTACCAATGTGCAATTGCAAGATAGTTAAAGGACTGTTTAGTTTGCATTGTGCTTTCTAAAGATCCCTGTCATCATCAGATACTGCATTGTAATACTCTCATTGGGAGGAATGCACACTGCAACTTTAAGGCAGAAATGAAACTTTATAGAGATTTCCTAATAGTGAATATTGTCGATTCAGAAGCTTCCTTTATGTCACTCCGTATTATTGATCACAACTCATCTCCTCACAAACAGACACAGAACTAATCAGAAAGCAAACCAGGTTAGATGTGAAGCATTCAAGGGTGAAAAGTTGATTTGTACAATTTAATGTCTATAAAAATATCTCCAACTCTGTAGAATATTTAGACAAGCTTTCTGTTTGATCTTTCTTGTAAAGTTAATTCAGTTCAGAGGAACACAACATTTTGCTTTCACATCTGAGCATAATTCTTTGCCCTGCAATTCAAGATACATTGTCCCCAGACTCACAAGGAGTGATGAATTACGAAGCAGTGCTGCCAATTTTCCAATACACACGAGATGGGAGATATAAACTATCACTTCCTCATAACAACAGCTTGAGCTAAGCAGGGCTCAACCAGACTGAAACCAAATCTGCACAGTAGAATAGAACTCAGTTCTTTCTATATTTTTACAGTTCAGATTCTCTTTTAGGAACTGTACTCTGGAGTCTGCAGGTACAACACTTAATTATATTCTATTTTAAATATTACACACACACACATATAAAAATGCCAAGAATCCATAATTTTAATCCATGTATGCGTGCACATGAACACTTACAAAAAGCAGTTATCACTAATACTCCATAAAAATGTTACACAAGGGTAACGTAGTTTTGAGCCGCTATGCTGGGTTTTCTTCAGCCCTCAAATAGGGTTTCTCCTACAGTCAGCTTTTTCTACCCAGATTTGAGCTTTGGCGGCTTCATGGCTTGTATCTCTCTCACCAACAGCCTTCCCTTGGCCCTGAGTTTGTGTTAAGTTGGAGTTTCCAAAAGCCTTGGCAACTTTCCTCTTTTCCTCAGGGACTTACCTCTGCATTTGATTTCAGACTTTACTATAATAAAGCAGTTCATTAGCTGTAAAGATATTCTGGGGCTAGGGCCTGGTTCTCTTTCCTTTCTCCCAGTCACTCAGCTGCAGCTATGATGTTCAAAGGACTTAGCCAATGGCTTCTACTTCTTTACATTGTGGAGTCAGGGCTTATCAGTATAGACTTCACCTCCATTTCAGCACCCTCCAAGACCTGAAAAATGTGTCAGCCCAAGGAAGAGGCTGAGTAGCTGAAGTGCCAGGAACAAGATATTCACAAATAGATGGATAAGACGTAATAAGACAAAAAATGTCATAATGCCACTATATAAATCCATGGTACACCCACACCTGAAATACTGAGTGCAGTTGTGGTCACCCCATCTAAAAAAAGATATATTAGAAATGGAAAAGTACAGAAAAGGTCAACAAAAATGATTAAGGGTATGGAACAGCTTCATTATGAGGAGAGATTATAAAGATTAGGATTCTTCTGCTTTGAAAAGAGACAAGTAAGGGGGGATATGATATTGGTCTATAAAATCGTGACTGGTGTGGAGAAAGTGAATTAAGGAGGTATTATTTATTTACTCCTTCACATAACACAAGAACCAGGGGGTCATCCAATGAAATTAATAAGTAGCAGGTTTTAAACAAACAAAAGGAAGTACTTCAGACAATACACAGTCAACCTGTGGCACTCATTGCTAGGGGATATTGTGAAAGCCAATAATATAAGGGGGGTTCAAAAAAGTTCATGGAAGATAGGCCCATCAGTGACTATTGGCCAAGATAGGCAGGGATTAAGGTACAGACTGATTTTTTAGCACTCAGAACAGAGAAGAAAGCAGATTCTAGGTGAGAAAGTGACAGGACTCTGTGAAAACTGATATCACGGAGGTGTGGCAAATCATGCTGAAGCTGGAAGTCTAGGAAACTGGGAAGGGAATGGAGTTGTACTAGTCAGAGAGAAGACAAGAAAGGACAGGATTAAGAGGAAAGATATTTTTATTTAAATGAACCTTTCCATTTTAAGGAATCTATTGTTAATACATCCATCAAAAATCTGACTTTATAATTCATATAACAATAGAAGATCACATTTAAGCAATGAACCCTCCCCTATTTAACAAGGACTGAAGATGCACTAAATTCCACAGCAAGAAATGGACAATATAACAAGACAAAAGTATGCACTGTGAACCAACAAGGCAAATACATTCCTGGTGTTACTCCATTGGCTTCAGTGGAATCAAACCAGAGAAAAATTTTACATGGTATGATTAACATTTTACTCTATTCAAAAGTGAACTCACAATTATGTCGTGCAGCAGGCTGTCAGGCTAAATATCCAGAAAGCCCTCTGAAGCATTCTGTTTGCCTTGTTTATACAAATGACGGGTGTATATATATTGTGTATGTGATATACATTAGTTCTTAGGTATTGTGAAGCCTGTCTATTTGATAAGAACGACAATAAACCTCCATGCATCCAATGAAGTGGATTCTAGCCCACAGAAGCTTATGCCCCCAAAAATTTGTCAGTCTCTAAGGTGCCACAAGGACTCCCCATTGTTTTTGCTGATACAGACTAACACGGCTACCACTCTGAAATCTGTCAATAAACCTGTTGAAATTCACTGGCTCTGCAGTCTCTTTATGTTGTTACTGAAACAGTTACAATTCATCACGACTGTGGGGTAAACCTATCAAATGGACTAAGAGCTACATCCACAGGGGCCTGATGCATGTAAAGAAGGAGCAAAAAACAGCTTAAAAATTGCATGTGTGATGCATCATGAAGGGGAAACAGAGAGGGAAAGTAATGGAAAATCCATACTTCCATGCACATCACAGAGGAGATCTCTCCTCAGCTCATTGTGTGGAAAGACATACCAGGGACAAGGTCAGTGTGCCTTTTTGCAAAACCACACAGGAAGCAAAAAGTGAGCTACGTCTGCCTTTCCTTCTCCCCAGCTCCAGCAGGAACTGGCTGTAGCCTAGATTATCAAAGTATTTTGGTGTTCTGGACCCTGCTTTGGATGGTGGGTAAGAATATCTCCCTTTCAAGCAAAGTCATTTTATTTGAGCCTTGTTTGCATGCTCAGAATTGGGTTGCAAATACAGCTAGGCATTCATTAGAACAGTGTATAATGAGATCAGAACACAAAAATGTATAAATACCCAGTAAAGAAACAAACCTAGTGAAGGAACTTTGCCTTGTCACACAACTGTGCACACAAGAGATCTGAGCTAGAACTCAAGATCTCTCTCTAGTACATCCATCAGATTCTCACACTTAATTCTGTTTTAAGTGTTCTGTTCACTCTTAGCAGCAGAGATTTACTGTAGTGCACAGAGAACAGCAAATATTGTTTTTTAAAAAGAATTGGGACCTTTAAACAGTGCAATAAAATAACGTTTGCTCAGATTCATAGAATTTCTGTCAAAATAAAACATCACAGACTCGGTTCTTCAATTTGAGCAGGTGGGTGAGGGTGAGGCCAGAAAATTTGTCTGCCTTGGTGAAGATGGACTATCTTCCACAGGCACTCCAAGAGGCTGTTTACTACTCATAGCAGCAGCAAAACTGAAACTGGAGAGGCAGCAGGAAGGAATGTGCTCAGAAAGAAAGAGGAGGAGCTGAGCCTCAGCATAATTAATATGGTGCTTTTCCTGCTCCAAAGAGCCTTCTAAACATCAACAGGGGAAAGGAAAAAACCTGATTATTTTTGCCAAAGAATATTTTTTTAATTTAGGAAACACTAATAAAAAGATCCTCCATCAGAAAACTGATTTTTTTAAATTATCAAAAGTTCAAGATGACAGTTTTCCTTTAAAAGGCTGATTTACATATTGCCTTCCTAATCCCAATTATGTATCACTACTGCATTTGCTATTAGAAAAAGCATTATTTATTGTCATCAGTAAAGTAGTAACTAGATTCCACTCCCCTTTGTCTTTTCTCCACCAAACCTTCCATTAGAGTCACTGGGAATTTCGCCTAAGAAAGAAAGGCGGATAGTCTACGCATGATTTAGAACTGGTACTAACGCCAGACAAATTCTCTCACGAGCCGACAACCTTCCTTTGCCCCTCTACAAAAACACTCTCATGGTTATTTATTTTTTTCAAGTATCTGTGTTGAATCTCTGATTTCATTAGTTCTGAAAAGGGCACATTCTTTAGCAATGACACATTGCTGGACATTGACACGAAATGGAGTGAACTGTACAGAATATGTTATCTGCTCTATAACATGTAGGCTGTAAATTAACGTATGTCAGCCGGAAGACAAACATCTAAATTGAACACTTTTATATAGACTTACTTATTATTGATTATGTCTCTATGGACCTATCTCATCTGTAACTAGTCTCATAGAAGACATGACTAAATCAGTGCTGTCAAAACAAAGGAGGAGATTATGGACTGTACAGTGAAGGCACTTACAGATCTAACTGTCAGAAAGAAGTGTGTCCTGCTGCATAATAAACAAATATCCCAGAACATATATTGCAAGCAATTATGACTTATTTTAATGGGGCGTGTCTGTGCACACACATACTCACTTATACACTATTGAGAAGGGTAGATTCACAGCTTCTCAACAGGCCCCGGCAGTTGGCTTCTGCCATGGAAGGCTTTGAGAAATCACATTTTAAATCCATGACATTTCTAGGAATAAAAGGACAATTTTAAGTCACTTTTAGAGAGTTTTTTTGAGACTCCCTCTGAACGGTGCACTGTTGGGCTTCTAGTAACTAGTAAGCATTTGACATGTATGGGTATATATCCAAAATACAAAATAGTTATTCCATAACACTAAAATCCACAGAGGTAAATTTCAACCAAAATGCATAAATAATGGAGTCCACTAAAAAGAATAGCACCAGATTCTCTCTTGGGAAATTATAAAGTTATGTCATCAATACAGATCTCCATTAGTTGTTAGAATATAATCAAAACACCATATGTCTTTCAAATTTACAATATATATATTTAAAAATTCCAATGTTATAATTCATAATGTGGATCTACCACCTGTCACAGTACTAAAGTGAGCTAGTATTCTATTACATTGATACATAATATGATCTCTCTTCAACTCTCCAGTGACTTGCCTGCATTATGTTTTATAGCAGTAATGAGAAATGCTGTCTCTAAACCTGAAACTTAAAAAGAATATTGTATTGCAGGCGTCCTTTTTTTTTTCTGAGCCTCATCCTTCTTCTTTCTGAGCACCGCCCCCGCCCCCCAACCCCCAGCATGCTATAAAAACTCCACTGTCCACCTATGCACAATAACTGGTTTTCTGCATATAAAAAACAGGACCGGCATTAGGGGGTAGCAAACAGGGCAATTTCCATGGGCCCTGTGGCAGAGGGCCCCCCACAAAGCTACACTGCTCAGGCTTCGGCTTCAGCCCTGGGTGGCAGGACTCAGGGCCTCAGGCTTCAGCCCCATGCCGTGGGGCTTCGGCTTTCTGCCCTGAGCCTCAGGTACTCTAATGCTGATCCTGGTTGGAGGACCCCCTGAAATCTGCTAGGGGACCCCAGACTCCTGGTTGAGAACCACTGTATTGCATCAGCAAACCCCAAATGTTAGCCACAAATTCAAGTAACTGGAGATGTTTCTGCATTTAAAAAGCCTGTGGCTTCTCTGTTACTTACAGTTATTTATGTCTTTGAACTGACAGAGATGTTTCATAAATCATCAGGGCATTTTTTGTATTATTCTAGAATAAGGTGTTTTGCAATTTGGATTATACTGCTGCTTCATCTGGAAGACAGACATGAGTAATTGTCACATAGGCAAGTGCTATCTCACGTAATGTGTTTGTAAGTGCCTTTTAACGTTCCCAGTAGAGTCTTTTGATGTCCTGTAACCTGTCTTGTGGTAGTGAACTGATGGTAGTGGAGAAGAATGTTGCTGTTGGCATTCTGTTGCCATAGTTACTTTTTGAGAGAGAATCGATAGATGCTAAGACATTGAAACTCATGGATCACAAAGCTAAATTAATGCTGAATAAAAATGTCATGCGGTCTAATGTGTGGCTCTGCAATATCTTTTGATGAGAGAGCACAAAAACTCTTTCTTCTCTTGTACTCAGTTATATAATCCTGCTCTCTCATCAGGGCCATCTCTAGTGGGTATGGGGCCTGGGATAAATCAGCCTTTATGGGTCCCCCTTAATATTTGTATACAGGTGAAATCTCGTGTCGGGAGGGGACACCAGTGCTGAGGGGCAAGGGAGGATGGAGAGTCACTGGGTTGCTTGTGTGCTAGGGGCGAAGGAGCCCCCCTGTGCTGCGGGGTCCTGGAAAAGAGAGGAGTCCGGGATGGAAGGGTAACGGATGGACTCAGCCTGGTGCTGGCTACCGGTGCAGGAGCGGGCGATGCCAGGAGCTGGTGGGGTGCGCTGGGGTCACTGCTGCAGCTGCCAGACACTGAGCCAGAGCCCCGTGATGCTGAGTAAGAAAAAGAAATACAACGTGTGCTTCTCTCCGGTGAGTGCGGGGCTGACCTCCATTGCTAGCACTAGCACCCCCGCTAACCTCCCGCTAGACCCCCTAGCCAGCTTGGCCCCTCAAACCCTTAACCTTACCCCCCAGCTGGCCTGTTCCTCCCCCACCCCGGCCAACCTAGTGCCCTCCACATGATACACACACACTGAAGTGCTGGGGCCCCCCAAAGTGCAGGTCCCTGGAGCAGTTGTCCCAATTCACCATATCCAAGGGATGGCTCTGTCTCTAATTTCTGTACCTTATTTCATATCTCATTTTTCATTCATATTCATAAGAATTTCCCCACAATTCTCTTCATCTAGAATTTCTGTTCTGTGCCTCCTATGTATATGAGCCTACCTGATGAGTGAATTTTGCATACCCTTCCTTGACTTTCTTTTTATGTATGTTTTCCCCCTTCTTCCATTGGAAAAACATCTCATATGTTTTCCTAGTCAATAGATCCTAAATAATAATTTTTATAAGAGAAATATTCTCTTATGACTTCTAAACTATGAATTATTCAACCATTATACTTACAAATATTATCAATGTTTTAGTTCACAGCCATTTAACCACAGAAGTGACACCTTCTCTCTTCAACTTTTATTGTGTTGTCCTTCTAAAATATACACAAACAAGATTTCAGCTGCAGATATGGTGGGCTGTTTCCCTATGACAGCACAAAATTTGTCCATGATAAAATAAAGTGTTGTAAAAAACAAAAAAAACCAAACAGCATGACATTTTTATAAAATCTGGTAAAAGTGATTTTTTTGGCAAGTTTTTAAAAAAATCTATGAATTATTATTCACCTTGAAACGCTTGTTGAAGATACTCCTTGGAACAAATTACATAGCCCCATTACCAAATCACAATTCGCCTCTGGTCACACGTGGTCTTTCGAGTGGTTAAAAACTGATAATTATTTCATGGCAACTGTGAAAGTTGGGGGATGATGGATATTGAGTATATAGTTGCGATATCTTCCTTAAGCCAAGTTTGTTTGTCTGTTTCTCTATAAGTGAAAAGCGGACGGTAGGCAAAAAGTGTATGATATTAAAATTAATAATGAATCCTCTGTTCAAATTATTTATCCTGGCTTTGTAGCTCATATTTGATAGCTTATAAAAACAACAACAGCCTAGGTGCCAAAATACAAGGAGAAAAAAAAAGAAACAGCCAGAAGTAACTTTTCTAAAACTACAGATACTGTAGATCCTGAAATAAGTGGAAAAAAAGAGAATTGTTGTTGGCAGAACATAGAGGGCAGCTTAATCTCAGGAAGAAAGGGGCAGATGTCAGACATTCACCAGCATTCAACACAATTGAATAGCATTTAGAAAAACAAGACACTTATGTTTTCCCAGGATGGATCATCTTTCAAGCAAACTCTGTAAGTGCAACCAAATTGGTAATTAACCACAGAATGTTTTCCATGAGGGATGACACCACCAGCTGACATTACTTTCCTTTCCTTCAGCATTTTTGCCAGCATAGACTTTGTAGATGTTGATTCCTTGAGAAGAAAGAGAGATAATTAGAATAAAATTCATGATGTATATATTGTATAATAGGACAGCAAAAATTTTTACTCATCAGAGTGTCTTTGAGATTCTTTTCAGTCCTGGATAGATATTGACTAGATAGGCTTAGCTGATTTTACTAGATCTGCTGAATTTTAACTGCATCCTCAGAGATCCAGTGCAAATGTCTACAGTAATATTGCTTCCTATTTTAGTGCATTAAGCCTCAATTATCTTGTGCTAGTAGCTTGAGTCACAGCTGTTGAATACAGTTCTTAAGTTTATAGATGCTTGTTACACCAATTTGGGAATGGGCTTAATTTTTGCACAAAGATGAAGGTTTTTGCCAGTCATACGAGGGTGGACTAAAATCCATTAACAGGCACTTATAGTTGATAGATGCAGGCATTCTTCTTCTATTGCTCTCTATTCCTTATTTAAGGAATGTTTTAGCAAAGGCATGTGACAAAGAGATTCAGGATCAAATCTGTATATTCTGCGACTGCCCTCGATCAAGTTCTGAAACAGCAGAGAATTAACTATGGTCCAGATGTAACTTTCTACAGAAGAATCACTTTTACAATAACAATTAATGATAACAGATAGAACCAGCTCTCCAGATTTTCACTTCTCTCTAATCCAGCACTGTATTATGAAGGCAAAGCATCTTAAATCCATAATTATTTTAAGGACATGATCAAATATTTATAGTCCTTTTTATGGTAAATTGTACATGTTGTAACTAATGAACTCTTCAGCTAAAAAAACAATAAATGTTTAAAGTCTGTCTAAGCATCTGGTTTGCTGGGTGATCCTGGACAAATTATTCCATTTCTTCTTGTTCCAGTCCAGCCAGCTGTAAAACTCAGAGCTAGCTACTGCAGCAGCATGCCATTATGTTTGTATGTCATTAGCAACTGCAAGGGGCTTCACAAAATGCCACCACATATTTGAGCTTCTGGTACATCAACAGTATCATGTTAAAAACATGGAAAGAGAGTCATTTCCTTTGACATACACTTTAAAGAAATATGTGCTTTTCCCAAGCTCTTTGAATGTTGTGCTCAGTTAAAATTAGATATGTTCTTGATGCCCTGTGCAGTGGAGAACAGCTCTAATTCTTTAATTGCTTCCACTTTAGTTTTTAAAATATTGGGTATTAAAATCAAGATCATGAGCTTATGATCATGTATTGCCACAGATGCTATGGCCCAGAGGCATAAGAACATTGCAGTGCAATGCCCCTTATCTGTTGATGTTTGTGACAGCCAAACAACAAGCAGTATAGAAAAGTCTTGAGAATTTGTTCAGTTTTTAACTTTCAAAATGCCCAATCCTTCAGAAGCATCAGCAGCTGAAATTACAAATCTGTGAAAATGACCAAATGAAAGGAAGAATCTAAAAACTCTCATGGCTGTGATACATGTAACAGGAGAAATGATAAGTGTTAATCTATAGACGAAAGGCTAGGGACAACTCAGACAAGCAGTATAGAAAAAATGCTGGCAGTTTTTATTAATTGGACTAAACTCTTTTTGCATGTAGAAGAGTGATAAAAAGTAATGCCTGTTGTAGGAGGCTGAAGGTGAAACAATATTGCTATAAATAACTTCAGAGAAGTTGAGATAATCTTCATAGATATAAACATAACACCGGATTACAGAAATCTTGTCAAGCAGAAGGTTTACAGTGATCCATGCATGAGTTTTGCACTGATTAAAAACCAGACATATTGCCTGGTTTTATGTAAGTGTTCTGGGCACTTGTAGACAAATTCATAAAACAATTACCTTCACCAGTCTGATCTACAAGACATACCCCTACTGAATCAAAGTAAATAAAACAATTGATCTAAAAAGAGCGGTTATTATAATTCATTAATTGTTGCTAGCTGGCAAATTGTACAAGAATTATTCTAAAGAATAAGAAGGAAGACAAATTCAAAAGCCAACATAATTCTGAGCTACATACTCTGTTCAAAGGAATCATGTCACAGAGCAAAGAGGTGCCATTATCACTCAACATGGGTTTGGTGAGACTGCATCTTTAATGCATTCATTTCAAGGTATCTCAATGTCCAGAAAGATGTAGACAAATTTTAGAGAATTCAGAGATGAGCAGCAACATTAATTAGCTGATTGAAAAGACTGATCTAAGGGGAAAGATTAAAGTCAATTAGGGCCAGACTCTGATTCCTGATTCCTGTATGTTGTGTAGTACTGTATTCTGCCAGTAGTTCCAATGGAGAGATAAAAGGTAGCAAAGAGCAGCAAAGACACTAGAAATTGTGAGACTTTTCATGGATTAAGGCACTATTTAGCTAAATAAGGGTACTAGAATCTTGCTACATTATCTAAAGTTTAGCTAAATGATATTTGATTGGGGAAAGAAGTACAGAGAATGAAAAAGGGGATATCTGTCCACAAATATTTGAAGGATATAAGCCAAGTAAAAGAACAAAAGGTAGAGTAATAAAAGGGAGGTACTGGAATGAAATTAAGAGCCTTTAATCTTAATATCAGCAGAATTTCCTAACTGTGAAATCTTTATAACTTAAACTAGTCCTCTAAGGTAAATGCTGGAAATCACCCCACTTGAGACAATTAACAAAAGATGATAGGAAAAGGTGTTAGAAAACATTGTAGAGAATAACTCTGCTTTGGCCACTAGAGAGGGATGAATACACATTTCCAGAAACGTCTATTTCATCTCAAATTTCCAAGATTCTTAAAAGAATGACTGGCTATCCAGAAAACTGACTATTACAATTCTCCAGGAGAAACATAAGAAAACTTTCCAAATGGATATCTTGTTCACTTCACCTCTGACAGCGCCCATCCTACAATAATGTGCACCTGCTTAAGTTGTCTTGTACTGCTTCTCAGTATGTAAATTTCACCCACTCAAACTCCCCTACTCACTGATACACATAGTATAAGTAGGCCTAAGGGAGACCAAGTGGGTATAAGGTGCTTCACTGTATCATCTTATGTGTCGCTTCCGAATCTGCTCCTGAATGTTTTTGGGGAATCTATTTAACATAGTATCTGAGGAAAATTCCGAGTTTAATCCTTCAACAACCAAGTAGTCTCCTGTTTTGTGTTCTGGATTACAAAGAAAAATTAAGTGATAAACTGCGACTGGTATCTTTAACTCTACCTCTTCCTCAAGTGAACAAGGAAAGAACTGAAAATATTAGAGGCAGATCCAAAACAAGTCCTTGGATCTGAAGACACCCAAGCTAATTCTATCACTGGTGTTGCAGGAAATTGTGTTTTGAGTGAGGGGAGAATACGGTACTGATTAGACTTCACATTCTGTCACCATTACTCAGTTTGAATAGTCCTTACTCTGCAAGTAGTCCCATGGATTTCACTCAGTGTGAGTAGCAAATTCTCTCCTCATTCCACACACAACTTCCAATAACACTAATAGGAGATATACACAGAGAGGTTATGTATCTTAGTGTGCAAATAATCTTTAGCTAATATCTGCCTTTTAAAGTCCATATACTGCCACAAATTAGTCCACTGGTCAGCTAATTAGGTAGCTTCTGATCTCTTTGGTATGTTCTCTCAAGGCTGGTGAGTTTTGCTGAGCAAACCTTTCTTTTCTTTTTCATTAACAGAGCTGTTTGAGTTCTTTTCACTACTCCTTCCATATTTATATATTTCCATTTATAAATTGCACTTATTCCATAAGGTCTACAACTAGTGAGAAATAGAAAAGGTCATATATGACCAGATGACTTGCTTAGAACTTTTTTTCATGATATGACATGGAATAAATAAAATATTTTAAATCACTGATCCAGACTATGGAACAACATGAAAAAAGAGCCAAATGGTTTCTTCTCTCTGGCAGCAAACTGTATTTTTTTTTCAAAGAGAATTTAGCCTTCCTTTGATTAAAGGAACAAGAATTTATGCTAAGACACCATGCCACGTGTTCCATGTTCTCAGGCCAGGCTAAACTTTTATATATGATCCTATAAATAACACACACCTACAAATCCAGAAATTATGGTAGATGTCAAGTAACACGTCAATGATTATTAAAAGACTTCACATACAGAGTCAGATTGGCATCTTATGAAATCCTATTTCCCCCACATCACTCCTAACCCATTTATATACCAAGACAGCCTTTGGCACATAGAATCCTCTGGTTCCAGAGTTATATCTATCCAGCCTCTCATCCCACATGCCTGTAATCTACAACAAATTTGGCTTCATCTGTTGGCAGAATTTGTGATCTGGAATGGGAACCGCAATTATGCTTTCTTTGGGATGAAGACTAGGTGAAGATTTTTTTTTTAATGCACAGTCTGCAGTTTGTTAAGAGAAAAAATACAAAAGTTCCCATGTGCATTATAGGAGAATAGGTCAACCTACCTTAAATCCCTTGGAAAATCCCACAAGTCTGAAGGAACCAGTCCTATTTCCCAGTCCTTTCCTGAAAATGGAGGCCAGCATGCATGGTCAGTTCTTGCTTTTGGCTCAGAAAGAAAAGAATCTGCTTCAGCCTTTGAAGAGTTGCATGGTGTCTGAGGCAGCTGCAGTAGGGCAGTGGAGAGTATTCTAGCAGGACCAATGGACAGCTAGAGAGCAAGACCAGCAGCGCTGGAATTATTGCTGCAACAGCTGTATACCTCCCACCTCTGGAGTTGTTGGATCTAGGCAATATTTTATGATGTTCACCACGTACAGTGCTGCTTTTAGGTCTGGCCCATGATGACCTCAGCTGTTCTCTTGGATGAGTGGCAGCAATTGAGGAAGGAGTGTTTCTGTACCATCCGCCACTAAAATGCATCCACCTCATAACTGAAGCAAGGTAGCTATTTAGCAATGCACAACAATACTGCACACTGGTATAGGCAAGAAGAAAAAAGCATCTTCAGTATGGACAGTGTATACTCACAGAAGAGTGAAGGGATTAAATATTTCTGGATCATTTGCTATTAGTCCTCTGGATGGATCCAGATTCAGCTGTGCTCATGTCAAGGCTGTATTTTGTGTCTGGATGCTGAATCAATGCCATCTAGTGGTGATAATATTTTTTGTACAGTTCTAAAGTAACTAGCCAGTTTAACAGCATCAAAGTTCTACTTAATGAGTGGGGCTGTGATTTCTTTCTTGGTTCTTTGTACAGCTAGTCTAAATTTACTCAGGGTGAAAACATGAAAGTCATAGAAATAGAAAAGTAAACAGAAGTGCAATGTTATGGGTATTGTTTCTAACCTAATAACCCTTAAGTCTGTTCATGTCAAGGACTGCGATTTTTTTTTTTATTGGCATTGCTTTATTGAAGATAATCATGAACTCAAAATTTTAAAAACAATTTCTCTCTCCTGTTTTTGAGACAGGGGAAAGAGAAGCAAGACATTACTACTTAGACACATAAAGCCACCACTGAGAGTTCACCAGCCTGACTGGCCCAGCTCCTTGGAGGTATTCAAGTGACTAGTCCCAGGAGACTAAGTACCTTTGAGTATCTCAGCTGTCATCTGTCTCACAGTAACCTTGAGACAGATGACCAGTAGCTCCTGGACTTCATTAACCTCTTTCTGTTCCACTGACATCTCAGGAGGATGTTAAACAACTAAAGTCTGACATTTTTAGATCAGCAGGTCCAGATAACTTGCATCCAAGAGCTTCAAAAGAGCCATCTGAGACGCTTGCTGGACCATCAATGTTGATTTTCAATACGATGTGGCACACTGGGGAAGTTCCAGAACAGTAGAAGAAAGGTACTGTTGTGCAAATATTAAAAAAAAAGATAAATGTGATGTCCCGAGTAATTATAGGCCTGTCAGTCTGATATTGATCTCAGGCAAGATAATGGAGCAGCTGATACAGGACTCAGTTAATAAAGAATAAAAGGAAGGTGATATAATTAATGCCAATCAATATGGGTTAATGGAAAATAGATCCTTTCAAACTAGCATAAGATTAGATTACAAGTTTGGCTGATAAATTTAATAGAGTTGATGTAATATACTTAGAGTTATGTAAGGGGTTTGACTTGGTGCTGCATGACATTTTGATTAAAAAGCTAGACTGATATATAACTAACATGGCACACATTAAACAGATTGCAATCTGGTTAGCTGATAGGTCTCAAAATGTAACAGTAAGCAGAGAATCATCACCAAGCAGCCATGTTTCTACTGGGGTCCCACAGGGATCTGATCTTGGCCCTACTCCATTTAACATTTTTATCAATGACCAGGAAGAAAATATAAAATCATGTAGTGGGACAGTCACCCCACTCCGGCCCTGGTGGGATTAAAATAGCTTTGGGAAAGGGCTGCCCTGGGGAGCCAAAAGATTAGGCTGATTGGGGAAGCAGCCGCAGCTGGGCCATGCCCCAATCAGGCCACAGCTGGCCCTGATAAAAGGGCTGGTAGCCAGGAGCTAAGACAGCCTCCCTCCAGCTTTAGAGGGAGAAGGACCTGGCTGCCTGAGAATTTAGGGTGCAGGCAACAGAGCAGGGCTGGGGAAAGGTAAGAGGAGCTGGGGATCTCCAGCCGGGCTACTCCCCAGGCTGCAGGCCTTGTGCAAAGCCTAAAGAAGGCACTGGGGCTGCAGAAGTGCAGTCCAGGGTTAGACAGAGGCAGTTGGTCCAAATCCCTTGCCAATGATGAGTGGCCATTACAGACTGCAGTCTGCCCCAGTAAGCAGGGGCTAGATGATGACTGACACTAGCCACTAAGGCAAGGTAGGGTTAGATGGTTGCGGGTTCCCCAGGGAGGGGAGACCCAGAGTGTAGATGCACTGCCAGGGGGCAGCACGCCAAGGGGCACTGGGTCCGGGAGGGACATGGGGGCCAGCGGCAGGTGAGACATTGGCCACGAGGAGGCTCTCAGAGAGTTGGAGAACTAATTCCCTGGACGACCAGCAGGAGGCACTGTGCCAGTGAGTCGTCACATCGCTGCAATCATCAATGAAAAAATTTGCAGATGACACAAAAATTGGGAGAGTGATAAACACTGAAGAAAACCGGTCACCAGACGCGAGAAATTGATCGCTAACAGATCGATTGCTACCCGCCGATCTGGCGGGTAGTGAAGACATATCCTAAGAGTAATTAACCATTGGAGCTATTTACCAAGGATTGTGGTGGATTCTCTATCACTGACAACTTTTAAATCAAAAAGGGATGTTTTTCTATAAGAGATGGCCCATAAAAAATAATTCTGGGGAAGTTCTACGTCCTGTGCTACACAGGAAACCAGACTAGATACTTATAATGGTTCCTTCTGGCCTTGGAATCTCTGGCTCTATTAACCTTTCCAGGTAGCCACAGCTACAACTACCAGAGACCTTAGTGAAATTTGTTCACTTGTTTACCATCAGATCACGTCCCTCACACACAAAAAGGCCCAAATGCCAACAGCTGACTTTTACAAAAATGTATATGACAACATTAACTTCAGAGGAAAAAATAAAATAAATTAATGGGACTTTGACTCCTAGACATATAAATGAGAAACACGTTAGAGGTTCTTCAGTTTTTGATGGGACCACATTCTAAAATAAATCTTTCCTGAACTCCATCTTCTGAGCTTCAGACAACCTCCCAATCTTGCCAAACTCCCCACAGACCAGGACACACCAGCTCAAAACAGTACTGACATTTCTCCACCGCTATAATGATCAAGATTCCCCACAACAATCCTTCCAAGATCCAGGGGTGCTACACATGACTATCACAACATGGGGTGACCTCATCCAGTGTACTTAATGCCACAATAACAACTGTATGGGTGAAACCAATCACTACACTCTTGAATGAAATCACACAGAAAAAAACGATAAAAGACAAAGACACCATATTGCCTCTTGTGATGCGAACCTGCAGCCGGATCAGGGCTGCTCATTCAGCTGCCTGACTGATCCCTCCAACAAAGCTTGCAGTGACTCATCACTCAGGCATTCTGCAGCAGCCTGTTTCTGACCAGGGTCCAGTCAGACGACCCTCAGGCACAGGTATTTCACTTACCCTGCAAGTTAGTTTGTGCAACTTCACTACTCAGCCAGGAACCCTTCTGCTGTCTCCTGGTGTTATAGACTCCTCTAGGCTTCCAGCCAGTCCTTGGTCTCATTCCGGTTCCTGCCCCAGCCTTGTTCTAGCCCACTCCAGTCCTGTATGTGCCCTATTCTGAGCTTGCTCCTGACCTTGCTCCTGATCCCCAAAACCATCGGACTTACTCCAACCAAGCTTCAACCTTTGGCCATATCTGGACTCCAGCTACAATACTAATGTTCTTCTCTATGAACTCTGATCTCAGTACTGACCCACATCCTGTCCCCTAGACTCCATTTTTCAGTGCAGCCGTTAGCCAGTCCCAACCCTTCATTCAGCTTTGAACACCACTCCAGCCACCAGGCCTGAATGCCTGGAACCAGAGCTTGACACATGGGGATGAACACTTTTCACAAAACAGTCTCTCCATATCTGATCTCTCAGTCCACGTCCTCAAAGGAAACTGGCACACCATGAAAGGAAGAGCCTGGATCATAAATTCCTAACTTTACTAGGTATTAAAAATCATGTTCTTAATAAAGACACTGGATTTATAGATTACAGCAGTCTGAAACCCATTAACTCCCTTTTTTGTCCTTTGACTGTCGGGGTGTTAACGGTCCACTTCATCATGAATGATCCGTTAGAATATATGTTACCTACTTATGCTAAATAATCTGTTCCACCTTCTATTTAGCTGTAGACCTGAAGAACTTGGTGTGGCTTGAAAGTTGGTCTCTTTTATCAATAGAAGTTGGTTCAATAAAAGATAGTACCTAATCCATCTTGTTTCTCATAATCTTTTTTATTTGCACTTTTGCTAGCCACTTCAGGTCCAAATTTTGCCCTTGCTTACACCTTGTCTAGCCATGTTAAAAGCAGTCTTCAACGGTGTAGCTAAAGTGTAACTGAGACCAGAATTTCACTATCTATAAATCAAAGCATGGTGTCTGGTTTTAGAAGGTCTAATGCATATTATTTTGAACAGAAAGCAAACTCAGGTCTCAAAGACAGGCTGGGCTGACATTACCAGACCATATGACAGCAAGTGTTGTGTGGAATGACAGGATGACTCATGTATGATTGTGAACCGGCTACTGGAATGAGAGCTTAGTACTGAAGATGTCTGGCTGAGTTATGGAGCTGGTTTTAGGTTATTAAATCCAAGTGACTGTTTTATTTATGTTGCACCTCTAATGGTATACGAATACTGTACAGTACTAAAGGAAAATATATGAAGTTCAATATTCAAAGAGCCTTATCCCCACATGGCAAATAAAGATTACAGGAGTGTAAAAAAAAAAACAGTCTGCATCTCAGTCCCCACTGCATTTGCACTATTGTTAGCTATTTCAGCAGAGTGAGACCAAGGATTGAAAGAATATAGACAGAACCACCAAAAACTCTTTGAAGGTCACAGTGATCAAAGTGGTTAAATAGCTTTTGACTATTTCTGAATGTGTGTGTGTTTGAAGACATTTGTCATTATGAAACCCCATTAAATACACTGCATGTCTTATTGGCAAATCCAGTCTGAGCAGAGAGTAGGAATGCATTATCTGGAAATTGCTATTCTGAAGAACTTGTATTGCAACAAGAACAAAAAGTGAAGGGAGAGTGCAGGGTCTGCAAATATGCTTGACTCCTCCATGGACTGCAAAAAGGTAGGGGGAGGGTCCATTCTCCCTTCTCTCCCACACCCTTGCCCATTAGGTTTTTAGGGTTTAATAACTTATGGAAAGTCAAAAAGAAAGTGCAATGGGAATTACAGGATTTCAGTCATATCTGGTAGGTTGACAATTATTGCATTTTTGGAAGTTTGAACTTTGAATCATACAAATTAGTACCAAGGAAGAGAAACTCAGATCAATAAAAAAACCTGAAGATAACGAAGAAGACAAAAAATATTGAATACCACTGTGGATCTTTCATTCATTAGGGGCCAATCCACTTCCCAGTGAAGGCTGCTAAAGGAAAACCAATCGAAATTGGATCAAGCCATAAATGAACTTGTAACAGACTATGAGTCAAATTTTAAAATGTATTTAGGTGTGTAAGTGCTTTTGAAAATCCCCATATGCACCTATCTGCATCTCTAGGCTCCTAAATGTCTTCATGATCCTGCATGAATTAGGGGAAATCTTTATTATTGCTGAGATGTAATGGTGAGATCATATTTCTGATTAGACTATATAGAGACAGGAGAATATACTTTCTCCAGAAATATAGCTGTGCATGAATACATATAACTTTTACAGTCTGACTCAATTCCTTTTGAAAGGTGGATGTTTGTGTGTTTGGAATTCAATTTACTACTTCAACTTCTCTTTACATGTTCTTCTGCACTGAATAATTGGCCTAAAAGGACAGACTTTAATAAGAGGGAAGGAAGAAATACATGAGATCAGGACAGACCCATTTTAAGAATTCCTGAAGAGTCAGGTATCAAGTAACAAGGGGTATCCATTGGAGGACATACTCGGGTATCGGAGATGCAATTGTATTCATTTTGGGACATCCTCGGGAATCAGGGGGTGAAGTGTTTCCCTTTGGCAATGGGTCAGTTCCCTGATTTCTAAGAATATCCTAAAATAGAAACCAAACAACCTTTGTGGTGGAGTAACAGCCATGCCACTACCATGCATATACAGGGATGTTTGGGCCACTGATCTGCATAAACACATATGTTGGCCAATATTATGGGCATCTCTCAGAGACTAAATTGCATTACACTTAAAAAAACCAAATTGCCGACTCTCCCTACTTTCCTGTTTAGAGCAGCTCAAGGGCTAGTTCCTGGGTATGGCCAACTTCTGTTCAGCACAGGGCCAAAAAGACTAGGAGTTAAAGTGGCTGTAAAACATCCCAAGGCTGTCTAATCCTGGGTCTATCCCTAGGCCATTTGTCCCCACAATGAAACTTAAAGCAACCTCAGAGTCCTCTTATCCTAGACCAGCCACAACACGCTATTCTGGCAGGTAGAGAGTGCCCCTTTCCCTCGTCACAATCCGAAGTTTTCCCCTCTGCTGGGGACTTGAGTGTGACATAGTGTAGGACCAGATATGCCACTGGAAAATTCCTCTGTGCAAGAAGAATCATCAAGTGGCCACATAGGCTAGCTTTAAATCTACTTTCTCCCCATGTTTCCACCAGTAGTTCTCTCTGCAAAACTGGATTATTGGATATTTTTCTTTTAATGTAGGAGAAGTGAATTTCACCTGAGAGTTTGATTTTATCCAGGCATTATCACTCAGGAGAGGTGATGGCAGGAAAGCTGAAAGCCTGAGAATGGGTGTCCTTGATGGACCATGGAAGGGGAATACAGGTGAAGTTGCCTTCAAATGTGACACGGATTCTGGGTGTGTGAATTACAGACTGTATCAAACTGGTACTATCTAACCATCCCAGTGTTGATGCTGCTGGTGCAAACTAACATAGCTCTGTTTGAAAGAAGACCATATTAATACAAACTAGACACCTTTTAGTTTGCGCCAGGAGTGTCCACACACGGCAGTTAGATTGCAACACTTTGGTGTGTTCGGCAATTCATACCCCATAGTCCGCACCATGGTGCAGTGTCCACAAGCCCTAAATATCATTTTCGAAAGTGATTTAGGCATCTAGGAGTTTAAATCCCATCAAGTGTCAATGGGATTTTGGCTCCTAAGTGTCCAAATCCCCTTTGAAAATGAGATCCAGGCTTCTAAATCAGTTAGATAGTGCCACGCTGAGTGTGGCAACGTCTAAATACTTCTAAAAATCTGAGCTTAAGTGAATGACTGTACACTGTCACTAATTTATGGTTGCTTTTCTCTAGTTACAACCCGCTCCATTTGGGAGAGCACTCTACTTCATCTTTCAAAGGTCCTCTTGTTTTAGATTTAAGATCTTGAAGGGCTAAATGAAATAGCTGGTCTGGTCCCTGACTTTGTGCTTATCCTTTCTTACAATTTCCTGCCATGACCCCTTCACATTCGTTGTTGAATAATCATCCCTCCCTTCAGTTTAACAAGAGGACATGCTCAGCAAGTCCATTCTCACTTACTGCCTCAAAAGCTACATTTTGTTTAATGGTATCAAAGGCTGTGCCCGCAACAGTTGTGGTTCATCATACATATATACTCAGTTCAGTTTGCTAACTATCCTGTTTATGCAGACACTCCAGATATAATAGCTAGAACTTCATTAGTACACTCAATAAAAGCCCTATCAAACAGTATGCTATTCTGTCATTCTTTCCCCATTACCATGGGTAAGTGACTTATAAAATATTTGGAAAATGCCTTTTGGCTCTGTTCACTTGATTACAGTTTTAAAGTTCTTTATAATTTTATGGTGGCCTGAATACTTATTAAATGAACAAAACTGATCATCCTCTATAAAAAAAACATCCATTTTGTGGTCCTCTCCTTTGATGATATTATGTGAGAAATAACTTTAATCACCAAAAGGATAAGCCCGGAGGGTTAAATAAATAATGATAAAGAGATTAAAACCAATGGCCTGATGCTCCATTCCATTCACTATGCTTACCTTGGGACCAGAAAGTAATAGAGCAGATATATTGCTGGTGCTGGGTGAGTATTAGCAGCTGATGTCTATTAAGGCCTGGTCTACACTACGCTGTAAAGTCAAATTTATCCATGTGAAATCGATCCTTCCACTTTGCTGTCTTCACCACGATGCCATTTAGGTTGACCTAAAAGGGTCTTTAAATCGATTTCCAAACTCCTGCCCGACAAGGGGAGTAGAGCTGAAATCAACATTTCCGGGTCGAAGTAACGTTAGTGAGGACGCAATTCAACGTTACCAGCCTCTGGGAGCTATTCCAGAGTACTCCAGTGTGACCGCTCTGGACAGCGCTCTGAACACGGATGCACTGGGCAGTTAGACAGGAAGAGCCCTGGGAATTTTTGAATCTCACTTCTTCTTCGGCCAGCATGGTGAGATCTCCTGCACAGCTCACCATGCAGAGCCCACCAGCAGAAGAGACCATGCAGTCCCAGAATCGAAAAAGGGCTCCAGCATGGACCGCAAGGGAGGTGCTGGTTTTAATGCCGTATGGGGAGACGAATCCGTGCTGGCAGAACTGTGATCCAAAAAAAGAAATGCTAATATGTATGCCAAAGTCTCCAAGGGCCTTCCGGAGAGAGGCCACAGCAGGGACGCACAACAGCACCATGCTAACATTAAAGAGTTGAGGCAAGCCTATCAGAAAACCAAAGAAGCCAATGGATGCTCCAGGTCACTGGTCCGCACTGCTTCCTACAGCTCCCATTGGCTGGGAATGGCAAACCGCAGCTAGTGGCAGCTGCGAGCAGCTGAACCTATGGCCACTCGGGTAAACAAAACATCTTGCGGCCAGCCAGGGGCTTACCCTGGCCAAGCCACGGAACAAGTTTGGGAACCCCTGGAATAGAGAATTAAGCTGATAACTAAACACAACCATTAGAGTCTGAGTTTGTAACAGGTCTTCCCAAAGCCTCAGTCATGATACACAGGCTAATTTATGCTCACAGATTCAAAGTGCTGAGCAAAACCAAAACTGACATTATTGACCCAAGATTTTGCAGTACCAATTAATAGCATAATTGTGCAAGCTATGGGCCATGTGGAGTACAAGCCATTGCAATCACTAATAGTGTATTCCTCCAGTTAATTTCTCCTGCATTGTCTAACCTCAAAGGAGCAACCTGACTAGTCATCAGCAGGTAAGCAATATAATTCAGGCTCTCAATCTGATGTGGCAAGTATATAGGTTTAGAAATCATTGTGCTTCCATTGTATTGTGTTTTCTTGTTTTTACAAACTGCTCAGAATAGCACCATACTTCCGTTGTTTCAGATTAAAGAGGCTGAGTGAGACTATATATAAGCATCTTTGACACAAAGATAACACAAAATGTCAGAGCTATCAGTTTGGGAGAAGACAAGCATTTCTTGGCTGACTCCATAATATCTAGGTATAGACAGAAGCTTGGAACTGTTGGCAAAGAGACAATTTCATGATTTCAGTCAAGATCCTCAGACTAGATGGTTGCCTAAAAGGCAGAAAAAAAAATCTTGAAAGAAAAGCAAAAACTGAACAATTTTATTCAAAGAGATTGAGTACGGTAAAAGTTCAAACAGATGTTTCTCTCCAAGAAACAGAAAGAAAACTGAGAAAAGGGAGCATATGGATCAGTAATTTTGTTCTTGTGTCCAAACAGTAGGACTTTTCCTGCTTCTTCATCAGAGAAATTCATCACTTTTTCCTCAAGCCCCCAACTAGCAATAATTTTATTTAAAACATAAGAATGGCCATACTGGGTCAGACCAAAGGTCCATCTTGCCCACTATTCTGTCTATAGAGAGTTGCCAATGCCAGGTGCCCCGGAGTGAGTGAATCTAACAGGTAATGATCAAGTGATCTCTCTCCTGCCATCTATCACCACCCCCTGGCAAACAGAGGCTAGGGACACCATTCCATACCTATCCTGGCTAATAGCCATTAATGGACTTAACTTGTATGAATTTATCCAGCTCTCTTTTAAACCTTATTATAGTCATAGCCTTCACAACCTCCTCAGGCAAGGAGTTCCACAGGTTGACTGTGCACTGTGTGAAAAAGAACTTCCTTTAATTTGTTTTAAACTGCTGCCCATTAATTCCATTTGGTGGCCCCTAGTTCTTCTATTATGGGAACAAGTAAATAACTTTTCCTTAGTCACTTTCTCCACACAAATCATAATTTTATATATCTCTATCATATCCCCCCTTAGTCTTCTCTTTTCCAAACTGAAAAGTCCTAGCCTCTTTAATCTTTCCTCATATGAGACCTGTTCCAACCTCCTAATTATTTTAGTTGCCCTTCTCTGAACCTTTTCTAATGCCAGTATATCTTTTTTGAGATTAGGAGACCACATCTGTATGCAGTATTCAAGATGTGAGTGCACCATGGATTTATTAGGGTTACCATAAGTTTGGATTCTCCTGGACATGTCTGGCTATTTGAGTTATAAATAGCGGAAACTGGAAAAGGTCCAGATTTCCCTCACCTCCCTGTGCAGAGCGCGGCATGGCTGACAGAGAGGCCGGACGGACTGAGTCACTCTGGCAGCGAGAGCCCCTCCCTTCCTCCCCGCCCCCCGCATTCTCAGATCACTGGCTGGTACAGCTCTAAAGCTCTTTCTGTCCTCCTCTCCCCCCGTCCCTGCATTCTCAGATCGCTGGCACTGGCATTGGGGCCTCCAGCAGCTCTAGAGTTCCTCCCTCCCCTCCTCTTCCTCCTCCCCTGCAGGCCGGGGGGCTGGGGTGTGGAGAGGGGGAGAGGCAGTCAGGGGACACAGGTAGGGGATGAGGTATTAGGGGAACAGTTAGGGTGGGGGCAGCTCAGGAGGGGGCAGTTGGGAACAAGGAGAAGGGAGGCTTAGATACGGGGTGGGGTCTTGGGGAGGCAGTTAGGGGCAGGGGTCCCAGGATGGGGCAGTCAGGGGACCAGGAGCGGGTGGGAGTGTTGGGAGATCTGAAGGGGGCAGTCAGGGGGCAGGAAGTGGGAAGGAGTGGATGGGGGCGGGGTTAGGGCAGGGGTGGGGCTAGAATACCCCCCCATATCCTTTTTTTGATTGTTGAAATATGGTAATCCTAGATTTATATAAAGGCAATAAGATATTCTCTGTCTTATTCTCTATCCCTTTTTTAATGATTCCTAACATGCTGTTGCTTTTCTGACTGCTGTTGCACACTGCGTGGATGTCTTTAGAGAACTATCCATGATGACTCCAAGATCTTTTTTCTGATTAGTTGTAGCTAAATTAGCCCCCATCATATTGTATGTATACTTGGGATTATTTTTTCCAATGTGCATTACTTTACATTTATTCACATAAAATTTCATTTGCCATTTTGTTGCCCAATCACTTTTTGAAGTTCTTCACAGTCTGCATTCGTCTTAACTATCTTCAGCAGTTTAGTATGATCCGCAAACTTTGCCAACTCACTGTTTACCCCTTCCTCCAAATCATTTATGAATAAGTTGAACAGGATTGGTCCTAGGACTGACCCTTGGGGAACACCATTAGTTACCCCTCTCCATTCTGAAAATTTACCATTTATTCTTACCCTTTGTTCCCTGTCTTTCAACCAGTTCTCAGTCCAGGAAAGGGTCTTCCCTCTTATCCCACAAAAACTTAAATTACATAAGAGCCTTTAGTAAGGGATCTTGTCAAAGGCTTTCTGGAAACCTAAGCACACTATGTCCACTAGATCCCCTTGTCCACATGTTAGTTGACCCCTTCAAAGAACTCTAATAGATTAGTAAGACATGATTTCCCTTTACAGAAACCACGTTGAGTTTTGCCCAACAATTTATGTTGGCCAAGGAAAGCTAGGTTAGACCCCACTGGTGTTTTTAGCAAAACCACAGGAACCACAGAAGAGAAATGCAACCTTAAAAGGACTGCATATTAGCTCCACAGTGGTGTCAGCATCTGCTAAGCTGCTAACCTGGTGATGGGGCTAATAAATTAAGCTTAGTTTCTACAAGGTAGCATGAAGTGGTAACCACAGGGCTAGTGGGCCAATCATAAAGCAGAATTGTATCTCTGATGTCAAAAAACTGTAACCCACAACTAGCCATGCTTAGTGTCAGATATTAAAAAAATAAAGGTTTTCTAATTTTGTTTTTATAGACAGTACAAGTAAAATTGTCATGAATAATAGCTAAACAATGTTCCAAGAAAAAACTCAAATAAGTTAATTACATTTAAAGATGTGCTTATCAAAGATATACTAATTTACATATCAAGAAAAGTAGAATCAAACTTGAAAATGTATGTTCTCATTAAAGTATTATTAGATATTCAGCAGTTGATGTTTTACGTTCACATTAACACAACTTTACACTGCTTTGGCACCGTAAAGGATCCTTAAAATGAGTGCAAAGGTAAGGCTGTATCTACACTACAAAACTAACTTACACTGGCATACAGATACTGCAGTTATAAAATTACTTCAATTTTTTGATGAGCGGTGATGGTGGAATAAAGATGCAAACGATCCTATTCTAAAGACAGCCAGTGGCACCTGCAGCCAGCTTGATTGCCCTCTCCCTTGGTAGTTCCATCAGTGATTTGTTTTAATCAGCATGTAATTTAATAAAACTCTAGAAAAGACTATGGGTTAGGGAAAATATTCTATGGTGTGAATGGGAACATCCTTAGGGATGAGGGGAGCAGATCTGGAAGGATGCTAAGGCGGGAAGGGGAGTCAGATGAAGGGGTCAGGAGCCAAATAAATTAACTTTTTGTGGATTTTGTTACTTTCAAGAGCCTGCAAAAGGCCTTGATAACAGGGCCGGCTCTGGCTTTTTTGCTGCCCCAAGTGAAAGAAAAAAGGGCAGCCAGAGAAGCGAACCAAAAAAACCAACCAACCAACCAACCAAAAAAAAAAAAAAAACACCAGGGTTCAGGGCAGCCAGAGCGGTAAACCAAAAAAAAAGAAGAAAAAAAAAAAAGAAAAAGATGGCCTTGCCGCCCTAGGTTGGACAGAATGCCGCCTCTTAGAATCTGCTGCCCCAAGCACGAGCTTGCTAAGCAGACCCTTGACTAACTGTCAGTCAGCCCCTGCTGTCCCTCTTACACACCCAGCCAGGTAGCACTGGGAGCAAGGGCTAACTGACTGGGTGTCAGAGATGAAAACACTTTCAAAAATTACAAAATATACACAATTACTAGAGCAATTTACTTACAAGTTTTATGGGAAAACACTGTAAGACTGTAGCTTGTTTTGTGATACATTTAGCTGTATTAATTCTGAAATGGGTGGGATTGTTGATAAAACATTTAGGGTGACGTTGTGAGTAGAATATGAAGTCCTCTTTCTGCGTGGTTTAAAAAGATATGGTTGTTGTATGTATCTGGTTGTTTTATTGGAATGAAATTCAGATTTGTTTTACAGCTTTCTTTCTGCTGGAACAGTGATTGTAAATATGCTTACATTATTGGTCCTAGTTGTGTTGGTAGATGTATAGCCTAGTAGTACATAGACTTGTAGTGCTGCATGGCGGGATAAGATTTTCAACAGATTAATATTAATCTAAAGGTACTGAACATTCAAATGAAATTGAATTTTTTTATATGAATGACATTTTATAATGACATGACTAGATGCAATACCTAATAAACCATGGTACTGTAAAGGCTGAGTCTTATAATAAAAAAAAAATGAGTACAGCGGACACTAGGCAGATCCAGGCTAGAAATAAAGTGCACATTTTTAACAGTGAGGGTAACTGACCTTTGGCACAAATGTACCTTGGGATGTGGTGGATGATTTGAAGTAGTTAAATCAAGATTGGTATCTTTCTAGCTCAACCAGAAATCTTGGTCTTGATGCAAGAATTACTGGGTGACATTCTGTGGCCTGTGTTATATATGAAGTCAGACTAGAATTTCATAATGGTCCATTCTGTTCTTAAAATCTATGAGTAGACAGCTTGTATGGGAAAATATTTTGAGTTGCTGACTTTTCAGATGCAATCACAATCTTAGACCAAACTCATTGCAATCTTAGCTGTAGGTCATAAAAGTCACCATTGTATGTTTCAGTGCACAAGCTCTGGGCATAAACTGTATGTGTGCATGTATTTGTGTGTGAAATATTTTAAATGGGCCTTTAAGTCCCATTTAAAGTCCCATTTAAAATAAATCCCTCATGTACGGGTGAGAAAATAATTACTATTGTAAATAAATATTTGGTTTACCAGCAGAATACATAGGCTTGTAAAAGCCATTGAAGTTAACATGCATGTAGTTAGTTTAGTTTTTTATTGAATTGATCTGTTTTTAATTCCAATTACTTGGTTTAAGCCAGATGGTGATGAAATTTCACAAGATGCTGATCTACTATGCCTGATCACTTTGCTCAACCCACCATTTGCCCTTCCCCTAGCAATGGGAAATATTTGTGGAGCAGATTTCTCCTTTAGACTTCCAATTCCTGCAAAATTCATTTGGGCTTTTTGTTTAAGGAATGGTCCAGAAGTCATTCTTTTCTCTTTCGGGGGGCCGGAGGGGGATTAGAAAGAGAAACTACCAAGACACAAAGTAGGGAAAGCCACTATTTAGCTTCCCTTACAGCCCTAATTCTCACACTTAGGGAAAAGTCCTACTGAATTTAATAGGGATATAATCTGTAGGGTCCTACCGAAATTTAATAGATATCTGTGTACAGTACTTAAAACCCTGAAATTTGATAAAGAATTATATCTGTTTTTGCAGATTTTTTGAAACAGTCTATAGAATTGAATAGTAGGGATATAATTCCCTACTATATTCTATAACACATAAAAACAATAAAAATATCATTTTCTGTTGGACTTTCCCATAAAGGCACATAAATGGAAGGGATAGAAGGCTGTATTGCCTCTTCTCATAGTCATACCTGGTTTCCCCAAGAAGATTTCAATGGCAGAAAGAACCTTTTGGAGGAAGTTAGTCCATAGATGCATAAAATTCAGTCAAGCTTTGGGTAAACATCACACGTTGGGTCTCACCTGGATCAAATCCAAATCCTACACATTGGGTTCACTCTTCACTAGCAATATTTTTGCTCAGCTTAGAAAATAATGTGATGATCATCCCACAGATCCCAGTTGTAGGACTGTTACAAGCAAATGGAGACTACTGAGGCAGCTAGTCATATTAGCCTACACTTTCCTGAACCCACAAGGGATGATTTTAAAAACAGGAATTACTTTTGGAAAGAGCTGAAGCAAAAAGTGTGCATATATAGGTCAAGATATTCAAAAGTGAGTAGCCATGCTGGATGCATTAATTTTGGGGTGCACAACCAGAGATACCTTAAAGGGGACTGATTTTCTGAAAGTGTTGAACCATCACTTCTGAAAAGCAGGTGCCTTTATGATGCCTTAAGGCGCTCAAAATCACTAGTACTTTTGTTGTTTAGCTGTGCCTTTTTTTAAAAAAAAAATCATGGCTATGATCTTTCTCTTTGGTAAAAGATGTTGCTTCTTCAGAAATACAGCATCCAAAATAAGCCTATTTCAGTGCATGACACTTAGGGATACAGCTGAACTGCAAGTTCAGAACTGCATTTGCATTCTGAACTCCCTGCCAAAATCTAGGAGTTTTTGTTTTGGCCCATTGCTAACTAAACGAAATTCCCACACAAACAGATTGCCTCAAGAGGGATTTGGGATGTGGGAGGGTTTTGGATGAGGGCTGCAGGGTGAGGCCGGGAATGAGGGGTTCAGCGTGTGGGAGGGAGCTCTGACCTGGGGCATGGGGTTGGAGTGCAGGAGGGGGTGAGGGCTCTGGGCTGGGAATGCATCTCTGGGATGGGGCTGTGGATGAGGGTTTTGGGTGCAGGAGGGGCTCTGGGTTTAGGGGAGCTTAGGGCTGGGGTGCAGAAGGGGTTCAGGACTCTGGGGTGGGGCTGGGGATGAGGGGTTTGGAGTGCAGGAAGGGACTCTGGGGCTGGGGGGGGTCTCAGGGTTGGGACAGAGGATTGGGGCACGGGGTTGGGGCACAGACTTACCTCCGGTGGCTCCCAGTCAGCAGCGCAGCCAGGTGCAGAGGCAGGCTTCCCTCCTGTCCTGGCACCTTGGACCACGCTGTGCCTGAAGCGTCCAGCAGCAGGTCTGCCTCCTAGACGGAGGTACGCAAGCAGCTCCACATGGCTCTCGCCCACAGGCACCACACCCCCAGCTCCCAATAGTCAGTGTGGAGCCGGTGCTCAGAGCAGGGGCAGCGCACAGAGTCCCGCGGCCTCCCTCCCTAGAAGCCAGACCTACTGCTGGATGCTTCCAGGGCGCAGTGCGGTATTGGAAAAGGTAGGCACTAATCTGCCTTAGCTGGGCAGCACTGCCGATGGGACTTTTAATGTCTGGCTGACCAGAGCAACCTCGTGCCTGACATGGCGTGACCCAGTACTGGGTCATGACCAGAACTTTGAAAAAGATGGGACTATGGAACACTCCTGTTTCATTCCCTCTGGTACAGTTTGTATAGTGGGGGTGCTGGGAGCCATTGAACCAAACTGTAAACCCTGGATATGATAAAAACCACTTCAAGCCGGGGGTGCAGCAGCATCCCAGCACTCCTAGTTTCAGCACCTATACCCCTATGAAACTTTAGAAAAGCTGGTGACTAATAACACACACCTTTAAAAATGATTACAAATTAACTGGTTCTATATGAATAATAAAACCTATTGAAACATAAAATATTAATCTGTGCAGCTTTAAAGGTGAAAAACAGCAGTTTCTGCAGTTAGGTGGCACTGTTTCCTTTTTCTTAATAAAGCCTTGTTAGCATGTTTCAAATGCAGTCAGAAGATGTGATTTAGCCCTTTTAAATTAAGTAGGTAGAGTCAAGTCCACATGCTAGAAAGGAACTGGATAAACATTTCTTCATTTTACAGGGTCCATAATTATTTACCTCCCCACTTTGCTCTGGAGCTCATATTTACCCTCTGCTGTATATTTTGAATTCACTCTGTGGTGTCCGCTGGCTGGGAGAAATTGCTGCAGGTGATATTTCAGGTCTGTCCAGATGTCCTGCCTAAAGTTCTGTGCCCTAATTACCTTCACAGTAAGGGTGAATTTGACCCTCACAAGGAAATGGAGGGCATGACCTCCCAAGACTATTACAGTGTTATATTCTGGCTCTGCAGCCACACTGCTGGGGATCTTCACACTGGCCCAGGTGCAGGGAGGGTCTATGTTTATCTGGATGAAATGTATATGTAACTCTTCTGCCCATCCTTCATTCACATGATCAGGGTAACATCACTTTATCATTCCTGCCCCAGTAACAGAAACTGGGGCTCCCACATCAGCCGAAGTGGCCATGTGGGCTGCTGTGAGCTCAGGCTAGGTGCAGTGGGTGTGCCTATGCAAATCGATCAGCCCCAAAGTTATTTTCCACCGCTCACTGCAATTCCCATAATTCACCACCAGATGTCAGAATAGATCTCATTCCTGACACTGCTTACATATGTGACATACACCTGTGGTTTGGAAAGACCATGATTATGTAGGGTCATGGGAGTGGTCAGAAGGTCTGAGTTACACCTTGCCTCTAATTTGTTTCAGGGGTGGGGGAGTTTACTTCCCAGCTCCACCCACACACATACACACAGGGCCGGTGCAACCATTAGGTAAACAAGGCGGCCACCTAGGGCACCAAGTAGTTGGGGGTGCCAAAAAGTGCGTTCAGGGGAGGTGGTGAAGCAGAGGAGAGCTGGGGCAGGGGGACGTGGGGAGGGCCACCTGCAATAAGTAACAGGGGCGGGGAGGAGTGCAGGGGAACTGCTCCCCACACCAGCTCACCTCTGCTCCATCTCCTCTGAGCCCGTCATCCCCCACTCTGCTTCTTGAAACAGCTGATTGGTGCCAAAAGCCTGGGAGGCAAGAGAAGCGGAGTGGCGGTGGTGTGCTCAGGAGAGGAGGAGGAGGTGAGCTGGGGCAGAAAGCTGCCGCAGGGCTCCCCAGGCGGAGGCGGGAGGGCGGGGAGCAGCTGCAGAGCTCTCTGGGGTGGGGGGGCGCAAGGCAGAAGTTTTGCTTAGGGCGCGAAATATTCTTGCACTGGCCCTGCATACACGTGACACCAGGGGTAGCAAGGCTCCTGTTAGCCTCTAAAAAGAGCTGTGGAAAAATAGCTTTGAAGTTGGAAGGTTGGGCTATGAAGCCCACTCTGCCCCCTAGGCTTCAATACCTGAGCTTCAGCCCGAGATGAAACTTCAAAGCACTGTTGACACAGCTATTGTTAGAGTCTCAGTGTGAGCCCCAAGTCTGTCAACCCCAGCTGGATGCTTGTTGCCATGGGCTGTATTGCTATACCCTCAGAGATTTTCTCTAACAATGTAAAATGGCCAGCACAGGGCAATAATAGGACCAATGCTCTCACTAACCCCTACAGAACCAGTCTATATTCCATCACCCCTGGAATCTGGGAATGCTGATGATAGGGACAGTAGGGGATGGAGCAATTAGTATGAAAATATCATAAAACCATGATACTGAGAAGTGTATATTGTAGTCCTGGCATCCACCAACTCCCGTGCTACCTTACTGATGTTCCAAAATTCCACATTAGTTTCATAAGGATTGTCTCAGTTTGCCTTGTAAGTTGCTTTACATACAGGAATCAGTTCATATTAAGAATCAGAATATCAGCCACTACTGACCCAATTGTTCAGGAATGTATTATTCTTCTGTATTACGGTAGCGCTAGGATTCCCAGCTGGTGCTGAACAAAGGAAAAATCAAAAAGAGAGTCTGACAAGAAGCAACAAGTAGTTGAAAGTGCCAATGCAGATGGTTGAGAGTGTGTTGGAAGGACAACATGACCATAAAAAGCATGGTTTTGCATAATAAACAGTAGTCCCAGGTAACACCCTCCCACCTACCACCCTGAATAAATGGGTCTTGACTTTCGTAAATGCTTAGTAGTCACAACTCCATTAGAAGTCCATGGGAGCTGCTGGTGCTCAACACCTCTGAAAGCTCATGTTTTATCTATTGCAGCCCATGTATGTGCCATGTAAATCAACATGGTATTTTTTTCATTGTTTTATAGACTATAGCAGTACTTCAGTAACACTTCAGTACTAGTGCCATGAATTTACCAATCTTCATGTAACTGTCTCTAATAAACACTTGTACTCCTTTTAAAAATGTGGGTAGCCTGATGATTTTTTAACAACTGGACTGGTTATGTGGATGTGTAACAGGTGGATTGGTTATGTGGATATCAACAGCTGCTTTTAACTGACTAGCTTTGTAAAAATCATCAGTGTGACCAGTTTGACTGATGTGAATAAGCCCCTTATAACATTTGCCAACTCTTTGACAATGCTCTCTCGATCCATACAGTTTTATAGTATTACATTTCAATAAATATTGCACCAGTGAGTTATTGTTTGTGCCCTTCTAAAATAAGTCTGAACAGCTGCTTTTCTAGATACAGTTTGTTCCACTGCACTGTATAATATAATGATAATTTTGAAAGAATTAGCTAAATAAATCACGTAATTCAGCTCCACAGTAATAGCTGGATCTTCTGTTAATTAATTCTCTCCTATCCGATATGCTTCACGTAGTCTACTTCTGCTCTTTAATTCACAATATGCTATACAATCATTAGAGAGCTTACTAGCCTGAACAGTCCCATCTATAAATGCACTATAAATTACAATACAAAAATCTCAATGCTTAGCTAGTCTAATGCCGCCTTTTCAAAATACGATTCCAGCTCATGCTGTGGAGTTGCTAAAAGACTATTCCACTGTTACTGTTAGTTATGGAGTGCATGTCTCTCGCATGAATTGATTGGACAAAACCTTCCTCAGGGCCAGGAGCTGACCACATCTGCATAAGTGATGCAGCTGGTTATTCATCTTGATAATTAATTTGTTAATAAAAATAATTGTTTACTTACACAAGAGAAATATGGAGGGTGCAGATGAAAGGATACGTGTGCTATTTCTCAAGAGCTGTAGCAGGAAGCCAGGTAGGAGATCTGCATAGGAACTCTACAATGATACAAAGATTCAGAATAACATCAGGGATAACAGACATTTTTTATTTTAAAGAAAGTTCGTTCTTCAGTGTTAGAACAAAATGGCTCCATCTGAGAGCCTTTACTGTTGTCACATACAACACAAAGGCACAGAGCTTCTGTACTGGTGTAATGGATATCTGGGAATCTACTGAGACTGATTTGATCTACTGGCTGAATCCCCTCTCAGGTCTACAGAGTGACAAGCCTTGGTTATGTAACAGGGTGGAAACTCCACAAGTGAAACTTGCAGAATTTTCTGCCCCCTCTACAGGAATAAATTGGCCCTATATAATCAGAGTGGGATCAGTGCTTTTCCTGGTAATGCACTATTATCTCACAAAAACCCTCAATATTTAACTAGTAACTAAAAAGCCAGCATTTCTCTGCAGAGAGGACATTGACGTGTAGTTGTAGTTTAGTGAATACTATAACTACAAATCCTTCTTCTAAAAGTATTCTTTTTCTTTTTTTTTAAATGACAGACTCTTGGTCAATTGAGTGTCAATCTCTACATATAAAAAACAAACATCTGCACGAACATAATGTCTATTACTCTGTCTATTCAGAGTAGGTGTCTTCTGTGACAACTCTTGTTGGAGATCTACAAGTCAAAGAGCAATTCTAAAGCATATTAATATTATATATATTCAGTTTTAGCATAATTCACATGTAAGTCTGTTTATGAATACTAATACATCTCTGTGATTCTCTTGAGCTCTATATATCATATTTAACACATATCAGCCTCCCATCTTTCCCTGATCACAAAGTTCCTTTGGCTCAAACCGTACCTTGGGAAATTATACCATATAGTCATATGACTATGTGAAGTGTCACCTGCCACAGAGAAGATGAAAAAAATAATTGAAATAATTTATCAAAAAATTAACCACAGTTCTTTTGTGAAGAGCTGTTAAAGTACTCATGCCATTGTGGATTTTGTTTTTAGGGCTGTCAATCGCTGAAGCAATTAACTCAAAACAAATTGCAATTACTTTTTAAAATTGAGTTAATTAATCACAGTTTTAATCACAGTGTTAAATAATAATAATAGAGTACCAATTGAAACTTACTATAAATATTTTTGGATGTTTTTCTACATTTTCAAATATATCAATTTCAATTACAACGAATAATACAAAGGGTACAGTACTCACTTTATATTATTTTTTATTACATATATTTGCACTGTAAAAAAGAAATAGTAATTTTCAATTCACCTGATAGAGATTGCACTACAGTACTTGTATCATGAAAGTGCACCTTACAAATGCAATGGTGGCTGAAGCATGAAAGGGCATAGAAATCTTTAGTATATCTGGCAGGTAAATCCCCTGCAAAGCCAGCTGCAACAGTGCCATGTGAATGCCTTGTCTCACTTTCAAGTGACTTGTATATAAGAAGCAGGCAGCAGTATCTCCCATAAATGTGAACAAACTTTTTTCGTCTTAGCGATTGTCTGAGCAAGAAGTAGGACTGAGCGGACTTGTAAACGGTAAAGTTTTACACTGTTTTGTTTTTGAGTGCAGTTTGTAAGTTGCACTTTCACGATAATGAGACTGTGTAGTTTGTAATGAAAACAAATATAAATTGAGCACTGTACACTTTGTATTGTGTGTTGTAATTGAAATCAATATATTTGAAAATGTAGAAAACATATTAACAGTGTGATTAAAACTGCAATTAATCACAATTAATTTTTTTACTTTATTTTTAGTTTGGTTTGAATCTGCTGCTATTTCTTGTGATCTGTGGATTTCTAAAATACAGCAACTCCTCACTTGTAGTTATGTTCCTGATAAATGCGATTTTAAGCAAAACAATGTTGAGCGAATCCAATTTCCCCATATGAATTAATGTAAAGGGGGGGGGGGGCTAGATTTCAGGGAATTTTTTTTGCCAGACAAAAGGCATTATATACATTTTAAAAAATGTTAAAGAACCAATTTTATACTACAATCATCATTGCTGAATATGAAGCAATGGGAGGTGCCCCCGCCTCACCCCACACAGGCACAGCCCACTGGCACTGCAGAAAAGGAGGCAGGCAAGGAGGCTGAAGGTGCTGTAGGCTGGGAGAAACACGTTGCATAGCAGCAGCGTCAGCTTCCTCTACTGTGCAAGTACTAGGGGCGGGGCGCTCAACCCTCGGCCCACCCACTCCACTCCTTCCCTCAAGACCCCACCCTTAACCTGCCTCTTCTCCCCCCTCCCCCTTCACTCCACACTCCATGGCATCTCTCCTCCCTCCCCTCCCCTGCCTCCTGCCCGGGGCAATCAGCTGGTTTGCAGCATTCAGGATGCAGGGGAGGGAAGGGGAGACTGCCCGCTGAGTCCTCACTCCTCCCTCGTCCCTCCTGCCTCCTGAATGCCACAAACTGCCTGATTCCCACGGACGGGAGGTGGGGGGAGCAGTGGGAAGGTGCTGATCCGCTGGGTCCATTGGCAGGCAGGTGGCACTGGAGGCGGGCATAGGGGGGCTGATAGGGGGCTGCCAGCTGTGGACAAAGCAGGCAGCCAAACGGCATTATAGCGGAGCATTACACAACTTTGAATGAGCATGTTCTGTAATGGAGCAGGGACAGAAGATCGAAACAATGTTAAGCGAGAGGACATTAAGTGGGGAGTTACTGTAAATGTGATGAACAGCCAGGGGAATTGAATTTTGGGCTGTTTTTAAAAATAGATATAAGATGTCCATGCAAAAGAATAAGACTCTGTTCAGTTGTATCTTAAGTACCCAGGGTTTTAAGAAGTGTACTTTCAGAAGCTGCTAATTCTAGATTCATATAGTTATTGCAGTACACATCCCTCTATTAAGCAATTTTTTTGATTCCCCCCCCCAACAATTAATTTCCTTCGAAACAGCAACTTGAAGCTGTTCTGAAGTCAGGATAGCTTCCAAGTTTGACTTAATTTTATGTGGTTCAAAATGACACAAGAGTTACTGCTATAAAAGCTAGGAAATGATGCCTGTGTTATCGTTCTGCGCCAAGCAAACCTACCTGCAAGTAGAGACCCAGCATCTGGAGGGTCTCTGCTTATTATTTGAATCCATATGCTTCTTTACATCTTCACTTCAAAAGGATATGGAAATGTAACTGTTCATTCTATTTCACATATGGAAAATACAGTTTTCTGATATCTGTTCTTAAATATGGATTTTTTTCTCCCGTATTTTGTATTTGGGTTAATGTTGGGTTGTTGTGAAGAGAAATGGTTTTGAAGAAAATTATGGAAGATAGATACAATATTTTATTTAACACAACTGTTTTTCAGTATTCAAGCATGACATAGTTAACAACCTTATCAGTGTGTTTTGATAAATTTCTGTGCTAGGAGAAGAATAAAACTTCTCCTGATGCTATTGAAGTCAACAGAAGCTTAAATATTTACTTCATCCAGAACAGATGTAATGAGCCCAGGAATCTGCTACAGGGCATGGAACAAAATACATCACTAGGCTTCCAATATCCTTTTCATTGTGCAGTGCAAACTGATGAACAAGCAATTAGATCACCACCTATAGGTTTTTTCCTTTTCCCCATTTTCATTTTATTTTGCTTTCAGCACAAGCAACACATAATGAACACAGCAATGTTCATTGCTAAGCCTGATTTTTTAAACAATGTAGAAAGTTGCAGCTGTTAAACTTAGCATGCAAAAAATCCTCCCCCTCCCCCCCAAAAAAAACTGTATACCAAGAGCTGTCATAAGTAAATAGTTTGATAGTAGGTTGAAAAATTAATTACAGGTTTGCTTATCAAAGGAAAACAATATTTTTCTTGCAAATTGTTCTTTTCCATTTTAAAACTGCTATTGCTTAGGCATTTATTGCAAAATACATTATTTTGGCTACTAAACTGATTCATGAGCAACTTAAAGTTCTGTAACAAAAATTATAAAAGGTTGGAAAAATGGTTTCATATTAAAGATTCTGGCCATTCCCTTACATCACCTGAATTTAATATACAGTAGACTCTCGATTATCCAGGATTGGGTTAACCAGGTTGTGGATTAACCAGGATGTCAAAAAAATATACGTGTAATTCGCAGGGCCGGCTCTGGCTTTGTTGCCACCCCAAGCACAAAAAAACCCCAACAACCCACACAGGGCAGCCAGTGAACCAACACCCCCTCCCGCTGGCGGAGGGTGGCTGCTGAACCAACCCCTCCTCCCTATATTTCCTATGGATGGTGATTATCCAGAATTAATTTTTTCCCTATGATCCTCGATAATCAAGAGTCTATTGTATGCATATATCACAATAATAATCAATTAAAGGAGCTTAAAATACATTCTATAGGAACTTGAAGAATAATTGTAGATTAATTTCTGTAATACCCAAAATGAGATAAATTCCATTTTAGTTTTAACATTTTCCCTTGCCAAATGAAAATGCTAATCATGCTTATTTAAATATTTAAAGAAAGGATTGGGACTGTTTCACAGAATCACAGAATATCAGGGTTGGAAGGGACCTCAGGAGGTCATCTAGTCCAACACCCTGCTCAAAGCAGGACCAATCCCCAACTAAATCATGCCAGTCAAGGCTTTGTCAAGCCTGACCTTAAAAACCTCCAAGGAAGGAGATTCCACCACCTCCCTAGGTAACCATTCCAGTGCTTCACCACCCTGCTAGTGAAAAAGTTTTTCCTAATATCCAACCTAAACCTCTCCCACTGCAACTTGAGACCATTACTCCTTGTTCTGTCAACTGGTACCACTGAAAACAGTCTAGATCCATCCTCTTTAGAACCCCCTTTCAGGTAGTTGAAAGCAGCTATCAAATCCCCCCTCATTCTTCTCTTCTGCAGACTAAACAAACCCAGCTCCCTCACCCTCTCCTCGCAAGTCATGTGCTCTAGCCCCCTAATCATTTTTGTTGCCCTCCGCTGGAATCTTTCCAATTTTTCCACATTCTTCTTCTACTGTGGGGCCCAAAACTGGATACAATACTCCAGATGAGGCCTCATCAATGTCGAATAGAGGGGAATGATCACGTCCCTCAATCTACTGGAAATGCCCCTACTTATACAACCCAAAATGCCATTAGCCTTCTTGGCAACAAGGGCACACTGTTGACTCATATCCAGATTCTCATCCACTGTAACCTCTAGGTCCTTTTCTGCAGAACTGCTGCCTAACCATTCGGTCCCTAGTCTGTAGCTCTTCATTGGGTTTGTCTGTCCTAAGTGCAGGCCTCTGCATTTGTCCTTGTTGAACCTCATCAGATTTCTTTTGGCCCAATTCTCTAATTTGTCCATGTCCCTCTGTATCCTATCCCTACTCTCCAGCATATCTACCACTCCTCCCAGTTTAGTGTCATCTGCAACTTGCTGAGGGTACAGTCCACACCATCCTCCAGATCATTGATAAAGATATTGAATAAAACTGGCCCCAGGACCGACCCTTGGAGCACTCCACTGGATACCGGGTGCCAACTAGACATGAAGCCATTGATCACTACCCATAGAGCCCAATGATCTGGCCAGCTTTCTATCATATGGTCCATTCATCCAGCCCATACTTTTTTTAACTTGCTGGCAAGAATACTGTGGGAGACAGTATCAATAGCTTTGCTAAAGTCAAGATATATCACATCCACTGCTTTCCCCTCATCCACAGAACCAGTTATTTCATCACAGAAGGCAATTAGGTTAGCCAGGCATGACTTGCCCTGGGTGAATCCTTGCTGACTGTTCCTGATCACTTTCCTCTCATTTAAGTGCCTCAGAATTGATTCCTTGAGGACCTGCTCCATGATTTTTCTAAGGACTGAGGTGAGGCTAACTGGCCTGTAGTTCCCTGGATCGTCCTTCTTCTGTTTTTTAAAGATGGGCACTAACATTAGCTTTTTTCCAGGCCTCCGGAACCTCCCCCGATCGTCATGAGTTTTCAAAGATAATGGCCAACGGCTCTGCAATCACATCGGCCAACTCCTTTAACACCCTCGGATGGAGTGAATCTGGCCCCATGGACTTGTGATCGTCCAACTTTTCTAAATAGTCCTGAACGACTTCTTTCTTCACAGAGGGCTGGTCATCTCCTCCCCATGCTGTGCTGCCCAGTGCAGTAGTTTGGGAGCTGATCTTGTCTGTGAGGACAGAGGCAAAAAAAGCATTTTGTTAGCTTTCTCCACATCCTCCATCATTAGGTTGCCTTCCTCGTTTAGCAAGGGGCCCAAACTTTCCTTGTCTTTTTTCTTGTTGCTAACATACCTGAAGAAACCCTTCTTGTTACTCCTAACATCTCCTGTAGCTGCAACTCCAAGTGTGATGTGGCCTTCCTGATTTCACTCCTGCATGCCTGAGCAATATTTTTATACTCCTCCCTGATCATTTGTCCAATCTTCCACTTCTTGTAAGCTTCTTTTTTGTGTTTAAGATCAGCAAGGATTTCACTGTTAAGCCAAGCTGGTCGCCTGCCATATTTAGTATTCTTTCTACGCATTGAGATGGCTTGTTCCTGCAACCTCAATAAGGATTCTTTAAAATACAGCCAGCTCTCCTGGACTCCTTTTCCCCTCATGTTTTTCTTCTTCTGCTCTCCTTTCTTCCTTATGTTATGATCCTGAACTCGACCATCTCATGGCCACTTCCTCCCAGGTTCCCATCAACTTTTGCTTCCCCTACTATTTCTTCCCTGTTTGTGAGCAGCAGGTCGAGAAGAGCTCTTTCCCTAGTTGGTTCCTCCAGCACTTGCACCAGGAAATTGTCCCCTACATTTTCCAAAAACTTCCTAGTTTTAAAGCATCTGCAGAACTACATTCATATGTTCAACCTAGCCTAGCCTACCATGAATGAGGTCCTTCCACTTAAATATTTGGGAAACGTCTAGTGTTAGCTGCAAATCAATATATGTGAAACCCATGTGCATAGAGATAAAAGAGGACAGATGAGGACCTGCCCCCAAAAGAAGAAATAAAATACTCTTAGCCACACTGGTCTGAGTCTCTCTTCCCATTCTAAAAATCTGTCTCATTGCTTTTAGTGGCACCTTAACATTCGAGCCACTATCTGTAAAGAACTAGTGCAACTTTTCTACACTCAAGTGCTTTCCTTGTAAAGAAAATAAACCAGTCGTTCACAGCAGGCAGATGCCAAAGTTTAAAACACTTCTGGGCAGTGCATGCTTTTGATTCCTATGCAGTTGGTAGTCTCATAGTCAGTGGTGAAAGTAAGCTGGTACAGTCAGGTATGCTATACCATTAAGGCATTTATTGCCAGTAGGCTGTACAGGAAAAACACATTTTCAAGAATGAATTATAGAGCCCTGAATGGAAAAAAATTATGCCCATGGATGTGGATATCCATGGATAGAAATCAGTATCCGCTGAACCACAGGGAGCTCCTGGGGACCGCAGCAGCAAAAGGGGCAGAATCGGGGGCCACTACTTCTTGGAGCCAGTGCCCTGTGCTGGTAGCTTCTCTGATGCAGCTGTACTACCCCCAGTCCTGCCTCCAGCCCTTCCATGCAATTCTGTCTCCTGTCTGGGGTCTGTACCACTCAGCCGGAGGACAGGTCTGGGAGTGGGGCTGGAGCGGGTACAGCTGCGCCAGAGGACAGGGTTGGGGTGGTGCACTAGCTCCTGGGAGCAATGGCCTCATGTTCTGCTCTTATCACTGCTGTGGTTCCCCGGACAGCCACATGGTTCAGCAGATACCAATTTCTTTCCGCGGATATCCACATCTGTGGGTATAAGTTTTTAATCCATGCAGGGTTCTGTTCATGGAACATATTTTGTGAGGGGGTCTGGGTTGGTACTGTACCAATAAGAGTTAAAATCTACTTGCACCACTGCTCCTAGTCTTCTGTGAGGAGATGACATGATGCCCAATCTGCATCATAATTGCCTATTCAAAAAATATTGATTTATATTTACTTACATAGAGGTCACATACAATAGGTGTCATAAATTACGACATTTTTCAACATGCTAGTGGTCTGCAGTAATGTCCTCAGAAAAGTTATGATCAGGCGTTTAGCTAAAGCCGCCCTGAATTGTTGCATATAGCATTGTCCCTGTTCAGGTCACAATAACATAACTTGCAGGTCTTAAATGAATGACTGGATCTTAAAATCACTAAATGCATTGAACAGCTGCTATTAAGGAGAGGTAAGCCTGAAGAAGAGTGAGAATTAGTTTTGTGAACATGGGTTGAAGTCATTGGTTTGTTCACTCAGATTGCACTTTTTCCTTTTGCATCATCATGGCTGCCACAACCAAATTCAGCTTATACTAAAAACATAGGGAATACCACACACATGAAGATTACCATGCTAAACTAAAAGCTACATGTGGGTTTTTTCCACTGCTTTTTCTTTTATTATTTTTTCTATTCCACATATCTTGCTCTCCTTCTTTGTCACCTTCCTCCATTTTCTCCCTTTCCTTCTGTTCTGTTTTCTTTTGGCTATTTGTTGATTTCCTCTCCCCCAACTCCCCACTGTATTTCTACTTTTTGTTTCTTTGGGGGGAAAAAACTCTTACTTTTCTTCTCCTATTTATAATATTTAGCAGGATTCTCTTTTTCCTTATTGTTTCTTCCTGTCTTCCACTTCCCCATATTTTGGTGTTTTCCCGCCTCTTGTAGCCTGTTGCTGTTATGATGCTTTCCCTTTTTATACTTCCCCTGCTATTCAGTAATGTCTCCTCTCACCCATCACTCTACTTCTTCACCATCTTTTAACCTCAGATTCTCCCCTACCTCTGCAGCTGAAGATCACGATTCCTCTCAATGGTACTTCGTGCATGATTCCATCTGACAGCAGGGCTGAACTACCTCACAATGCCTTGCACAGAAAGAACAGTTGCCCTTGCAGGCCACAATATTTTCTTGTGTTTGTGAAGCACTTTGAGGTCCTCTGATAAAGGTGCTCTATAAGTGCAAAGATTATTTTCACTAGAAAATGTACTTTCGGAAGAGAGAAGTTAGTAATTCACTGCATCATCCAGACTTCAAAGTTACTTGTTTTACAAAAATCTGATTTTGCATTAGGTATTGTATTCATGTGACAGAGAATTACCTTTTACTTGCCAACTCGTTATTAGTATGTCAGACACTGGTTCTGAATCATCAACTTATTGTGAAGTAATTATTAAACAGCAGAAGAAAGAGAGACATAGTTGCAAAAATTACATAGGTTCTGAGTCTTTGTCTTGTGTCTCTCACACTTCATGCACCTCAGGGCACCCGTATGTCAATGTGCTGAAGATACAATGTTTCTCAGACATTTAGAAAAGGAGGTCCAGAAACTTTCAGTACATACTTAAACATCTGGAGTTGCTAGCCAGGGTGATTTTCTTCAGCCATATGAAGAGTCTTGTAATTGAGAAATTGAATCACATATAAAAGGTTACTACCTATAGTGACTATTTATTAGCAATTTAAAAAATATCTGTCAGTAAAATTCCAGTTTTAAAAATGTAACATTAAAATCATGGCTGTGAATATTTAATGTTTAATTATTTTAAACTGAACTATTAACATTACATATCTCCATGGTATTGACACGGCTGAATTATCAGGGACCTCATATGTAGTTAGAGCCATGAAAGAAGAACTGTGATCAAGAAGTTGCGCTGCAATGCCTAAGTCACTGTTTTCATTGTATCAATATATAGGTATTTATACATATATTTGAAAAGCAGTTCAGATGTTTAGGTATAAAATCTGGCCTGTGTAACTTATTTGCAGTTCAGTCATGCCTATAGTCTCAACCAAGATTAGGGCCCTAGTGTGCTAGCTGCTGTACCTAGAGACAGAGCACAGGCTCTACCAAAATAGATGAGATGGACAAAGGGAGGGAAGAAGGAAATATCCTCATTTTACAAAGGAGATACTGGTAAATTAAGACTCCCATTGACTTCAGTGAGCTTTCAGTCAGGCTGCAAGTGACTTGCTCAAGGTAACACAGGAATTGTGCAGTATTGCTGGGAGTGGAATCCAGTGCTCCTGAGTTCCTTGTCCAGTGACTTAATCACAAGCTTGTGCATCCTCTCCATTCATAACCTATTTTAATCTAATGAGAACTGCCTTATAGAATCAAAACACCCATTTTATCAACAGAAATGTTAAATGTATCATTCCATGTTTGAGAAAAAATTTTTTAAAGCAGCTCTTCCTTTACCTTATTTTAAACATAGCTGAGGTGCAAAGAATGGGGAAAAGCATTGTTTTCCTAAAAAGAAATCATAACATTAGTAAAGAAAATACATTTTAAAAGTTTCTAGAAAGTATAATACATGATGAGCAGAGAAGAGGAACAGGTCTGATCCAAAGCCCACCTAAATCAATGGGAAGTTTTGTGCCTTGGATCAGGCCCAAAATGAAAACAATGTATAATTAAGCTTCAAAAATGCTGTGTTTGTAATAAGAACTATTTAAAATTATTCGCTGTGAATCAGTTATACAGCCAAAGTTATACTTTCAAAGTTTTGGCCCAATCAAGGGGACATGGGGGCAACCTTTGAGGTCTCTGCCTCAGGTGACAAAATGTTGTTGGCCGGCCCTGATTCCACATGCAAGAGCCATTCAATTCCTTGCCTGATGAGGACAGACTTTTATTTCTCTCTCATTAATAAGCTGTAGTGTACTAAAGAGACAGTAAATTTGAAAAATCATTTGGATGTCAGATCATTTTGAATGGATTTCTTTAAAATATTGTATTTTCTTATTTTCCTCAGTATAATCAAGATTTCTCCACTCATTCCTGGTTCAAATCAGATCATCTCAAAATTAGTCTATTGGAGCTATGTTATTTTGTGAAGGACAAAGAGGACATTACAGGAATTATTATTCTTAATATTTATAGTGCAGTAGCATCAAGTGTTCCCAAGCAGGATTGGAGCCCAGTTGTGCTATCTAGACATTGTACACTGTACATTGTACACTGTAATACAGTCCCTCCTCCAAAGAGTTAGCATCTTACAAGGAGTATCATATATGCTATGTATAAAGTAAGTGCCAGCTACCATTATCTAGGCCTCAAACTAGTCGCCATTCCATGTCTGACTTTTTTTTTTTTTAAAATAAGGATTGTGTCAAACAGGAGGGAATTGTAGACCTACAGATCAGGTCAGGAAAAGTGTTCCTTATGAAAAAGGCATTGTGGTTTCAGTGTCACAGAGGATGTTCCCAGATGTTGCTTCAAAATTTGCTATCAATGGCTTGACTTAGAGAAAATACATAGATGCTTTTAATTACATTAAAAAATTCAGCAGCCTCCCTAGAAGCTGATGCTGCATCACTGACCACCAAGTTCAATGAATGAGAACTGCATGGGACAAAAAAGCCTGAGGGTTTAATTCTCAGATCCTTGTCTGCACTCCTCTGTTCTTTCCTCTCATGTTGGCACCATTATTGTAGCTCTGACCTCTGTCAGCTATCGCAGTTCCTGTATCTTCCAGCTTTTTAAGAAGCACATTTGTCGTACCAGCTCCTGTAATATCATCAATGTCAATAAATTCTAGAAAATGCTCTGACAGTCACCGTTGCAGGAACATTTTCACTAGATTCTGTTGATGTTACAAAATGCACAATTAGTCATTTGTTCCATCTGGCTGATGTCAGGTGTGTCCAGAATAACAGAGTAATATCTTGCTGACTTCAAATCTGTCACAATCTTCTGTTTAACTTTTGTTGCCAGTAACCATATGATCTCATTTTGAATTGTTTTTCCAAGATAGTGGTATATGTACATTTCTTGGGTGGTGACTCTTCTTAGATGCTCCTGGCATACAGCATCAAACTCGGTCATCAGCTCCATAATTTTACGAAAGTTTCCATTGTCTGACACATACAGCTGATCTGAAGTGCCACGCAGTACTAGGTTTTGGACAGCAAACAATGAGCCTTTTCAGAACATTTTGCCAGTAAAGAGACTCCGACGCAATCTTCTCTTGATGCTGATCATCTATGGTGGCCTAACACCCTATTCTCATCTCAAGTTCTTTCCACCTCTGGAATGCTCTCTGGTGATTTGTGCCTTCTCATGGCATGCCATATTTCTAGCCAGATTTTTCCAGTTCTTTGTTTCTGTAGAACCCAGTGTGGTTGGAACATTAGACTGGAAGAGTTTGCAACAAAAACAGTATGGCCTCTCCACTTTGTCACCATTGGGGATTTCATGCCAGTAATGTGTTGGATGGAAACTTCTATTTTCATTGTCTTTGGGAAACATGAAGTTTTTCACTTGCTGTGGCCCATGCAGTATACGGAAGTCCCTCAGGTTACTGCTCCAGTGGGTCCATAGTCCTGCATCATCTAGACTTAAGGAACTAAACTCAGCAGCAGCTGTTTCTCGTGCCTGCACCACACTCTTCTCTGATCTACACTTTCCTTCAGGAATGTACATGGTTACATCCATTTGAGATAGTGATATTGAGGGCCTGAGTGAGGGAAGATATCAGCATCTTAAGGGCCTAATTGGCACCTACTACTTGAGTTGACTGCCTGTTCTCCTCAAGTGGGTTCAGGGAAGCAGCAGGAAACAGAAAGCTCCCTGAGAAGCCGATGTTAATCTGGCCAGGCTCCAGGGGGTGCTGGAGAGGTACAGAAGAGGCTCCTCCTCCTCCTCTCTCTCCCTGTGGCTCCTGCTGCTTTCTGTTATTCCCTCTCACCTTCTCTCCTGCCTTCCTGTTATGTCTCTTGTGCCCTCCTTCTTCCAGCACAGCACTCCACCATCTCTGTGCATCTAGAGCTGAGAGAATACATATGCACCAGCAGCAGACACAATTTCTACCCTTTGGGTCCTAGTGGCACCCCACAGCCCAGTCTGGCACCTGAGGCGGCTGCCTCAGTTCACCTCATGATAAGGCCAGCCTGTGTGGAATGTTTACCAAAAATAGCATATGGAATGCACTTTTGATTATCACCAAATAAATATGCATAGATCTTCAGTATTGTAATCACCCTCTTAGGAAACCTGATGTTCCAGAGCTGTCTCAAACAAACAATCAGCTATGTTCTAATTTTGGTTTATTTAGTAAGTTTGTCAATGACAAACTTTTCTCCCAGCTCTGAAAGAGAACTGTGTACAGAAGATATTTTAAGTGATGATTTTAAGGGGGGCAGTGTACCCTACTGAGAGGCTAAAGTGAACAAAGGTCTTTTGAAAGGATTCTGTTCAGAAAGAGCAGGGGCCAGTCATATATATATGAAAAGAAATAGATTGGTCCCTGCTTTTTCTGAACAGAAGATATCTATAAATATATTTAATTATGCTAGTAGTATAAATTTGAAAAATGCAATGCATGGATGAGTACATTACACACACACAAACAGTATTAAATTTAAATAATGCATGAGGCAAGCAAAAAATCATGGCCTAACAAATCATATTTATTTGCCTATGCTTTATAATGCATGCTTCTAACAGGCTAGATTAGATTATACGCTTATAATTTGTTTTGAGTAAGGGGTAATGTGTAGTTTTGTTGCTTCAGGAGCAGATTAGGATGGGAATTGAGACTCTTGGAAGGACTCTCCCAGCCCACTTTACAGGGGAGAGAGGAGGGTAGATGTAATCTGCTACTTTTCTAAACCACTTGCAAATTACATCCCCTGCCACACTGGCCCAACTGCACTTCTTATACTCTGCCCCTCCATACCTGCCTGCATAGGAGAGGAGCTGCTGGTTTTCTAAAAGCTTCTCTCCACCCTGCACTGCCAGGTGCATAATCCCTGCAGGGAGTAAGGGAGTGCCTAACCTCACTACACAGGTATGTGGAGCAAGGGACAATCTAAAATACCACTGAGACTATTAAAATGCATTCAAAAGGTTTGCAACATTGCAATTAGAGCTGTGTAAAAAAGATCTTTTAAAGTGGTCATAGGCAAATACATGCCATTGTCATCAGTAAAAAGCCTCTACCTCACTCTCCAATCAATAAACTGACAAATTTGTTCTGTGGAACAAGTAACATTTTTATATATTTATCTCAAGCAAAAGTTTGTCATTTTCGGCAGAGAAAACCATTTATCCTCTATGAAAAATTGCTTTTGGTTTTGTAGAAAAAGTTAAATAAGCCTTCACAAGGTTTAGCTTTACTGAAAATTGGCATAAATACATTTTCCATTTGCTTACACATCTTTGCAAAAAAATTTTGTCCATCTCTGATTGCACAATTAAAGATAAAAAGTCTACATTTATAATCAAGGATCAGCCTGTGAGTCAGCATGACTAAAGTATATCACTTTAGCTGTTTAGTAGCTTTTTACACTTTCCTATGAATTTGCTCTGGTTGTTGCTTTTTATTTAAGCTTTGAGGAACAGAAGATACATGAACGCTCCAAGAGACAATGTCAAAACCAATTAGATTCAGTGTCATCTCACAGCCCCTAATTTTAGGCATGTGATTAAGCTTTTTCTGCTAATGCGAGATCACAGCAAAATACATTTGAGGAATTATATTCAATAAAAAGAGACTTGAGACATTCAACAATGTGGGATTCATGGTAATTTTTTTCAGTAAAAGCATGGCTAAGTGTGCAACACCACAGAACCTTTGTTGGGTTCTCAGTAGTACTATTGTGATTTCGGCTTGAACTAAGGATGATTTGGGGCTTGAACTAAGAAGTGGTGATCTTCCACCATCGCTAAAAATTAATAAGTGTGTGAATACCTATAAATATATGGTCAGTTACTGGCTGCCCCAGCATGGGGGAAAAAGTGGGGTAGGAGACAGGGCAAAGGGAACCCGTTTTCTCACTCTTCTGCAACAGTAGTTTGTAACACAACAGCATTACATTGTGTGTGTGTTTCCTTATGTAAGTATTTATCTAGGTCCCAATTCAGCAAGTTTGCCTAACTCTAAGTATGAGAGAATTCTCAGTGAATAGTCTTATTTCAAGACTATCATAAAAAAGTTAAGCTCATATTTTAATACCTTGCTGAATCAAGAGTATAGGGTCCAATACAGTGCCCACTGAAACAAATGAAAAGACTTGTTGATATCGATGCACTTTGGGTCAGGCCCACAAATATTAAATAAGGTTATATTACATGTACTATGAATTTGTACAAAGAGAAGAAATTTTGTGATATTATCAGAGCACCGGGGGCAGTCTATACCTCTGTGTTCAGCCAGAAACTAATTTGAGAATTAAAAGGATTGATTTTGTTTCACTTTGGTTAACAATGAAGCCATAGAAACAGTTATCCTGGGGTGAAAGGGCATCTGCATTCTAAAAGACAAACAATGACATTTTGACAGATGTTAAATAAAGTTATAGGCAACAAGGTTTCTGTCAAACAACTGTCCAAGTTTAAAGGACTCCTTTGAAGCTGAAGAAAATTGAGAGGCTCTCTTTCAACAAGCAGTGGACATCAATGAATTTGGGTAGAAGGGTAATATTTGACAGCACAGGGAACAGGTTTATAAGCTCTCTCAAAAGAGTTGTGACTGAAAAATAGCACTGTTGCTAAATTGATCATAAAGAGATCTAAAGTGCTACAGTAAAGGATTATGATACCCCAAACATCATTAGATAGACCTATTTTTATAAAGACATCTCTTAACGTAAGTCACCAACTTTTTAAATGAAGGCTTCTAATTATCATTTTGTGTATTATACATATACACACACACATATATATATATACACACATACATACACACACACACACACTAGGGCTGTCAAGCAACTAAAAATTAATCACGATTAATCGCACTGTTAATAATAGAATACCATTTAACTATTTTTGGATGTTTTCTACATTTTCAAATATATTGATTTCAATTACAAGACATAATACAAAGTGTACAGTGCTTGCTTTATATTTATTTTTATTACAAATATTTGCACTGTAAAACAAAAGAAATTGTATTTTTCCATTCACCAACATACAAGTATGGTAGTGCAATCTCTTTATCATGAAAGTTAAACTTACAAATATAGAATTATGTCCAAAAAAACCCATTCAAAAACAAAACAATGTAAAACTTTAGAGCCTACAAGTACACTCAGTCTTACTTCTCATTCAGCCAATCACTCAAACAAGTTTGTTTACATTTACAGGAGATAATGCTGCCCTCTTGTTTAAAATGTCACCTGAAAGTCAGAACAGGTGTTTGCCTGGCACTGTTGTAGCTAGTGTCACAAGATTTTTATCTGCAAGATGCGCTAAGGTTTCATATGTCCCTTGATGCTTCAACCACCATTCCAGAGGACATGCATCCAAGCTAATGATGAGTTCTACTTGATAATGATCCAAAGCTGTACAGACTGATGCATGTTCATTTTCATCATCTGCCACCTTCAGAAGGTTGATTTTCATTTTTGCTGGTTTGGGTTCTGTAGTTTTCACTTCAGAGTGTTGCTCTTTTAAGACTTTTGAAAGCATGCTCCACACTTTGTCCCCTCTCTGACTGCCTCCTGCACAGCCTCCCTAGGTCCTTCTCTAATTGGCTAGTGTGAGGTAGGCACCCCACCACACTAACTCTTTAATTGAACATTAAAATATTGTGTAAAGCACTAGCTTTGGAGATTTGCTCCCTAATTTAATACACAGCAGCCAAATTGCCTTTATTTTCAAAAGGTACTTCTTCAATAACAGGAAATCCCTTAATATTCTGCCATTTTGTCTGATCAAACAACATGTAGTTCTTTCTCTTGATGCAAAGATCTTTAGATGGGGTAGAACAAAGGTATTTCCTACATGTTTTTCTTTTTGGGGGGAAGGGAGAGAGGAGATGTACACAATAAATTGACTGAAGTGCCGAGGCCTATTCATGCGAAGATATTGTTAAATGGATCTGAATCACGGGCATTTTGAATTCTACAGAGGTACCACCAGCTTGTATTGCCTGTTTGCTATTTCTATTTCTGTGGCAGCATTTATCCAAATAATTCAAAATACTATGACATCACAGATATTCAAACAGGCCGTATGGAGCATAAAATTGCTCAGTATTAGAAGAATCTTTTTTTTTTTTGGCCAAACTTAATAGAAAGCTGTGATTTATTAGATTGAGTCTCAAGTTTTAAAGTAAACAGATAGGGTTAGAAAGGACAAGAAGAGTCATCTAATCTAACCCCCTGCCAAGAAGCAGGATTTGTTGTGTCTAAACCATCCAAGACAGATGGCAACCCAGCCTCCTTTTGAAACTCTAGTGAAGAAGATTCCACAATCTCCCTAAGCAGTCTGTTCCATTATCCTACTGCTTTTACAGTTGAGAAGTTTCTGCTGAAATTTAATCTAAATCTGCTATGCTGTAGCTTGAACCCACTGCCCCTTGTTCTGCCCTCTGTGGCAAGAGAAAACAACTTCTCCATCTCTTTTTGTGGCAGCCTTTCAAGTCTTTCTTAATCCTACTACTATATATCCAAATGGCTCTATGTTCAGAATTATTTCCTTATAAGTGACAAACATTTTATTCAATAGTCATTAAAATCTCAAATCACAGATAGTATTGTAAATCATAGATCTTAAATCTTAAATCATAAATAAGAACCTGCATTTATTCAAATATACTCCACAGCTAGATACAGTAATTTAGAAAATGGATAATTGAAAAATGCTCATGTTTTCCTGGGTGGCTCAAATTAATACTCTTAAAATACAGAGTCTACCTACACTAAATTATTTGTTTGATATTCTCCCAGTAGCATGCTCTTCTTTATTATTCAAGAGACTTCAAAATATTCCTCTAATTTTATTTGGGGTGATAGGACAAAATTTAACAGCATTTTGTTACAGAGAGATAGCTGGGATTAACTTCATCTCACTTCTCCCATTACTTTTATTAGCCTAATTTAATGTTCTTTCTTGGTATGTTTACCTCAGGAATATGGGTTGGAAATTAAAGGTTTTTTGTATGTATACTAAGGAATGATATGCAAAGTTATTTCTCTGGCAACCAATTTTGCATTAATCTCAGGCTATACAATTAAGATATTTAAATATATGTTAAGATAGCTACACATGTTGGAAGGCCTGGGCTTTTCCTTTCTCCCCAACATAACATATTTTTTGTCTTCCCAATATATTTAGAAAGTTTTAATATCTGGGCTAAAAACCGAACAACTCAAATATTCCAGCTAATCTACTCTAATAAAATCTTCACATTCAGACAATGATTTATGACATGTAAATTTAACTGCTCACCCAAATTTCAATATATTCTGCTGAGGAAATACATTGTGCAAAAGAATAATAAAGCATTATTACATTGTCTTGGCAAACTGGATAATAATGCTAAAGGTGTGTTGGCTAAAATATAAATGGCTTCATTGTTGAACAAAACCAAAATGGTTCAAATTGAGTCCTGGGAAAGAGATACTAATATACATGCTCCCATATTTTATATATTAATATATTAATACACTTTCAAGTCCTATTTTTAAGTACCAAGTGTTATTCTGGATAGGTAACATAGGGATTTATGCCAACTGGGTTCTACTCAAAATGAACACTTTGGAGGCACTGTGAGCAGCCAGGTTGTAAGTGATGTAAATTGTAGGGTGGACCTGAACAAATATTAAAGGGGTTTGTTTGCTTTGTAGAATGACAAATCAATCTAATTAAGAATAATTCTTTGGCATTATCTCCAGGTCTAGCATTTCCAGAAGTAGATGATATTATTTATAATAATTAAAATATGCTGTTTTGCTTTTAGGGTTTGGTCATTTGAGGCTTTGAGCACCCTTTTTGCGTTCAGTCAGGAGATGAAAGTGCTTAGCACCTCCCAGAATCTGGCCTTGTCTTATTAACTGCTCAGATTAACAGCTAGCTGGAGAGAAAAATATCCCAGACTAGACAGATGGTTCATCAAAACTGGAAAGTTTCAGCCATAGAAAAATGTCTAGCCTAAGAACTAGACAACTAATACTACTCTTGGAAACTTGACTACTCTTCACCACATATATAGCATTGAAAAAAAAAGTTGACTGGCAAGCCTCTGTTTATCAAACATCAGGACGCAATAAATCGATCCCCAGAGGCACTCCTGTCGACTCCGGAACTCCAGCTCGCCAAAAGGCACAAGGCAGAGTCAACGGGGGAGCCCACTGTCAACTGCTGCTGCCATGAGGATGGCAGGTAAGTCGACCTAAGATGCGTTGACTTCAGCTATGGTATTCATCTAGTTAAGTTGCATATCTTAGGTCGACTCTCCCTGCTAGTGTAGACCAGGCCTTAGTGTGGGCGGATGTCCCATGAAGGTACTCCATAGGGAAGGCATCCAGGTGATCAGATAAATTGCCTGGTAAAAGACTTAAAAGGTAGGTGCTAGTTAAAGGAATGGAATTGGGGGAGAGGGTTTGGGGCTCCTATCATTGATACAGCAGGGAGTCAACCCCCATTTCTTATAGCCTACCTTAAATCTTGTATAAGGGGGTGAGGTGGATGGTAAGGTTCCAGCCATGGGTTGGCTGGAGGACGGGGATGGAAAATGAAGGGGGGCTGGTTGAAGTTCCTGGACAGCTATTGAATGAACATTGTACAGTGCAGCCAACTCACTTTTATCTGCCAGGTAGTCCCAGATATCTAATAATAAAGTCGTAGTCTGATTAAATCCATATCAAGAGTCTCCTGTCCTTCTTTTGGTAGAGCCAGATAATTGTTTTAGATCTTTGCAATTCCTTTTAAAATTTACCATCTTCACTGCCAACTATCAGCACCTTGGGCATTTGGCTTCTCTCCTTGTTTGCCCACCACAGCCTGATGGCAACACCACTCCCTGGAGGCAGACAGTTCTGTCCCGTCCCCTTGACTGAGGTGGAAAGAAGGGGTGCAGGTTCCAGAACCCTTTACTGTTCAGTATTGCTCCTTGCAGGCAACACATTTATCTTCTCTTTAAAGAGGGACTGCAGAAGATTACTGATACAATCTTAACAAAATCAAACTCTATTAAATAAAGAGAAAATTGAATTATAACAGACTATACTGTTTGCTTAACATAGCTAGATTTGCACTTGTCATAAACTAAACTAGAGAAGGCATTTTCAGTTTAACTACAGAATACAACAAGAAGAGTGAGTTGCTTACATCCCCCTGAAAGCATTTTCCTTCCTATGGCTTCTCTTTGGTCAAATTGCTAGCATAATTTTCTAACCACAGAGACACTTTCTTGCTGTGTTCCAGAGATCTCTTATCAAGTCCCTGCAGCTGAGTTTGCTTGCAGTATCCCAGCATGCCTCCTCTACGCAATCATTCCCGCTTCCCAAACCAGTTTTTTTTTTTTTTCCAGTTTCCTCATCCAGGCATAAGCAATAGGGTTTGGATTCACTGTTTTTCCTAAGAGAGAGCTCAGTGAGGACAAAGACCCTTAACAATGGTTAATAGCTGTCTATTAGAGAGGCAAAATGGATGAGGTAGTATATTTTATTGGACCAATTTATAGCTATCTATGAAATCCTTATTGACTTAGATTAGGTACTGCATCTCATAAATCAGTCTGCACATCTCTGGCCCAGCCTGTTTCTGCATTCTCTTTTTCGAATAGAAAGTTTGGCATTTTCCTCAATACCCCACATGTTCTGTTGTGATGAACTAGGGGCAAAGGTCCAGGCTCTCTGTCATACCTTTTTAAAAGGACAAAAATCAGTACTTGTATAACATCAGTAACCATTCTGGACATATTGTTCTAACATTTCAGGTTTCAAAGAATTTAGATGCCTTTGAGCATGCTGAAAATGTTTTAGTCACAGTCTGTTACTTATTAAATGATGAAGGCCATATAGAAGGCAGGTCAGTGCATATGATTACACTACACACTCTGGCCTACCCTACACTCATTGAAGTCTATGGCAAAACTCCAGTTCAATGGTGCAGAATCAGGCTCTGTGTAATTAATTAAAAGTTGTCTTTCTTACCCTTAAAGTGGCAGCATTTTTTGTTTTCCTCTTTATTTCATTTATGCATGTTTTAGATCTATAGGGGAAAAGATACTGTGCACTATGCAGCCTTAAGAAAAGATAATTTGTAAGGAACAGTGCTAGATGATTCTAGGTTTCTTAGCTTAGAAGTCAGAAAGAAAGATATTTATTTCTCATGATGTTAGCGGAGTGATTTTCTTTGTATAAAGACATTGAAGGCCTAGAGAAAGCTATGCTGTATGTCATGTTTTTGGAAGAGATGTAGTTCCTTAGAAGGAAGGATGGTCCTTTGATTAGGGCACAGGACTGGATATAAAGCCATCATTGTGTTTTTCCCTTCTCTGTTAGAGTGGTTTGTGTGTGTTTGTGTATATCACTGGGCACATCCTTTAACCTCTCTGTGCTTCAGTTTCCCCAACCCCAAATCCCGCCCCACTGAATTCTGAGACAGCTAGACTTCGGAGATTTAGCCCAATGTGTTCTACTGAAGTACAGCTTATCTGTACAACAAACTGGCATCTGAATAAGCCCAATCTTATGCCCAGCTCACTGGGCTCCTTAATGGCAACGTCTTTGTCAGGAGCCCAGCACTTGGAGTCCACACTGGAGGTACCTTCAAGAACAACTTGGCACCGGGTCTTTCCACCAGCACAAACCAAAGGGGGCAAACTGAGCATTGGAGAGGCTGGGTCAGGTCACTGTTCTGTTGGGTTGGTTGAACAGCCTAAAATCTGGTCCAGTGCCTTTTTAGTTGAGGTTGGGTAGTTGTTGGGAAAACAGCGCTGTTAAGACTGCCATCAGAGGCAGGACATCAAAGCAAATAAGTCAAAGCTGTAGCTTGTTTTGGACATAGTGAAATTTTGACACAAGAGTGTGTCTTGTCAGTTGCTGTTTTTTGGCTGAGTTCTGCAAGAGGATAATTGTAGCTTGTTTCTAACTGACTGATGTTATCCTTTCCCTCTAGAAGAGTGAGCAACATCTTAGAAGTCTTTGGAACTAATCAGCAGTTAAGTCCTTGCTTTATACTGGGTGGAATAAAGGAGCTACCACACTATAGTTATTAAGTGTTGTTTTGTAGTATTATCAGTTAAAGCATTGTATCTTCTAAAACACTGAGAGTAGTACAGATTTATTACTTGTTTCAGATTAAGCCCTTTGGGAGCCCTAAAGATTTCTAGCATGTCCCAAACAAGTGAAGGAGGGGGAGAAAATATGAACAAAGAGATTTTTTTTAGTGTGGCAATTTATGAGGCACCATTTATAATTAAAAGTAAGGAAGGAATCAAGACAGCCCTTGTGATAATACATGGTCCAGAGCTGGCAACTCTGTGCCACTGGCACAGGTTCTAAATTTTTCATTTTTATAGAAAGCTTTGTAAATTGTTCATTTACAAAGTTCATTTGATTAATTTTATGTAAATCCTATGAAATGAATCTGTAGTCACTGAATTATATTTAGGGCTGCCTTTTTGAAGCACTAAAGGCAAGAGATTATCAGCTAAAAATAATGATTTTAGGGTAAATAAATAGAAAAAGAACAAAAGTAGCCTATTTTTGTACCATGATATTTCTGCTATCATATTTATTACTAAGCAACAGCATCACTGATGATTCACTTGACTCATAATCCCAATTCCCAGCATTCTTTGTCCTCCTGATTAAGGGATTATATATATCATCAACATATTATAGCTCTTGTCACTATCAAAGAGTCAGAAAAAGCTGGTGGTTGCTACTTCAAGCAACCAAATAAATCAATACTAATGATGACTGCTTTTACAAAGCTATTGCCTACCACAGACATGGGCAAACTACGGCCCGTGGGCCACATGTGGCCCACCGGCCATTTTTATCCAGCTTGTGAGCTTTGGCGGGGGGGCAGGGCCAGTGGCCCCCCCACTCCTGGCCCAGGGCCCAATGCCGCAAGCCGCGCAGCCCTGCGTTCCGGGCCCGGAGTGTGGGGCTGAGCGCAGCAAGCTGCATGGCCCCACGCTCCCAGCAGGGGTCTAGGCCGAGCAGGGCAAGCTGTGTGGCCCCACACTCCTGGCCGGGGGGCTGGGCCGAGGGCAGAAAGCTGCACGGCCCCGAGCGCTGAGCTGGGGGCTAGGCCGACCGCAGCAAGCTGTGGGACCCCGCCCTCCTGGCAGGGGGCCGGGCCAAGTGCGGCAAGCTGGGGGGCCTTGCGCTCCCAGCCCAGGGTGCCAGGCGGAGCACGGGAAAATGAGCGCCCCGGCAGAGCGTTGAGAGCTGCGGGGCCCCGCGCCCAGCTGATCAGGTAAGCCAGTTCGGGGGGGTGTTAGGTGGTGGTTAGGGTGTGGGGGTTCTCGGGAGAGCGGTCAGGGAACAGATGGGGGGCTAGATGGGGGTGGGGTCCTGGGGGGCAGTTAGAGTGGGGGGTCTCTGGAGGGAGGTGATCAGGGGAAAATGGGGGGTTGGAGTTCTGAGGGGGGATAGTCAGGGGGCAGGAAGTGGGTGGGGGTCGGATAGGGGGCGGGGCCTTCCCTATGCGGCCCTCTGCACAATTTTGAAGCCCAGTGTGGCCCTTGGGCCAAAAAGTTTGCCCACCCCTGGCCTACCACTATTTATAAGTATGCCTTAAGTCTGTGAAGACACACTGCTTTATTAAGGTACTTGCTCTATTTTACAGATTGCTATGATATTCCATGCATGCAGCAGTGGAGTTCCGGATTTGATGGGAGAGCACTCAGAGATCGGTTTAAACTAGACACGATAAATCAACCCCTGAGAGATTGATCGCTACCTGCCAGACTGGCAGGTAATGTAGACCTGCCCTTAAAAAGTGGTGAACAGAAGAACTGTACTGTAGCTTAAAACATAGTATATGACATGGCATAATGTCATCTTTAACATTAACTCTTGCGTTGGCTTATAAGAAAGGCTGATAACACTGCCTATTAAGGAAGTCCAACACTTCCCACTGTAAGAATCACACGTTGAACAATGAGGATAATACAAAATATCAACCAACTTCAAATTAATTGGGCACCATCCATCTTGTGTGCTGAATGGGTCTTATGGAAAAACTAGTATATAGTCAGCATGATGCTGTCTAGTAAGTCGCCAGCTCAGACCAAGACAGGAGGCTAATTCACTTGCATGCTAATAGAAATCAAAGGAGTGTCAAAAGGCATTGTAATGTGATCCAGCCAATTTACTTGCATGTTGGCATAATTCAAAGGAAATTTATCTGTAACCTATTGAATGTTATTACATTACAATTTACATCTATATATCTATATAGACACACACACACACTTTATATCTATATATATAACCCTGTACTTAATTAGACCTAGATCAAAGGCGGTATTAGTGTTTAGATGAGAATATACTTAATCAGTAAAACTACATGAAAACTAATGAAGGATTGTTTCTGGCTATCATATTGTTCATGAAAACTAATGAAAGATTGTCTGTATGGCTCTACCTAAATAAATGCATGATGTATTTCTCTGTAATTGAACTGCCCATTAACTGGGATTGAAGCCTTAGACATATAAATGAGCAGCATGCTAAATTCAAAGCATAGGTCCTTACAGTCAACAATGGGAAATCTACAGTCCCATGCTGTGATGGGAACATATGCCAGACTGCTTTCCAGGAAAGACAAGTATAAAAATGATCACTGAGAGCGAACCTGTATCTCTGACTGGTAGACTCTGATAACACAAGAACTAGGGGTCACCAAGTGAAATTAATAAGCAGCAGATTTAAAAGAAACAAAAGGAAGTATTTCTTCACACAACATATAGTCAACATGTGATCCTCTTTACCAGAGGATGTTGTGAAGGCCAAGACTATAATAGGGTTCAAAAAAGAACTGGATAAATTCATGGAGGATAGGTCCATCAATGGCTATCAGCCAGGATGGGCAGGGATGGTGTCCCTAGCCTCTGTTTGCCAAAAGCTGGGAATGGGCAACAGGAGGATGGATCACTTGATGATTACCTGTTCTAGTCATTCCCTTTGAAGCGCCTGGCACAGGTGACTGTTGGAAGAGAGTATGCTGGGCTAGAAGGACTTTTGATCTGACCTAGTATGACCGTCCTTATGTTCTTATGATTCTGACAGGGAAAATTCTGAACAACTGGCCTGAGATCCCCAAAGCCATTTTGGACACCTGTGACAGAGTGCTAGGTATGAAACCCTGAGTCAGCTCTCTGGTCACAGCAGCTTCAATCACGCATAGAAGATTGGAGCTGACGAGGGAGACCTGTGCCTAATTTGTGGAAAGGGCAGGGCAGAAAGGCTAATTGAGCCATTAGCCAGAGCCCACAAACAGGCACAGGAAGGCTGTGAAAAGGGGGAAAGCAGGCAGTGAGAGAAGTTGTCATTGTCCCCCTGCTTGTAAAGCCACTAAGTATGCTGTGAAGGTAGTAGGACTCAATTATAATTAAACTGCACAGGACGTTGAGCCAGCACAAGGGTCTCTGTATGGTTTATTGACTGAGACAGAAGCAGGACTGAGGAGGCCCTATTACAACACCCCTGAGAGACCATGGAAAACCAACAGATTACTACAGCTCTGCTACCTTTTGGAGTTACAGACTCTGATTTGCCTGTAATGCATTTTACCTACTTTAACCTCAATAACATTTGTTTTTCTTAACTTAACTAAAGATTTATTAGTTACTAGAGAAACTGGCTACAACATTGTCTTTGGTGTGAGCTCAAGCGTATCCAACAATTTGGGGATAAGTGACAGGCCCTTTGGGGTCAGGAGTGACCTAATATGTGGAGATTCTTGCGTTTTAATAACCTTATCTCAATTAATCCAGTTCATCTGGGAGGCAGGATGTACTGCAGAGATTAAGGTGGACCACTTCTGACTCGACGGTAAAACTAATATAGTAAGCCAGGAGTGCACAGATGTTACTGGTTTGGTGAAATCCAATTATATAATACACCACCAGTTTGGGGAGTCTGCCCTATTTTCTGACAGTCTGACCTGAGACTGACTCTCTCTCAACTTTGAGATACTCCAGACAGTGTGACAATCATGCAATTAAAGACTATTCCATAATGCCCGTGCACAAGGGAGCCGAATTAAAGCTGCACAGGCAAACTTATTCTGAAATTTCCTAATGGTTGAGAGCTTGACTTTGCAAACTTAATGCTTTGCAACATAGTTTTTTGTCTATAATAATAATTATATCTTGATAAGGTTGTAGGGTAAAAATAACTTAGGATGTATAATCAGAAAAATCAAGCAGCTACAGTAAGCGGAAAACAAAAATTACATGATTGTAAGGTGCTCTCTCTTTGGTGCTGTGCAGTTTATAAAGCTTACAGCAACTCCAGTAATAATATATAATTTATGCATCTTAATTTTTTCTTTTATGGTGTAATTCACATCTATACACAGTTCAAATGAAGGTGTTTTACACAAGAAACTCTAGAGGGATCAAAGAGAAAGGAAATAAATCTACAATTTGTAGGCAAGTTGCATAATCACGGATTCTGCATCGCTTCCCATAGTCTGCCTCTGATCTCTCCTCATCCTTGTGCTGATTTATGGGAGATAAATGCAGACCCTCTCTGTGTTAATATTCCAGTGGCAACTCCACCAAGGGATTTTTGTTGGAGAATTTTACAACAGCCATCAACAGAAGGGGTGAATTTCATCATTAATCTAATGGATGGGGGCAATACCAAAAATAGAAAGCTTCAAGAGTTTCTATTCAAAAGTTGTACACTTGAGTTAAAATGGTTCACCCCAATTCTAATCTGAAAGGAAATAATTTAGCCCTTGCAATTATACACAATTATTTATTATAAAAGTGGATATGCCAGAAAAAAAATATACAATGTCACTGAATCCAGCACCTGCAGTTTGTGACATTTCCAATTTTAAGAGTGTGAAATTCAGTGTCTATTTTGCATTGCTTTGTTTATCAGCACCAATGGCATGACTTGTAATTTTTAAAAGGTTTGATGAAATGTAAAGAAAAGTTTTGCAAGAGATGTTCCAAGGCATTAGTAGAAGTTAGTCACCTAACACCTGGGGACTTTCAATGGTGGATAGGTGCCTGACTGCCATTTGTGCCTGTGGAAAATCTCCCTTTTTCTCTTTTAGTTCCTGTTTATTCACCTTCCTCATTTCTGTGAGCTGGCTGACTTCTTTCCATGGATGAAGAATATGAAATAGAGCTGCGTGACTATTAGCATTACCATAAATAGCCATATTAAAAGTTTAATTCCTTTTACCCATGTCCACATCCTTTTTTCTATTTGCTTTTCATGAACATTATAGTGAACAGAGTTACTGTCAAAATTTCCAGTCCCTTACGTGGGTTCATCCTGCCAAGGGCATTATTTGGGTCATAGTTCTCAACTATCAATTGGGTTTGATACTGATGGGTACTATATACCTTCTACTCTTGCTGAACCGCTATGGGACTTCAAAGTATTCTATGAATCTTGGATTTAGACCCTTAAATATATGGATCCAGTATTGTTTCTTGGATTTTTTTTTTTTTTAAAAAAACTATTCACCATGGGCAAAATCCTGGTTCTTTTGAAATCTGTGGGACCAAAACTGGCCCCACTCAATTAAAGCTCCATGGATTTATACAATCTGACACTCTGGGCCTCTGTACTTTTACTTTGAAAATACAAATAGAAAAATCTTCAGTAAAATGCATATGATTGAAAAGCCATCTGCAATATTGCATTATTTTATACAACATTGGTGATTTATAATGTATCAAAGGGACAATGAGGCAGTTTAAAAAGTCAAGGAGGCTGAGTGTACATTCAAAAGGACAACATAAGGACGACAAATATGTTAACATTTCAGAATCCTGTACTTGTGTGAGTTGTTTAAATGCAGTATCACTGAACAATGCCAGAAAACAGCTAGCCTTGTGCCTCTTGCTTGCTCCACAAAATACAGAAAATCTCAAGCAATTTGTATATGGCAGAGCAGAAATAGTAATCACTGTCTTTTTAAATATTGATAGTGCCAGCAAAACTGCATGTGGCCTCTTCTGAATGCAAAACACAACAGAGGTACAAAAGGGTACAAAGGTGAACTGAAAAGCTCTTGTAAAAAATAATTAAGATCCCAGAGCCTGATAAACTGTGGGTTTAATTCAGCCTTGGACTATGCCAGTTTCTGACAGCATAACCCAGGGTGCAGGACTTCCAGTAATGGAGAGTCCCTGATGTGAGCAATGTGCCTTCAATCTCTGGCTTGCCACTGAGCCTGCGGCTGATCAGCATAGCATAAAAGAAAGCAATGCTGGATGGGGAGGGACAAGCCAATCCAGCAGGGAAATGTAGTGATTCAGCATATTCCTCCAGCAATTTCCACCAGAGTTCCTGTGGTGATCTAGCTGCAATTTAAAACTGCCTTCCTCAATCAGGATGCCTAGAGGAGAAAGGCAATGCAAACTATCTCCCTTGTGGCATAGGAAATCTCTGAGGTACACTGGGGTGCAATTTGCAGGGTCTCCAATCCAGCACAGGAGATTCAAACCCTATGGATAACCAGACAAATAAGCACATTTACATTTGAAAAGAAAATATCTGAAAAGTAGTTCCTCACTGTGGAGAAGTGCAAGGTAATAGCCACAATCATTTGAACTACTCATGCATGTCCTAAATTAACCATAATTACTGAGGAAAAGACCTGGGGACCCATTATGGGCAGCTAAATGAAAATCTGTGGTCATCGTGTGAAAGAGGCAAATAAAACATTAAGGTAAATGTTAAATGAGATGGAAAATTAATTTGAAAATATTATAATGCTGTTATGAAAGTTAATATTCACCTCTCTATATTCAGTTCTGGCCAGTGTAGATCAGAAATAGAAGGTGGTAGTTCAAAGATGGGTGCTGAAAATAAAATAGGGGCATGGAAATCTTTCCTGATGAGAAGAGATTGAAAATATTGGAACTTATTCTTTCAGACCGGAGCTTAATACTGTTGGACATGATAGAGCTATACAAAATAATAAATAGAATACAGAACCTACACTGAGTCCTTTCATTTACTTTTGGTCATAATACAAGGGACATTCAATTGGGTTTACAGTTCAAAAATTTAAACTAATAAAAGAAAACTTTTTTTAAACAATGCTTTTAACCCATGGAACTCACTGCTACAAAATACTGTGAGGCCAAGAGCTTAGTAAGGTTTTAAAATGATATTTCTATGTGTGCTATGTTATGAACATTCACATATATAATTATAATATAATATATAAGATATATGTAGAATGGTTATAAACCATCATGTTTCTGGGTATAAGGCAAATGCTAACTTCTCAGGCTTAGGAAATGTTAGTATAGCCATGTTGGTCCCAGAATATTAGAGACACAAAATGATGAGGTAATATATCTTTTATTGGACCAGTTTTGTTGGTGAAAGACACAAGCTTTCAAGCCCATACTCTGTGAGTAACAGTTCATAAACTACTGTGATATTTTATATCATACTTCCTTAATTCCTTTGTTCATGGTGAGTTGTACCTTATTTCTCAAGCAGTCCAATTCATTTCCTGGAGATTTCCCTTTCTGATCCCCCTCAGATGTGTTTTCCCATGGGAGTGGGCAATCTTGGTCATGCTCTGGAATGCAATATACATATACTTTGTTAAAAATGTATTTATGATAGGGAGTTTCTGAAATGACCCAGAGTGCAATCTGGACAGATGGATAGCTGTGTTCCCTCAATTCTCCAGTCTGGGGGTGCCTTTTATATGGCTTCACTGTGAGACCAAACAACCCTGGTCTGCTCACACAGCCTTCAGCATGTAAATCACCCCCAGCTATGCTGTATGAGTACTATAACCAGCCAGACTGCCAGGAACTACATTACAGAGCAATACCAGCAAATTCCTACTCCCAGACTTTCCCCCAGAAATGTGCACCTTCTACTGCCCAGTATCACCCTAGACAATACAAGTTCCTATAAAGTCCATCATTTCGTTATTAGAAAATGATACGCACAAATCTTGTTATCCCAAATGAAGTTTTCCAAACATTTCAATGCACACATACTGGTTTATATAAAACAATAGAACAAGTTTACTAACTACAGAATTATAGATGTTAAGTGGTTACAAATAATAAGACATAAAAGTCAGAATTAGGTTATAAAAATAAAAGGTAAAAGGCAACTAATACTTTTTTAAATAAGTTAAAGGAATTCAAAGCAAAGGTTTCTCTCACCACTTTCTTTACCAGTCTTCCTGATTGGAATCCTTTTAGCCAGGACCTCTCTCCCAGTTCAATGTTGATTTTCTTGTCCTTCAGGCATTGTTATTGCTAGGGGTAGAGGTGGAGAGGGAAGGAGGGAGGGAGAAAAGCTGGGAAGTTTGCTCCCCTTTCTTATAGCATTCCTCTTCTTTGAGAATCACCACCAGCTGGGATTCAGGTGACAAAGCATGTGAGATGGGAGCTACCAGCTGTTTTTGTTTTTAACCAAGATGTAAATTACTCACTCATACCCCTTTTCCTATCAAAGAATGGCCGCTTAACTAGGCGATAGCCCATTTGATTGTGTTGACTCCTGGCTGAGGCATCAGTTTGCCTTTTGTCTTTGAGGAACTGGTTTTCTAAACTTGGAATATATCTCAGTAATGTTACACAGTAGAATTTTATAATTTTCATTGTTGCAACACATCTTTTGCCAAGACAAAATTGATCAGCAAATTATGAGTTTTCAAATGATACCTCACAAGGCATACTTTGTACAACATCCGTTATAGTTTTATAAAAAATGTGAACAAAGGGATACACAATGTCACAGAGCTCTATCACTTGCATTTGCAATTTTTTTTGTATTGATAACAGGAGCCAAGAATTTTTAGTAGGCATGAAATGTTTATTTTTCCATATAACAGGAATATCATCATCAATCATGCAGACAAATCACAGTTCTGCTAATTATATGGCAAATGGATGAGAAGCTGCAACTTTGTTTCCTCTTATTCTTTGTTGAACATTTTAGTGATGTTGATGGTACACACTAAAGCCAGGCATAGCAAAGGTTGCTGCTGGGCAGACTTTTCTGTGCAGCACAAGCTGTCAACACCAAAGAAAACTGGTGCACACTTGGTCCAGATATTAGCATAATTAAGGAGGAGAAAGGGGACATGGAGATAACCCTACTGAACACTGCATTTAGGGCTGGACTGTGCATGGTTGGCACAATATTGAGTAGGGGATTGTGTGGAGCTGCATGGTCCAGTGGGAGCTCAAGGAGAAGCGGCATGATCCTCCCCTTTTCCTTCTCTGGGGCAATACAACTCCACACAACCCCGAAATTGTCCTTGGCCTTTAAGCAGGGTAGGGGAATGTGTGAAAAATCTTCTTGCATCCTTCTCCCCACTTGCAAACTCGTGCAAGGGTCAGGGACAATTGGGTCTTTGAAAGCTTATTCCCTTTCCCTGGATCTCTGGACCTACATGTGAATAAATGTGTTTGCATTTATATGGTTGATCATATGTACATAAATCAATTAATAAAGATATTTCTTCAGTTTCTGTACATCTCAGATCTGCCTTTAAAAGAAGATAAGGTTAATTGATAGAGTTTCAGAAAATATTATAAACTGACAGTAGCTATATATTATACTATGTAAACTGGTGAATTCCCTAAGAATCCTGAGCTAAAATAACTTTTGGCATCCCTCTAGTTATATTATTTATAGCAACTACATTAACTGGCTGTATGGAGTGGAACAATCTCTCAAAACACAGAGAATTTACAGATGTTATGTCTGCCAATGAATAATATTATTACAATGTAGACCTGAAGATCTCAATATATTTTGCAAAGGAGTTAAGGGTAGGTACTATAAGCCACATTTTATAGGCTGAGAAACTGAAGTGCAGAAGTTGACTAACTTGTCCTGCATTACACAAGTCCATGAAAGAGCCTGGACTGGAACTCATTTTTTTGACTCCCATTCTTATGCCCTATCCACAAAGCATTATTAATTCTACATTTATTTTTTACACAGCTATGAAATGTCACCTACTGTAAATATTGTGTCTTACAGGAACTAATTAAAGCAAAAAAAAATTAAGGAATGATATGGCCATTTCTTTCCTTGGTAATTATAACAATTCAAAAGTTTAATTGTATGATGAGCCACAAAATCTCTTTGAAGAGAAACTAATCTGCTATGGCATGTTTTTGCCTTGGCTGTTAAATTCCTCCCTGTAACATTTTCTGCTGAATATTCCCATGTTGTTTTTAACAAGGACCATGAGGTGTAGGAAGTATTCCCATTTCAAACATTTCACCTATTTTGCTTGACCTGGTATATGCATATCTTTATGTATGAGACTATGATACGAGAGTATGTGTTGTAGTTTAAGATATTCTACCAAAATATTTTTAATTGCCCTTTCAATTTTCCATTTCAAATCCTAGTTATATATAGAGATATGCCAATCTCATAGAGCTGGAAAGACCTTAAAAAGTCATTGAATCCAGCTCCCTGCCTAGACTAGCAGGACCAAGCACCGTACCCTGGCAGATCTTTTGCCCCAGATCCTTAATGGCCCCCTCAAGGATTGAATTCACAACCCTGGGTTTAGCAGGCTAATGCTCAAACCACTGAGCTATCCTTTCCTCCCTACTTTAGTCCTTTCAGTTTCTCTTGAAAATGGTCAACAGTAAGAATTTGTTTCTGAAGAAAAATTAATATATTTGATTATCCTATTATAATTGTTTTAGCATTCTGCCAAAAAGCTGACCTGTAGCATTATTGCTACTTGTTTTATGACTGATGTTATATGTGAAAAGCGTTTATATAATTTTATTTTTTTCGAAGATAGGAAGAACATGTGGCATGTAATGCATGGTTTTTGTTAAGCCACCCAGACATATCAGATACTTCAGGATAAAAATACGTCTGAGGGAGTTTCGGCATGTCCCTCAATGGGGACAGGATTTCATCCTGAATGTTAAAGATTATGGTTATATTTTCAGGCCTTAATAAGGAATGGCCAACCTGAGCCTGAGAAGGATCCAGAATTTACCAATGCCAAAGAGCCACAGTGATAAGTCAGCAGCTCTCCCTCCCCCTCCACACACCAAGCAACTTCCTCCTCCCACACACCAACCCCACTCCCAGCAACTCCCACACACCGCAGCCCTGCCAGTCACTGCCTCCTACTCCCTCCCTACACCAACTGATCAGCTGTTACATAACGGCACTCAAAACCAAAACAGTGTAAAACTTCAGAGCCTACAAGTTCACTCAGTCCTATTTCCAATTGCTAAGACAAACAAGTTTATTTACATTGATGGGAGATACTGCTGCCTGCTTCTTATTTCTAATGTCACCTGAAAGTGAGAAAAGGCATTTGCATGGCACTTTTGCAGCCAGCGTTGCAAGGTATTTGCATGCCAGATATCCAACCTGCTTCTGCCACCATTCCAGAGGACATGCTTCCATGCTGATAATGCTTGTTAAAAAAATAATGCATCAATTAAATTTGTGACTGTACTCCTTGGGCAGAGAATTGTATATCTCCTGCTCTGTTTCACCCGCATTCTGCATATATTTCATGTTATAGCAGTCTCAAGTGATGACCCAGCAAATGTTCATTTTAAGAACACTTTCACAGCAGATTTGACAAAACACAAAGATGGTTCTGACGTGTGATTTCTAAAAGTAGCTACAGCACACAACACAAGGTTTAAGTATCTGAAGTGCCATCCAAAATGTGAGAGGGATGAGGTGTGGAGGATGCTTTTAAAAGTCTTAAAAGAGCAACACACTATTGCAGAAACTACAGAACCCAAATCACCAAAAAAGAAAATCAACCTTCTGCTGGTGGCATCTGACTCAGATGACGAAAATGAACATGTGCCAGTCCGCACTGCTTTGGATTGTTATCAAGCAGAACCCGTCATCAGCATGGAAGCATGTCCCCTGGAATGGTGGTTGAAGCATGAAGGACATATGAATCTTTAGCACATCTGGCATATAAATATCTTACAACACCGGCTAAAAGAGTGCCATGTGAACACCTGTTATCACTTTCAGGTGACATTGTAAACAACAAGCAGACAGCATTATCTCCTGCAAATTGTAACCAACCTTGTTTGTCTGAGTGATTGGCTGAACAAGGAGGAGGACTGAGTGGACATGTAGGCTTTAAAGTTTAAATTAAAATTTATTTTTGAATGGAGGTTTTTTATATATAAATTCTACACTTGTAAATTCAACTTTCATGATAGAGATTGCACTATAGTATAGTACTTGCACTTGTATAGTACTTGAAAAATAATTTGTTTTGTTTTTTAAAGTTCAAATATTTGTAATAAAAAATATAAAGCGAGCACTGTACTCTTTGTATTCTGTTTTTTAATTTAATGTATTTGAAAATATAGTAAACATCTAAAAATATTTAAAATAAATAGTATTTTTTTGTTGTTTAGCAGCGTGATTAATCATAATTAATGTTTTTAATCATTTGACAGTCCTGTTAAAAAAAAAGATTGATGTTCAGCTTAGAAGAGAGATGACTAAGGGGTTTATAAAATCATGAGTATTATGGAGAAAGTGAATAGGGAAATGGTATTTATCCCTTCATATAACACAAGAACTGGGTGTCACCCAAATAAATTAACAGATTGCAGGATTAAAATAAACATAAGGAAGTATATGTACACAATGTACAGTCAACCTGTGAAACCACTTGATGAGATATTTTGAAGGCCAAAAGTGTAACTGGGTTCAAAAAAGAATTAGATAAGTTCATGGAGGATAGATACATCAATGCCTATTAGCCAAGATGGTCACAGACGCAATCCCATGCTCAGTGTGTCCCTAAACTTCCAACTGCCAGAAGCATCTGCTATTAGCTGTTATCAGAGACAGAATATTGGGCTAGATGGTCTGACACAGTATGGCCATTTTTATGTTCTTATTCTTCTCCTCCCTGTCTTCGGTGAAAAAAGCCAAAGAAAATGCAGCGCTCTCAGTAATTATATAACATGATATTCAGTTGTGCTGAAATATGTTTTACTTACACAGTGCTGAAGACTCAAATTTGATTTGATTAAAAATCATATTCTTATCTTGAGGGAGGAGGAAAGAGGGGAAAAAAGGGTCTGAGTCAGTGTACAAACTGACCTTGAAATTTTGGAACAGCAAGCTGTCAGATTGGCTACTTCTAGTTCTCTCTCTTCTGAGACTGTCTCACCTGTCACATGCTACCTCAACTCAATAGGCAGTTTGGAGTGCAGATGCTTACTTGGATAATTCTATCATCTGAAATGAGTGAAAATCAGGACTGTGTAATTAGCTGACACCAAGAATGAGCCACAGTGAGACTGAGGATTGAACCATTCAGTAAATTTCAGCTATTCAATACAAATTCTAGATCTCTCCCTTGTTTTAATCTTGGTATCTTATTACTGGAGAAATTTACTGTCATTTGTCTGTCATGACTGCAATTAATGCCTAAGCACCCAAATTCAATATTTGCAGGAATGCCACTGGGTAACCCACACTCTACAATTTACTAGGAAAACAATCCATCTTCTTGTCCAAAGTCACAGTACAACTCCTGCGTGCCACCAAACATTTGTTTATATTCATTCAGGAACATTTTTGGGTTGAACTTCATTCAGGCATCAAAGAAAGCCATTCATCTTAATTTATCACGTTTTAAATTGTTAACAAGTTGTATACACATTTCTTGTAAAGCCACTTATTTTTCCATCTCCTTCTAAATTACCTGATTGTTTTATGGCTCTTGGGTGAAAGATATCACCAGTCAGTTCTGGGACTCTCCTCCCTGTCTTTTTAAGCTTCCTTTGCTGTCAAAAGCAGCAACCTCAAGCATGACAAAGTGACTTACCAGCCAAAGCGCTGCCTGGTTGTTGGATGCAGTGTTGCCAGGTTTTCCCACTCTGTAGCCTCACTCACCTGCAGGTCTGTTGGTGGCCTCCTTTATCTTGTGTTCCCCCTTGATGGCCCCTTGAGGGGACCCACTCTTGGCTCCCACCTCTTGGGTGGACACCTTCATATCTCTGCCTCCAAATCAGGGGTTTATCCAGGTTGGACAGTTCCCTGCCTATACTGCAAAACTGCAAACCAGACTGCCTGAAGAGGGCAGCTTCTGTGCTTTACCTTCTCTCTGAAGGTTACAAACAGCCGTAATTGCCAACAGTTACAGGTTATCACACAGCTCTTTATAATCAATCACATGTATTTGTAAGGTAAAGTAATATGGAGGAAACATTAAAAACAATGAAAGAACCCACACACATGCTAATGAGCTTAATGGAGATCATCCCCCAACTCCAGTAATGGCTCTGATAGGAGTCAGCCCTTCAAACCACACCAAGGGGTTTTCCTTTGGTTACAAGTTGATAACTGCCTGAACTCAGAACTACCACAAGCCTGACTAGGTCAGTCTTTCCTTTACATGGCTTGTATTTTTATCTGTTCATGGAGTCTCAAGATCAATCAGGAGATAAAGGTCCTCTGTCAGGGACCAGCTTCAAAAGACTGGGTTTTTGCATAACTGGATTAAAGGAATTTGAATTAACCTTCCCCAAGAGATTCCGCAGGCAAACCATGTGACCCTGTTTGTTCCCAAAGTCCATTCTTGAGTGGCACATTCTCAATAGAGTCCTCTGAAGATCCTAACATGATGCCCTGCAGAGTTTACATACTCATATCACATCTCCCCCATAGAGCTGTGGCCCACAATAAAATATAACCTTTGCATTTAATCCAGTGCATTCCAAAGATACTAAAACTTAATTCAATAAAGTTTTTCAAGGATAATTGCAGGAAATTGCCATAGTTGTCCCCTCTGAATCAGTGCCATCTGGGTTATCATTCAGGGTTCACAGGAATCAGCTGCTTGCTGCACAGTACTCCTTTCCCGGAGCTACCTAGAAGTCTCTCCGCCTCCCAGGCCTGGCCCATTCTGAACTGGATTTCTCTCTCCTCTGATGTTTCTTCTCCAAGAACAGCATGCTTTATAAGCTACAGCAGGTGACCTGAGCCCAAAACTGCTGTTTAACTCCTTCTTGCCTGGTGTGGATTTGTATACTCTGTCACAAAAGAGATACTGGACTAATAAATTACAGAAGACATCTTGAGAAACCGACAAAAGTTCTGACCTAAAAGAGGACGATGCACAACCTCAGAGGCCTTTTGGATTTGTCTGGACATCCAGATGGTAGCAGTGGACAAAAATAAATTTTCTCCTATCACCTTACTTCTCAGATGTGGAGCAACCCACAGTGATCAAGGCTTTTTCTCTGCAGTGTCTGTCATCAACAGCTTAGCAAACAGTGTTAGAAGAAGGAGCAGTTCACCCAGAGGTGGATTTGAGTACAGGCTTCTTTACTGTGATACTTGTTCCCCTGGACTCAATTTTCCAGTAAGCACTCACTTAGTTACAGCACATTCTTTTTGTTTAAGTTAGTATGCACACACCTACATCTGTTACAATACCTCAAAAACCCCCATTAAGTAAGTAAAGCACCCATTTTGTTAGTAAACCCACCCTATTGTTCAGAATATTACATATCACACAGGCATTTTACCTTGAATATATATTGCTTTGTAACAATCTGTTGCCACAAATCTCCCTGATCAGCAATTCCCAGGGAGGGAGGAAGGGGCCATAAGCAATTCTCAGGGGAGACAGGTAGGGGGCCATAAGCCAGGGCTTGTTTATGCAGCTGGGAAAGGAAGGGGGGAGAGAGAAAATAACAGTTCTTTTACCTTTTTTCACACAAAGGCATTATTCAACAGTTACATTTTCCATGCGGGTTTCAGGGTAGCAGCCACATTAGTCTGTATCTGCAAAAAGAACAGGAGTACTTATGGCACCTGAGAGATTAACAAATTTTTTTAAGCACCTTTTCATGTTCTGTGTGTGTGTGTGTGTGTATATATATATATATATATATATATATATAGTAAGAAGATATCTATCTATCTTCCTACTATATGTTCCATTCTATGAATCCAGTGAAGTGGCCTGTAGCCCACTAAAGCTTATGCTTAAATAAATTTGTTAATCTCTAAGGTGCCACAAGTACTCCTGTTCTTTTTTCATGCAGTTGCATTCTTATTAATTCTTACAAGGAACAGGGAAGGGAAGAATCTGCAACGTATGTATTAGACAAATAAATACTGAAGAATCTGCAGCTTATGTATTGGACAAAGAAATACTGCCTACATATGCCTTTGTCCCCTAATGCCATGTTAGCACATTAGCAGCTTATTGTTGTACTTAGCCCTAAAATATTCCAACACTCCCCCACTCTCTTCAAAGAAAAGCCCAGGCGCCCCTCTTACTCACACAGTGAACAGCAGGGCATTCAGGCTGGAGCCCTGGCTCTAACAAGCCTGATACCTTGGTCCACTGATCATGCTACAAGGAGAGAGAGAAGGTAGGTCATAAAAGGGATAAGCTGCTGAATTTACAGGTATGTCTTTCAGGGAGAGACTAGGGCAGAACATAATTTCAAGCACCCCATAAATATGATTAATAATACAATGAATATGAATAATATTCCTACAACATGAGTAATATGACCAAGAAGCGAATTAGGCCTGTCTGAAGGTCACATGCTACATCAGTCCAAATACAATTAGCATGCAGTTCAGTAGCCAATTGGAAGGCATTCATTTGTTTAACTTTTTGTTTTTCTCCTGCAGTTTTTAGCTGTTATTTATTACTCCCCCCACCAAAAAAATCCAGAATTTTTCCCAATTCTTCCAGTTCTGGCTGCCCGAGACAGGAACACATTCTTTGGTTCTTATTTAAAAAGATACTAGAGAGAGAGAAAGAGAGACAGAGAGAGAGGGGGAGGGGGTACCCAAAAGGATAAATCATAAAAACTAAAAACACATTATACTAGCTGCCCATGTTTAGTACAAGGATCTGTCAGTGCTGCAACTCTGAATGAGAAATTTAAATGGAATTTTAGTGGCAATGGTTATACTGCATATATATCATGATGCAATCTTAATTATGTGTGTGGTTACTGCTGGTAATCAATGAGCCGTAAGTGCCAAATAACTGCATTACTGCTTGAAAAAATATTCCTGCCTTAATGATTATTTAAGCATTTCTATATCAGCCATCACCATAATAAGTGTTTTATCTCAGAAACTACCAGATGGCAGCTTGAAATTCATGTACTCAGCTATTAGGTTTGCATAATGCCTATTCATTTGTTTTTGTGGATTGCTTAATGTGCTGTTCATCTACTTGACATCCGGCTTCCTGATGCCCCTTTCAAGCCTTCCAGTGAGGTAGCAGAAAACTTATAAAAATCACTGGAATACTGAAGAGAAGAAAAAAATGTGAGAATTCTGAGCTACTGGAAAGAGATACTGAAGGAACACATCAGCCATCTACTGCATTGCCGGTATTAAGATTTTGCACAAATGATCACAGGTTGTGAGCAGGACATTGAACTTCTTTCATGCTCCAATTATTTCCACTGTAGGAAATATTGACTCTGAATAAACTTGAACAGCAGCAACTTTGAATGACGACCCCAGAGTACTAGTTAAGATGCAGAAAAATAAAAGAATAAGTCCTTGAATAATGAAGAATAATACCTTATGTAGTCCTGGCATAAGTAACTTGCCTCATTTCTTAGTGGGCATAATTGGGAAAGTGAATGGAAGGTTAAGTTGTAAATGGGAGCTTGACGAAGAGTATGCTGGAGTCAGGATGTTTGTGCTAACTAAGACTAGCAGCAACACCCTTATGCTAGGGCCTATGGACAAAATAAACCCAGCACGTAAAGATCAAGTTCCACATGAACAGCACATCGACAGAGCACGCTGTACAGGATTGATTCCTGCAATCCAATCTAAAAATGTATGATTTAATGTATAACAAATGCACTGTAATGTGTAAAAGTATATAAAGGAAGAGATTGTCTGTGTAACTTCAGATGTGTGGTATGCCCACCACCTACGCTTGAGTTTGAGTTGAGTTCATTCAGCATCACTTTGCTGTATGTCAAACACAGGAACCTGAATGATGAGATCCAAAACTGAACTGAGTGTTTTGGATTCCAGAGAATTAGATGAAGTGTTCTCTCAGAACTGGACCCGATGCTCTGGATAAGTAAAGTGGAAAATTTCTGAGAGAGAATCTCAACACCCTATGTAAATTCACATATCTCCCATAAGTGCGGGCTTTGAAAAAGTTAGCTTAGTTGGAACATAATCCCTCTGAGTGTTTACCAAATCAGAATATTGACATCTAAAATATTAGTAAATTATTTTAAACATGACTTTTTCTATGTAAACATATTACAAAAGTTTCTTATTCATACAGGAATTGATGTATTAATGTGTGCCCATAAGTCTCAATCCAAAGGCTATTGAAGTCGGAAATATTTCCATGCATTTCAGAGGGCTACAGATGAAGTACAGCATTGGTGCAGTTTAGTCCTTCTACAGGAAATGTCTACTGGACTATGCTCCTGGGATACCTTAACAACAGTTGTGTATGTCTGTGTTGGGAAAGGGAACATATAGTGTGCTAGACAACCAGCTGCAAACAGGAAAGGTCTCTGTCTTTCCTGACAAAAAAGAAGTTCTGAAAATGTACAAAATACCATACTGCAGATGAGGACAAGTGGAAATAGGAAGTAATGATGATCAAGACAGCAGGTAACTGTATCTTGTATACCCTTAACATATACCACAGTTTATATCCAGCATCTTGTATATGATGTTCAATGTTGCAGGTTTTATGTGTAAAAACAATATATTAGAATTAATTAAGTCCTCCTAATTTTTTAGCATCCACGATTCCTTTTAATCTGGAGCTCACTGCTAATGGTGCAGGGTGTGGGGAATAATATACTGAATAATGTAGCGGCTGCAGCATCTCAAAACATCCCTCAGGGAAAGCATGGCTATCTGTTAGGGGAGCACAAAGCAGGAAATACAAGGGGCAGCAAGCTACCAAGAAGAGGAAAAATAAAACCATGGGGACAAGAGTGAAAGAGAAAGGGTAAGACTCTGAAGTGTAGTTTGTTTTAGTCATTACTTATCAGCTCCATAGCTACAAACTATGGAGAATTAGAAAAGTGTGATACCCAATTTTGGAGTTACTTAAAAAAGGTTGCTGTGGGCTTTAGATGGGAACTGTTTCTGGAAATTTAAACCAGAATGTTCAGGCTTGAAAATATTAGTCTATTTAAACTACAATTTTGCAATTAGATTTTACCTACCTGTTGAGCTGCAATGGAATAAAAAGTAGTTTCCAGTCACTTGCTCCAATGCAATGCATGACTACAATCACTAATGATTAGTTTAGAATACCCCATAGTTATGGTATCAAGTTGCATGTTATTTTGCAACTCGTGGTTGCCCAGGTAGTGGAGATGTTGGGACATTATCTGCAATTTTTAAATTCTGCTGTATAATTTCCTTTTTTAATTTTCTGTATCATACATTCTGGGCCTGATTATATTCTCACAAACTAATACAATGAGTAATAGTTCTGATTAATTCAGTAGAATTACACTATTGTAAAACCAGTGAGAGAGCAGAATTAGTCATATTTCAGAACACAGTTCCTATCCAAGGCAGAAGAAAATATAATTCCACTTTTCTGTTAATACTAGGACATGTTTTGTACTTTATTTCTAACTAGGACTGTAAAGTGATTAAAAAAATTAATCGTGATTAACCATGCAATTAAAAAAAAATTGAGATTAACTACACAATGAATGGTGCTGTTAAACAATAATAGAATACCATTTAAAACTGTGATTAATTGCAATTAATATTTTAATCACATTTAATTTTTTGATCATGTGATTAATCAACAGCCCTATTTCAAATGTTTACTTTGTATTAATTTTTTAATCTTTTCTTTCAGTCTGGAAATGACATATAACATTATCTGAGATGTAACTAATGAATTTAAATACAAACTCACAAATACAACACTTTGTAATAACCAGTGTCATCCCTAACAGTTGTTCAGGCTCAAAAGCTGGAGTCAAGTTATTCTTCTTTACTGCATCCAGCTGAGGAACTAGTCACTCAGATATCATTACTGGCCACGAAGAAGCAGGCTTTGATGGCTGAGGTGCTCAGATGGACCAGGGAAAATCATATTCTGAGTAGCTATGTAGGAGAGCAGATCAAACATTTGAAGCAAAAACTTAACACAGTAAATCTAAAATAGACCCTCGATTTTCCAGTATGAACACTACGGTAGACTCTTGTTTGTCTGGAATGAATTGGAGAAGAAATTGGCTATGGAGCAGTCAGTCATGGACTTCAGAATGGCAGGCCTAAAGAACTCACTTAATTTGCTTCAGTTGTCCCACAGCAAGAGACCAAACTTCTGCTAGAGAGGTGGAACAGCTGCACAAGGAGATAGATATGGCTCCTTCAAGAGTCTTTTCCAATTTGTGACCACATACAGGATAACTATTTACCATCTGAGTGCCTCCCCACTATCATGGATATCAGCTCCACTGGGGCTACCACACAGCATCCAATTCTGTACTGGCACTGACACTATTGTCATCCACGAGAGTCAATTCCACAACCACAACAATGCAGGCCACACAATCCACTCTTGTGGCTACTGTATACATATCAACACCAAGGCCATCATCAGTTAGCAACTCACCTGTGCTGTCCAGTTCTGTGACTGATGATCATCTTCCTACATTCCTTCCTACTAAGCCATCTGGGAAATCCTATAATTCCCCAGTAGCTGATCTTCACAAAAATGAATTGGAATACATTAGCTCAGAGCTGGATGACAAATTATTACAGCAGGCAAAGGGAAGTTTAGCATCTTATGATCTGGAGATTTTTAAGCATAGTGTGCCTGATGCCTACTATGCACACTGGTGGAGGGAAGATAATGTTGGTGGCACCTGGCACGGGGCTGAGAACTTAGAGGAGGTGGCATTAGCAGCAGTCAGGAGGCACGTCTCTGTCTTTATACAAGCCAATTACAAACATGTGAAAATTAAAATTAATTACTTTATGTGCAGCAAAAAGGCCATTGTGATTCTTTTTGACAGAAAATATTCTGTTTAAATAGCTCCACGGTATGAAGCCTTTGAAACACCTCCTACAGCTCACAGCTGAGATAAGAACTAGAGAGCTCAGTCCACAGGAACAGCAGATTTAGTGGCAGTCCTTTGTTTTTTCATAGAAATCGGTTATTTTTCTGGTTTATTATGAGAGCTATCTCCTGCTACCCACTTAAGAGTGTGTGGTCAAGGTCCTCATTTGAAAACTGCTTAAACAATACATTTCCTAAACAATGTTGCCTCTGTGATTGCTTGTAAAGCACACTATGTCAATGGCACTGCATGGAAATTCTGGGGACTGTATAGTTCAATAAAAGCACTCTGTACATTAGCTGCAGATTGGCTTTCAGCCATGAACACAGTTAAGGGTTTGTGAAACTCAGGTTCTATGATCCGGGGCAGGGTAAGGTTCATCTCTATGTTCTGTATAGCTCTGAGAATGCTCTTGGGGCTCAAATGCCATTACATGTTATTATGGAGCTTCCTTTAGAGAGCAGAAACATCTTAGATTGCCAAAGAGCTCTCACGCTGTGACCTGAGCATTTCCATCCCTATCCCGCTCCTTTTGGTTCCCGGTACCAGTGGTGAAAAATCAGCATTACCTTAACTGGGCCATTAAACTTGAGAGGAGAGATTGTGGTGGATCAAGACACTCAAAGAATAGCACAGATTTTTTGTAGGCCTGCTGAACCAAGACTTTAGTAGGTCTATCACCATTCAGTTCTGCTTGCATTGTGGTAGCCATAACAATTAGATCATCCATTAACACAGTGGCGCATCAATCAAACAATTGTTGTTTTGAGCAGTCATGTACTGTCAGAGGGGCCACTTCTCTGAAAGGCCACTAAGTTTAAAGCTCATTCACACAAAGAAATAAGTGACTACAATGTTAAACAAAGAAATCACTGTCATATTTTTGTTTATATGTTAAAAATGTAACCAGACCAGAGGACCATTGCAATTATCCAGACTGGTGAGTTTTAGTAACCATTACTCAGCCAACTATGTCTACAGCAGTGGTTCTCAGCTGAGGGTCTGTGGCGCCAGAGGGCCACAAGCCCTTTCAGGGGGGCCGCAGTACCCAGCGGCTGAAATGCAGAGCCCAAGCCCTGGGACCCCGTCATGGGGCTGAAATCCTGAGCCATGAAGTCCCTCAACATGGGGCTGAAACCCCAGCCCTAACACCCCCACTGTGGGTCTGAAACCTTAAGCACTGTGTTGCTCCCCCCCGCACAGGCCCAGAGCAGGGCAGTCCCAGGGGCAGCTCCACCCACACTCCTGCCTCCTCTTTCCTCCCCTGAGGCCCACCCTCTGGCCAGGCCAGAGGCGGGAAACCAGAGTTGGGAAGTGTGGGCAGCTGCTGCTCTGGCTGGTGTCATGGAACAGGCAGCCACAGCATTCCCCCATCTACTGCTGGTGCTCAGGGTTGTGGCTGCTCACACAGGTGGTAAGACTGCCCAGGCCGGGGGGCCCGGCTTTGTGGCCAGCAGAGCCCTTGGGGAGCAGCGACCACAGAGGAGCCATCCTGGCACACAGCCCCTAGCTACCCTCTGCCTGGACCCTGAGCTACTGCCCTGCTTGCACATAGCCACTAGCTACCCTCTGCCTGGACCCTGAGCAGTTTTAAACTTTTTGAGCTGAACCCCCACCACACAGCTGGGTGGCCTGCTGAGGTAACTCAGGGGATGGAGGTGATGCTGCCTTCCTGGACCTTGCTGTGCGAGCTCCTGCCCCGCAAATAGAAGTCAAAACTACACCTATGCCGTAGGGCCCAACCGCAGCCTGGAGCCCTGAGTCCTCCCCACACACACACAATGGGCCCTGGAGTTTTTACAGCATGTTGAGGGAGGGGCTCAGAAAGAAAAAGGTTGAGAACCCCTGTTCTACACCATATATGACTATTGTGCAAGCCTCATTATCAATATCATTGCTGACACCTATGTACTAAAGTTACAGCATACTTGTGGAACATTGTGTTACCATATCCTTTAAAATAAAACAACCAGGGTAAGGAACTGAACAACACTGAACCAAACTTTTTTCAGTTAGTTTTAGCTCAGTTTTTGAACCTAGATGGCTTGCTTATCATGCTGATGCTGCATGTTGTAGACATGCCCTTGTAACATTTCCATTTGGTTCATTCAAGCTTTAATTATCAGTCTGTGGAAGAGACTGAGGCCTGAATGTACAAAACATGAGTTAGGCGCCTAAGTCTGTTTCTGCCTGTGAGCATGCACACTACTGTATCTCTCTAGGTGTTTGGGAGCCTGCCTCCCAAAGTGATTCCCAAAGACTTGTCACATAAAAAACCCCAATGAAAATCAGCACCTCAAATCACACCCTTAAAGAAATGAAAAGCCAGTGCAGTCTCTTGGCCACAGGTATCACACGGTAAATTCCCTGCAGGAAATACCTCTAAGGAATTCAGCTGCCAATCTGTTATAATTGAACTTCCAAATGGTAGTCAGGTGTAGTCCTAAGAGGGGCCACTGCAGTAATTCAGTCAGGCATTATGCAGTACCTTTGACATTAGTTTCTTAAAGCCACAGCATCCGTACAAAACACTATATCATGGCTGGTGTCTGGTAAAACAGCATCAGGCAAATACACAGCAAAGTTCAACTCAGCCTCTCATAGATTAACTGAGGAAAGATTTTACCTGTGTATCATGTTTTTTATCAGACTCAATCAATTCTGTAAACCCAGGCTTATGCTTGGCTCAAACATTTCTTGGAGCCTGGACTTCCCATTAGTCCTCTCAAGTTTACATGGTTGGTTCACAATTTGTAGGCTCAGCAGAATAATATTTTTTACCACATTTTGCTTTCTGACAGATTCTCTTAAAGCTCCATCTCCTGGATTAGCGCTACATGCTGAGTACTGATGTCTGGCAGTAGCACTGCTGGAGAAGTTTCACCAGTGTTTGTAAACTTCTATCCTCTCAATTTCAGGGCACATGGCAGATCCCTGAATTAAATGGGGGAACCACCTGCATCTCCCATAACTGCTCCAGGAATCTAAAAGAGACCAGAGTGAACATGCTTCACCAGATACTTGATAATTTACAAAGATTTTACTTCAGAAGGCTGAATTAAAACAGTGCCTCACTTTAAACATATGAATAGTTCCACAGTGCTCAATGGGATTATTCCTGTGCTTAAAACTAAGCATATGCTTAAATACTTTGCTGAATTGGGGCCTTTAATGGAGACAAGCCACAGGTAGGAAATATCCCATGGTTTGTAAGAGTGCATCACTAGTGTGCTTCTCCTCTCAGGAGTCCAGAAGAATGAACTCCACATAATTATATCAATTTTCAAACAAACAGATGTGGTTCACAAGGTCACCTGTATAAATCATGCTGATACGCAATTCAAAAAACCCACCAACATGACAGCAACCACAAGCTAAGTTGCAATCGAGGCACCATCCTAGCTCATATTCAACTGTTATGCGCATGCTGCCCCTTGCTTGAAGCTAGGATGCCCACAGGTACTTGATTGCTACCCAGTAGATACTAAGTTCAACATCTTTCATAATATTGGCAGAACTGAGAGGTATGCAAGCAGTAAGAGGAAAGAATACATCTCTCCCGTGAATGCTGTATGTGCATGGGCCTATGTACATGTGTGTTGACTATTCTACCTTGGGGCATCCAAGAGCATGACTGTCATCCAGAAACTCCATCTGGTTCAAAAGGTGGTAGCCTGTCTGTAGACAGGGCAGACCAATGTGGGCACATCACACTAGTTGCAAACACTGGAACTATTTCATGAGCCGACTCCTTAATTTTTAAAGCCATTCTAGAGTTGAGATGTCTGAGAGAGAGCCTCTTGTAGGGTGACCAGACAGCAAGGGTGAAAAATCGGGATGGGGTGGGGGGAGGAGAGGGCTAATAGGTTTCTATATAAAAAAAAAAGCTTCAGATATCAGGATTGTCCCTATAAATCGGGGCATCTGGTCACCCTAATCTCTTGCTGTATGGCTAGTCACTGCAGCTGCATCTGGGGAAAATGAGGCCAAGCGGCCTAGCAGGATCCAGGGCCAGGGGCTCTCAGCTGACAGCCACAGTTGGGTTAATCACTACTTGCAGAAATCAGGCTAAACCTTGCCATCTTTACACCTTGAGGCAAGACAGTTGTACAGCACATGAAAGCTTTCCCCTTAGAACTGAATTGTGGAATGGCCCCAACTGTTTTATTCTAAAAAATAAATGAGATAACTGTGTTGTCTTGTGTAGGAGAGAGAAAGGGAGCTTTTCTACTTTTCCCCAAAGGAACTGGTGTCCAATATCTATGTAACAGTGTATGAATTTTGAAGAGTGCTAACAAGAATCCTTTTGAATATTCAGCAGGTTGAAAATTTGCAAGAATCTGTTGATTCTGAAGGCCTTGGTTTGAGTGCCCAACTCTAGATAGAAGAAAGGAGCTGGTTTTCAGAAAGTGCTAAGCTTCTACTCTCTGAAAATTAGGCCCCTTTTTCAAGTTGGGCACCGAAAAATGAAGGCAACCAAAATCACTATTCACTTTTGACAATCTTGGTCCTGGTTCTTCTGTAATGAAGTTTGACACAGCTGGTATTTTTCTGGAATTCAAGGCACTCAACAAACACAAAGCAAATTAACACTAATCTATAGACAAAATATAGAAACACACTCAGCTGTCTCACAGTGAACTCAAGTGAATGATCTAAAGTTATTCATTTAAGGTAAGGGAGTAGAAATGCAGATTTAATCCACCACTGCCACCTGATTTTGCTTCAACAACCCTTTTTAATAGATCATTCTCCAGCTGAGATTTTTCTGTGAAAATGCCTTCTGCTGCTCTTTACATTTGGTATATTTCTATTACTGCATACCCAGTGAGCCAGTTACAATAATTTCAGTTGACATTTGTGTCATGTAAGATTTTATATACTTCATTCAAATCCTCTTTTTTGTTAGGTTATGAACATTAATACTTTAGCCTGCCTCCCTCAGTCATACCTATTCAATCTAGCAACCAACTTTTATCTTTCCATGCCTTATATTTAGAAAAATGTCCATGTAAATTAATCAGGCCCAACCCTATAAACCTGATACCTGTAAGGTCCTGAATACCCTGATTTCCCATTAACTTGGAGTTGAAGGTGCTTGACACCTTATAGGAGATACTCATCTTCTAAGGACTGGGACATTTATCATCTGTAGGTTATTAAGATAGACCACAATAAAACCTTTGTCTCCACATTTTAATATGCTTTAAGTAGTTTTTCTAATAAAAAACATATCCTACTTCTCAGTCATCCTTATTTTTACTGCATATATTTGTACTGTCAGCAATTCTCAGTTTGTTTCAGTCTGTTTTTAACTTTCACTGTTATTTTATATTTATCAGTATAATTTCATTTCTAACATTAGCTTGTTTAAAAGAAATCCATAGCCTCATGAATTAAATGAATTGCTTGCTGTATGTTCACTATTATTTCAATTACAGTTTGCATCATAGTACATATAATTAGTTTATGGTTGGTCCCTGGGTGTAAGTTATTTATGTAGATTTGAAAATGCAATGGTCTGAGCAATGATTTCTAAGGGCCTTACCTGATTCTTAGCCCCAATTTATCTAACTCTCCTAGCAAATATAGTCTGTTTCCTCTTATTATAATGCCCCTATGCGTATCAAGAATGATCCATTTTAGGGCACATTATGAAAAAAAATCTATAAATACACATTTGAAAATTCAAATAATCTTCAATATAATGGGATTGGGAGACTAAGAGACTGAGTTACTCTAAGAAGGAAGATAAGAGCTAAGTGTGGCTTATCTAGTATATACTAAGAATGGGATTCACTAAACTCTACACATATTTTAATCTGAAAAAAAAGGCTTAAATAAAATGCTGAGCTTAAGAGTTTGATCTTATGTTCAAGGTCCTACAGCACCTCAGTGCATGCTGTCAGCCAACTTGGACAATGGTTCACTACTGTCTGAGGGGAGAGTCCCCCCTAATGAATCATTAATACTTTCTGTAGCATTTAGGAAATTACCTACAGAGGTGATCAGTCACAGCCTTGCTTGTCTTATGAGAGCACAGCCCAAGGATCAGCTATGAGAGTCTGACACATTGTGAGAAGGTGTTTGATAGTAGGAATACAGACATAGGTGCTGAAACTGGGGATGTGGGTGTGCTCCCACACCTCTTGGCTGGAAGTGTTTCTCATTATAATAGAGTTTACAGTTTTATTCAATGGCTCTCAGAACCCCTTCCACACAAATTGTTCCAGCACTCCAAATACAGATATTTGATGCAAGCAGACATATCTCTGTCAAAAGACGGTCTACAGTAATGGATGGAAGCAATGGGCTGGGATGTTTTAGTTGGGGATTGGTCCTGTTTTGATCAGGGGGGATGGACTAGATGACCTTCTGAGGTCTCTTCCAACCCCGATATTCTGTGATTCTATGTATGCTCCACGCTCAAAGCTTGTAGAAGGCTGGGGCAAGGAAACCCATTGTGACTTTTTTTCCTTACATATTTATGGTGTCAATATGAATTGAGGTGAATTGAGGTGCAAGGCATAACCCTGCTCCCATGTTACATGCCATTTAAAGAGCAACTAGAGGCAGATCTTATTTGGGGCTATGGCAGCTTGGATGTACCAGCACCAAGCTCCAGAACTCTCACCAGGAGTCAAGCTTAGCAAGGTTGTTTGGTCAGGTCCGATTGATTGAATATTAGAGGTTAAATTGGACAAGATTATGGTGTCTTGGGGAACTGATATGTTTTCTTTGGAGGCGATTATGTTGTTGTCCAAGATCAAGACTTTCATTGAAAAAGAACACAGACCCCTTAGATCAGGCCTGCACAACATGCAGCCCGGGGGCCACATTCGGCCCGCATGGGCTCACGGTGCGACCCGCGGGGGGTGAGTAGGGGTGGGGCAAGCAAAGTGGTAGGGTAAGGGGAAGCGGATGGGGGAGGGGCGAGGGCGAGGCTCTTCGGCCCGCAGCTAGTTTTTTGCAGTAATATGGCCCTCACTGCTTTCCGAGTTGTGCAAGACTGCTTTAGATAGTACTATCCTGATAGTAGTAAATATAGCCTTCAAAATGTGAAATGAGTGAAAAAAAGAGGTGCTGTGATGTCTGACAAAAGCCAGAAAGCTCTGTGAGGTCTGAACTGTCCTTTCACTGCAAACAGGTATGAACTCTGATAACTGAATCATCCACATTAGTAGCTATCTCATGACAGAGCAGAGACGGAAGAAAGAACAGGGACAATGCTCAGCTGACCCAGAGAATGCTGGAAAGAAAAGGGATGATCGTAAGAGGAAGAGTGACAACATATACAGAACAGTGAGCAATTTTAGCATCTCAGGTGGGTGGGGCTTAGTATGAGAGTAGGTCTTTGTTTCTGCATGCACTTTAGGAGAGTGGCACTCCCACCAAGCCTTGCGGATGGAGGACAGTTGGAGTATGAACCTAACTGGCAAAGGCCAGGTTGTGTATATTGATTTTAGAATGATCTGTGCAGATACTACTTTAAAAGAAAGGTCTGGGTATGGGCAGGAGGGAGGGAGAAAGGACAAACAGTGGCTCTAAGGGGTAAAGCATACCTGAGGTCTGACTTAACAGTTTTGAGGGATCATATACTGATCTTGCCTTTTTAATACTGTATTTGAACATAAGAATGGCTTACTGGATCAGACCAATGGTCTGTGTTGCCCAGTGCTCTGTGTTCCACCAGTGACTAGTGCCAGATGCTTCAGAGGAAATGAACAAAACGGGGCAATTTTGAGTGATCTATCCCCTGTCATCCAGTCCCAGCTTCTTGCAGTTGGAGATCTAGGGAAACCGGAGCACAGAGTTGCATCCCTGACCACCCTGGCTAATAGCCATTGATGGTCTTATAGTCCATGAACTTATCTAATTCTTTTTTGAACTCCATTATTCTTCTGACCTTCACAAAATCCCATGACAATCAGTTCCCCAGCTTGACTTCATTGTATGAAGAAGAACTTTCTTTTGTTTGTTTTAAACCTGTGTTTTAAATCATATGGCATATGGACAGACCATCTTATTCATTTATTCCAATAAACCCAGAAATTCTGTTAGATTTTCCATTTGAACAATGTGTTATTTCCCAGCAGATTACTACTACCTAATAGGTAGCAGTTTTCCCGAGGCATGGCTTTTTAAAATAATTTGTAAGAATTACAGTTTCCTGGATTAATTTTATCTCACTTTTGAACAACATAAGAAGGTATTAGGACTAGTAATGAATAAGACGACACATGTTATAACCTGACATATATAGACAACACATTCATACACAGTTACTTGTTCTGTCTAGCTACCAGTTGTTTACTGAATCTGACGGTGGAAAGGAAGGCACGATAACTCCTTTGTAGAGTTCTACTGGAAGCATTGTAATTGAGAAGGTTCCTGTAAATGCTGCACATTTTTTTAAACCAAACACCCCCCAACCTCCTTTTTCATATGAAATGAAACAATTATTCATAGATCAGATTCAAGGAGGATACATTAGCCATTTCCAAGGGAGAAAACCTCCTGCCAGTGCTAAGAGCAGCTTTCAAATGTGTTAACAGAGGAGTCCTAGGAGGATTGCATGGCCTCAAGGGAGACAGGTCTTCATAAATATGGCCCTTTTGAAAGCCAGATACACACAAAGATACATCATTGAAAGCTTTTCTTGCATTAATACAAAATTTTCATGAGCAGAATCTTTTATAATATTTTGAAAACTTTTAAAAAGGGGGCCTCCAATGTCCTCAAGATGTTTGGATGAGAACCCTTGCCTGATATCATAATACAGTACCTACAGAGAAGACTTCATCACTATATCCCTTTTAGTCTCCAAGTGTCAGGACAGCTATTGAAGTAGGGGAAGGAAGGATGAGGGGAATGAAACGACAATATTGTGGAAATCAGCTCTTTATGTTGACATAAAAATGAACACAGATGTAACTACTAACTACTAGGAAGATGTGGATGCCTTCCAAGAGGATATGTAGGAGAAGCAGTTATATATAGTGGAAAAACAGCAGTCTGATAAAGTTCAGAGGCGGCAACTCGCTGAACTGTGAGACATCAATAACTTACTCAGAAAAAGCCCTCCTTGGTCTCGTCCCATAGCAGCCACAGTACACAAGGTTTAAACCCTCTGACAGTTAGTGATAATAAATAAATAACAATGAATGAAAATGTTAAATTATTTGTATTGTGGTAGTTCTTAGGACCCCAGTCAAGGGTCAGGTCCCAATATTCTAGGCACTGAACATAAATAATAATAAATAATAGTAATAATTAATAAAAGACTGTCTCTAGCCAGAGAGTTCACAGTGTTCATGACAGACAGGATGCAACAGGAGGACAAAAGGTATGTCTACAGTTGAGCAAGGAAGCATGATTTCCACTTGCGTAGATGTGTCTGCGTTAGCTCTGCTCAAGCTACCACGCTGGGTCTGTGGCTGCATGGTGAGCCACTTGGGCTAGCTAACCCAAATACAATCCTGCCCAACCCCTTGTGGACAAAATCAGGTTGCCAGCCCAAGCTGCTGCCTGTAATGCCTCAGCCAGATGGCTATTTGTACGCGCTAGCTTGAGCAGAGCTAGTGTGGATATGTCTAGTCGAGCTGGGAATCACACCTCCCAGCTCACATGCAGATATACCCAAAGACAAAAGAGTGGGGAAGGGTAGAAAACTGAGGTAATAAAGTGAAGGGAGTTAAGCAGAAAAGCAGCTGTCACAGCTTGCCAAGGCCAATATAGGTAGCAGTGATTTCTAGGCCTCATGGCAGATGTGTGGTTTGAGGAGGCATTTAAAAGAGGACAAGATGTCAGCTTTATGGGTATTGTGGAGGAGTCCTGCTTATGAATGAGGGCAGCATGTGAGGAAGTGTGGAGTATGTGACATTTTGTCAAGGTGATCCCACCCACAATGTTATCAGTTCTCTCAAAGATGTGATCAAGGAGAAAACATTCTTCCACACTGAGAGAGAAAAAATAGAATGGGAAATGTCACCCCTCAGAACTGAACATGTCAAAGAATAGCTGGAGCAATGTCGGTGAGACTATATTTCAGTGCAAATATTCTGGGTTTAGTTTAGACTTAAGCTTTTCTTATATGGTCACAGAGAACATTTAATTGTAATATTCTGCCAAGGAAAAACATGCCTGAAAGTCAGGAGAAAAGAAGAAAGTAATTCAGGTGGCACGTTGGATGGTCATAGAACTGTAGTAAACTATTGGTGATAATATAAGGAAGACAAGTCAATATATATCAAAATAAACCAATTTTAAATGATTACTCTCTTCTTTGTGATTCATTTGTATAGCACTGTTTGCAAGTCTGTTACAGACTTTTAAGAAGATAATGCCCATGCTCACAAACAGTTTACAGTCTAAGCCCCTGATTCTGCAATCAGACCTGTTAGTGTAAACTCCTTTGCCCCTACGGAGGTCCATTTGCTCTCTGTGGGTACATGGGTCTCCAGTAGTGATCTAACTGCAGGATCAGGGCCTTAGGAGACAATAAGAAAATATGAGAAACTGGGACTAAAAGCACTGTTAGCAAATAAGGACATTTGGCAGGCATCTTGACAGACTCACGATTTTACTTTGGAATTTTAAAAAGATTGTACATTGTTTAGTTTAATGTTCCTCAGAAGGGATGTGTGTTGAAATGAACTGAAATTGTAATACAAGTGGATACACAGTAAACAGTTCAAGAGAGATTCAAAAATCGCCCTCATGGAAGTAAAAGATAAAAATTAACAGTAAACAACATGTAATGGACTACATTAGCAGACGAACTTATTTTTTTTTGGGTGTCACCTAATATCACCTTTATCCCTCAATAAGAATTAAGTCTAGATTAAAGTTCACCTTAGTACTCCCCAGCATGGAACTAATAGATTTTTGCTGCTGAATTACGTTGAAATTATCAGAATTAGTTGGGACTCCCGCTTTGCCCTTTGGAAACAGTAATACTACATTTCAGTGGACTTTTGTGACATACTCACTGAGACGGCACAAGGACAGGTTGATGAGCAATGTAGTCTGCTCCTGGGCTTTAATGTTCCAAGTATACAATGAACAGTATACACTGCCAGTTAGAACATGCAATATGAAATATTTTACAACCGTAAAAAACCTCTTTCCCCCCTGCTCCCACTAAAGAGTATTATTCTGTGATTCATCAAAAAGCAACAATAAAATTATTCAGTTGCTGCTGCACAATTTGTCTTTAAATCTTTTCAGGCCTTCAGGTTTAAAAGTTAATGCACAGCAGTTGTAGCATTTCACTATTATAAACTGTATTAACATGATTTCTTTCTGCAAAGGTCAGAGAGAGGTCAGTTTTACAAACGAAGGTCTTTGTGGATTAATTGCAAAAGCTTCTGTCGCTGTCCTCTATTTAATTGGACAGAATTGTGCTTTACAGAAAGTGTTTAATTTCCTGAGTGGTGTTTTTTCCCCTCTATTTGTGCCTTCATGACAGAACTTCACTCTCTACTGTTGCTGGAATACAAGGAATTCCTTGTGCTGAGTGAAGTTTACATTTAATTTGAAGCAGCACTCAAGCATTACTTTTTTTATACAAAAATAGCACATTTCAGTTGCGTGTAACTGTCACCAATATTTATGTTCTACTTAAATAATGCATCTAATATCACAATTTGTTTATAATGAGGGTGGGTTTTATTCATGATTTATGTAACAGCAAAACAGTTTTTGGCCTGGATATTTTTTAAAACAGAAATGGTTAAGGACAGTTAGTCCTGCATCACTCAAAGAAGAGATGGTTCTAAATTTTTATTGACAGAAAGTCTAAAGCAGCATTTTAGTAATTCAGATAGGAACCACATTAGCCATCTGTATGTTTTTCCAAATCCGATTGTGTGTGAAAGGAGGTCAAGGTGAGTTTAATATTTGCTTCATATGCATTTAAAGTTAAAATAAAAAAACTATTACAGCAAGACCCACTTTGATGTGCAACCCTGGAGAATAGTTATAAATATAACTTCTATGCAATGCTGACTCTTTCCTCACTTCAGAGAGGCGTTCACATCATAACAATAATCTCATGAGAACATCAGTTTAACTTTCTGGAGACCCTATTATGATATTGGTACAAAGTGGGACAATGAATATGCATTGGCAACATTATTTCAATTCAAGCCTATCACAGTATTCGTTCCAATGGCATTGGAAGGTCATTTGTGAGATTTTGATTGATGTAATGGTTTCAGTTCAAGACTAAGGAGACCACTAGAGGTTTCTATTACAATGCTATGATGATGTGATTATTCTAGAAATATTATTTTATTTCAAACCTGAACCATTAGAGGAATCATTACACATTTATGGCCCATTACAATGTTATATTATGGCACTACAGTTATTTCAATATCATATTCGCAAGAAAATAATGGGAAACTAGCAAGGCTAAGAGGAATTTTGAACAGTATATAGTCAAAGGCATAAAATCAAACCAAAAGAAATTCTATAAGTATATCAAGAAGCCTCTGAGAGAAGATCAGTGGAATAAAGCAAACCAAGGAATAAAGCAAACAATTGAGGATAAGGAAACTATAGAGAAGCTAAATGAATTCTTTACATCAGTGTTCACCGCACATCCAACCTTGGCCTATTCTTTTTAGGTAGCAAAGATGATGTACGATGAAAGACTGAAGTGACAAAAAAGGAGATACAGGAAGAAACTGATAAGAGCAAACCTGGTTTGTAAGTGTCCATGTCAATCTTTTTAATACATCGACCACGTAACAATGCATAGCATTGTAGTATAGTGAAATTCTCTTAAGAAACACCAGGATAGTCTTCTTATGGTTAACTGTATTTTCTTACAGCTTCCACTGATTACTTTTTTCCTTTGCTGGAAATACTTGCAATACTTCAATATCAACCTTATTCTAGATTTAAGATATTTTTATGCAGCACCTTTCATTCTGAATTGCTACAAAGCACATTGTAAACTATGGCCCTGATCCTGCAGTCTGACCTGTGCAGACAGATTCGTCCACCAGGGTGAGCCTGACTGACCTCTCAGAGTACTAGTGGTGTATGCTCCTGGCAAGATACCATTCTTAATAAATAAGTTGCTGCATTCTGCACTCACTTCCAGTTTTCTGGATTGATTTATGATTTAGTGCCACACATGGCTTTGCGGTCATGAAATATTAAAATCACAGACATATGGGTTCAAGTAGCAAGACCTGCCTGCTTCTGAAACAAATATCCATGTTCTCCTGGCCTGACAGAGATGGTAAAGAGCCTTTCTAGATACTGAACATCTAACAGCAGGTGAGGATATAAAAATACCTCCAGATGGAGAGCTCTAATAGGAAGCTGCTGGAAAACACTTGCAATATAAAGAGGCAGATGTCATTTTTGATACAACTTCTCTCAAACTACCAGTCTCACCTATGTGTTGTGGACATTGAGACTGCTGTCATGCAGGCCCCAATCTCAGCCGCTCACTCACTAAGACATTCAACAAAACTGGCAAATTTGGATGAGAGAGAGTGCATGCGTGCCCACGATAGATGTCATTAGCACACTGAAAGCATTACATCCCCTGCCTCCTAAACTTTCCTAACTGCTCCCGATACATATTGATCAAGAGAAGATACTGCTGGCTGAAGCCCCTTAAAGTCTCCTTCCACTATTTCAAAATGATAAAACTTGAACAAGGTAGTCCATATAGTTTTCAGGAACAAAAAGTACATTTTTCAAGCACAGTGTACTTTATTACTTGATAAATATATTGCCTTGCTCTTGCTAAACTATTGGAAGCACATCACTGCTATGTGGCGTCACTCTTTTGTCTTGTATATAATTTTAGCAGTTTATTTATGGATTTTCCATATTGATGCAGCAGAGCTCAGTTATCTTCTGGATAATTCCACTTCATGAGAGAACATTAGTACAGTATTTATAAACTCCTGGTTTGCACATTCAACTTCATATATCTTACTGCCAATAAAAACTACATTTAATGGAAGTTAAGGTAATGGAAGGAAGTGCAGCATTCACCCAAAACCTTACAAGAATGGAAATAATGGAATGGAATGGAAATAAGCTAAGTGGTAGATGTGTGCATTGCTTTCTACTTCATATTGTCTACAATGCTATCAATATCACAGGCTATCACTCCACAAAGCTGTCACATCTCCACCAGATGCTCAAAAGTAATGCTATAATGAGGCTAGTAACATTAGTAGACCGACTGCTCCACACTTGTTAGTAAGAGTATGACTACACTGCAATAAAACACCCCTGGTCGGCCTGTGTCAGCTGACTCAGGCTTGCGGGGCTTGGGTTGTGGGCCTACTAACTTGAAAGGTAGATATTCTAGCTTGGACTGGAGCCCACCCTCTGGGACCCACCCTCCTCACAGTGTCCCAGAGCCTGGGGTACGGACCAAACATCTACATTGCAATTTTATAGCTCTGCAGCCTGAGTCTTTTGACTTGGGTTGTTTCACTGCAGTGTAGGTTGACCTTAGGGTAGGTCTACACCAGAATAAAAAATCCACAGCACAGCCATGGATGGTCCATATCAGCTGACTTGGGGCTGTGGGGTTAAAAATTGCTTTGTAGACCTTCAGGTTTGGGAGGTTTGTAGACCTTCAGGTTTGGGAGGTTTGGCTCTGGGAGGCTCCCCTGCTCATGGGGTTCCAAAGGTCAGGCTCCAGCCTGAGCCCAAATGTCTACACAGCAATTTTACAGCCCCGCAGCCTGAGCCACACAAGCCTATGTCAGCTGGCCTGGGCCAGCAGTGGGTGTTTATTTGCTGTGTTGCGGTACCTTTATTGTCTTAAAAAAAATCAGACCCTGTGTTCTCACTTTGATTGGGACTTCAGTTCTAATAGACATTTAACAAAAACTAGAGAAAGCTCTTTCTCCTACTATATTTTCCCCCTTTATATCATAAAATTGGCGTCATTAGTAAAATGGATGGAAATTTCTAATTTCTATTGGGATGTTTCGACTAACTCTTCCTTGGAAACTGTCTAGTACTCATTGTCCATCCATGCCAGAAGAATGACAGGAAGACATGGACTGTGGTTAATTAGGCCGCAACTTGATTCAGTTATATCTGAGAGTATCCAGCAACAAATTGTACAGTGGAGGGAGGGGGGAGTCAACTCTTCACAGTGCTAGACATAGGAGACCAAACCCCCCTGCCTCAGTTCCCTAAAAGGGGGCCAGGAAAAGGAGAGGTCAGTCCCCACTGACAAGATATAGGAGGCTGTGGTGAGGCATCTGCTCTAAAGGGCTAGAGAGGATGCGCAGGAGGCAGACAATTAGTGAGGGGCTGCGAGGAACAGCCAATTGGGGCTGGGCTGGCCCATATAAAAAGGGGTGCAGAGCAGAGTAGATTCAGTAGCTGCCTGGACCTTGAGGAGAGAAAACCAGGCTCCTATCAGGAGGTAGGAGTGCCAGCACTCTGGACAGAGCAGTGCTGCCAGCAGAGCCTGGGGAAGCTAGAGAGAGCTCCTGGCTAGCTGCTAAGACTGGCAGGCTGAAGCCCTGAGGTAAGGGCGAAAAAGGTATTGGAGTCCATGGGAAAGTGGCCCAGTGAAATTAACTGAGTTGGAGGGTATTCAGCAAGTGGCTGCCATTTACAGAGTCCTGGGCTGGGACTTGGAGTAGTGGGTGGACTCAGTCAGACTTGCCATTGAGGAAGTAGCTGGACTGAGGGACTGTGATACTGTTCCCCAGAAGGGGGAAGCACAGAGTGCAGCACAGCCAGCAGGCTGTGTCCAGAAGAGGATGCTACAGTCCTTGGAATGACATGGCTTGTCCCACTTCTGCTCCAGGACTTAAAGGTTACAGTGGGCACAAAATAAGTTCCTTGTTCATTGATATAGCACCTCTCTCTGGTTAGTGAGTTCCATCATGAAATCCACCACAAACTGTTTATTGGGGGTATTTGTGGATTTAGGGGACTTGCTAATTGCAGAAGCCAGTTCATTCACATTAAATTGAGGCAAACAGGACACCGCTAAGCTGGAATATTAAGAAGTAATGTTTGCTAAAGCTGAAATGGATTAATCACTAAGAATCATAAGTGTGACTTTGTGTGAACTTTGTATCAGCCTCAAAAGGGTTTTAGAATTGTAACATAACCAGATGTTTCAATTTTAAAATTACCCAATTAGTATTAATTACCACGCATGCATTGTAAGGCTAAGAAATTTTACCAAATGAATATGTTGCTCAATTTGCTTAATACATGGGTTTGTTGGCACTACTAGTACAATTTATTTGGATTTACCTAATAAACAAATATACTAAAATTAGGAAATATATTTTCATAATCTACAGAGGTAGTTTGCTTGTGCTGCATTTTGAATAGTCTCTAGACAAGACTCCATTCTTTGAGATGTTTGTTATATTTTCCTCATGGTTATATGACTGTAGTTAATACTTAAAGTGTCAGAAAAGATAAGGTAGTACAGATATATTGTCTTGACAGTTTTGATACAGCACTTTATTTTTATTGCAAAATATTGAACTGTAACAATCACATATAGGACAAAGATTAATATGACTCAATCTTCAGTCAATAACCGATGCTTTAACTATTTCTGGTTTTCATTAAGAAAATGTGATAAACCTGCTTTTACTATAGCTGATTTAAAAATAAATAAAAAAGAAGATTTTAAGGCTTTGAACATTTGAGTGTTCCAAGCAAAAACTTTCTTTTGGATAGTTTATACAAAATTGTTATATACTGGATCCTAGCTCAAGACCAAGCATGACAAAGTGTAGGGGCAGATGAAAGAAGAGCTCATTATTTGTGCTGCTTTACAAAATTTCATAGGACAAAAGGTTCTGAGCACACTGATGTCAGCCTCAAAGGAGGTTAAGAAAGCTGCTGTGATGGCTATAGGAAGTTTGTGGGGGGGGGGGTCTATCGTTTCCTTGAGACATGCATGTAACTGTCTATACTAATATTGATGGAAGTTACATATGCGTATGGAGAAGAGCATACAAACTTCAGATAATAAGGGATCACAGATAATAAGTTACAATGGGTAAGCAGAAGGGCATAATGAGCCAGCCATGTCCCTCCCACCACCCTTGGTCATCTGCACAAGGGTTAGAGATCTTTGCAGGTCTTTCATCACCAAAATGAAAAAGAGGACATGTCCCTCTGTTTTGCCTGAGGAGGGGGGGCACAACAAGGCAGAGCCATGGTCCTTACCTCTGCACACCAGTATGCTCCACATGCTGAGCACACTACGGGGAGCAGGCTGCACCATCCTCCAGGATCCCTTGTGCACAGGGGAGCTTAGGGTGGGCTTGTGGGACACAGTCTTTCCCCAAGCTCCTCCCAGTGAGGTGCAGTTCCACCTCACCTTCTGTGCAGCACTGGGATTTAGCCCCAAGTGATGAAAAATGTGTGGCTCTTCCCCCTTTGGATTGTACTACTTTAGCTTGGATTTCTATTACTTAACTAGCCTCATTGGGTAAATGAAACTGAACAAGATAAAAAGATTGCATATCTGGACCTCTGCATTAACCTTCTAGAACTGAGCAGTTTAAGGTGTTTTTATAGACTGGGTAAGGCCACTGATGTGTCATTGAAGAGATCTGCCTGTGTGAAAAGCATTATCTTTATATTAGGTGATTTGGAGCTTCACATGTTAACACCAATTAAATACTTCTGAGCACTGATTTCATCGTATTACTTCTCTTGAGAACTGAAAAGACTTAACCATGAACTCTTTAAATACCCTACCTAGAGATATAAATTATTAACCTCATTGGGGAATTTAAAATTTATCTGACCTGCCAATGCTTACTGAATATGTCTTAAGCCTCCAAATTATCTGCTGGTGTAAATGGGGACAGGCCCATTCACGGCAATGGAGCTTTAACCATTTACAGCAACAAAGATTTAGCTCAGTGGCTCTATATTGTTTCAATTTAGTTTTAATGTTAAAAATCTACAAGTGTCCACCCTAGATACTTTTTATTCATTGGCAACTGTCATTGTTTCTTACCCTCCCATTGTTTTTTGGCCTTTCCTTGATTGTGTAGAACCACATCCTCCACCATGGTAAACTAGTACAGCTCCTTTGACTTTGAAGTAATGCTGAATTACACCTGTTGAAAGTGTAGGGCATATTCTTTTCATTCTGAAAGTGTTCCTAAGAGAAAAATAAAGTCAAATAAGAAATTTAATTAAATATATTTTCCCTTTGTCTGTAACAAATAAAACATGCTCACAATTCCTCTGTTTAGTGTTTAATTTACTTGTTTCATTCTTTTAAAATAAAAGAAAAATCTTTTAAACTGCCCTGATTTATTGAAATAGTAATTTGCACTTATATAAATTGTTTATAGATTTCATGTCCTTAAAAATATTCTAGCAGCTGCATCTAACTTTGCCTTCAGGCATGTCTGTCAAAGGCTTAGCTGCAAGTGAAAAAAAATAATTACATACTGTTTTATGTCCTGATGGAAATTTTGATACCCAGTGTAACTGAGACAGACGTTTTCTTTAGAAGGGAATGTAATTGGAGAAAAAACAGCTTTGTTCCATTGGAGTGAATAGAGCCATTTTCACTTATTCTGAAGAAAACTAATTAGGGCTGGAAATGTACTCTGAAAAGCAAAGGATTTCACATATAACAGGACATCTGATATACAGAATACTCCTAATTTGCCATCTTCATCTTTCAAAGCCTAACAAAGCAAAATGTCTAGAGTACTTCAAATAAGAATAATAGTGAATTTGTGATCACAGAATCATCTGTTCTGCTGGATACTTGAGCAGAAGTGCACTGAGGTTCTAGATGGATTTAACAAACCCCGTTGTTCTGTCTGGAAGACCCAGGGAGTTTCTATGAGGAGGTGGAGAGGCTGACTCATTTTCAGTTTCCTTAGACACCTGAGTTTGATAATACCCAATCTGTATTACAACAGGGGAAGTTATTGCAGCGAGATTGTACACCACATTTTCTTCTAGTGTAGATGGACACAGCTCCAATGACTACAATGAAGTTAACTCATTTACACCTGTGGAGAACTGGGCTTTATGCTAAGGGATAATCAACAGGAACAAGTTAATTTGTAGTCTCTTTTAAGAAACATAAGGAAAGATTGTCCTGTTCCTCAGCTACTTGTGTTTGGTAGAGCTGCCAAGCACAATTTGTTTTCCTTTGGGCAAGTTATTTACATAAGTGAGACTAAAATGGATCAATATTTTAAAAGTGCTTCGAGATTTTTGGATTTAAGATGGCATAGCAGTAGACAGCAATATTACTATCCTCATCCTGCATTTGTGCAACTGCTTCTGGATCGAGAGAGAGAGAGAAATACATAAAAATAACTTTTGATTTTTTAAAAAAGAAAAGTTTCCATTAGGCATTAGTTGCTTTTTAATCTATAACAATATAATAGCAAGCATTCTAGGCAAATGGTTTTCTCTCTGGGAGACAAAGTATATGGGAAACTACAGATGGTTATGTTCAGTAAAGAAAAAATAGACAACAAAAAGAGAAAAGCATTAGCTAAAAGGTTTTTTTTTTTGTTTAAGAAAATGTGGTGCCATCAATGTTTTCTGGTTAGCTACTGTGAGTCCTGTGGCACCTTAAAGACTAACTAAAGTTTTAGAGCATAAACTTTCGTGGGCTAATACCCACTTCGTCGGATGCAGCCCACGAAAGCTTATGCTCTAATACTTTAGTTAGTCTTTAAGGTGCCACAGGACTCTTTGTCACTTCTGCAATTCCAGACTAACACGGCTACCCCTCTGATTCTTGGTTAGTTACTGCTACTGATTTCTATTAATTGTTGAGTCTTTCCAGCAACAAAGATTTAGTTTATATTTAGATATTATATAGATTTGATTGAACAAAACAAAATTAATTTCCAGCCTTTTACATTTTGGTGACCACAAGTATATTGTCACTGAACATTACATCTATCTCATTCTCTCTAAAGAGAGAATCTAGTCCTGTTCAGATATTATGTGGTTTTGACCATGTGACATTACAGTTATGTGCTGTTAGGATGCAGGTGGGGAGGAGGAAATAATAAAATGGGAAGATTTGCTGTATGGTCCCTATTATGTATTTTATGTTGCCCACAATCTCTCTGGGGTATAGCTCAAAGACTCCATTTTCAAGTTTACATTTCCGCACTTGTTCTCTTTAAGAAAGTGAAGAAAGCCTTACACAACCTTCAAGTACTATTTTCTGCAAAAGTTATAACAAAAGACAGACATAGGAACCAACATCACTTGAGACTATGCAAGCATAAAACTAGTCAAGTGTTATCAATTTTACATCAGCTTCTCAGGACCTGTGAATATCTAAGATTAGATATTCACAGAAACAATGGGGAAAGTAGCAGTTATGAAGATCAAGGTTTTACTGTGGTAATCCCCTTGAAGTTAATGAATATAGTGGCATAAGTGAGTTCTTTAGAAGATACTGTCTTCCCATGCCAATACACCGCAGGAAGAACTGTTACTATTCAGTCAGTATTAGAACTGGGTGAACAGTGAGCAAAAATTAGATACGAATATTTCATATGTATAAATAAAATTGTATGTTGACTGTGCCTATGCCCTTTCATATTCTCTACACAAGGGCTTGTGTAAGTTTTTTTTATAAAAGGTTAGTCTTGGGAAAGAAACCCTTCCCTGTGCCCAGAGTGCTCAGATATTGAATCACAACTATCAAAAGGAATCACTGGCAGTTAAATAATTCTTGGACTGGAATCTGTTCACACAAAATCATTTTTTGAACAAATTCATAAAAGTTGTGGTGAATTTAGATAGTTCACAAAAAAGAAAAAGGGTAATTTCAATGAATAAGTTATTTCTTTCCAAATTATTCACCCAGCTCTAATTCAGTATCACCATTTATTCTAGAACTCCATTAACACAGTGTTACTTATACATAAAAGTCATGTACTAGTAAAATTTATGTAGAAATGCTTCATAGGATGTTGTTGTTGTTGTTGACTTTTGGTGACCAGTGCTATCCAACTCACAGATGAGCCTTTCAGTTTTGCCTTTCCAGTACATATTTCTTTGAAAGCTACATATGCCCTTGTATGAATTCACATGGGGCAGATCCAAAGCTCATTGAAGAAAAGAAAAAGCCTTTCCGTTGACTTCAATGGGACTTAGACAATGATCATTCCAAAAAAACATGTGGGTCAGGATCCTTTAGGCCAGATTGGCTTCATGCCTACATGGCTGCACAAAGGATTGGGTGGATGCAGGGACCCTCTCCTATCCTGGGCCCTCTTGACGGAAGCAGGGCACCATTGTATTCACTGCTCTCCTAATCTGAACTGCCCCCTGACATGTTAGCTGCCACATGTGGGGCAGGGTGGAAATGGGATCCTGCCACCCTCTTCATTCTGCAAGATTCAGAAGAGCTGGTCACCTTGGAAGAGAGCAGATGGTTTATCCTCATTAGGAGGGTCTGATCAGTGCACATCAGACACAATTTGGCCCATTCGTTTTTATAGGTTAGCAAGTCTGAATTGTGTTTTTGAAAATCCTTTAAAAAACCTGCTTTGACTTGTACTAATGAAACTTATCAGCTTAGTTTCTGGCTGTAGACTTGCTGCTACTCTCTTCATATGAAAACATATAAACTTCTCACAGGGGAACCATGTTGCTCTTTTATATTTGATACCTGCCATTGTTTCTGTTTTTCTAAAAAAATCTACTGCCATGGTTTCTGATGCTGCCAATTTCCATTCCATTTTTACTGATTTGATTCTCTCTCAGTTCTTCAAATTGTGTTTTACAGAGGCATGACAGAGTACATTTTTAAGCAGTGGAAGTTGATGGCCACTCAAATCCTGTGAAAGAAAACCTGCTGGCTAGCAGAGCTATAGTCAAGATGGCTGGGAGACATAGGCATGCATTTGGTTTTTTCCACAGACAGAAATGGCTCTTTGTACTGGCCCTGCCTTTGCATTTCATGGTATTCTGAATTAAAAAAAAAGATTAGTGGATATGCACACCTCTTTTCTCTTTATCTTTGATTGTGTCAAAGGATAGTGCTTTGAAAGCTGTAAACTATTTAATTCTGACAATATCAACATAGCTGAGCAATAAAACAAACAAAACCAAAACATGTTGAGAGAGTACATCTTAGTTTGACTGCCTATTCCATGGCACTAGTGATCCTATGTTCAGCACTGATTTATAATTAAGAGCTATATGATATCTAATTCACATTATACACTACTTAATGATTTATTAGATGTGGAAAATTTCACACACAATGTGAAAGCCTTCAAAGAAATATTTAGTTGTGACCATGCCTTGATCGATAATTGACCCTGAAGTAAGCAAGGACTGTACAGTTGGACACCTGCAGTACATGACTAGAGTGTATAAGTCCAATCCTTCCCCAATCATAAAATGGTTTTCCAAGTCTGTATGACATCTCTACATGTTGTGTGTGCTTGTTGTAGCAGTGATGATGAGGAATTTATTTTCATTGGTTGAAATTTACTTCACACACATTAAGGCCCTGTGTTCTACATTTGAACCAGATGTTCATAAGAGAGGTCAGATACTGTGTGTACTTTTGCACATTCAGTTACAGTAATGGCTTATGCAAATTGGATGTTTGTGATTATGAATAGGTATTGAAGCATCTAAATGCTCAAAACATCACCCCCAGCACTATGTGCAAAAGTGCACACCAACCTTGGGCCTACCTGTGGCCTGGATTCTGCAAGTCCTTGCACTGAATCATTGTCATTGTCCACCAACATTTCTCAACCCTGTAAGTAATTTTACATTTTTTCTTTCTGTTCTCTTCCATTCATAAATCTACAATTTAGTGCATCTTGAATTGCATTAACATGCTTTCATTGCTTCCAAAATTTGACACATTTCATAATGCTATTGGACTGTTTGAGTGGTTGGTTCACATAAGCTTTGATGGCCATCACCGTAGTAGTGTTTGAACCAGGATCTCAAGAGCTGAAAGGCTGGGTGTCCTTCAACTTATACTGAAGAGTAAGGGTCTCCAGCTGGGGACTGTAACAGACAAATATCCTTTTGATGACACAAATAGACACTGACCAATAAGTTACATAAGCACTAAGATATCTTAGAAAACATGTCCAGGTACTCAGTGATGGGCATAGTGTAAGTACTGGAATAAAACCTACTATGATAGAAGATAGCAGTTAGTGTCTAAGTTCAGGTCTAGCTCCAGGTTTGGATTCTGACACTCTCTTCACCCAAATTCCATGTGAATACATGTGGGTTTGGTATTTTGTGGGTCTGAGTTTAAACTAGAGTATTCCCTAGTATAAGAAGAGATATAAAAAGCTAACAAGGCCTGTACATTTTTGGGCTGTGAAGGATCTCATCACTGAGCAAGGAAGTAATAATCCCTCTCTACAGTGGTCTACTGTGACCTCATTTGTAATAATTTTGTTCAGTTCAAGGTACCTGCTTACTGAAAAGATAGTGACCGATTGGAAGGAGTGCAGAGAAGAGTAACAAAGATGATTAAGAGGCTAGCAGGACAGATTATAAGAACTAAATATGCAAAGCTTGTCTAAGTGGTGTTGAAAGGAAGAAATTATAGGAGCCTACATACATTTGAAGACTGTAAGCCCTAGAGGAAGAAGAGATATTGTTCAGGGTAGTACACCAGGATATAACTAGGGGTTATGGGTTGAATGTGAAAGAATCTGAAAGTTATATAGCATATGTAAAACAGCGCTAACTATGAGATCCCTTACATTTCCCAAGGAATAAGTGGTAGCCTCTTCCCTTGACATGCTTAGAAACTGGCTATACAATGTACTGGAAGTTGTAACAACCACCAACAAACGTTTTAACAACACTTTGCACTTATATCGTGGTAGAGACTAATGCTGCATCAGCAGGGGAAAGACTAAATACTCTAGATCCTTCCTCATTCTAATTTCTGTACTTCTGTATAAAAGCAAAAACCTCCTAGCTCTAAGTGTTTAATAAAGATACTGAGCCAAATTATGCTCTCACAATCACTAGTTCAGTGGCTGGTGGTGCAGGTAGATAACAGCTGACTTGACTCAGTTCTGCGTAGAAGTAGAAAAAAAAGTGTTTGAGCATTATAAAAAGAAACTAATGAGACCACATTTGGTATGCTATAGGCATTTCTGGTCACCTTATCACAGGGAGGCTGTTGTAGAAATGAAGTTACAGTAGAGGGCAACCAGTATTGTATAATATAGAGACTTGAAGCTCTCCATTTTTCAAAAAGGTTTGCGAAACTAGGTCTGTATTAGTAGAAGAGAGGAGATTTAGAGGGGACATCACTGAAGTATACAGCATGTGATAGGAATTGAAAGGATTCATGCTATAGACTATTTGAAGTAAAGTCAGAGATAAGACTCATTCATCATCAACTGCTAGTAAGGAAGGGCTTATTATCAAAAGTATTACAGAGAATTTCTTTAGAGTATAGCTAATAAACTAATCAGTTTTAATATGACAGACAAGTGACTGAATGGAACAGTAAAAGCTAAATGCCTGGAATATCATTACCTACTGAAGAGTACTACGTCAACTCAAAGGGCAGGGTCTTTTTTGTTTTGTTTTGGCTTGGTTTTTTGAAATGTTATTTTAAAATGAGTAACTGTTTAAGATCAATGGGGCTGAAATCCAGCTTAAGTCCCACTCTTTCCCAAATATTTTAAATGCAATATGTCTTTGAAAGATAAGACCAATAGTCCATCCTGTCAGTCAGCCTGTACAACGCTGTCAGAGAAATCACAGGGAGTAGATTGCTGACTGTGAGATCTTTCACCACATCTCAGGGTGAGTATCATACCATCCATCTGTGATCCTTGGAAGCATTACATTAAGAAATCGGCCCTTCCTGAAAACCATGACCTTTTAAGGAGTCTCAGGCTAGGCATCCAAACCCACTAGTAATTACTGCAAGGCATAGCCCCTGAGTCCAATTTTAGAGGCCAATTTTGATATTTTGGTTTGAAATGTATATTTTGTCATTTTAATTTAACACATCAATAGCTGCAACAGTACCTGTAGGTTACATGAACTGAGGAAAGCAAAAGTTTCATCTCTAGTTGATCAAACAGAGCTTATGGCTCAGACAAAACATAAAAATTAAAATAGAGTGTAGATAAACAGGTGTACTGAAATAGCAGCAATAAAGCATTCTACCTGGAAGACTGAAAGGGAGTATTCATGTTTGTATATTGGAGGAAGAGAAAGAATAGTGTGAGATACAAAGAAAGAGTAGAGGACTGAAACTGTACCATATATATATTGTCCTCTACTCTTTCTTTGTATCTCACACTATTCTTTCTTTCCCTCCACTATACAAACATATGTATGTGCCACATTTGAGTATAAGAAAGGTGAAAGGTTTAGAGATAAAAAGAAAACACAGAAGGATCTTGGCATAATGCAACTTCAGTGAAGTAAGTCTGGCTGAGCCTCTGGCCCAGAATATTTGGCTGAGACCCAAAAATAAAGGGACAAAATTATTCATATTGAAAACTAAAAAGCACAGGAAGTTTATTGTTTAGTGTAAAGAATTCTTTCTGTACTGTTTTTATTCCTGATATAAGTATTTTAATGATAAAAATGAAGGCATATCAAATTTATGTGGGATGTAGGTAGCTGGGATTAAAATGAACAATATTCCTTGAAAGGAGGTACATTTGAGGGGTAAATTGTCAGATATCCATTTATGACAATGTATGGTGCACTACAGCAAGATTCGTCCTTATGATGAGATTACACATATTTCTTCTAACTGAAAAGAAATTATAAACATATTTTAATCCGGCACCATTTGTAGATTGAGTATTTGAACTTAAATATAGTAGCAAACACAGTAATCAATCTATCTGAAATCTGATAGGTTTCACTTTGCAGTCTACTCTTTACGGTACCTACTTAAAGTTTGCAAACTGTAGTTTCTTTACTCATACATGACGGTTTTGGCTTTTTTTTTTTTTTTTTTTTTTTTTACATCAAATTGTACATTATGGCTTCAATTACATTGTTGTCAGAAAAAACATATATTTCGTTTATCAGGCAGGGCAGATAGCTAATTGCTCTTTTGAGACCAATTAAAGCATTTGAAACTAGAACACCATGTGCCGAGCCATGCAGCTGTCCCAAGTGTACTATATTGGAATTCTTTGAGATTCCAAATAAAAGAAGGGGCTGAAGGGGAGGCTGGTGGGAAAAAGGGTGCGGTGGGGGAAGAAAAGTGGAAAAAAATAATTTTTTAGTAGAGTAAATTATAATACAAAGATGGTTTTCATTTATGCAAATTGCTAGCAAGCAATTTCTTGTGTGATGATTTCTATGTTAATAAACATTTCATTTGAAAGATTTGAAAAATGGTGCTCAGATTAAACAGTTGAAAGCTGAGGAAGATACAGAAATATATTTAATTGTACATTGAATCATAGGTTAGATAGTCTTATTACTGTGGTTAGGTTTAATTCTGCTTTTTCTATTTGGTTGAGTTGTGTATTATCTCTATTTGATTGCTAAACGTTGATATGTATTACCGTAATTAAAAATCCTGCCTGTAACTGGAAACAATGAAATATGCATATTTTACCATTGCCCTTTTGTAGATAGCTCTAAGTCATTCAGTTTTATTTTCTCATTAAATAGAACAAGAAAAGTTTGTTAAATAGTCATTTTTGATACAATATATGATTATTGAACTCACCATTTCTAACTACATCAAAATGGATAATCAATATTCCATTATACAGTTATGAGCCAGATTCTGTCACTCACTCAGGTTGAGTAGCACCTCACTCCGCAAGTTGCCTCATTACGCTAAGGGAACTGCTCATGCACCAAGCTACCATTCAAATTGACTAAGGTGAATATCAAGCCAATTCCTTGCAACCCAAGAACAGTTTAAGAAAAGCTGTATTGTATATACTTCAAATCCTATGCATTGTAACTCATCTCATACTCTGAATAACTCCTTAAACAACTTCACACCATAAAGCAAATCAAAGTGATTGACTTTCTGGTATCCTTGCATTTTTCCATGTTTAATACACTAAAAACATTTATGTTTGTGCTGAATAACTTCATCTGACATTAACTGCCAGCAGTCTATTCCATATATATAGAACATATACTGTGAAACCTGCACTAAAAAGGTAACCCCCCAAAATCCAAATCAAGTGCAAATAGCTGGGCTTGGTACTAGGGGAAGCATGTTGAAGGAATTGTCCCCAGCAGGCTGCAGTAGCCCTTTCATCTCTAAAGTGACCCCTCTGTACAGTGAGGTGAAGGGGCAAGGAAGAGAGAGAGGATATATGTAGCTAGGGTGACCAGATGTCCCGATTTTATAGGGACAGTCCCAATTTTTGGCTCTTTTTCTTATCTAAGCTTCTATAACTCCGCCCCGCTCCCCGCCAGGTCTGATTTTTCACATTTGTTGTCTGGTCACCCTAGGTGTAGCAAAGGGACCTCTACCACCATTCCCTGAATGCTGCCCTTCAAAGGAACTGCTGAGGAGTTGAACAGCTCCCTAAATCCTGTTCATTTTAGTCTTTGCGCATTGACGTTGTGCCATTTGAGCAGCCAGGTAATGTTCTGTGGCACTAAGAGCTTCCATTAGGCAACCATTTTGTCTCCATCCCCCACCAAAGCTTCCCTGCTGTGGCTCCCCAAAAAAGTTTGATTCAGTTTGGACACTCGTTAAATAATTATCTCCACTGGACAATGGATAGGTATCCACTGCTGGCAGTTAGTGTGAGATGGAGTTCTTCTACACAAACATAAATGTTTAATTTATTATTAAACACTGAAACATGCAAGCATAGCAGAAAAATCAATCATTTTCGTTTGCTTTATGGTGTGAAGTTGTTTAAGGAAAGTTCAGAGTATGAGAAACAGCCGGCATACTGTGGAAACTATTAAGGAAACAGACTTTATACTTTTTACTTCCACTGCATGCATCCGACGAAGTGGGTATTAGCCCACGAAAGCTTATGCTCTGAAAAAATTTTAGTTAGTCTTTAAGGTGCCACAGGACTCTTTGTCACTTCAGACTTTATATGACATTACTAAAATGTAATATGCACTAAGAACAGCACAATCAATTGTATAATCCTGCATAGTATCATGGGGAGAAAAAAATCTTCCTGGCCTTTGCTCTATCACTTTGTGCCCAGAAGCACAAGAGTTAATACTAACTTTATGTGTTTACACTAGCTACTGTAAATTAACAAGTGTTGTTTTGACTCTTCAGTGAATGCAAAAGCCCCATTGACCTTAGCTGTGGAAAGCAGGTTAATGTTATTTTAATCTATAGGAACCAATGATATTTTCACAAATTCTATGAGGAATTAAAGACACAGTAGCAAAAAGTACAGCATAAATACAGTAACATCAACTTTTATTAATGAAAACATTTTGTTTTTTCAGCATCAGGAAAAAATTGGGACTTTGATTTAAATAGCATAATATTGTCTCCAATAGACTCTGTGGTTGCAGAAAAAAATAGTTTCTACTTTTCCTCTTATTAGAAAATGCTTTTAGACTAATGCAGAATGGAACAACATTTTATATGCTGCTTAACTACTTTGAAACAATTGATCCAAGTTGAAGACAATGAGAGAAACATGCAGATTTACAGTGTGTGTTGATATTTATGCTGTAGATCGAGACACAGCACATTGTTTTGGTATGACTTTGCATAGAGTATTTTTGCAGAAGAGTATACATGGTATATTTCCTATTTTTAGTGGTGTACATACATCATTGGGGAAAGAGGGAACCAAGATTTAGAATATCATAATTTTAAAAATTAGAATATCCTTTTTAATAATGGCTCTTTTTCTATAAGATTTTTTGGGTAGAGGACAAAGCTTTGGTGGTGTTTGAGGATTACAGCAGAGAGAGGAATAAAGTGTTCTCTTCCTACAGGTGCAGCACACTTACCTCAATGAAATTTCTATTTTAAGGAGTTTAAAAGTTTGGGTGTAATCCCCAGACCAGGAGGATGAGGCTTTTTTTCAGACAGCTAACAGAAGTTTCCAGATCACAGGCCCAAATTCTCCTGGGGGATTTCAATCACTTCAACATCTGCTGGGAGAGCTATACAGCTGCACAGACAATCCAAAGTTTTTGGAGAGGATAGGGGACAATTTCCTGGTGTAAGTGCTGGAGGAACCAACTAGGGGCTGTGTTTCTTTTGACCTGCTGCTCACAAACAGGGAAGAATTGGTAGGGGAAATAGAAGTGGGTGGTAACCTGGGTGGCAGTGATCATGAGATGGTTGAATTTACGATCCTGACAAAAGGAAGAAAGGAGAGCAGCAGAATACAGATCCTCGACTTCAGAAGAGCAGACTGGCCATCTCAGGGAACTGATGGGCAGGATCCCTTTGGAGGCTAATATGGAGGGAAAAGGAGTCCAGAAGAGCTGGCTGTATTTTAAAGAAGCCTTATTGATGGCACAGGAACAAACCATCCCGATGTTCAGAAAGAATAGAAAATATGGCAGGCGACCAGTTTGGCTTAACAGAGAAATTTTCAGTGAGCTTAAATACAAAAAAGGAAGCTTACAAGGTGTGGAAACTTGGATAGATGACTTGGGAGGAGTACAAAAATACTCCTCAAGCATGCAGGAGTGTAAGAAGGAAGACCAAAACACAATTAGAGTTGAAGCTAACAAGGAATATGAAGGGTAAAAAGAAGGGTTTCTACAGGTATGTTAGCAACCAGTTGGTGGTCAGGGAAAGCATGGGACCCTTACTGAATGCGGGAGGCAATGTAGTGACAGTCGATATGGAAAAAAACTGAAGTACTCAATGCTTTTTTTGCCTTGGTCTTCACAAACAAGGTCAGCTCCCACACTGCTGCACTGGGCAGCACAGTATGGGGAGGAGGTGAGCAGCTCTCAGTGATGAAAGAACAGGTACTGGACATGGACAAGTCCATGGAGCTGTATCTAATGCAGCCAAGGGTGCTGAAGGAGTTGGCTGTTGTGATCGTAAAGCCATTGGCCATTATCTCTGAAAACTTGTGGTGATTGTGGAAGTCCTGGACAACTGGAAAAAGGCAAATATAGTGCCCATTCTTTAAAAAGGGAAAGAAGGAGAATCTGGGAAAACTACAGACTGGTGAGCCTCACCGCAGTCCCTGGAAAAATCAGGGAGTAGATCCTCAAGGAATCCATTTTGAAGCACTTGGAGGAGAGGAAGGTGATCAGGAGTAGTCAACATGGATTCACCATGGGGAAGTCATGCTTGACCAACCTGATTGCCTTATACGATGAGATAACTGGTGCTGTGGTTATGGGGAAAGTGGTGGACGTGATATATCTTGACTTTAGCATAGCTTTTGGTGTGGTCTCTCACAGTATTCTTTTCAGCAAGTTAAGATAGTGGATTGGATAGATGGACAAGATGGATAGAGAGCTGGGTAGATCATTGGGCTCAACAGGTAGTGATCAACAGCATGATGTCCAGTTGGCAGCAGATATCAAACAGCTGCAGGGGTTGGCCCTGGGGCCAGTTTTGTTCAACATCTTCATTAAGGATCTGGATGATAGGATGGATTGCACCCTCAGCAAGTTTGTGAAGGACACTAAGCTGGGGAGAGAGGTAGATATGCTGGAGGATAGAGATAGGGTCCAGAGTCACCTGGACAAATTGGAGGATTGGGGCAAAAGAAACAGGAGGTTCAACAAGAACAAGTGCAGAGTCCTGCACTTAGGGTGGAAGAATCCCATGCACTGCTACAGTCTGGGAACCAACAGGCTAAGCAGCAGTTCTGCAGAAAAGAACCTGGGGATTACAGTGGACGAGAAGCTGGAAATAAGTCAACAGCATGCCCTTGTTGCCAAGGCAGCTAATGCCATTTTGGGCTGTATAAGTAGGGGCATTGTGAGCAGATCGAAGGATGTGATGGTTCCCCTCCATTCGACATTGGTGAGGCCTCATCTGGAGTATTGCGTCCAGTGCTGGGGGGCCCCCACAACAGAAAGGATGTGGACAAATTGGAAAGAGTCCAGCAGAGGGTAATGAAAAAGATTATGGGGCTGGAACACATGATTTAAGAAGAGAGGCTCAGGGAACCGGGTTTATTTGGTCTGCAGAAAAGAAGAATGAGGGGGCATATGATAGCAGCCTTTAACTACCTGAAGGGGAGTTCCAAAGAGAATGGATCTAGGCTGTTCTTGGTGGTGGAAGATGAAGGAACAAGAAACAATGGTCTCAAGTTGCAGTGGGGGAGGTCTAGGTTGGATATTAGGAAAAAACTATTTCACTGGGAGGCTGGTGAAGTACTGGAATGGACTACCTAAGGAGGTGGTTGAATCTCCTTCTTTAGAGGCTTATGCAGGGTTTGACAAAGCTCTGGCTGGGATGATTTAGTTGGGGTTAGTGCTGTTTTAAGCAGGGGGTTAGACTAGATGACCTCCTGAAGTCCCTTCCAACCCTGATATTGTATGATTCTATGATTCTGTAGCAGTGCATGGGATTCTTCCATCCTAAGGCCAAGACTCTGCTTTTGTCCTAGTTGAACCTCATCAGATTTCTTTTGGCCCAATCCTCTAATTTGTCTAGGTCCCTCTGTATCCTAGCCCTACTCTCCAGTCTATCTACTGCTCCCAGTTTAGTGTCATTTGCAAACTTGCTGAGGGTGCACTCCGCACCATCCTGAAGATCATTGATAAAGATATTGAACAAAATCGGCCCCAGGACTGACTCTTGGGGCAGTCCGCTTGGTACTGGCTGCCAACTAGACATGGAGCCATTGATCACTACACGTTGAGCCCAATGATCCAGCCAGCTTTCTATCCACCTTATGGTCCATTCATCCAGCCCATACTACTTTAACTTTTATTTTAGGTACTCTCCAAGCAACTGAGTTCAGTTACAAGAAAGGCTTGTAACAGTCCTTAGTTATGCTACTGAGGATCAAAGGACAGGCCTTATTTGTAAAGCGTCCTTTACCTTGGATCTCACTTTACTATTTTTTTGGAAGAGTCCAAGTGGTTGACCTTCAGATACAGTGTATAAGCCCACCTATTTGCTCCTTTTCTTGCCTGAGGCCGGATGTGAAGAGTTTTTCCTGTTATTGGTACACACTTCCATCCCACCAAATGCAACATGGATGTAGGAGACATTGTAGCTCTGTGGGGTGTGATGTTAGGTAGCACCAGGGATGATATTTCCTCTGAAGAATCTGGGAAGAGAGTCTTAGTCAGAAGAATGTTACCAAACAAGGTATCTCTTACCTCTTGCAGATATGAATAGTGGAATGTATTGTAATTGGTTAAAGCCTGCTCTGATTATAGTACATTTTTGTGAATTTGGAACTCTGGCAGCCCAGCTAACATACATTTGGCCATGAAATCTGTATAACATGATCAATAGAAATTGGCACTCAAGTTGATTATTCCTATCTTAATTTCACTTGTAGGCTGATTTGCATATTTTTCTAATTAAAGATCCTTTGTAGGCAGTCATTCTTTCTCTGAGGAATATTCAGACACACATTTAACTAACTAACTTTGTTTCCTTTAATAACTTTTCAACTGATTTCCAAATTTTGAGTGATGTTACTATAATGTATTTGTCACTGGGGTCAATTTACAAAGTGAACTCTTGGAATGAGTTAAGGTAAAAATGCAGAAGGCTCTGAATTCAGTAACAGAAATAAGGGTTATAGTTTCTTACATTTCAAAAGCCATCCATGCTCTGATTTCAGAATGGGAGACTATATTGGATCCTTATCCACATCATCTCTTCTTCTTGGAGCTCCCACCTGAACTGAAACTAAAGCTTGATTATACATGATGCCTATTTCCTGCCCTTTGGCTACTACAGGCCCCATAGCAAACAACTCTCTATCCCTGCCATATCATCCACACACCACTGATAAACCTATCTTGTCTCCACATGCCTCACCAAAATCTCACTCTGCCTGCTGCTCTGTCACATCACAGCCCATTCCCTTTAGCCTCTGCTGTCCAACCTGGCTGCCTACAGTCCCTTGGGAAGTAGAGCTCGTGAGTCAGTGAGGTAGGCTGGCAGTGATGGAAAATGGAATTTGCTGATGGAAGAGTTCTGTCAGTTAATCTTTGTGTAACTCAGTTAGATGACCCTGAATAAGGAGAACTCCTCTGTATTTTATTGTAAAAATTGGCTGTGCATATGAGAGAAAGAGGAGTTTGGTTTTTAGCTAGAGGAACCAAAAAATGTGAGGAAAAACAGGATAAAATTTCAAAAAGGGACCATTTCAAAAAGCATCTTCTGTAAAAGTTAATGTTTTACAAAAGAAAAGACAAAATCCATTATCCTTAAAAGAGTCATTGTGATCAGTTTGGAGACTAAATTTGTTCATTAACAAATGCAAGAGGGGAGTTCTGTTTTAAGTCCAACTCTCAACACATCTTTAACTTTGGAGCTACCATCAGTGCTTCCCTTCTATGGCATACGCTCTGTAAATCTTCACCAAAGGTAATTCTCTCAATCTGTGGCTGTTTGAGCTGCATGTGTTTCAGGAGCCCAGAGATGGGTGGACTCTACACACACTACTGTATTTAGCAGGATGCACAGCTTGCTACTGACATTGCCATGCCCCACCTCCAAATCTCACTCACTTATCTTATAGCTAAAATAGTTTCCCCTGGGATGGAAGCTTATTTAAATAACTTCCTGCCTCTTGCACTTCCCAGCTATGATTCCTCTAGACTCACCTTACTTTGCACATTTGTGCACAATCACAAGCTTAGATTATGCAACCAGCAGGCATTATTACAGCGGACATCCAAAATGGAGCAGTCAACAAGGAGAGAGACTGAAATTCTGGTGGAAAAAACTTTACAGTACTACTCATTCAGTCAGCTGGGGAATAACTTGCCCCTATCGTAGAGCTCTGGATGCACCTTAAGAGGACAACTGTGATTGAACAGGAAGGGGAATTAAACCTACCTACCCAGGAAGTGAATGAATTTAAAAAGCCTATTTTGTGTTACTGGCCAAGGGGTCTCTCCCTTAGATGAGGTCATAACTTATGTGAGCCCATATCCACAGTTTCATTTTGCCTGATCAGAACCTTACTAGATTTTAAACATTACCTTTCCCTTGGGGTGGTATGAAAATTAAGGAAAATATGCTTTCACTGACAAAGTCAGTCATGTGTAACATTGTACAAATGTCAGTCAAATGTTAAAATGTCTATTCGAAGAACAGCCTTGGGACAGGCACAGGTTTCCCTTTATAGCATTTGCTTTTAGATGCACATGCCTTTTCTGTAATCAGTTTGGTACAGAAGACTGAAAATGTATTATACTGCAAATGCATACCTCATGGTAGTGGCAATGATCATGAACTATGCATCATTGTGAAATATGTACTGGTTGGAAATGTGAATTGATAACTTGCTGGCAGTGTTGTAAGTGAGATCATAATGTGGTTTATTGATTAAGAATGAAAATTTAGAGAATTGATTTTTTTTTGCCCTAGCCCTAACATTTATTAAATATTTGGAGAAATTAAAGATTTTCATGTATATTATTTCACATGCTTTCCTACCAGACATGTGCACCTGAGCAATTGATAAAATTGTTCTGAACACTGGCGATACTTAAATTCTCAGAAAATGGGGGGAAAAAACCAAGAAATATCAAGCGTAGTTATTAGACATTGAAGAAAGGCTGACATTTAAATTTAAACCTATAAGAGATATCCAGGGAAAAAAATACTGTGCCACACTAGAGCTGGGTGGGATTTTTTTTTTTTTTTTTGTACATCGGCAAAACAAAGTCAAGAGTTTCCTATTCCACATCAATGTGAGATCAAGACCATTTGAAGGAGAGAGAGAGAGAGACGGACAGACAGACAGACAGACTAAACTAGTGATTAAGGCACTTACCTGGGAGGCCCAGACATATGTTTGATTCCCTGTTGCCAACAGCTCTGCGAAGCTCCACTGACTGCAGTAGCACTCCACTTGGATAAGAAAAGGGAGGTCTTCCTCCCTGCCATGTCATTTTTAGTTTTCAATCTAAATGTCATGCATTGACCTGTTCTTTCCATAGATTCATAATGGAGATTATGTACTGTGTTTTGCTCTTTTGGCATTTACCAGACACATCTGATTGCACTGAGGTTTGATCTCTTTGTAACCAATGTTACACAACATTACCTGGTCTGCTGAATCTTCTGGAAAGTTGATCAATGTACATGATTTCCAGATGTCAATTGGTAAAGAAAGGGTTACTGCAAAATATAATCCCAATCCACCAAATGTACCTATGGTCTAATTAGGTGAAAGGTTTTTATAGTGACTATTTTTGTGGAAGGTCTGCCTGGCTCTTGAAAAGTTTAGTCACCAAAACCAGAGGATCAGCCACCAACCAAATCTCTATAAGGGGAGTTGCAGAATTGCCCATGGAAATAAGCCCTTCTCCTGCTGTACAAAATCTCCTTTATGATCAGCTGATCCGTCCTTCCACCCTTGCTGAGACAATACAGCTGGTTCTGGTAACTTTGAGGCAAAGATCACAAATTTGCACGGGGATACGAGGGTAGGGGGCAGAAGTGCGAGAGGCTGTGGGGGAAGAAGTGGAGCACCCTGGAAAAGTCATAGGGCAGGATTATTTAAATAAACAATCATGACTGGGAGGGATAGGATATTTCCTGAATCCAGACCATCTCATTTGGATGGATAAGATTCACCCCCGATTGCTCTGTTTTGGAAAATTAAGGAAAGGGGGAAGTTCTGGTACAAAAGTCCACTTCTGGTGTTGTCCCTCTTCTTCCTTCCCTTGATTGGGAATGATTGATATGTATAATCTCCAAATTGTCCCTTTTGTCCTTCTCCCCAACTTATTTTTGAACCAGCCAGGTCCTTTAAATTCTTCCATGTTTGGCTGACATTAAATGAGGCAATAAAACAAAAATAATCACCAATGTCATTCCACTGGAATCATCTACATATAGGTGAACAAACAGGGTAAATGCACAGACTTATTCACTTGGCAAAGAATTGGCAATTATGAAGGGGACAATTCCCCTTGGATTATGAAGCAGCTCTTGCAGATACATAATTCAGGAAGCCAGCCAGCACTACTTGAAGCAAAAGCCAGTCTTTCAGCTGACCAGACCTTTTGAATATTGCAAGTTTCCTCTAACAGATTAAAGATTCTGAATTATAATTTTTTAGTATAAATATGTATAATGTACAGCCACCAATATTTCTTTTATTCAGTTTAGAGCTGGTTATTACATTTCATAATTATTCTCTGCTTTAATTACACAACATATGTTCTCTAACCTGGAAGTCTCACTTCTGCATTGCACCTTAGCAGAACGTTATTATCTATAACCACCGATTGGAACATTTTGAAATTTAGTCATTATTTGGCAATATTTGTTGTGCAAACAAACATGTTGGATAGACTTACAAGAAATTAATATTTAATAAATGACTGCCTTATGGGAAAGGCATCTAAACTGTAAAGTTAATAATAAATGTGTTTCAAAGAGATGCTTTTCAGCATAAAGCCTGTTGAATCATTTATAAATTGAGTCGCTTCACTAAGGCTTTTCATATTTAATGCCTTAACTGCATGTATTTATTGCATTTCTGAAATGAACTAAGAATATTACATTCAGGAAAAGCCAGTCAGGAATATTTAGATGAAAGGGGGAAAAAACATGCATTATTGCATTTTAGGTCAAATGTAACTAATTAGGCCTAGGACTGTGTCTTTAGCAAAGGACAGTCACCAGTCAATACACTGTCTCAGAAATACCGCAAGGGTTTCCTTGTCACGTGAAAGTAGAAGTTTAAACTTAGAGCCCTTAAAAGGTTGCAGCATTCTCCTTTTCTTTGCCAGTGTCATGGTGCTGCCTCATTCCTGCCTATTCCTCACCCATTTGCTCCTATGAGGAGCATTTGGCACACAATTCCATTGCTCCTCACAGCCCTGCAATTGTCATGTGAGTAGTTCTAATGCGTCTTCACAAGAGGCTTACTTCCCCATATTCTTCTGCATGGCTGTGCTAATCCTAAATAGAAAAACATACATATTTATAAATATACCAGTAGGGTTCCAGCTGAAATTGGCAATATTGCTATGTTGTCCTTCGCTAATACTCATTAGCCCCAACCCTCAGCCCAGCACCTGGCCTCACTGCTAGAAATCCAAGCTGAGTAGATGTGTAGTGGGGATGGGAATCTTTCCCACAAACCTAGCCCTTGGAGAAGATGTCTAGCTCTCTGAGGAGGCTACTGCAGGTATGGATCTGGTGCTCATGCAGTCCTGGGGAAAGAAGGCATCTGTTTACCTACAGGACATGCTTCCTACACATACTGCCCTGTGGGCACACCTCAACTTGAAGACTTCTTTTGGGGATAACAGGCATAGTTCAGTCTCTATGTCCCATGAAGTTCTTAGCCTCTCTGCAGAGTCTGTCAGTTTGTAGAAAGCGTGGTAATGAATTTGTGATGTGGGAGCTGCAGCTGAGATCCTCCAAAATCACCTCATATAGATTCATAGATTTTAAGGCCAGAAGGGACCATTATGATTATTTAGTCTGACCTCTAGATAGAGGCCCTGAACATCCATTAGATGGGAACACAAATGTGTAATCTCTACTGACTTAGGCTGGATTCAAACTAATTGCCAAGAGGCAAAAGGTTCTGAAGCTCTCCAGCAATGTCCTGTGGCATCCCATCCCCAATAAGTGCTAAAGTTACACCTTCAAGAGTGTTACACAAGCCTATTCTAAGGATGTTTCTATATTACTGTATTCAACTTTGGGCACCACATTCAAACAAACAAACAAGGCATATCACTTGGAAACAATTTTTTCAAAAGTATAGAAGTTTTAGAAAATAAAAGTTATGAGGAAAAATGAAACTGAATATGAAACATAAGCAAGTATATCAAGAAACACTAAAACAAAGATAGGAGTGAATAATTCTCATTAGTCAACAAGAGCAAAAAAGGAATGCATTAAAGCTGAAGCAAGAAAAACTGGAAATGGAACAAACTGAGAAGGCAAGTCATAAAATTGCTATCATGGGATGTATTCATCTATTTGGGATAGTTTAGGAACAACTAATTCTATCTGGCCACAAAGTGGAGAGGTGGATAGGACTACATGTCCCTGCCAATTCAATATTCTCTTGAATATATCGTTATCATAAGTTGTCTCATTTTTTCTTCCTAGACTGAAAACACAATTTTTTCATAGACCAATATCATGCTACTTTGTGTCACATCTGACATCCACCTTTTTCATTCACATATGACACCTGTCATGTTTTTCTAATCCATAATTTAACTACAAGAATCTGAACACAAAGTTGTATTTTTAAAGTATGCAGTCTGAAGTCCTCACCCAGCTCTGGTTTTGATCAATTACCCTTGTTTATCAATTCACATGAAATAGATTTTGATCCATCTGAAAGTGTTCAGGTGTTGTACTGGAGAACTTTCTTTCCTAGGGAGTCGTACAATTGAGTATCATTATTTATTAATGACATCATGACACTGAACTTCTGGAATTTCTCCATACACCTTGACATATTATCAAAACACATACTCTAGCACTGCCTGAAGTAAAGCAGGTAGTGTGTGGATTATTGAAACGATGCATCATTTCATAGTGTATGACTTCATTAATATGGTGATCATTGACACAGTCTATCATCACACTGTTAGAATGCCAATGCCTTGCATATTATAGAGCATTATGCTAATCATCCATACTGAAATCCATAGGATTTCGTGTATTACCATTGTAATATTCATAATGTACAATAAATGTCAAGCCAGTTTAAGAAAAGCAATAATTGCTGCCAATTTGCTAACATTCATGACATTCTTTTTCATATGAAGTTTAAAGTGAGTCAAAATCTAGGCTCTGGTGACCTTACAAATATTTTTTAAAACAGAAAAGCATTTTTTTAAGGTCTAATCCTTAGAACTGCTCAGAGGCCTCCACTCTCATTGAATTCATTAGAACTGAGGAGTGAAATCCTGATTCCAATGAAATCAATGAGAATTTTGCAGTTGACTTGTGGAAGGCCAGGATTTCACCTGAGGACTCTAATCACCTCTAAGGAGAGCACAGCATCTTAGTTTAGTATTTTTACCGCTTTTCTAACTAATATAATATTTTTTTCTTCAAATTACAAATAGCCAAAGTATAAATCTAATTTTGCTAAAAACACACTCTAAAAGCATAAAACCAAATCATTCTAGACAAGAAGTTTGAGTGATAAACTCCACTAAAAGGGGGTTTCAATGAAAATTCCAGCACAGCCTTAACTAAAACACTATGTTTGATACAACACAATCTGGGGCTGCATACACAGTGACGCTATGTCATAAGTGGGTGGTGGTGGCAGAAGAGAGGTTAAGACCTCAGTCCTGCAAATGCTTATTGCACATTGCTTGACTGATTCAACAATAGCACTTAAACATTGCATAGCTTTACGCACGTGCTTAAGTGTTTTTCTGTAAAGGAATTGATATAAGCATGTTCTTAAAAAATGTTTCTAGAAAGTGGCCTATGAGTAGACCCAATTAACCCAATGTACATATTTAATGTTATATGCTTTGGGTAGTCATATGTCCATGGACTTTGGAAATAATAAATAAGCTTCAATGGGATTGCTGATGTTTCAAATATTATGAAATATTGTAATATCTCAAAGGCTATACATGATATTTTGGGAGCTATGAAAAGCTGGAACCTCATCCTTCAAATAGATGTACCGGATCCCTGTTGACTAGCTCAAATCTTCAGCGGGGTTTCATGGTTGATGAGATAGTACCAACAGAATATGTGCTGACGCATCAGACGCTCCAGTTCAAGAAGCCATCCTCTTTTAGGAAACACTTAAGCCTGTTATTTTGTTCCACTGATGTCAATGAGACTTAGGTACTGTAGAGCCCAACTCACAACTCACTGAACTCACTAGAAGGAGACCCATTCATTATAGTGGACTTTAGGGCAGATCTGAAGTGCTTTCTTGAATAGTTATGGACTAATGCACATTAGTCTACCTGTGATAGAGATGGATGTCACAGGACCAAAATAAAAGGTAGGTGGGAAGGGAAGGGAAGTTTGGAATATGACCCTCTTAGCTTACCTGTCTGGAACATTTAACACATTTCCAAGTCTATTGATTGATAAAGTAATCGATTTAAATTAATCTATTTGCAGGTCACCTTTTCAGCTTCACTTCAGCCATTGTTCAGATGGGGGAGCTGCAAAGAGACCTGAATCCTGACAAAAGAAGAGGTGTGAAAGAATGTATTGCTTTTCTTGTTTATGTACTATAGTTTCATTTTATGTTAAGTCTTCTAAAAGATTCACTATGTGTGTACATCCTTTATCATGTGCTTTCACATCATGTAGGCTTCTCAGAAGCACATTAAAGTGGAATGATATCTTATTTACTGACCCACTGATGTGAGTACATTTACATTTGAAGTTTCACAATTCTGACTAATTAAAAAAATTAAATAGTGAGTTGCAGAGAATTTTCTTATAGGGTGTGATTATGCATTATAAGCAGTAGGCAGTTAAGGGGCACAAATACTCAAGTATCTATTGCCTTATGTCATATACAATAGTTTTTATTTATATAAGGGACAGAATATTATTTGTTCAATCCATTGTGTACTGGAATACAGTTAATGTAGCTGTATACGCCCTGAACCTATTAGTATCTAGATACCAAAATAGTAGGAAGGTGTGTTAAGTAGCAGCACTTTTGATTCAATTAATAGTCAATTCCCCAACATAGAATTTGACATTACTATGTTGCTGGAGTACTATTTTTTGGTTGGTATGTTCCACAGAATTCTGGACCTGGTGTACTCATTAAAATGCCCTTGACAGTGTTTGTACGAGTAAAGGAATTCATGTTCCAACCTGGGTGAAAATTTCAATTTAGATAAAGATTCTGAGACCTTGTACAAATATGAAACATATTCCCCATGTATCCTGGACCCTCGGCTATAGAACCTTCTACACTTGAGATCTGAAAGTCTAAATTGTGTCATGTTTATGGGACTATGCAGTATTCCTCCTATAGGAGGAGGACAAAAAGCAAGAAAGATAGCCACAAACAGGTAAAATACTAGAGGAATAGACTTTTTAAATCTTACCTGGGACAGAATTTGTTGTGAATATGAACTATTCAAATGGCTTCTGGATGCCAAAGTGATGCATTATTATTTACATTACCATAGATATGGATTTGTTTTTGAGATGTCTACTAAACTGGGAAGTAAACAATAGTGCCTGGAAATCTGATTCAAAAGGCAGGATGACTCACCAGACACTGAAAATCAAACTATAACTAATTGTAATCACTTATGGTTATTTATAGTTTGTGAATTTCCATTAAGGTGAGACAAAGCCCACTGAAGTCACTGTAAGTCTTTCCAATTGATTCCAATGGGCTATTTAATGTGGACTTCCAGTTTTTGGTAAGTCAGTAAATTTTCTTTATAAATTTCTTTTTAATTTCATTAGTATATTAATTCCTTTTTGGGGAGCCTGATCTAACAGGAATTATTTAATCACGTAATTAATAGAGTACATAGAAAGAGACATTTATAGTCAGCTTATGAGGGACAGCACATGATTAAGATAGGGGACTAATGGTAAAAGAACACAATGTCGTTTGTAGATATGGAGGTCACTGTTTTTACACAGTTTAATTTCACAGCTGCTTGCAATACATTTTTATTAGATGCTGCAAAAGCTGATCTACAGTTTGAATACAAGGCCAAAAAATGTTCATTTTCAAACCCACTAAGTTTTTAAAATACATTATTACTATATCCTGCAGAGGCAGCTCAGAGTTATACAAATTGCGGTGTTATGCTCTATGGATGGAAGGCTAAACTCTGTGCCATTTTGAGATATTAGATAGTGCGATGCAATAAATAAATAGTATGTTTATTTTTTAAGTCAGGCCAGTTTTGTAAAGAAATTTGAACTTGAGAGGGAACACACACCTGTCTCAGGTCTGAGAACTTGTGCAACTAGCCTAGAGTACAATATCCCCCGGATCACTGAAGAGAAGAAATATAGGCCTTCATCCTGCAACTGATAGTATGCAGACAAAGCACTGCACCAGCACAGTGCTTCACTGTAATCAGTGAGAACCCGTACAGATGCAACAGTATCCTCATAAGGATCACAGTGAAGAATTGGAGCCTTGGGGCACGTCCACACCATGGCAGGGATGGACGCTGTGAGATCAGTCTATCCAGGGTCAATTTATCGCAGCTAGTCTAGACGTGAAAAATTGATCCCCTAGCGCTCTTCTGTCGACTCCTGTACTCCACTGCCATGAGAGGCACAGGCAGAGTCGATGGGAGCAGCAGCAGTTGTAGCTGAAGTTGTGTATCTTAGATCGACCTCCCCACCCCCAGCGTTGACCAGGGCTTAGTGGAAGTACTGATACAATCTTAAACACACACAAAAGGGAACTGGGGTTAATGATTGAATAGGCTTGTGCATATATTTTGAATTAAATTTTCTATTTTAAAGTATATGGAGAGAGAGAGAGAGAAAACAGATATTCCATTTAGAATCATATTGACTCCAAACTTTGTCATTAGCAGGTTTTGGATCTTTACATCTACACCAGAGATCTCGATCAGCTGAGTAAACAGAGTAACTGGTAGTAGAACTATGCCTAGTCTACACTGGCTGGGGAGGAGCGATTGATCTATGATACACAAACTTCAGCTACGAAGTAGACGTACTGAGATCGACTTGCCACGGCGTTTTCATGGCGGTGAGTCGACTGCTGCTGCTCCCCCATCGACTACCTGCGCCTCTCATACTATATGCCTACACTCTTTGCTCTTATCAAAATTGGAGAAAGTATGAAAAAAAATCTACATACATTCAGAGAGTGTAGAAATGAAATAGGATTTGACTACCTTTGAATCCCCTTTTATCTGCTTTCTGTGAGCATTTATGTAAGTGAAGTTTTATTGACACATTTTTGGAGGGGAAAGTGTGTGTTTGTGTGAAACACATTCACATTTTAAGTGCTCACACAACCAGCTTAGGTTCACTTTGTTGTTTCAGGAGTTCAAATGTTAGGAGGCAGATAGTTGGGGTTGAGATTACACTCATGTACACACATGTGTGACAGTGATCGCAATGGATGGTACTAGAGCACGGGAATAGTATTCCATATGGATTGGGACACTTAACGCAGCAGTGGGAAGTGTTCCTGAAACTCCTAGCTAGGTAACCGACACAAAGACAATTAATTAAATAGAAAAAAAAAATAAGAGATGTAGCTGCACTCTTTACAGCCGGGACAAAACAAGCAATTACTAAGCTGTATGCAGCTATTACTGTGGTGAATGGTGTTAAGTGCTAGAAAATGAATGACCAGTAAATGCAAACAAAGCATTATTAGAAATGTTGTGGTATATGGGATGTATTACAATGCTTTAAAAAGCCACATGATGGAGAACGTCTCCTAATTACCAAGGATAAAAAGCCCTGCCCTTAATGGAGTTAATTGAGATGGAGGAGGATAGAATACTGCTCTAACAGTAATTCGGTTCAGGTAAGAGTCTGGCCTTCTCCTTCATAGTTTAGGCTTTGTCTATACTACACAGCTAAAAGTCAGGCAGTGTGAGCGCTGTTTGTTGGCACTTTTTGCCGACAAAATACTTCCACTCCCAACGAGGAGGTTCACATTGTCAACAAGACAGAGCTCCTGCAGACAATGAGCTGTTTACACTGCCACTTGCTGCCACAAAATGTGTGGGGTTTTTGGGGGGGAGGGGAGGTTAAGCACCTGTGAATGACAAAAGTTTTGTCATTCAATTGGCAGTGTAGACAAGCCCTTAGATAATGCCCAAGCATGCCACAAACAATTCATTTGATGGAGATCTCAGAGGAACTCCTGATTTTATCCCAGCCAATAATATCACAATAACCCAATTTTACTGGCAGTGAGTCTGTGTGGCTCAGAAAGGGAAAAAAAAAAAAAAAAAAAGGAGAAAAAAAAAAGTCCCTAAATTCTGTAATCCTGCCTTCAATCTTACCTCTGGGTAAATTACACCCTATCTCCCCGTGAGCGATTTAAACCCCCCATTAACTTACTGAGTCCTTCCTGGTTATCCAATTAAAATAGAAACAAGAATGTTATTTGACTACTTACACAGGTCTCAGTAAATCTAGAATATAAAATCCTCACAACCAACACACTTTGAATGATAGACTGAAATATGCTTATGCAAAAAAAGTCAAATATAGACTAAGCAACAAATGTGAGTTCCTCAATTTCTTTATGGACCATTTACAACAGGAAAAAAGTATATATTTGATGAGTCAGTTATTGACTATGAATAGTTAGCCCATCTCTAATTAGCAGTTTGCTTCAGTCCTTGGCAGGGTTTTTCTCTGAGATAGGGAGTGAATGCGAGGTAGTGTCACTACTCTTATTGGCCAGCTGCATAGAACAGTATCCATCTTTGTATGTTAATTCTGATGGCAGCCATCATTGCTCTCTCTCTCCCTACTTGAACCTCAAGTAGGTTATTCACAGCTCAAAGCTCTCTGACCTTGAATCCAAGATGTTAACCTCTATGGCTGGGCAGCTTTTATGATCTGATTGGGCTGTCATAACTGGCAACTAGTTTCATGCACATAAAAAAATTTCCGCTCTGAAGCTATGAAAGCTCTTGGGCAGCAGCACATTGCTCTGTTAGCAGAAAAAATTCTAAGGTTTAGATCATATTAGAGCAATAAGATTGCAAGACTAATAAAAATGACTCTTCTCCACACAAGATTCACTGAGGACTTGTAAGGGAAGAGGTATGGGCCAGTGATTAGGGTGCTCGTCTAGGACTCAGGTGATCTGGGCTCAAGTTTCTTAGGCCCAGATCCTCAAAGGGTAATTAGATATTTGAAAACAAGGGTAGTTAGGCACATGAATACTTGAGGATCTGGGCTTTAGCACCTAAATACTTTTGAAAAACAGAGGCTAACTTCTATTGACTTTATATAACTAAATACTTTTGAGGTGAGAGTTCCACTCCTCCTCCCCCACATACCCAATTTACAAATGGAGAAATAGTATTTCCCTACTTCACAGGAGTGTTGATATAAATGCATTAAAATGGTGAGGCTTTCTGATAATGGGTGCCATACAAGTATGATAGACAGTCATATTAGAAACGCTAATATTGCTTTTCAATTATATCTGCTGCTTAGGAAAATCTGACAATATCAGATCTGGAAGAAGTGCCGGCTTAAAGACTAATGGCAAGGTCTTTGATAGCACAGTGACTGGCAGGATGGAAATAGCTGAAGGGTAAAAAAGTTGCTTGACTGGGATGAAGAGAGTAACACTTTTCATGTTTAATGATATAGTAAGCATGTAGCAGGGTAATGGGTATTTCATAAGTTATTTAAGAACCCAGATCCAGCCTCCTTCAGCAAATTTAATCCCAATCAAGAGCTCAAATTTGTAATTTCTTGTTTTCCTGCATTTGAAAGTAGGCTAACCCTAATATCAGAACATTCCAACATAGGTTTTGAGAAGACATTTCCCAAAAAAATCCCAAGCCTCTCCTAACTTCTCCATTCAGCTCCACTTCTGTTTGAAAACCAGAGAGGCCTAGATTCTCCTATCCAGCCATGGACAGTCTGATGCAAATCAGAAGTAGGGGGATGTATATTTAAGCCACATTTTTAGCCCCCTAGTCGTTCAGTTACTCATATTGTGGACCAAACCTATGCTTAAAAGAGAACCTGCTCTGATCTGTGGTGATTACCAAGAGCTCTGAGGGCCAGTCTAGCATCCAGGGTTCAGATGGTCAGGGCTTTGCTACGCCCATGTCCTCTTTTCTTTGGACATGCTGCTTTGGCTGATGGGTCAGGAATGAGGAGGGGTAGGAGATGCTGTTGTAGCTTTGCTCCAGTGGATAAGATATCTAGGGGGAGAGGATCTTTCAGAGGCCACTTTCATTTTGCAATAGCTTGCATCGCCATTGTTGCTCAAAGCAGCTGTACTGTACAAATGAATCAAACCCGAGAAAATCAAAGTGTTAGTCCTTTCAGACCTTGAATAGCAGTACAATAAGAGCAAAATAATGTTTTTATAAGAAGAGATGTTTAGGTTGTTATATCTAATTCATTTGCAGAAGTAAAGATATCTGTGGAACAGATGTTAATTTTTTTTCTGCAACTCCAAAATGTACCTAACCTGTTTGCTTCTAAGGGTATGGTTACACTTACAAGATTATAGCGCTATTGGTTATAGCGGTCCCCTTATACAGTAATATGAATAGCGCTATTGTATGTCCACACTGAGATGCTCCAGTGTTATAGCATGGCCACATTTGCGGGACTTAATACGGCATTAACAGCAGCGCATTAGGGCATGTATCCCACAATACACCTCTTCCCGATCTGGCGCAATGCCTTGTGGTAGGGGGGGCGTCACTTGCGGGGCATTGTGTATCCTGTTTCAACTACCCATGATGCTTTTTGGCCTATCGTTTCCTTCCACCTCCGGCGCCATCTTTCAATGGTTTCAGCAAGGTGCGCTCCGTCTTCCATTGTCGTGTGCCGCAATGAATCCAGAACTGCTGAGGAACATGCTGACGACTGTCGCCAGCACATCTCTGTGTGCAGTGGAGTTAATCCTTGACATGCAGGATGACAGTGATGAGTCTGAAGACGAGATCGAAGAGGTGAATGAGTTTGACACAAAGCTTCTTGTCTCATTAACGGACATGCTCACGGCCATTGAACGCCGCTTCTGGGCACGGGAAACAAGCACTGAGTGGTGGGATCGCATCGTCATGCAAGTCTGGGACGACGAGCAGTGGCTGCAAAACTTTCGAATGAGAAAAGCCACTTTCATGGGACTGTGTGCTCAACTTGCCCCTGCAAGGACACCAGACTGAGAGATGCCCTCCCGGTGGAGAAGCAGGTGGCTATCGCGATCTGGAAGCTGGCTACACCAGACAGCTACCGATCGGTGGCCAACCAGTTTGGGGTTGGAAAGTCGACCGTTGGAGTTGTGCAGATTCAAAGTGTGCAGGGCCATTAATCGCATCCTGCTATGAAAAATCGTGACTCTGGATAATGTGCATGACATTGTTGCTGGCTTTGAAGAAATGGGTTTCCCTAACTGTGGAGGGGCGATAGATGGGACCCATATACCTATTCTGGGGCCCGCCCACCTAGCAGATGAGTACGTTAACCAAAAGGGGTACTTCTCCATGGTTCTCCAGGCGCTTGTGGATCACCGTGGGCGTTTTACTGACATTAACGCTGGCTGGTCTGGAAAGGTGCATGATGCACGCATCTTCCGCAACACCGGCCTGTTCATGAAGCTGCAAGCCGGGACTTTTTTCCCAGACCAGAGGATCCCCGTGTGGGAAGTGGAAATGCCCATAGTGATTCTTGGTGACCCTGCTTACCCTTTAATGCCCTGGCTCATGAAACCCTACACAGGGAGCCTGGACAGCAGTCAGGAAAGGTTCAACTACAGGCTTAGCCGTTGTCGAATGACTGTGGAGTGTGCTTTTGGGTGTCTCAAGGCGCGCTGGCACTGTCTTTATGGGAGGCTAGACTTGGCTGAGGGTAGTGTCTCTGCGGTTATTTCTGCATGCTGTGCCCTACATAATCTTTGTGAGCGGAAGGGCGAAGGCTTCACTCAGGCATGGTCCTCGGAGGTTCAACGCCTGGAGGCCACATGCCCCCAGCCAGAGAGCAGGGTTCTTGGAGGGGACCAGCGTGAGGCTGTTAGGATCAGGGAAGCCTTGAGGGAGCATTTTGAGGCTGAAAGCCAGTTCTAAAGTGAGGTGCAGATGGAGGGAGGGAGGGAGCATTCTTTTAACAGGAACAGGCATTTGCTTTTCTATAGCCTGTAATAATGTATGTACACTTAATAAAGAAACCCATTTATTAAGAAGACAATTCATTTATTGAACAGGTACTTCGGTTGCTGAAAGAAAATATTGTGATGCATGTGAGGGAGAAGCCGGGGGAGGTGCAATGGGGGTGGCATGGGGTCAGTCAGAGATCAGAATATGTCCGGGTCTCTGAGTCTCCAGTGCCCTCACAGTGGCCATGTCCCCCGAACCCCATTTGCGGAGGGCAGTAAGGCATGTTATTAGGGGTTGACTGCAGTGGATAATGGTCCGGGGTTTGGGGGTTGTTCGGTGAAGACAGAGGGGTTGGAGGCAGCTGTGGATGGTGATAACCATTTGGCTGATGATAGTGGCCTGGAGGGTACTGAGGCACAGAAGGGGAAGGGATTTGGGGCAAATGATAATCGGGGTGGTGGGTGCGGTGCTTCTCCTCCTGAAGGGTGACAATCCGCTGCATAGTCTGCAATTGAAGCTGCAGTAATGAGAGCAGCTTATCGGTGCTTTTCCAGCAGTGAATCGCATTCTCCTTCCGCGTCTTCTCCCTCAACTTGCTCTCATTCTCCCTCCACCTCTGTGCAACTCGATTCTCCATTACAGCCTGTTGCATTACTTGCTGTACAAGATCCTCTTTGCTCCTTCGTGGCCGCTTCCTCAGTCGCCTCAGCCTCTCAGCTGTTGATAAGAGCGATGGCGCAGGGCTGAAGGACGACTCTTCTAAAATAAAAAGATACAAGGGAACCACTGTTAAATGTAAAGAGCAGACATGCCTATGATTCCCCCGCATTCCCCGTTTGCCTGTCCCGCAGAGAGCACAGATACAGCAACGGAGCCCCTGCCATGGTGAGTGCACTCCAGAGGCAAGGGAAATGATTTTTTCCCTGCCCCAGAAAAGCTGTGCCAGGGGAGCGGGTGGGGAGTGCCGGTACGTTGCAGGAGCCCCAGTGTGAGCAGCAGGCAGGGGGAAGGATTTGTTCCCTGCCCTGAAAAGCTGTGCCGGGGGAGGGGGTGGGGAGTGCCGGTAAGTTGCAGGAGCCCCACTCTGAGCAGCAGGCAGGGGGAAGGATTTGTTCCCTGCCCTGAAAAGCTGTGGCGGGGGAGGGGGTGGGGAGTGCCGGTAAGTTGCATAAGCCCCACTCTGAGCAGCAGGCAGGGGGAAGGATGTCTTCCCTGCCCTGAAAAGCTGCGGCGGTGGGGGGGGAGGGGGGGTGGAGTGCCGGTAAGTGGCAGGAGCCCCACTCTGAACACTGTTCCAACATTCTCCGTAGGTGTTTGTCCTGGAAGATATCTCGTTGCTTCGAGTCACTGAGGAACAAAGGGAAGGGATTTTAATGAGATGCGGCTTCCGCCCAGGGCCATATGCAGCTTGCCTATGTGCAGCAATGCTCCCCCCACCCATTGTAGCACAGTGGCAAGGACTAGTGACCGGGACCGGGACGGGGACCACGCTGGCTCTCCCGGGAAACCTGCGCAGGCGCATTGCAAGCGCTCTTATTGAGACCTTTGAAGAGATTACTGATGATGACTACCGCGAGGTGATAGACTACATCAATGCTCTATTCCACATGTAGGCAAGCATGCAAGCATCCCTTTCCACCCCAAGCTGCAAGCCTTCCCCATAGAAAAGTAGCTTTACCTCCGCAATCCGCTGCTGACCTGGCCCCTGCAACCACCGGACCCTGTGGCTGGCCGCCCTCCTCCTGGCTTTAGAGGAGAGCTCCTGGCTGCATACCCCCCTGCCCTCCTCCTGGCTGCATGCCCCCCTGCCCGCCTCCTGGCTTGAGAAGAGCTCCAGGTGGAATTCCCCCCCCATCCCTTTCCACCCCATGCTGCCAGCCTTCCCCATAGAAAAGCAGCTTCACCTCCGCAATCCGCTGCTGAGCTGGCCCCTGCAACCGCCGGACGCTGTGGCTGGCTGCCCTCCTGGGTTGAGAAGAGCTCCTGGCTGCATGTGTCCAGGGACTCCTCCGTGCCCTGGGTCGCTGCCGCCTCATCCTCCTCCTCTTCTTCATCCTCCTGTTCTTCGTCCTCCTCCTCACCCCCCCCTTCACTGGTGGGCTGGGAAGTGTCCATGGTGGTCGATGGAGTGACCGTAGGATCACCACCAAGTATCGCATGCAGCTCCTTATAAAATCTGCAAGTCACCGGGGCTGCCCCGGAGCGGCCGTTTGCCTCGCGGGCTTTGCGATACGCATTCCTAAGCTCCTTTACCTTAACACGGCACTGCAGAGTGTCCCACTCATGGCCTCTTTCTGCCAAGACCTGTGATATCTGCCCATAGGTGTCAAAATTCCTGCAGCTAGACCGCAGCTGAGACTGAACAGCCTCTTCCCCTCCCACCCCCAACAGCTGATGAGGTCCAGCACCTCGCTATTGCTCCATGCTGGGGATCGCCTATTGCGAGGAGGCATGGCACGTGGAGTCATGATGATCAATCAGAATGATCACCTGCAACGATTCCCTGAGACCACGCCACGCAATCAATCAGATCAATGAGAATGATCACCTGCAAGGATTCCCTGAGAGCACGCCACGCTTGGCTGGAGCAAACAGGAAGGGGATTTTCAAATTTCCCTGGAACTTTAAAGGGCAGGTCTGACGTGTGGTCACCTGAGGACAGGACAAAAGAGTTTGCAAGTGATGACCAGAGTGGCTCGAACGGGAATTCTGGGACGGGCTGGAGGCCAATTAATGCGCAGTGGGTGTCCACATTCTTGCTGTAGCGCTACAGCAGCTGCGCTACAGCCCTTATTCCCCATACGGAGGTGGATTAACAATAGCGCTATAACTCAGCGGTTATAGTGCTCTTCGTGCCTTGCCAGTGTGGACGGGGAGGAGGTTATAGCGCTCGTGGGGGCTTTATAGCGCTATAAAGTGCCAGTGTAACCAAGCCCTTAGAAACATCCATTTGTCTATTAAAACATCCTAATTATTTAAAAAGCTCAAATGTATTGTCCATTAGTACAATTATCTTTTTAAATATAATCAATTATTTTTGACAACTAAATGCTTTGGAAAAATAGTACTGTCTCTTTCCGCACCTCTTCATTCCCAGAAAATAAATAATTGCATCTTAATTTAATCACCAGGACAAATCTGGATTAGTAATTCCTGGTAAATTGTCAACCACTCACTGCAGAATGGATAGCAAGGCATAACACCACCACACAAGTGCAAAATGCCTCTCTCTCTCTCAGTACTTGTTCATTCCACAAGCTTATACTATGCATTACTAGTTGTAGATATGGCTACAAACACATCATATCATGTTTTATTTCAGTTTAATATGACGATAAACCTGCTGGCATAGTACAATAAAATGGAATTACTCTAAAACAGATTTTCAAAATTCTTGGGCATACAGGCTATAGAGGGTATTTTAGGAAATAAAAATGACAAACTTTAGGAAGCCAGTCTGATGCTAATGGTACTAAAATATTGAATATTGTTCATCATGTTAGTTGCTAGCTCTATATGCAAGTCAGGAAACTAAATCATTTTCTTCTGAACAGCCTCACTATGAACAGCCTCAGAATTTGACAGGTTTTTACCCTAATCCTGCAAACCATGTCACTAGACCCCTATGTCTCTGCACAGTCCCATGCTGGGCTTTGTGCAATTCTCTTGCTCAATCAGGGCCTTGCTTAAATGACATATGAAGGATGGGTTGACTTCAGCAAGGATGGGTTGATGGCTCCCATCAGCTATATTGAGCAAGTGTGTCAGATTCATAGCTCCATATAGGTGTTTGTGTAGCAATATTTTAAATAGTGCTGAAAAAGTCTTAATTCTGGCCCGCTGCAAAAAAACTTTTCCTCGTGCATGTTCACTTTCTTATCATCCCATTGGTCCTAGATATACTTCTGAGTGGCACTCTGAATAATTCCTTCTCATCCTCAGCATCTTAAAATCTATAACGATTTGTAAATTTAGGTCCTACCACTTACAGTCCAGTCCTGCAACTTCCTGTCTAGCCAGGCATTCATACTTCATGACCCCTTTGTGCTGGTGAATTGAAACAAAGCAGCTGTACTGCAAGTGCGAATCAGAGCCAACATAGCTTCAGTACATATTAAGTTTATGGTCTGAATTATAATCCATTTGTAATCTGACAGTCTGTCATGCACAGAGTGATAACGTCATGATGACAGGCTAATCAGATAAGGCAGAAGACTTACTTTTCAAGGTATTTGATTTTTTTTGATAAATTAAAGTTTCTTGCCCTTGTTTCTTGTCTTACTGGACACATTTCTTTATAATTGGCTAAAATTCTAATAAAGCTGCTTAAGAAACCCCTCCCCCTCCTCCCATAGAGTGTCCTCTTTTTTAAAAGTTCAAATATCGTAACCTTACCCCTCCTGTCTGGACTGTGGCCTGGCACCCTGCCCCCGGGAGGCTCCTGCAGCGGATGCGTTGTGGGCGCTGGCCCCATGGGCCCGCTGGCTCCCCTTCACTGTGCTCGGGCTCTGTGGCTCCTGGGTGTGAGAGCCGCTGCCACCGCTGTCCCTCCCAAAGCAGGCTCAGGGACCCATGCCCCGGCTTGGGGAGGCTTGGCCTCTGATGGCAGCCCGTTCCCGCCATGCCCAGCTGCTTGTCATGGGCAAGGACCAGGAGCTGATGCAGGCGGTGAAGGCGGAGGACGTCGGCATGGTGCAGAAGCTGCTTCAGTGGCCCAAGCCCGGCAAAGCCAGTGAGTGGACCCTCGACTCGGAGCGGGGCCTGCCAGGATGTGGAGGGCTCATGGGGGAGGCTGTGCACCCTCTATTGGAACTCAGGGGGCGGGTAGGGAGGAACTTGGTCTGGGTAGCAGCCCCTGGGCACAGCTGGCCCCTAGGATCTATAAAGGTTCATTGAGATTTACCCCTCAATTAACTGATATGCGGGGAGGGGGGGGCACAAGTTGGAAGTTTCACCTAGGGCACAAAATATCCTTGCACCCGCACCCTGGACAGTGGCCAATGCCAGGTGCCCCAGAAGGAGTGAACTATACAGGTAATTGTCAAGTGATCTCTCTCCTGCCATCCATCACCCCCCCTCTGACAAACAGAGGGTAGGGACATCATTCCTTATCCATCCTGGCTAACAGCCATTAATGGACTTAACCTCCATGAATTTATCCATTTCTCTTTTAAACCCTGTTATAGTCCTAGCTTTCACAGCCTCCTCAGGCAAGGAGTTCCACAGGTTGACTGTGCGCTATGTGAAGAAGAACTTCCTTTTATTTGTTTTAAACCTGCTGCCCATTAGTTTCATTTGGTGGCCCCTAGTTCTTATATTATGGGAAGAAGTAAATAACTCTTTATTCATTTTCTCCACACTGCTCATGATTTTATATACACATCTATCATATCCCCTCTTAGTTTCCTCTTTTCCAAGCTGAAAAGTCCTAGCCTCTTTAATCTCTGCTCATATGGGATCTGTTCCAAACCCCTGATCATTTTAGCTGCCCTTCACTGAACCTTTTCTAATGCCAGTATATCTTTTTTGAGATGAGACCACATCTGTACGCAGTATTCAAGATGTAGGTGCACCTGTATTTATATAAGGCCAATAAGATATTCTCCATCTTATTCTCTATCCCATTTTTAATGATTCATAACTTCCAGATGCTTAACTCCAGTTACACAGGAATTTGGACCCACCAGCCCAAATTCACTGCTGGAGTAAATTGTTCAATTCCACTGAAGTCATTGCAGTTACATCTGCTTACATAAGTGACACACACAACCCAATATGTTCTACATTAGGTCTGTTATAACTTATTAGTTAAAGCTCTTGGGTAGAATTTTCAGCAGGGCCAGAGTGACTTAGGAGCCTAAATCTCATTTTTTAAAAGTGATTCAAGCACTTAAATGCCTAATTCTCGTTGACTTTCAGTAAGACTTAATTTCTTAAGTGCATATGTCACTTTTGAAAAATGTGTCTTAAGAGCTTAAGTTGTTTAAGGTGCTTGTGAAACTTTTACTTCATGATCTTTTGCATCCTATGCATTTTGCTAAAGTTTTTCCAGACATTTTTATATTAAAAAATATACTTTGGGATACTTCATAGCATACAAGGCCCTAGAGTCACATAGTCAAAATTGTAATTTAAAACATTTAACAAGATTTTTTCAAAATGTTAATTCTATTTCTGTCTACTTTCTGATGCAACCAACACCTTCTCTGAGTCTTTGTTTTAATGAAAACCTCTGAGAAACTGTGACTGCATATGGCTAGCATTCTAGGGGTATGGTTACACTTACAAGATTATAGCGCTATAGGTTATAGCGGTCCCCTTATACAGTAATATGTATAGCGCTATTGTATGTCCACACTCAGATGCTCCTGCGGTATAGCATGGCCACATTTGGGGCACTTAATGCGGCATTAAGAGCAGCGCATTAGGGCAGGTATCCCAGCATTCAGCTGGGTGCAATGTGCTTTTTAAACAAGGGGGGTGAGGGGGGACGCGTTGTGTGTATGCGGAGGGAGAGAGACAGTGGTTTTTCCGTTTTTCTGAAAGCCTGTCAGCGAGCCTCTGTTCACAGAAGGCTTTGTTTTCACACAGGCTCCCTCCTTAAACATTTGCATTGCTTATCTGCCGAGTTAAGAAAGAAACTCTAAAGAGGTACTTCCGCATTCCTCCAGCCGAGTTCAAAACAAAGGGAAGAGACGTCAATTGCCTTAAATGGCTCTAGGCATCTCCAGAGATTACTTGTAGCGCAGTGGGTGTCCACATTCTTGCTGTAGCGCTACAGCAGCTGCGCTACAGCCCTTATTCCCCATGAGGAGGTGGATTTATAATAGCGCTATAACTCCACGGTTATAGCGCTATTAGTGCCTTGCCAATGTGGACGGGGAGTAGGTTATAGCGCTCGTGGGGGCTTTATAGCGCTATAAAGTGCCAGTGTAACCATGGCCTAGGTCTTTGCTGTAATAGGTGTTGATTCAGTAAGTCCCATAAGAAGGTGCTTGACGTGCTTTGATGAATACAGATGGACTTCCACATATACTTAGGCCCCTGTTTAAGCCTAATTGACGTCAATGGAGAGAAAGATAGTTTAGTGATTAGGGCTTTTGTTTGGAACTCCAGCTACATGGGTTCAATTCTCTGCTCTAAAACAAACTTCCTGGATGAACTTGTGCAGAGCAGGCTCACATTTTTAAAAGTATTTAGATGCCTGTGTTTTTAAAAATTTGGCCCTTAATCTTTCTGTGCTTCAGTTTCTGAGCTGTAACATTTGGAAAAGAGATCAGTAGCATGTTCCTGAGTTTTTGCAAGGATAAGTATATTAAAGATTGTGCTGTTCCAGGAGCCATATAGTCACTCGAGATAGATACAAGGGCTTTGCTGAGTAGAGATAGCTGGTTTGCTAAATCAGGGACTTAAGCAAGTGCTTAAGTTCCATAAAAGGTGCTTAAATGCTCTGCTGAATCACAACTATAGTTCCCAGACCGTCAACCCTCCACAACCTCATTAAAAGCAAACACATTTCCAGGAATTCTCTTTTGCTATCCCCGCCCGCAACCCCTGCCCTTTTTGCATCAGTCATCTATACCTAGTGAGTGCACTGACAACATTATCCAAAACTACTTAATTTGACTGTTAAATGGACCTCTGTAGCTAATCGTATTTCCTAATGATGGGCCAAATGACATTTTCCTCTGCACCAGTATAGAACAATCTTATTGAATAGGACAACCTGGCCCTTAGCAAGTGTTTTAAGGCTGTAATGTGCAATTGGGCTTTTAATTAGAATCCCTGTTATTTCAATGTGATTTCAAACCGCTTCAAAGTTGATGGCACAACAGGATTTTACTTATTATTTTAATGTCCTGTTTGTAATTCCGAGAGATAAAAGGACAAATGTGACTACGTCACAGCTATCAACATTGTCAATTGAAAGCACTGTTAGAGAAAATGGAATAACTAACTCCAAGTTTGTTTCTCCTGGAAATTCCTTTTTAACAAAAGATATTCCAGGCACACTATAAAAAAAGAGGAAATTTCTTATGAAATAAAACAGAAGAATCAATACAACAGGTCAGACAGTACATACCAGGGAGATTGGAGTGAAATATCAGAATACTTAATACTCTCTCACTGGACACCATGCGATGTTCTCTAGAGAAATCCCCAGTGCACCGTGACTATCACATTATATTAGGATACCTTAACAGTTTCTGATGTGAACACACTGCATCAGAAACTTGAGAGAAATCTAGCTCTCAGTTCAAGGATATATATATACACACTGTATTTCCAGAGAAATAAAATGATTTTGTGAGTGCTAGTAAGAAATGTGGCCCAGCTTGGAAGATGGAGTAACTCCTTTTATACTACTGATCAAACTGCTCAAGCAAAACTTCCATTATCAGCTATAGACACACATCACCATCATTGAAAACTGCCATCACCAAATATACTGAGGCCGAAAAAAAACCAAACAAGTTAAAATTGTTTTAAAATATTCTGGCATTTTGCTTGTTTCTAATGTCTATTTTAAAATATAAATTAGAAAGGTTGGTCGTTAAATGAAGTCTCATATCAAAACTGTTCAGTTTTGGAGACTGATTTTTGGCAAAGACTGACATTAGAATGCAGTGTAGCTATTGCCCCTAAATATATGGTGTTCGGAAATTATGGCCAGGAGTTTTAAAAGTGACTTGTAATTTTAGATGGTGCCATTCTTGAGTGCCCAACCTGAGACACTTTACAGAGGCCAGATTTACAGAAAGTTCTGCACATGCTTAAAACAAAAAATCAAGTTCATTTAAGGTATCTTAGTTTGGGCACACAAAAACTGAGGTACATGAAATTCCTAATAATCCTGGCCTAAACCAATTTTATTTAGAAATGTAGCCCCCAGTCCAGATAAACAAATTTCAGTTAAAATATCCTGAGGATTTTCACTATAATGATTTATGGTATATAAATGGCAACCATATAAGCTACAGGTATAGGAGTCCCTAAGGGCTCTTAGACAATTAGACTGTATTAGGTAAATTTTTTTAAAAAAACATAGCTTTTTAAGAAGTCTCCAATTACATATTTACACGATTAGGTCTATCAAGAAAATAGTGCTCAAAAAGTCCTTACATTTATATTGTCTTGAAAATACATATTTAAGAACTTAAAATATGAGTTGTATTTGTACAACAGTACATATAATGGAGTAAATTATTTGATTTTCTATGTATGTGTAGAGCCTTTATATACATTTGTGGCTATGTTCTGTCCAATGCTGTAATGTGATTTTTTTTAAACACTCAAATGGACACCTTTTGTTCTAGGCGGAAATACATTTTTACTGCTTAGTTATAAACAGCTGGAAATAGTGCTTGCTAATTAAAATGCTGAATAAATATCTTAAGATACCTATTCATTAGTCATGGCCTGAACCAAATCCCTAGATCTGGCCACCTTTGATCTTTTGGCCCTGATTTTAAGTAGAAAAGCAGAAAGCCCTCACTTAACCATTTTTGTGCTTCTGTACAGGACCAGCTACAGGCACCAGTGCTCCAAGCACGTGCCTGGGGGTGGCAAGCTGCAGGGGGAGGCCTCACATTCGCCCTCAGGGTGGCAGTCAGGCTGTCTTTGGCTGGAGGTCCATGGCTGCCACGGATTCGGCAGCATTTCGGTGATGAGGACAACGAGGCCACGGGACCAATGGACCTCCCACAGAAACACCACCAAATCCATGGCAGCCACAGACCTCCCACGGACATGCCACAGAACTTCCGCGTTTGGGGCAGCAAATACCTTAGAGCCGCCCCTGCTTCTGTAGGCCTCTGAATCTCAAGAATTGTGATCTCCTTCAACACCAGCTGGAAGCCACCATCTTGGGGTGTTTAGGGTGAAAAAACAAGAGCCTGTGGCTGATTTTACAGTGTCTAAGATTTCATTTTGTATTACAAAGAACATAATTTATGGACACAAATATTCAGATACACTGTCCTAAAAAGGGAATATAAATATCAGGTGTAGGCATTTGCTTCTGGATTAAGCTGACCTAGCATCTCAGCAGGGTTTTTCAGCTCCTAGGAGAGTTTGGAAAATTTAAACTTCAATTCCTTTGGGGCTGCAATAGACTAATAGATTCCGTGGATAAAAGGGACCACTGATCTGTGACCTTCTGTATAGAACAGGCCATAGAATTTTTAAAAAAATATTTCCTAGAACAGATCTTTTAGAAAAACATCCAATCTTGATTTAAAAATTGTCAGTGATGGAGAATCCAGTTGGTAAGTTGTTCCAGTGGTTAATTACTCAAACTATTAAAAAAGTATGATTTTTTTTTAAAAAATGGGATGGCTTTACATTTAAAAAGGGACTTCTCAGATTATTCAGAGAGAATTGTAGTGATTGCAAATTTTGGCATTGTTTCCATTAATGGTGGAATTTTTAGATGCACTCAGCATTGGCCTACCTGCTTCTACTAAAGTCAATGGAACTTTTTCCATAGACTTCAATGAGAACAGAATTAAGCATTTGAAAATTCAATCCCCAAATTTGAATAATAGAAAACTGACTTATGAATACAAACAACTCTAACCTAAGCATATCAAAATAATTATCCTCTCCTGAAATGGGACTGTTTAGCAACTCAAAACTTCTCTAAAGTCAACATAGGCAGCCAATGGAGTACTTTCCATGAGTAGGGGTAGCCTTCAATGGCATACACCTACTTTAGCACTATGGCACTTCCATCATGAACCTTATCCCCAGCAGAAGAGGGATTTCCCTGTACACTAATGTGAGGCTATTGGCAACCAGGGCAAATTAGAACATCCCAAAGGCTGCTCTAATTTGTGCTCTGGGAGCGAACAGACACTAGGATGGCAACAGGTGACTGAATAGCACCTTTGCATGTATGCCACTTGTGAGATAAGATGAGAAAAGCTCAAGGTCTGAGCTATTTGTGAAACATTACTTTATAGCAGTATATCTCCCTTTAATAAAATCTTTTGAAAGGAGCACTTCTACAAGTATTTAGGGCTCTTATCTCAGAGTCCAGATGAAATTTAGAAGTCCCGTAAACAAAAGTCAGTAGATTGCACCAGCAGTTCCTTCTGCTGTAAAGTCTCAGGTTGCTTTGTTATCTGGAGTGCTCTACCATCTGTTCCCTGGTTACTCAGGTTCTCTGCCAGGAAATTTTTTGCCTAGTTCAGACTCCCTTGGCGTGCTTCTCTTCTGGGGTTTTCTTTCTCCTCAGAAGCTCCCTTTCAACTGAGCTCTGCAAAGTTTTTGTATTAGGCCCAGGTGCTCTGCACTTAACTGCCTAAGTAACTGGAAGGCAGTTAATTAACTATCCCCTGGTGTACCCGCTTTGGGTCATTCCCTTCAGGGAAGCCTGTCCCATGTATGCTGGGCATGTGACTCCTTTAAAGGGCCAGGCCAGTGACAGCTGATCTTTTGGATTTGGAGTAGTCTGACTATTAAGCAGTTAAAAGGGATATAAGAGAAATAAGAAAAGAAAAATGAAAGGAGACATGTGGTAGATGAAGAAAGAAATGAAAAAGTACACGTGGAAAGAAACAAAACATGTGCCCCATCAATTAGCGTTTCAACCTGATGCACTGGGATTTAGCCACACGGCTTCCATGAACATTACTGTAAGCTGGGACCTGGGAGCTAATTCCCTATGCAACACATTGAAAATGTAGCTTCTGAAAAGAGCAATTAAAAGAAAAGTGACTGAAACTGAAGAAAAAAGGAAAGGATATAGGAAAAACTAAAAATAGAGAGACAGTGAGATTCAAAGGAAAAGGAGAGAAATAAAGAAAGGAAGCTAAAGGTGCATTAATACATATAACCTAGTGCAATTTTTATTTAACTTGTTCTGCAAAGGAACATGTGTCATTTCTGATGCTTAGCAAAAACAAAATTATTTGCTTAACGTCATCACAATGACAACTCAGGGTAAAGATGTGCACTCTGTGGAAACATTTATGTCAGGAGAAATGACAGTCTTATGTTACCTTTGTTGATATTCTTAGCTTGGTGTTCTCTTTTCTCAGCAGAAGGGTTCTATTAAGAGAATTTATGTTCAGCATATTATGTATTCCATTCAGAATCATAGCTTTGAACACCTGGAAATGCTCCATTGAAACTTGTTGTCTTGTGTGTGGAATCTTTAACATGAGAAGTTTTACCATAATATAAAGAACATTAAGAATGCAACAGCCTATTAGTGTAGCAGTACAATTCAGACTCATCATTCATACAAGTATTCCTGACTCATACAAGTAGTTAGTGTGGTCATTCATAAGACAAGTACCACTAATAAGATTTTTTATATATAAATTTCCAAAGTGTCTTTCAAAATGCAAATACAGAATAATAGAATCATAGAAAAGTAGGGCTGGAAAGGACTTTGAGAAACCATTAAATCCAGCCCCCTTGTGCTGATGCAGGACCAAATAAACCTAGACCCTCCTTGACAGGTGTTTGTCCAACCTGTTAAAAACCTCCAATGATAGGCTTCCACTTAAGGTTGGGGAAACCCCATTCCAGAGTAACTACCATTATAAATAGACAGATTTTACTAATATCTAATCTAAATCACCCTTCCTGCAGATTAAGCCTATTATCTCCATTTTACAGATGGGAAACAGAGCCACAGAAGCTGTATGCCTTGCTGAAGGTCACACAGCTACCCCGTGGCAGAGACAGGAACAAAATCTAAGGCTCCTGGCTTCCCTGTTGGTGTCCTATCCATGTAGCGAGAAATTTGGAAGATAAGGTTGATAAACTGGCTGGAAATTCTTCTTTAAATGGGATCCAGATTAATCCTTTATTCCCCTGGAAGTACGATCAAACACTTTTCAGGATAAGAATTGTGCTTGTCCTACATAACAAAACAAAATACAATGGTCCTCCACAAATGATAGTAATTAAAATGTATTCAGGATTAACTGTTAGAATCTCCATTCCACAGGGTAGCCAACATAGTCCTTGCCTACCCTGTTTTGACTTAAATTCAGTAATATCCCCTTAACTCACTGCTGTAAATTCGCCCTGGGACAACCTGTGAGTCTAATTTTGCTGTCTACTTCTTAAGAGTTCAGCAACATCCACTGGTATTAACGCCCACCATTTCCTTGAACAGATAATCTAATTCATTCCTTGCATTATCTTTAATCCAGAGAAATGAATTCCCCTCCCATACTAAATGGGACATCATCTTAATACTAAAATAATTGTAATAATTTCTCCTCAAATGTCCTGATTTTTCCTATATGCTTTCTTTTGTCTGAGAATTTAAAATTATTCCTGTAACTGTAGAACTGAGTTCCGCTGGTTATAATAATTTCAGTCCGACCCAGATCCACAAAGGTACTCCATGGGCCGAACTCTCATTGATTTCAGGGGAATCCCTTTGAGAATCTGAGCCTCATTGTCTTTATATTTGACATCATATATCTTGTACACTAAATAATACTATGTGAACATTGTGTCCAGTTATATTTCACATACTGTCAAACCTCAGAGTTATGAGCTGACTGGTCAACCACACGCTTCATTTGGAACTGGAAGTACATAACCAGGCAGCAGAGAAAAAAAAACAAGCAAATACTGTATAGTACAGTACTTTGTTAAACGTAAATTACTAAAAAAAATAAAGGGAAAGTTAAAGATTTGACAAGGTAAATTGTTTCTGTGCTTGTTTCATTTAAATTAAGATGATCAAAGGCAGCATTTTTCTTCTGCATTTTAAAGTTGTATTAAATCAATGTTCAGTTGTAAACTTTTGAAAGAACAACCATAAAGTTTTGTTCAGAGTTACCAACATTTCAAAGTTACAAACAATCTCCATTCCTGAAGTGTTTATAACAATGGTGTTCTACTGTATAAAAATCTGCTTAGGTAAGAATTAGAGGCAGTCCCATATATACACCTAATGTAGTCCATGCCAATTAAAATATTACTGGTATACAAGCCTAATTTGTCTAACTGACCATACAAATTAAATTTGCTTTATTTTACCCTCATCTATCCAAGAGTGCTAGGGCACATTGTTCAGTGCAATTACACATGTATGATTTAGGCATTTTATGGGATAAGAAAATACATGAATTTGTGAGAGAGAGTTTGTTCTAAAACAAGAAAGTATACTTCCAAATGGATTGTTCTAACTGTTGATCTTGATCCAGCATTGCTTACACTGCCAGACTATCACTGAGCTGAATTCAGAAGTTGAATGAATAGGATTGTTCTCTTTTTGATTATGGGAGTGAATTATACCAAAACCAGGGGCGATGGGGAGGAGTACAAGAGAACCATTTCCCCAAGTAAAGGAAAACATTACACAAATAAATAGGATCTGCAGGCTACCAGCACTTTCCATCCCCATCTTGACAACTTGAAACAAGGCCAAGCAACTACACGTTGATTACCTTTAGAAGTCACCACAAGCAGCAGTGCTGGTGAAAATCAGAAACCTAAAGTCTTCAGAAGCATAATAATGCCTCAGACACTAATGAAGCTGACAAGATTCTTATATGTATTACCAGGTAGGTTGGGCTTTGAGGAAGATGTCATTAAGAGTACCAAAAATCACTGGGGGTCACTATACAATATCTGCCATTCCCATCTACCTGTACTCCTATTCAAAATAGTCTTCTCTGAAATGTGTGTCAAATTGAAACAGTTTTCTGAGAAAGCAGATATTCTAAGAAAGTAGGTAATTTCAACCACATTTGTGAAAACTAGAGACCCCCACCTCCACGAAGTTATTTCATTGTGGAGTAAACCATACATAGTCTAGTTTTATGTCTGACTCCTATGTTGACAGTTCAGCTCTTGAAACACAAGCTCTCCATTTCTTAAAATAAGCAGTCATTTTCTAATTTGTTATCTAATATATCCAGATAGCGTTAAAGAACTTTAGACATGGATGTATCTTTTAATTGCCCTAGATTGAATGCACAGTTGACTCCTTATGTTGGGTATCTTTTGTGCATTAGACAGGTTTGATTTTTACTTTTGTTCAAATAAGTAATGGGTTAACAAAGATATTTAAACCTCACTTAGTTCATGATGAATCTGCATAAGCCATTATCTGAAAGCAATTGCATTGGTTATCATCTGTATAAAACTGGGACATTCAGCATGTAATTATCACACCATTTACATTTTATTTGAATATATTTACATAGTTTCATATTTAAATAGGTGCATGTTAATATACAGCAGAAATATGAAAAATGAAAGTATGCATGTTTATGCTGTGTTTCATAATATAAACTAACCTTAGAGCCTTGGTTTATCGTAAAACAGGAAATATATATTTCTGCAGAGGCTCTGGAAGATTTTGTAATGTCTCTATTATGGAACAAGAAACTGATTAATTCAAAGATCAACAGTTACCATTTGCTTTGCTCCCAGAGCTTAAAACTTGGATCGTTGCTATAAAAGGGACATACAGTTAGGTCAGTTTTTAGAACACTGTCTAAACTATCTGCCTAGAGGCATCCTCATACTGTGAAGGCTGAGTGACTGTCCAATTGCTGTTTTAATTACCCTTAAACGAAAAAAAAAACCACAGGCTTTCTGTAAATGCCTCTCAGTTTTCTGCTGCCAGGCATTGCTAAGGCTGGATCATGATGGCTGAAACCCACTTTTATGCTTATTTCTATTTATTGCCTAGGAGGAGTTTATCTGTCTTCTATACTTTTATTGCCGCTGCTTAGACAACTAAGGCACAAGCAAGTGCAGAACCAAGATTTCTCTGGTTTTGTTTTGCCCCTCACAGAGGACATCAAGCCTTGTCAACAAGACCTGCTGAGGTGTTATGACCCCTCCGCCAGCTGCTGCACACCGCTCCAAGGGTGTAACTTTCATTTTGGTATCTCTCACCTTGATTCTTCCATACGTAAGCCTATCCTGTGGTGTCATTGTTGGCCATGGCATTTCCTTTCCAAGCAAGTGTTTGTCCTGCATGTCACATACTGTGTTTCACACAGTGCACTTTTGTCACAGCACAGATATTTATACATTTGAAACAGCTGCCACCTAATTAATCCTCTTTGCCTTAACTTTTTTTTATAAAAAGTCTTACCTGGACAACTCTAAAGAGAAGCTGGGGATTGACCAATGAGAGTCATCCTTAGAGGGAGGCCCTGCTTTTGAGAAGAGGGAACAATGGCAGCTTCCTGGCACTGGCCCTGCAATTTGGTACGTGGCAGAAGAACTACGAGGAAAAGGCATGGGATGCACCTCTCCTTCTGTACAAAATGGTTTTTACTCAATTTTTAAGCAGTATGGCTGCTAGTACTGAGCCCATGGGCATTATCAGACTGTTAAGCAAAAACATGTCACAAATGTGAATTCAGGTTATTTCACATTAATCTTTTCCACAACATATCTGTATTGAAAAGCCTGGCAAAGAAGCCTTGCTGCTTGCAACAAACTACTGCATTGCGGTTACATTTTTAATCAGATCAAGGGTGCAAAGGCTCACTTATACATGTTATTTTGTGTTTTGCTGGCTAGAAATTCAGTGTCACTTGCGACTTTTACTGAGCATTGTCTAGTTCGATATGCCTGTACTGAAGAGCTAGCAATACCTCGAGCTTCAGTCCTCTGGCAAAGAAATGGGGTTTGATATGACTGTTTTGATAACATTAGCATATGAATTATCAAAGAATATTAAAGATAATAGCCCCTTGCGCTTATATTTCTTTTCCAAACAGTTTTCCTGGAAAATGATTATGAAGTATTAATATCATTTTCCAGAGTATTTTGGGCCCTCACTAGCAATGAAACACTGTGAATAATATCCACTCTTCTATTCTGATTTATAGGCACAGTTCTAATGAATATCACTTTAGCAGCATGTAAACAAACAGTTAATTTCTCTGTTCACTCCTGGCAAGAATGCATGGCAGTATAATGCAACATAAGAAGGTAAAGAATAAATATAATACAATAACAAACTGATGCTTTCTGGTTTGGATTCTGGTTTGCAGTAACAAGGTGCTAGACTGGGGGTTTTGTGCCACAGTCTTGAGTAACCAGACAATTCCCATTCTCCCAGAATGCAGGGACTGCTATTTATGACTCTGTTGATCAGGTATGGAATAGGGAGAAAGGCATACCCCCTCTGCAACTTCGTAGCTGAGCTACAGCCTCTGTCTAGTGTATGATGCACTGTACTTAATGTCATATTCATCTCTATTTGTACTGTAGTTCCCCAAGGTGGTGATAGAATTTTCTCATATAACCTACAGCAAATCCTACAGATTTTAGGCATTTGTAATTCAAGATTGTTGTGCAATGTAAACTTTTCTAAAAATATATTTTCTTTTAAAAGATTAATATTTGATTTTTTACAGTGATTCTATTTATATTGTGAAATTGAAGAGATCTGTGAATCAAAGGGATGAAGAGAAGCTATGGTTTGCTGTCATTTCAGTTTTCAAGATGACATGATTAACTATGTAATTAGAAAAATCATGAATGAAGTTAGAACTGATCACTCTTGAGTATTTAAAGTACTCTTGTCCATTATTGTAAAAATCTTTGAAGGTTAATTTATAGGTCTCATTCTTGTAGTACAGGAAAATACTTACGTAAGCATCAAGTTTTGCCCTGAGTTTCATATGGGGACTTCAAAGCACAAATGTCCTCATTATACAGATGCACCCTAGAGAGTGATGAGCACCTGGGGCTTGGGCAAAAGCATACACAGTGCTGTTTGACATTTAAATGGGGACATGGGGAGTAAATCTTCCCCTACCTAGAAGAAATGCAGTTATTTCTTCATGTGAAAATTGATTGTATGGTGGCCAAGATAGTGGAATGCTCTAACAGAAAATCAAGATAGCATCCAAAAATCATGAGACAATGTTCTGGTTATCAGTCATTCAGTTCCCTCTCATCACCAAAACAGAATAAAAACTTTTGGCACTTTCCTCTTCCACAAACTTAGCAACTTTTATAAACTCTGAGGAGTACAAGGCAAGATCATGCCATACAGGCCAGTAAGACAGGCAGAACTGCAGGGTTGCAATGAGTGGATGAGATAACGGTGTAAGGAGGAGGGATTTAGGTTTATTAGGAACTGGGAAAGGAAGATCCTACACAGGAAGGATGGGCTCCACCTAAACCAAAATGATAACAAATTACAATTTCACATGCCAGCAGAGTTTTAAATCTAAGGATAGGGAGAAGAGCACATGGTTCAGCCAGAGAGCAACCCTTTGGGCGGGGGAGAATCTACTAACAGCCATTTTCTATATCCCAGGAAGGAGGAGAAGACGGAAGTTAGTAAAGTACAGGTAGGAAGTGAAGAGAAACAGTCTACTAAAATAGATTCCCATTCAATTACATCACACAGTGGCAGACAGCTAAACAGTGACAAATTTACAAGTGCTTATATACACGTGCTAGAAGTCTAAATATAGATGGATAATAAAGATGTGTACTTTGCATATGGGTAAGGACAGCCCTGGTAGAAATACTAACTGTGGTATGTAACCTCTCATTTGTATCAGCTTCTGTACCAGGCAACTGGAGGATAACTAATGTGACACTGATTTTTTTAAAAGGATTCCAAAGGTGATCCTGTCACTTACAGGCTGGTAAACCTAACTTCAATACCCGGCAAACTGGTTGAAACTATAGTAAAGAACAAATTTATCAGACACAGAGAACACTATTTGTTGAGGAACAGTCAAGAGTCAGTTTTTGTAAGGGGAAACCCCATATTTCATCCATCTATTAGAATTCTTTGAGGGGATCAACAGACATGTGGACAAGGGTGGATATAGTGTGCTTGGACTTTCAGAATCCCTTTGACAAGTTCCCACACTGAAGTAAGCAGTCATGGGATAAGAAGAAAGGTCCTCTTGTGTTATATAGATCAGTAACTGGTTAAAAGACAGGAAACAAAGTGTAGGAATAAATGCTCAGTTTTTCAGAATGGAGAGAGGTAAATAACGGTGTTCCCCACAGATCTATACTAAGAGTAGTGCTGTTCCACATATTCATAAATGATTTTGAAGAAGAGGTAAAACAGTCAGGTGGCAAAATTTGCCAACAATACCAAATTACTCATGATTGCAGTCTGCTTTGGATTTAACAAAGAGTTACAAAGGGATTTCACTAAACTGGGTGACTGGGCAACAAAATGGCAGGTGAAATTCAACGTTGATAAATGCAGAGTAATGCACATTGGAAAAATGTAATCTGAACCATACATACAAAATGATGGAATCTAAAGTAGCTGTACCACTCATGAAAGATCTTGGAGTCCTTGTGGATAGTTCTCTGAAAACATCTGCTCAATGTGCAGTGGCAGCCAGAAAGCTGACAGAATGTTAGGAACAATTAGGAAAGGGATAGAAAATGAGACAGAAAATACCAGAATGCCACTTTATAAATCCTTGATATGCCTTAAATATTGCACCCCTTTCTGGTCAAAAGAGATATACTAGAAATGGAAAAGATACAGAGAAGAGCAACAAAAATGATTAAGGGGATGGAACAACTTCCATATGAGGAGAGATTAAAAACACTGGGACTTTTCAATTTAGAAAAGAGACAATTAAGAGACTGTATGACAGAGGTCTATAAAATCTTGAATGGTGTGGTGAGAGGAATAAGGAAGTGTTATTTACTCCTTCACATAACACGAGAACCAGAGGTCATCCAATGAAATTAATAGGCAGCAGCTTTAAAAACAAACAAAAGGAAGTACTTCTTCACACAATGTATATCTACCTGTGGAACTCATTGACAGGGGATTTTGTGAAGACCAAAACTATAATTGGGTTCAAAAAAGAATTAGATACATTCATGGAGGATAGGTCCATCAATAGCTATAAGACAAAATGAAAAGGGATACAACCTCAAACTCTGGGTGTCGCTAGTCTCTGACTGCCGGCAACCGGGAGAGGACAATTGGGGATGGATCACTCAATGATTGCCTTTTCTTTTTATTTTCGCTGAAGCTCTTGGCCGTTGTGGGAAGACAGGATACTGTCTGAAGATAAGACTTCAAATATATATTCTGATACTAAAATCCATGTCAATTCAATATAACAAATTTCACTTTTAGTCCATCACAGCTAGCATTCAGTTTAAGTGAAAAGAAAGCTGAATTTGAGTTGTTTTTTATTCTGATAGTCTGCCTCACAAGCATAAGGTTATATCTGAAGACAACCAGAACTACATGCCTACATGAAAGAACAATATGTTGCCCTTTTCTCAGATGCAGTAGCAGAAAGAAAAGCGGGTTGACCAGAAACATAACATGATACTTGGGCCAGTAAACAAGGAAAGAAGAGAACTGTGCATGAAAGAATGTCATTTGTAGATAAATAGAAATTACCATGTAATACATTTATCATAACACTAATATTTTAATTTACACTTGTCAGTAGTTAAAGCCAGATTCATCTATTCCAAAGAGCAAAGCAGGACTTAAAGACAAGGCCTGATTCTGTTCACACTCCACAGGCCCAGTGAAATAGTGCTGACTTCAAGAGTCATTCCTGATTCACATTAAGTACAAGAGAGCAGAATCAAGACCTCATTTCATATGTGAGGCCTGTGGACACTAACCATAGCAATCAAATACCCTTTACACCCAGTGTACTGATTCAGATCATTCTCTCCCAAGTAGAAAATCCCTTGAATGGGGTTCAGTTTCTTCTATGGAGTTTCTCCTTTATGATTCCACAGAGGATAGGGTAGTCACCCCACTTCTACAGAGAAGAGATAGTGTGGCTTGTCTGGTTAATCCCCAACAGACTTGCACTTCTAGAGCTGCTCTGGTCCTTGGTGCCCTAAACTCCCAGTTAGCAGGGCTCCATTTGAGACAAGGGACCAGGAATACCCTGTCCCTCTGTCCCACTCCAAGTTTGGACCCAGAATTTCAGGGTGTCCTCTGCAGAGTCTGGAGAGAGAGGGCTAATGAAACCCTGAGAGCAGCTGAATCCCCTGCCCTCTACACAAGAAGGTTGATATCTACATGTGGAGGGTCCTCTCTATTCATAGATCAGAGGTCAGAGAGAGGAATTGGGGCCTTTATAATCTAAAACCATATCCTTGGAGCTTGAGTATGTTGCGTCTATGTTCTTTAAATGATAAACTGCTTGGAACTGGGACATTATCTTTTTTTGTACAGCCCTGAGTACCACATTAACACTTAAATGAGAGTGATCACTGATTGATTTGTGAAATTTCTGGAAGTAAGAGAAATGTTAATATTTATAAAAGATCTTGCTCTAAGGCCTGATGACTTGAGTAGAAACTATGGGCCCTTAGCACCTTATATGATTAGGTCCCTTTATTGTTAGGCATATAATAGCAATTTCTGCATTACAAATAGCTCAGATTGCTCAACTTTTATAACTTTTTTCAGTTACGATCATGCCAGGGTCAGTGAATGATTGTTTAAAATCATAAAAAGTGAAAGATTACATGCTTTCAGTGGCAATCATTCTGGTTTATTCAGGCAATAAAATGATTTAAGTTTTCTGTTATCCTTGATAAACTGATTATTACGCTAGTTACGGTTGATGCAAGTAGTGGTTGCAAACAGCTGAATTCAGGATTATGACAAAGTTCTCGTAGGCACTTTTTAAAAATATAGGCTAAATTTAAAGAAATATAATAAAATACAAAATGTGAGATATGAACATGCGATCAGGTATGCCTGTGTGAAAAAAAATCAATGTTTTCCATTCTAGCAGTTGGTTCTTAGATGCTTTTGTGCTAATATAAATTTCCCTTTACTAGCTTCAGAAAATTCAACAACATTTTTAAGGATTCCATTCAGCTAAAATTATCTGCAAGCTTTCAGGCTGCACAGAGAGTGATCTGGAGGCCTATAATTTTGCTTGTTCAATGCATTAAACTGACCTAGTCAAACAAAGGTGGGCCAGCTGCACCAGATGAAAAAGAAAAAAAAAGTTTCAGTGCAGCTTGGATTTTCATAGCGGAGGAGAGGAAAGAAGCTCAAACATCTGCTTACTGCAATCTCTTACCATACTCATCCAGCCTGACAAGACTATGAAACTGATGGAAATTACAAAAAAAACAAAAAAAAATCCTGGAATTACCAATATGTGTGGTCTTGTTGAGAAGTGAGGATGCAGAAAGACAAAACCGTATATAGGTTATATGTGAGCCTTTTGCTATAGTAACTGAATGTCTTACATATTTTAAAAGAAAAAAACTCCCTCTTTCATTTTCTACTACAAAGTACCAAACAAACAGAGACAATGCACCTTTCACTTGGGCCCTAGCTCACACACACTTTTCTCTGAGACCAGTTGATGTATAGTATGTTGCACAGGGGTAGCCAGTAGTGGACTATGCAGTCTAACAAGAGAATACTTTTCCTCGTTCCTTGGAATTATGAGCTGCTGTCACAGCTATAGCAATGACAGAAAATATGACTGCTAAAAGAAACGAAGGCTCCTTTTATGCTTCATTAAGGTTAGGGCACAATCCTGCAGATGTTTACACATGTGATGAAAGTTAGCAAACATTATGATGACTCATTACCAGTAAAGGAAAATATTTTGTTTTACCATACTTGGGTTCTGTCAATTTGCTTGACTCCCCATAAATCATAATGTATTATAAACTGTATATTTCTCCATTTTTAAGACACCTTGTTTATTGTCCTTTGCTTTAGATATGTACTACATAAATTTAAATATGTTTTTAACTATGCAACGTTGTCCAGTTTCTGTAACCTACATGGAAGATTCTTTATTCTGAAAGCATTCATCTTTATCATTCTAAGTTGTCATCTTTGTTTGTTGGTAACAGAAAAGAAAGTAAAAAATTGAATTCCTCTCATATGATTATGTTAACATTTTGAAATTAGTATCAGTTAACACCAATACAATGAAATGAAATTTTAATTATTTTCTTGACTGCAGTGAATTTCCTTTTGTCTTTCTATTTGTATATCCAGTTCTGTAGAATATTTTCTCATTATTTCATCTCATGAAACTGCTTCCCAGTTGATTTAGATATGGGGTCTGTTTCTCCACTGCATTATAGTACTTTTACACCCGGCTAATTACAATGAAGTCAACAGTACTACTTTACTGTAAAACCAATGTAACAGAGTAGAGAATTTTTATATTTTTTATATTCTGCTCCCAATCTGAATACAGTTAAAAAAAAATTCAATGCAGCAGACTGTTTTTCACTTTGTGCATCATACAGCTTCCTGTATTAGGAATAGGAATTACAAATGTCCCATGAAAGGAGGACAAAACTCTAAATCAGGGATTCAAATATTTGGCCAAATTCACCCTGGCATAAATCCAGTGAAGTCACTAGTTGTTATACCCAGAAAGAACAAGGCTCATTTAGATTGCATGCCCTATCCATTAGAAACACTGGAGTATATTTTCTCAAGACCCTATTCAATGCTTCCGAAAGTTAATTGAAAGAGTCCCACTGATTTCAATAGGTGCTGGATTAGGTCCTTAATGCAGGTAGATAATTCCCATTAACATTGAATTTAATGGAGGAACCAAAGGAAGAATATATTTCAGTCTTAAATACAGCCAATGGTACATTTTAACTGCATGTTTAATGAGGCACTTTGAGCTACACGTATATGTAGGAAGGTAGGAGAAGGTATTCTGCCTTTCAATCCAGACAGCTACATGTAGAGCCATTGTTTTAATCTCTTTTAAAAGTTATGCAAAGAGTTAAATATGCACTAGAAATACCTTATTATTAACCTGGAGTTTCCATTCCAAAAGATTTTACAAATCTAAGAATGCTGCAGCATGTTATCCCATCAGAAATTTTTGATGAAAAATGAGATGTCTATGTGGGAGACACATCAAAAATATTTGGCTTATTTCAACAGAAAAACGAATGCTATACTTTTGTTTTTTAAGCTAAACTATGACTTATAGTATGCTTGTTTAATAGGACTTTTTAATTCGTTCTGGAAATTGCATTCAAGGAAAAAAATGAGCGCAAACTGACTACATAGATTTCATTGTGGGAACCCTACAAAATGTAATATACTAAAACAGTGTTAACGTAGTAGATACTTAAGATAGAATGTAGCTTTACAGTGCAGCTACCACATTTAACTGAAATAATGTTGGTTTCCCTTGCACATTGTTCCTATTGCAATGATGTATTTACCGCTCTGAAAATGCTTTGACAAAACTTAAAAATATGAGTTAGTAAGTTTAACATATTGCTGCTGTAAATATAGTTTTGATATAACAAAACATTTCATCTGGAATGATCTTAAATTACTATCTTTCTGTAGACGAATTCTAGCTGTTGAGTGTCTAGGTACTTTTGGTTTCTGTCACTTATCTTCCCAGGAGATTGCTAAATTTAAATGCACCAGTACCACATTATTTTTGCATCATCTGATAAAGCTTGCAAGTTGCTGAGCACCTTCTGAATGGTGCTGTGTGTGCCTTCAACTCCCAATTGTAGCCTTATCAATTTCTGGATTAAATACTGATAGATTGTGATCTAATATGAAACCAATGACCTGGGTTAAGAGTATAGCCGTCCAAATGTCTACAGTATCAGGATTACCAGGTTAGAATCAGTATTAGGAATATCATTAGTTGGAGACTTTGGGAGCACACGAAGAACAATGACCATAACTGATGTACTTATAAATTCTCCACTGTCTTATTAAGCAGGTAATCTATATCAAAAACACAACAATTCAGCAGGAAAGAAAGCATGTCTACTAATACTGGCATTATTTACATTTCCTGGTAGGAACCCTAAATTGTCAACCATTATTCACATCATCATTGTCACCACCACTGGTTGTCATCTTGGCATCTTTCTTCTCCTCCCCACCGCCCCCACAAGGCATACAAGTTGGGATAAAGCCTTTCTAGTATGTTCCACTGATCTATCTTATGCTTTCACATAATGATGTCAGCCCATTTTCCTAACATGTACCAATTTTAGAGTGCTTTGTTTTTCATAGTCTAACTCCTTTGTTCCTCTTACATTCGTGTCATTTATTTGTGTTCATTGCAGAAATCCTCAAGATCTTACAGTACTAGCAATCATCTTGCAATATTGACTGATACATTGCAGCATATTTTCCAGTCTTTTGTTGCAGTTTCCAGAACATCAGCACCTTAACACATCTTTTACTGTAATCTTACATTTTATTGGTACAGGATTACCTCTTAGACTGGCATGACTAGTTGCCCATTTCAGGCCTCAGACCTTCTAGGACCAAGCTACATATCTTACAGACCTAGAGCCTATAGTCCTTGGTTTACAGCTTTATCTTACTTATATACCTAATATACACTCAGTGATACATACTATTAGTTCTATACCTCTCTGATAAGAGACTACTTATATTTTGCCACTTAAACCTAGAACTCAAATCTGATACAATACCCATACATTAGTTACATATATACATTTGGATACACAATAAAATAAATGGCAAATCAAGCCAATGATAGCTCATGCTATAAAATTTGGTTAGTTTTTAAATTCTTGGATTTAAATACTGGCTGAGAGACTTTGAAAAAGATTTACAATTTATTAACAGAATTTGAAAAAATTCATTTTACCACATAATTGACAATATACCTTCCAATTCAGAAAAATGATCCATATTCAGGGAAGGAAATTAGGCCTGATTAATGTTTGTAAATCATCTGCTTAAGTTCCATTGACTTCACATGCTTTCCTGGCTAGGTATGGATTTAGGTAATGCTTAAATGCTTTCCCAAACTGGGACCATAGAGAAGAGGGAGGCCACACACTGAATATGTGTATGCCTGTGGTGAGACGGCTGCCCCACACAGGCAGGAAAAAGGTTAAAGCAGCCTTAGAGAGGTTGTGCACAACGCAGCCAATCAGAAGAAAGTTTGGTAGAACCACCCTGTAGCAAGGCGGCAACTCACCCTGTGGTGCCTCCTGCTGGTACATTCGGGAATTAGCTCTCTCCAGCATCTGGAGCGGCCTCTGCAGCCTGTAGTCCCACTTGCACTGGCCCCATGTCCCTCCCTGGACCCCAGTACCCTCTTCCCTAGGGTGCTGTACCCCTGCAGTACACCCCTCCTGCCCCGGTCTCAGGGTTTCCCCTCCCTGGGGAACCTCCACCCCCTATCCTCACCTTGTCTCAGTCTAAGCACCTGCCAATTATCACTTGCCCCTGTTCTCTGGGGCAGACTACAGTATAATTGCCATTCATCACCAGCAAGGGGAGATGGCCTGCTGCCTCTGTAGCCATGGGCTGCCCCCGTAATCCCAGTACCCTTTGTTGGGCCGTCCCCTAGATCCTGCAGCCTGGGGGTTTCCAGGCCAGAGCTCCCCCAGCCTCTCTTGCCTTGCCTTGCCTTGCCCCACTCTACTCTACTCTACTCTACTCTACTCTACTCTACTCTACTCTACTCTACTCTACTCGTCAAGCTCCCCAGCAGCCAGGCCTGTCTGCCTCTGTAGACAGAGGAGACTGTGTGCCAGGCCCCTGCCTCTCAGCCTTTTTATAAGGGTCTGCTAGTCTGTTTGGGGCATGGCCACCCAACTGAGTCTGCTCTCCCAATCAGCCTGGAAGCTGACTTGCTCCCAGCCCCAGATCTTTCCTGGGCTGTTTTAAGGACTTACAGCTGGAAGTAGGTAGCCACCCCACTACACACCCATATATAAAGAATGGCCTAAATCCAGACTGCAGTTTGCCTCTGAAACCAGGGGCTAGACTAGAGACTGCAGCTGGTCACTGAGGCAAGTGGAAGGACTGAGGACTACCTTTCCCCTGAAAGGCTGGGGCACAGCTAGAGGGCCATGTCCCAAAGAGGATGCCATTGTCCAGGAGCAACGCGGGTTCAGATGGTGGAGGACGTGGAAGTAACAGCTAGTAAAAGGTTCCCTGGTGGTCCAAGAGAGCTAATTCCTAGCATGATTAGCAGGAGGTGCCGCAGCAGTAAGTTGGCACTGTTACAATGCTCTAACACAACATGGACTTTGAAACTACTACTGACTTTTGTTTATGTATCTTAATTTAGAATACAACAAGGAACACCCTCTCATGAGACATTTTTTTAAAAAGTTTACTTCTCTTTCAGTCCTCTGGTATACATCTTTTTGTACTTCTAGTATATGCCATTATTTATATAGTTGTATTACATTTGTGAAGGGTGAGTTGATTGTATTTCAATGACTGTTGCTTTAGATATCTATATTAGCTTTAAAATGTGTAGCTACCTGAGACATCTGTTGTTTGAATTATTCAAGAGTAGCATAATCATCTGATCACAGAATTAAAAAATGTTCTTTGAATACTCTTTTGCATAGAAAATATAGAACAAACTTACTAAATAAATAAATAAATAAACGCCACCTAGTGCTTTTCACCTGTAGCTCTCAAAGAGCTTTAAAAGGAGGGTGATAGCACTATTCCAATTTTACAGATGGAGACACTGAAGAACAGATTGATCTTGGGCAAGTCATTCCATCTCCCACCAGATCAGTGGCAGAGCCAGCAACACTGCCTCCACGTGATTTCATAAGATATATCATCACATTCTCCTCAACCATATGGAGTTGCTGCCTTGTTTCAGAATTCTGTATCTTGGGCTGGGGGGACTGAGGTCTCCCAATTATAGGGTATGCCATAGATCCTTACTATTACCATGCAAATCTTTGATCTGACTTAAAGAGCACAAATTCCTCTGAGGACTGAGCAGAGGGTGGGAGTATCTGATTATGTGTAACCACAAAAACACTTTATTTTAGAGACATTAAGGATCTGCCTTCTACCCACAACTCGGAAATATGTAAACCAAAGCAGAAAGCATAGACTGGCGCTCATATCATGTTTTACAATTCCCTAATTACACACTTACTTGATAGAGTATAATTAGCCATCAAGAAAAAATACTTACTTAGGAAGCTATTAAAATTTCCTAAATTCACTGGATCTGGTAAATGCATAATTATTGGCTTATTAAGATGCAGATGACTTACCCGCTAAACTGTAATTGGGCAAGGCCTTCTGAAAAGAGTGATTTTGTTTGCAACTTTGATGGCCATGTATTTACCTGATAGTTCTCACTTTGGGCAAACCATTATTGAAATCCTGAGTATAAAAATATAGATAGTGAAGAGAGCATTTTAAAACAAAGTTACTTTTGATATTATGTTCAATTCATATGCTACTTCATATATAATCAATGTACGCTAAATAGATTTAAATTACTAAACCATAGATTTAAGAACAGTTGACATGAGTGGATGACCTAAAAATAATCCTAGGTCACTAAAATCACAAGATTACTGTAAAAGATGTGCCAATAGGTGACGTTACAAAAAAAAACTAACTAGATTGCTGTAAGCCACGAAGTATTGTCCAAGATCACGAGACACCTGACTAACATCATGGAACTTCCTTTCCTACTGCAGGGTACATGTGCGTAGATGCTAATGAGAATATACGAAACTAATAACTATGAAAAATGGGACACCCCAATAGTCATGGGATGTGGAAGTACATATAGGGAAAAGAGGGTTGAAACCCTCATGCATATGCATAAAGTGTTAGATGTGATCAGAACAAGATAAAAGAGGTTCTCTGGTTGGGTAAAAGTGGGAAGACTCTCCCAAGAGAAGACCCATGGGAAACCCCCGCAGGAATTCTCCCTCTATTGATTATTGTATACTGAGATGATCCCGCAGGCTGTAGTTTGCCCACCCCTGGGCTACAGTTTACTTACCGTCCCTCTCCTAGTGCCTCAACACAACCCAAGTACATGAAGACCCAGAATTCAGTCTTTGAGGATTTTCAGTGAGGATTGCACAGGGTTAACGTCCACACAGTCAAGTCCAAACAGAACAAGAATTAAAGTACTAACTTTATAATGATAAAGAAACAATCACTTAATTTCTGCTAAATACCAAGACTACTTCATAACCCACACACGATCTTCATTATAAATATAAACCAATTAAATCTAAACAAGTTAGTCCCCAGTTAGTCACGGAAATACAGTGAGAAGTCATTTAGAGTTCCAAAAGTTTGAGTTCACTGAAGACTCCACTTTTATTCATCAACTCTATACAGCCTGCTGAGTCAAAAAGCACTACAATATCTTCCCACCACTTGTTTGCAGAAATCTCCAAGAGTTGCTTTCCCCTCCTCTGCTGGACATGGAATCACTGAATAGCTAACAAATTAACCAGCCAATCAGTATCATTTATGTAAATTAATAACCTGTTACATAGAAAGATACAAAACAGATAATAGCAAAATATAAGTGACTCTTTCCCTATCATCACATTTAAATAAGAAGCGACATTAACTGTACTGGTTAAAATAATTTGACTGAAACAATTTGGCTAGAATCAAATGAGATTCAGAGTATACAATTAAAATGAAATAAATCATTTTTCCCTTTCTATAGCTAATACTGCCAGTGCTTCCACTCTGTGAAATGTTTCAGAGTTAGGAGCCACATGCTTGCCAGAAATCTAACCAAAACCAAGACTACATAGCAGGAAAAGCTTCACAAACCAGAATATAAGCAGGTGGCAGCATTTGAATTTCTGCATCATGGCACTTGATGAGTTTGCAAGTGCCCACGGCGAATAGCTTAGAAAAAAAAAATCAGCCCTTGAGACAAGCAGAGAAACTGTAGGAGGCAACTGTCTAAAAATGCCAGCCCAGCTGGCCAAAAGCAAACAAAAAGTCCCCTGTTTTAAGTGGACAAGATCACATGCCCTTCTATAAAGCAGCTGCCCTGACTACTTGCCCTTAATAGAGTTTATTAATCCAGTTACAGAGAGCCTGTTGAGCATATCTGAAACCATCACAACCAGTTCCAGAAACTTCTGGGCATGGACTGCTAATTGTGCATCTGCCTAACAACAATGACCCAGATACAATTCATTCATCCGCCTGCTTGCGCTAGATCTTTTACAGAAATATCTCCCATTAGTTACATGGGTTATACTTCAGCATGGAGTGTCAGCCTTCTCTCCCCCAGTGATTCAAGCTGTCAGAGAAAGAGCTCATGGGAGAAACACCTACACACACACACACTCACAATAGTGTCTTCACTAAGTCACGTAGGGCCAGTGATCAGCTGAGTACCCACAACACTTTCAATGGGAATGGGAGGAAAGGAAGAGAACTATCTTCCCCTTGCCTGTGAGAACCAGGAGGTTCCCTGAGAGTAGAGTGGCCAGATGTCCCAATTTTATAGCGACAGTCTCAATTTTGGGGGCTTTTTCTTATATAGGTGCCTATTATCCCCCATCCCCTCTCCTGATTTTACGCACTTGCTATCTGGTCACCCTACCTGAGAGAACCAACTGCTTCCATTATCTGCGGCATGTGAGAAAACACCACTGACCACCACTACCTGCAGAGTAGAGTAAATAAGTAGCAATGACTGACTGATCATAGTGATGTGAATAGGTGACAGAATAGAGCTCAAGTGAGGAGTCATATATACAAATTGGGTTATACTACTAAGGCTTCTTTAAAGGATTGATGTGTCATGGTTGCCACAGCAGAAGAGACTGAAATCTCCATTAGAATACACTGACTGTGCTACATGGACTGTGGCGAAGGCAACCTCATTTAACATCCTCTGATCCCACTGCAGTAGTTTTTCTATATTTCTCTTCTTCCATTATTTGATAAAAAATAACAGTTGGACTTAAGAAAATATTCTGTTTTCATCCATTGGTGCCTGCTTCTTACTCCCATCTATAGTTATGTTTATGATATTATAATCAATTTCCATAGCAACTAAACATGCTATTAAAAACAAAGGACTGATTTCAGAAAAGGAATAGACAGCAAGAGCAGATGACCTCTGAGAGAACAAAGAGGCTGTTTATATGAGCAAAAGCCACCACAACCACCACCCACCTATATTTTTAAAAAGTAAGGGAGGTGCTTCAGTATACGGTTTGTGAAGTTTCCTTGTGGCTTCACCAGGTTTTTAAATAAGAGACTTTTGTACTTTGATTTTGACTCAGATGAAACTGGAAAGAAACAAGCTGGCATCTTTAATCATACAAGAGATAGGAAAAGCATTCAAGTGCAAAGAAGTGTGACAGCTAAATGTTAGATCCCCAAGAGATCTACAGGAAGAAGTTAACAAACTTTATGATCTGGCCTGTATTAATTGACTAAATCAGACAGATGTCAAAGACTTTATAAACTTATAGTCACTCACAGCCTGTCCCTACTGAGCTCTCATAAGTTATTCCAGATAAAGTACAGGAATAGAGTAAGTTGAACTATCCATCATAAATAGTGTTTTTTGTAGGATGCCAGTTTGTGAATCAGACCTGATTTCATTCAAATATTTGTTATTCTTAAATATTGGTTATAGTTTGAATAATTGTCACACGATAGATTATTAACATGTCCTCTATGGCCAATAATTGATGGCAGGTGGTTACTCATTTAAATAAAATGATAGTCTACTCACTCTGTTTGTTTGAATGAATGGTTTTAGTATTTTTGGTGATTGACTTTGTATTGAGTTGCATAGTCTACAAAAAGCATGAAAAGGTAAGTGACTTACAGCTTACATAGGTTTCCAAAGGCTATGCTTCACCAGAGCTCCAGTAGAATTACGGAATTTTACAACTTGTTAAAAAGCTACAAAACAAGAGGATACTACACAGACATTACACACTAGCCCCACCTTAATAGTAAGAAAGTGGAAAATGTACAGGAATAGGGAGAGTAGAGAAAGGAGAGGTTAGGTGGAATGCAGGTCTGGAATTTTTTGAGCCATCTCACCATTTTTATTCAAATGTATCAAGAAACAGAATCCAAATTTCTTTGAGTTCATATAATTGCTTTTTACGGCAAGAAGCAATTCTTTCTTTGGCAGCTAACTCAGACAGGTCCAATTACCATTGCTCTATAAATGAAGTATATTAAGGAGCTGAATAAGAAATAAGTCCCACCCTATAGGACTAACTCTTGATAATCCAAATTTGTTCTAAAATTTATGAAAGTGAGTTAATGAGTTAGTTGGGGGTCACAATTTCTACACTTTCTAACCACTATCCAAAATTTATTTAATTCAGTAATACCTTAGCCTGTAGCAGATGCAGTTATGCAAGACTGGAAAGAGAGAAATAAGACATCCTTGTGACTAAGGAAACATGAACAGAAAAGCAAGCAGGGAGGTCTCTCTTACACACACACACACACACACATAGCGCTTGGCTTTGGGGCCCTACACATGTCAAAGCTGATCTCCACTTTCTTTTTAAATAAAGATTCTACAATTTTTCTTCTGGCAAAGAGACCCTTGAGAGTGGGGGAGGGAGAAAAACACTTTTATAGCAACATAGGAGAGGGCTCAATAGAACATAGTTTTTTCAATCTAACCGGGAAAGATATAACAATCCAATGGCTAGAAGTTGAAGCTATACAAATTCAAACTGGAAATAAGGTGTACATTTAAAAATATTAGAGTACTTAATCACTGAACAATTTAGCAAGGGACATGGTGGCTTCTCCATCACTGAGAATTTTAAAGTCAGATTAAATGTTTTTTTAAAAGATACTCTAGGAATTTGGGGGAAGTTACATGGCCAGTGTTATACAGGACAGACTACATGAACACAAAGGTTCCTTCTGGCCTTGGAATCTATATTCAGGCTAATGGACTAAATATAAGGAACCTCCTGTGTTATAATTCTAGCAGATTGCAAAGCAGAGTAGCAAATATATTGCTGGGATGGTAGCAAATGTTGTACATTTATTTAATATATTGCACCAGTAATGCATCTTGCACTGTTTTTAAGGTGTCAGGTAAGTGACCTGGGAAGCAGATCAAATAAAATAAATAGTAATGAGAGAGGCAGAGGGGTCAAAGACAAAAAGGAGTGAAGAGAAGAAGCAGAAATAGAGATGTGTTGTAAATCCCTGAGCTGGGTTACGAACTGCTCTGGGTATTATGCTAGTCACCCCCTTTTAAAGGGGAGCTGGGAAGGAATTTTTCCTGTACCACCAGAATTGGCATAAAGGTACAAAACCTGGGGAGGACAAGTCTCTATGTCCAAGCAATGAAGAAGCCAGCACTTACCCTCCCTCCCTTTTATGCACATTCTGGAGTCAGGATGCGGGCTGAGTCATTGCTGCAAAGCACCTTTTGCAGCAGTTTCTGACCTTCCTACCCCACACCCCAAACCACAAAGCAGAGCTGCTTTTCTTTGGGTAAGCCTAGACAAATTCTGCCCCACCTTTAGTTGTGATGCAGTCACTATCACCTGGTACAAGGGTTACAGGTGCATTCCATGCAATATACTTATTTTCGTATGTTCAACATCTGAGAATTTTAGGTACTGTAGCATTTTGTGACAAATCCATTCTCATTAGGTCTTGACAAGTCAAGGAGAGAATTGTTAGAAAAGCAATGTAGTCTGTATCTTTGAAGCAGGAAGTAACCACCGCGTAAAATGGTCATGCTCCAAATCCTCATTGGAACTGCAGAAAGCCACCCAGAGCTACCTCATGTAGTGCACCACGGACAAGGACTGTAGTGGATCAGCCATCCAAGACTATTATGGCAATTTTCCCCTCCAACATTTAAAAAAACTGAAGTGCCCAGTCAAAGACAAAGGAAGGAAGTATAAGCTTTCACTGGCACATCTTTCTTTCTCTGATCTATCTTTGAAATAGAAAGCTTCTCCATTACTACTTCTGCAGGGTTTATAGTGTGAACATAGAAAAGGGTAAAGATTGCTCAACAATACACATCAAGCCATGTTGACATCTGTGGTTCTAGAAAGTTTACAGACATTTGTCCAACTTTATAGAATCTCTTCCTCCTGTATAAATATGGAACTTAGCAAACGTTGCCCTTTAGAGATTAACATGATAATAATGTTCTGTTTTCCTTGTATTATATTGTAGAATTTACATGGATGGAATAGCTGCCTTTCCATAGCAAACTGTACTCAATTACAATGAGGGTTGAGGCTTAGGAGCATCATCCCTGACGAACTGCAAAGAGTGTAAAATGCAGAATCTTGCCTGTAACTGGGGTTACTGAGCACAAGTAACTCCCCGCATGCCACTGATTTCATATAGAACACTGCATAGCAATTAGTCTTGATTATTACTACTTAAGGTTTTCAGTGATCTGGACCCAAAACAGCTGATCTTCCTCTCCAGGAAGGAATATTGTCCTTATTAGCTCTGTCCTTTAGGAATAGTGGAACACTGTGCATTAACGGTAAAATGAACATGTACAGGAGACTGGGCCAGCCCCAAACTATAAAATTAATCACTACAGGAAAGTAAAATGAGCACAAACTCCACTGCTTTCTGACTTTTCAATGACTCACATTTTAAGTGACAACACTGGGGGACTGCACCATCAGGCTCTATAGTAATATTAGAAATAGATTGTCTTCCCTTTGATGCTTACTCATGCACCTAAATAATGGATTTGCAACTCAGAATGAAATTAGTTCTCATTTTATTACTTTGGTGCTTTTATATTTAAGCAAGTGCAGCTTACTAACCCTGGATCATACCATGTTCATCTGTTAATCATCAAGGGTGAAATCCTGCTTCCAGTGACCTCAATGGAAAGTTTGCCATCAACTTCAGTGGAGCTAGATTTCACTTCTGGTCTCTACTGAGTACCAGCAGTGGATGTAATATCCAGTACCAGTGGGAAGGAAGAAAAGCCACAACCAATACCTTCACCTGAAACATTGCCTCAGTATGACCTAATATTGTTTAGCAATATCTATATATTGCTAAGTATTTGCTATTCTGCTTATAAATACAGCTACTGAGGATGTTTCTTTTTTCACAGTCACTTGCCTGAATAACTTCAGATGAACTGCAGTGACTGGCTTTATGGTTTATTGACTGAGTTGATTCAACACACTAAGATTGTTTCTGTAAATCACTTGGTGCCCTGGGATTTGCTGCCTTTTAAAAAGAATACTAATTACAACAACTTGCATAACGTTAACTCTTTGCATCAAGATTCCTTTCACTCACTCCCTATTTCAAAATTATTGTTCTGCAACTGCTAATTTCAGTGTACTATGCGGGTTCACTGAGGCTTATGCAAAAAAAAAAATCTGTTGGTACAAATAAATACAAACACAGCTTTAATGATAATCATTGTTAGAGTTCAGGAGTTGACACACAAAACTGACAGTTTAATTTTCTGCTGTCAGAACAGTTCTACCATTTTAGTGATTTATTGCAATGGGAATATTGTTTAGAGCTTATTTCTTATTTGGTCTCCCATTTATCTGGATCATTTGTCCTGTAACTTTACCTCCAGTTTAGAAGAGATGATAGTGCTCATATTTACCTATTGGTTTATATAATTTATCTGTATTTCTTCATCAATTGAAAGTAATCAGAAGGGATTCTAGTCTCTTTCCTTTTGCTGACTGCTAATCAGAATGATCCATTCAGCTACAGTCATTTTAGGTCAACGACCATTTATATCAAATGAGCAATAACTGATGCTGTGTTACCTTCCATTGTCTGCAGACAGCCTAAAACTACTGAGAGGTGTGGCCTTCTCCCAGGCCCACTGACAGATGGGCTAAGAGGGAAATTGCCCAGGGGCCTGGGTAATTAAAAAGGACCTGGGGCCACTCAGCAGCAGCAGCCAGGAGACCCAGACCCTTTTAAATCGCCTGGGAGGGCCACAGAGCTCCTAGGCATAGGTGCCGAGTGGGTGCTGAGAACACAGTGGTGGGCCCCTCCTTCCCGCTACACCTCCCACCAGCAGCAGGCCCTGCTGATCAGCTCGTCCCTGTCACCCCCAGTGCCTCCCACCCATCACCGTTAGCTGTTTGACAGCCTGCTGGAGACGCTGGGGTGGGGGGGAAAGAGACAGGGTGGGGACAGGCCTGACTGACACATGGTCCAGATGTCGGGAGTGGAACCAGCCGTTGCAACGCTGCTCTGCAGCCCTGCACAGCAGATGCCTGAGAGAGCCTGGCTGGGGAGGTGACTGGAATTGCTGTCGGAGGGCCTGCCTGCTCCAGTTCTTCTCAATGGGTCATGAACTCAGAAACTGGACGATGACACTATAATTGACCAAATACAATCTCTCATTGCTGATCTCTTTTGAGCAAACAACTAGCTAACTTGTTTATCCTGCAGTTTCAAACTGCAGTGTCAAAAGCCCCAGCCTAGCCAGCTATCAAAGCCTCAACTTCCCTGGCAAGCTTCTATAATGAAAGATATGCATTATCAATGTAAAACTGAACGTATGGAACAAAACTTTAACAAGATACATAACAGGGACTTTAACACTGATTAAAATCAGTTTAAATCATTTTTACCTAAGTTAGACTACAGCTAAAGCATCCGACTGGCTCTTTTGAGTATTGCAGAAAATAGAATTACTTATATTGTAACTGTTCTTTGAGATGTGATGCAAATGTGTATTCCATCTAGGTGAGTGCACCCAGCATGCTGAAGCCAGAGAACTTTTCCTAGTGGTGCATATAAGGGTGGTATTCATGCCCTGTGGCCCTAGTCCCTTCACTGGCTACAAAAGGGAGGCATCACCCCGATCCCCTCAGTTCCTTCACACTGAATGTCGAGAGTTTAAACCCCGATGCAGAAGGGATAGTGGGAATACACATCTGCATCACATCTTGAAGAACAGTTACAATGAAGGCAAGTAACTTCTTTTTCAAGTAGACACAGCTGTGTATTCCATGTAGGTGACACACAAGCAGTATTCACAGAAGGTGGGACTTGGAGTGTATTTAAACAAGGACTGTAGGATTGCCTTCCAAAGTTCGCATCTGCTCTGGATGCAACAGAATGGCATAATGGTCTGTAAATAAACATAGTGGTTTGTACAGAGGACAAAGCCACAGTCCTGCAAATGTCCAATACAGAGACCATCACTTAGAAGTACCATGGATGATGCCCAGGTGTAACAGGGCACTGACTCACCCCTGTGACAACCTCCTGCTGATTGTCCAGGGAATTAGCTTTCAGCCACCGGAGCGCCCTCTGCAGGCTGGTGCCCCACCTCTTGCTGGCCCCCCATGTCCCTTCCAGACCCTGATGCCTCTTTCCTTGGGGTTCTTCACCCTTCCAGTACCCCACAGTCTCGCTGGGTCTCCCCTCCGCAGGGAACCCCCAATTCCCTATCCCCACCTCACCTCAGTATAGGGCTACTGCCAGCCACCATCTAGCCCCTGTTCACTGGGGTGGACTGCAGTGTAATTGCTACTCATCACAGGCGGGGGCGCGGGGGGTGGACCTGCTGCCTCCGCCTACCCCTGGGCTGCCCCTGCAATCTCTGTACCTATTTGGCCTTACACTAAGCCCACAGCCTGGGGGATTTCCAGGTCAGAGCTCCCCAGCTCCTCTGGCCCTCCCCAGCCCTGCTCCAGACTAGGTACCCTGCTCAGCTCCAGCAGCCAGGTCCTTTCCTCTCAGAAGGCTAAAGAGAGAAAGTGCCTCTGTGCTCCTGGCCCACTGCCCTCTTATAAGGGCCAGCTGTGCCCTGATTGGGGTGTGGCCCCAGCTGTACCCTTTCCCCCCCACAAGCAGCCTGGTCTGCTTGCCTCAGCTACAGCCCTCCCCTGGGTTGTTTTAAGCCCTTCCAGGCAGGAGTGGGTTGACTACCCCGCTGTACCAGGCCCTCATGTAATCAACTCACCCCCTCTGAGGAGGTGTGGTGTTGAAGTTCCAAGACCTGGATATGCAGAATAACTTCCTGTTCTGACCACAGACCTTGAACTTTCAGTGACTCCCGATGCATTCCAACCTACTAAGGAGGCATTGGTGACAATCCTGGTTGGTGAGAACCAAGCAAAGGGAATGCCCTTGCACACGTTGCCCTGAGCTATCCACCACCACAAGGACTCCAGAATCACTGGAGGAAGTCAGACCAGTCTGTCCAAGGGATTAAGATTCAAATGATAGATCAACTTCAGCCACATTTGAAAAGGATAAAGGAACAATCTGAGTGCATGCAGCCACATGACCTAGAAACCTCAGGCGTACTCGGGCTGTGGTTTGAGACTGCGGTTCCAGAGATGGAACTGATCTGTCGGCAGAAATGCTCTCAAACTCAAAGACTCAAGTTCACTGGGGCTCTGATAACATTTGAGTTTGAGAGCATTTCTGCCGACAGACCAGTTCCATCTCTGGAACTGCAGTCTCAAACCACAGCCCGAGTACGCCTGAGGTTTCTAGGTCATGTGGCTGCATGCACTCAGATTGTTCCTTTATCAATGTTCCATGTATTATAGGCACTGAAGTGCCTTAATACATGGAACATTGGATTACATGAATCCGGAGACTTTACCACAGAATTATTCTTTCAGTAGATGCAACCATGTATTCCATGTAAAAGTATGTACTCAGCCATACTTTGAATCCTGATTCAAAGGATATTATTTGGTACAGCTCTCGGGCTTGTCTCTTTTGCTCAAATTGTAGCAGCAAAGGCTTGTAGCCCAGGAGGTCCCTGGTGTATCAGCAAAGATGGCAATCACATCACTTGCTATGAAATACATGGGGCCTTGACTATACAAAGTCAGTCTATTCTCTCCCTCCTAACGAAAGTTAGAACCCTTCTGGGAGCAAACAATTTTGCTGTGGAGCAGACTAATTTTATTCTTGAGCCATCAAAGCTGAAAATAAAAACATTGCTTCAAACTAATAGGAAACAAAGATGATGAATGGGTAATATGCTTTTTCGGCTTGTGAATGCATTTACAGTAAAAAAAATTGTTTAAAGCATCCTTATTGTCACGAACACTGTGTTTGACCTTATAGTTTTCCACTTTGTAACGGTTATTTTCTGAGTGAGCACCTCGCTTTCTGCTGCTTTAATCTGCCTGCTCTGATCCCTCCCAACAGTTCTTTCAGCTAGAAGTATTTGAAAAGGAAAGTGGCTGGGTCTCCCTTCAGATCTCATCAGTATCACTCTTATTAAATAGATGAATCACTGTTGAGCACCACAAGGCATTCTCTTCTACAAAAAGGCTAAACCCACTGCCTCAAGAGCTTTCCTAGCACTAATCAGTAAGTCGGTAGGAAGTTGTATCCCCATTTCCTGGATGGAGTTGCAGAGCATTACCAGCCAAACTAGTGATCATTTTATTTAGGTAGAAAACCAGGTCATTGTTGGAATCCATTTGGAAGAGATAGAGAGGCATCTAATATTTACCATCACTGATGGAAAGGGTTAACTAGCTGAGTCAGACAGGTAACAAGTTCCTCCAGCTTCCAGATATCATTCATATTGATTAGCTAGCACTTTTCAACAATAACAGTTTTAGATCAAGAAGATTTTGTGCCTTTGCCTCACAATCCCTGAAATGCACTTCTTTATGGTTCTTTCAGAAATGACTAATGATTTGGGGTGCCTTTCTATTTTTGAATGTCCTTTTGAGACACCTTAATAGGGCCAGATTCTTAGGAAGTGCTGGGCATCCTCACCCACTCTGAGAATCTGGCTTCTAACATGTCTCAGGTTGTTCAACTAGAAACTTAGGCAACCAAATGCACTAGTCACTTCTTGAAATTTAAGCCATAATAGTAATTGTTCAAAGCCATTTCACTAAATTATCCAGTACTATTGAAGGCAGTAAAACAGGCAAAGTATGAAGTAAAATGGTAATTTTCAAGTCTGTACTGTTGGAATACATAATACCAGCATCTAACTTTGCAAGTTTTTGTCTCCTGTGATGCCCTATGAAGAAAAGACTTCTGCCTCATTGATTTCTCTCAGCATGTTTAGCTGGACTTCAGATGCATGCCTGCATCATTGGTGGTAGCTCAGCTGTCAATTTCTGCATCCACTGCTCTACTCAGCTCTTTTTTATTGTTAATTTGGTTCCTGTTCCAAAGTTCCACTCATTTTTCTATATGCGATGCTAAGCAGTTGTCGTACTTGCCTCACCAAGACCACTCACCACAGGTCAATTGTCTGGGTTCACCGCAAGAAGGACAGGAGACTCTTGTTATGGGTTTTAATGAGGCCGCAACTTTATTATATAGATGTCTGGGACTACCTGGCAGAGAAAGTGTACAGTGCAGGCAAATCCATGCTTATACAAATCAATTGTCCGGGGCTTCCACCAGCCCTTCCTTTGTTTCCATCCAGGTCCCTCAATTGACCCATGGCTTGGACCTTATCATCCACTACCATCATAAGAGGGTTAAGGAGACCTATGAGAACAAGGTGGGGGGTGTTGACTCCCTGCCATACCAGAGGCATTTCCAAGCCCCTCCCCTGTTCTGTTCCTTTATCCCGTATCTCCTTTTAAGTCCTTTACCAGGCCACATATCTGGTCACTGGCTGCCTTAGTCTCATTCATTCCCATTAGATATATATCTATATATCACAAACACGAAAAAACAAATACACTAAATAAGTCAAGCCAACCACCATGAGTCCCAGCCCTGTGGATTCCCAGCAGAAAAAGAGAGCAAAATAATTTTAAATAATTAGTACAGCTGTCCATCAGTTAGTTCAAGCAATTAACTCAAAACAAACTAACACAATTAACACATTAATCACATTTGCCATTTTAATAACACTGTTAAATAATAAGAGTATCAATAGAAATGTATAATTTTTTGATGATTTTCTACATTTTCAAATATATTGATTTTAATTACAAAGTGTATAGTGCTTATTTCATATTTTTATTACAAATATTTGCACCATGAAACAGATAAAATAGTATATTTCAATTCACCTCACAAGTACTGTAGTGCAATCTGTTATAAAAATGCAATTTAAAAATGTAGAATTATTTTCTTACATAATTGCACTCAAAATCAAAACAATGTAAAACTTTAGAGCCTGAAAGTCCACTCAGCCCTACTTCTTGTTCAGCCAATTGCTAACCCAAAGAAGTTTGTTTACATTTACAAGAAATATTGCTGCCTGCTTCTTATTTACAGTGTTACCTGGAAGTAAGAAAGGGTGTTTAGATGGCACTTTTGTAGCTGGAATTACAAGATATTTACATGCAGATATACTAAACATTTGTATGTCCCTTCATGCTTCCAGAGGACATGCTTCCAAGCTTATGACACTTGTTAAACATACAATGATTAATTAAATGTGAATGAACTCCTTGGGGGAGAATTATATGTCTTCTGCGCCCTGGTTTTCCTTGCATTCTGCAATATATTTACCTCCCCACTCTGAACTCTGGGGACAGATGTGGTGACCCACATGAAAGATCCCCTAACCTTATTTCTACCAGCTTAGGTTAAAACTTTCCCAAGTCACAAATCCTTCCTTGCCCTTTGACTGAATTGCTGCCACCACCAAGTGATTTGGACAAAGATTTAGGGAAAGGACCACTTATAGTTCCTATTCCCCCAAAATATTCCCCCCAAGTGAATGAGGTTCCTAAAAGAAGAATTTTATGTAAAACAAAAGTAAAAGAATCACCTCTAAAATCAGGATGGAAGGTACATTTACAGGGTAATAAAAGATTTAACACAGAGAATCCTCCTTTAGGCTTAGCTTCAAAGTTACAGAAAACAGGAATACATCTCCCTCTAGCATAGGGAAAATTCACAAGCTAAAATAAGAGACAAAACAAGGCATGTAAGGTTGCTTAATTACACTTTTTGTAATATTAGAGTTTCAGGGTGGTCTGTAGGAGAAGGATTTTCCTACCTGGCCCCTCTAAGTCCCTAGAGAACACACAGAGAGACCAAACAAAACCCTTCTCCCCCACCCAGATTTGAAAGTATCTTCTTCCCCCATTGGTCCTTCTGGTCAGGTGCCAACTAGATTATTTGAGCTTCCTAACCCCTTACTGGTAAATGATTCTGTACCTCTGGCCAGGAGGGATTTTACATTATTGCATACATAAATGTTGTTACCTTTCCTCTTATATTTATGACAGATGACCCAGCATATGTTGTTTGATTTAAGAACACTATCACTACAGATTTGACAAAATGCAAATAAAGTACCAATAGGAGATTTCTAAAGATAGCTACAACACTCTACCAAAGGTTTAAGAATCGGAAGTGCCTTCCAAAATCTGAGAGGGACGAGGTGTGGAACATACTGTCAGAAGTCTGAAAAGAACAACACTCTGATCCAGAAACTCCAGAACCTGAGCCACCAAAAAAGAGAAATCAACCTTCTGTTAATGGCATCTGACTCAAATGATGAACATGAATGTGCATCAGTCCACATTACTTTGGATCATTACCCATCATCAGCATGGAAGCATGTCTTCTGGAATGATAGTCGAAGCATGAAGGGGCATACAAATGTTTAGCTTATCAGGCACTTAAATCCCTTGCAGTGCCAGCTACAACAGTGCCATGTGAATGCCTTTTATCACTTTCAGTTGACATTGTAAATAAGTGGGCAGCATTATCTTCCATAAATGTAAATGTGAGTGTTCAGCTATTGGCTGAACAAGAAGTAGGGTTGAGTAGACTTATAGGCTCTAAAGTTTTACATTGTCTTGGTTTTGAGTGCAGCTATGTAAAAAATAATTCTACATTTGTAAAATTCACTTTCATGATAAAGTGCACTATAGTGCTGGTAGAAGGTGAATTGAGAAATACTATTTCTTTTATCCTTTTCAGTGGAAATATTTGTAATCAAAAATATAAAGTGAGCACTATCACTTTATATTCTGTGTTGTAATGGAAATCAATATATTTGAAAATGTAGAAAACATTCAAAAATATTTAAACAATAATAGAATACTATTTAACACTGCAATTAAAACGTAATCATGATTAATCATAAATCAATTGTTTGACAGTCCTATTAGGAATGTTTGCTAAGCCATATTGTCCCCTAAATCTAAAGCAGCCTCTTCTCCACTGAGCGAAGGACATTTCAGCTACAGAATATTTGATAAATCATTTCTTTTATAGTAGCAATTAGTCAGATATGGATGCCCTGGCATATCCATTCTAATGAGAGCCAGCTGCATCCTAACCACCTTGGACTAAGTTTGTTACCCATTAGGACTTGACTCTCATTAACTGATGGCCCCTTCCTACTCCCTAATAACATTACTCCCAAATCATCTGCTTTCTGCTTCAAATCTGAAGTTTAACTTTCCCTGTCAGACCAAATGAAGTTATGGAATAAACCCACCATGCTTAAAGAATCATTGCTGGAAATAATTGGGAAAAAATCAGAGCTTCATACTCAAAACATCTGTTTCCTTTATTTCTTACTGATAAAGGCACATTTCTTAATACTATTAGCACTGAAGAGCCACCAAAGCTACGGAAGAGTGAATAGAATTCTAGTCTTCACGCATTATCAATAAAATTGACAGCTGTGTTCCAGATGCAAAATCTTACTTACCAGTGAGATACAAGAGGCAAAAAAAAAAAAACACAATAGATCAATTTTCAGAATCTGGATGGAGTTTGTAGCAGTGGCTGACAGAAAAATTGAAAACTAAAAGCTTTACCTGTACTAAAATTCTCAGTAGCACACCAATTTGGGGGATATTCTGAATATATCAGTTGCCATAAGTGTTGATTCCATGCCCCTAGTGTGTTGTAGAAACTGAAATTTATGATTGTATAGAGGTTTTGGGACAGCAGGGACATCACAAAGAAACTTGCACATAAGATGGAAGAAATTAACAGCTACAAGCAAAAACAGCCTTGGTGGAAATGAATGATACACTGTTCTTTTTGAAATTTACTCTATTGCCAACTTAAATATCATTCAACAATCCAGTTTGTTTAATTACATAGACTCCCAAAGCTCTATAACTGAGCAATAGAATACCACCAGGTTTAAGAATAGCAGCCGTTTTAGTCTGTATCTGTAAATAAAACGAGGAATACTTGTAGCACCTTAGAGACTAACCAGTTTATTTCAGCATAAGCTTTCGAATACCACCAGTCATTAGAATGTTACTGTGCCAAGTCTTTCCAGTATAGAACAGAATTAGTGACTGCAGTAATAGATATTTACACATGGCTTTTTTAAAATCAATACTTTCAGCAACTACTTCGGATTTTAAAAACCACCACAGCCAACCATTGTGAAGATGGGTTTTGCAGAATGCCAAAAGTGTGGTCCCTTTGCATGGGTTCACTAACTCTTCCCTCGACATACTGTGGAGTGACCAGTCCCGATATTAGGGTTTGTTTTTTTTTCTTATATATGCAACTATACCCTCCCTTCCTGAGGGCGGGGGAGGGGAGCATCCTGATTTTTCACACTTGTTATCTGGACACCCTAGTCTACTGGAATTGCACTGCTCCCACTGTATCTGAAGTCTTCTGTGGCAGCAGAGAGGCAGAATTTGACATCAAAAAGGGGAGTGAATTTATGTAACACTGTCATCGTTTTTATAGTTTAATTGTCCGAATATAAGCACGCTTGACATAAGTAATCAATCAGTTTAAAAACCAAAAAATCTGCCTTCTTCATTCAGATAATTAGAACACCTGAAAGCTACCAACAAAATGCAACTGTTTATTTTTGTTTAACTATTCTATGGCTGTAGATCTTAGGGCTTCTTCCAAGCCCAGACTTGGAACAGAATTGAATAAGCCAAATAGTTGGTAATTTTTCAGCATTACAATTCACTATTAATCTTGCAAGTGAGCTCTGTTCCTGTAAACTTAGCTGGTTCATTTTTTTCTTTTCAAAAGTAACTGGGAAAATGCCCTGACAGTCACTTCTGGGCTCATGAAAAATCACTGCTGTGTCCCCAGTCTGGTGCAAAAGAAAGTTTTTAGTTGGCTGTCACCCCTTTAGCTTGGACATCACCTGAAGTCACTTGCTTGCACAACCATAGGCAAGCCACTGGCTGTAAATCCAAAATCATTGTCACATGTCAGGCCTACAGCAAGCAGCCAACTCTACTCAGTTCCTGGCCCCAGCCATGCTCCTCTCTCCGATTACAGCTGGAGGTCTGTTCTCCCTCCCAGGCAGCCCTCAGCTGAGCTGGGTTCTGCCCTTTAAATCCCTCCCTCCAAGCCTGATACCTGCTGCAGGTGTAGATAGCCAGGGCTGACTAAGCCCACAACAGCATGTTAACCATTTCCTGGGCAGTGTGCTCTTCGTATACTCCATCACAGGCCCATGGTAAAATGGCTTTTTTTGCATGATGCTTTTTTGCATGATGCATCCGACAAAGTGCATTTTTGCATGCTTTTTTGCATGATGCTTTTTTTGCATGATGCATCCGACAAAGTGGGTATTAGCCCACGAAAGCTTATGCTCTAATTCTTTAATTAGTCTTTAAGGTGCCACAGGACTCTTTGTCACTTCTGCTCTGTTGACCCATCTCAATGTGATACAGAATACCAGAAAAGCTTTCCCTTTGTATGTATTCTCCTAATTGGAAAATGCACATCAGGCAGTTAGAACAATGCTCTGCGCTAACTCAGGGATTTAAAATATTGCTAGCGCAATGGCTGAATCATAATTGTCAACCCTCCAACATCTCCCTTAACATGCCTATTGTAATAAGGGAAGAAACTTCTAGCAATGGAGAGGCACTTATCTTTACTACTTATTACAAAGATGGGGGGAAAAATCAAGCTTTTGTAGAACTAGAGCTAGTTGCAAAAACTTTGACAAAACAGGATTTCCATTGTAAAAAGCAATACAGTTTCAGCAAAACTGAAATATTTCACAGGAGCTTGTTGATTGCCATATTTGGGGTCAAGAAGGAATCCCCCCACTCCCTCTGTTAGATTATTTATTTAGCCTTTCTCTGAAGTGTGGAACACAGATGGCTTGCAGATTTAAACTAATGTAAACCACAGATTTTCTGTAACTTGAAGGATTGATCCTGCTTTGAGCAGGGGTTGGGCTAGATGACCTCTTGAGGTCCCTTCCAACCCTGACATTCTATGATTCTAAGTCTTTAAATCATGATTTGAGGACTTCTGTAACTCATTTTCAACAGTGAGAGTCAGGAGTAACGCTAGCCAAGTCAATGAAGTTATGCCAGCAATAAACTGGAGTGAGACCAGAATCAGGCCAGTTTGTCTCTGAAAACATGGTAAGATTATGCAAGACATAAATAAGCAAAATGTATGTTTAAAAAAGGTTTTATTTCTCCAAGACTTTATTATAGGAGAAATAAAAATATGCTACCTGTTTAATGGTAGTAGCCCACATTACTGAAAAATAAAATGTCAGATATTCTTGAACTTATTCTCATACAAGAGTGATATTGCACAATTTACTGAAATCCAAATATTCTATGAGCCAGTCCTACTCTGGAAAATAAAAGTGTTAGAGTAAAATGTGTACCTTATACTGCCTGCAGCCTCATAAATAAAATTCAAATATTAAGTTTCTGCAAACCAGGAGAACAAAACCTCTGGCACTGGAAACACAGCCTCAGCAAAATTATTTTCTTTCTTAATATTTACCTGGCCTTGAAATGGATATTCTTCACTGAGCACTGCAGCGCAGCAAGAAAACCCAAAGCAGCATTCTGTTTATTTAGTTTTGTGCTTAAGCATGGTTGAATGACTGAATGGAAGAGAACCCACTTCTTAAAATCATCTCTGTACCATTACATCCACTGAAGGTAAGAGGAGAACACTGTAAATGGGTATTCTGTCAGCACTATAGGGCCAGCAAAAAGGACAATACAGGTATATCAGAAAACTGACAAAATAAATACCACCAATGTATTCCTTCACCTAAAATAGTGGTAGGCAAAAAGCAATCCAAATTTCAGATGGCACTCTGTGAAATGCACCTATCACAGGGTGTGGCTGCCCTTCTGTGCCCCTTTCTGGCATTCACACATTCCCTCCTTCTGTTTCTCCTTTCAGGTACCCAGTAACACCACTTCAGGCCCTCTTGACTCAATTATACCCTCCTTGAGGCTGATTTATCATAAAGCCTCATTAAAAATAGAACAAGAGTCACAAACAAACAAATGCTTCTTCTGGCTTTGGGATTTCTCCACGGCTGCCCTTTGAGCCCTTTCTCACTCCCCTCCGAGTTACCTCTTAGTTGCTGTATCTATTCTTCCTTACAGAAGAAGCCCCAGCTTTCCTCCTGGAACTGGGCTGTAGTTTAGCCCATTGTGGGCCCTTAGCTAGTACTACTCTCGTGTGGCCTTTTTCCTAGTTAGTCCATAGGTTTCACAGACCTATCCTCCTCTGCTGGTGTCTCACCTGTTCTGAGGAAGAAGGAGACAGGATATACACAAGTCCTCATCTCATTCTCAATTGGTTGGGTGAGTGGAGAGGCACGTCCTGCCCTATCTGCAATGCCCCAGCCTTAGGACTTAAGATACAGTGACAGGATTTCTCCTGCAAGAAACATTCCCAGAACTCCTTCCTCTCTATCCATCTTCCCCAAGTCTTTATATTAGATTGTTCAAACCCTTTAAGGTCCATTCTATATAAGAGGGTGGACAACTAGTTGATACTGCCACTATGGGGCAGGCAACTCAATCAACATGTTACCGTGCCTCACAAGCTTCTTGCCCTATCTAGTGTATTTAGACAGAATGGATGAGATTCAGGCACTGGCCTGCCCTGTTGGTACAAAGGAAGCGGAAAGCCACTGGATTTCTCCTGCTGATGATTCCCCCAGTGCTGGGACTCCCCATCAGGTGTACAGCGATGCAATCAGCTCGTATGCCATGCTCTTGCAAGGCCTGAGCAGGACATGTGAGGCAGGGAACAGCAATGGGAATGGCCTTTGCATCATCCATTCCCAAACTGGAGTCCTGCTCAGACTCAGTTGCCACCAGGAATAGATTACAGCAGTCTCAGAGCCACTTTAATCTATTGGGAGCCAGAGGACAACATAAAACCAGCATCAGAATCCAGGAGCACCAAACTGTTCCTTTATACCCCTTTTTCTTCTCCTCTGGACTGAAAATCTGACCCAATATATGAATAACACAAACCACTATGGGATGTGACAATAGGTTCCAGTTCTGTAAAGAAAAGGAAATTTTGTTCCTACACCCTTTTCTTCTATAAAAAAGGGATTACTTCTTTCCAGTCTCAGAACTGAAAGAAAAAATGGTTCAGTTTATATATACAGTATCCAGCAATGTACCTAAGGAATCTAGATACTTTACATGGACTATGAATACATAGAAGGAAGTATTTTATTAAAGTTGATAGGAGTTTAAAGATCCAGGTTAAATCATGTAAGTCATATGATTTTAAATATGTTCTCATTTTGATTCTAATGAATACCTTATTCAGTCGAACAATTTAAACAAAATCTAATTTACTCTTCACGGTTTATGCTGCTTATTTTTATCCTCACAGTTTGGACAAAAACTAGACTAGTCAGCTTCACTTCATTTATACTAATTTTCTAGATTATTATTTCTAATTTCATGTATGAGTACAGCACCGCAAAGACTGGGATGCAAAAAATGCAAGGGAATATTTTTCTTTTTAAAAATATATAATTTTCCTGGATTAAAGAAATAACTACATAGAAATATTTCCTTGTCATAGATGTTGATTAAACTTGTGCATAAGTTTAGATTTTTGGCCAAATGTGATCTGAAAGTGTCCCTTAAGGAATTCTGGTTTTCTTTTTAAATTTGAATTTTGGGGCTCAAAGTAAAAAGTTTAAAAACCATCTTTAGAATCAGCTATAAAATTGAGTAATACCTGATGCAATAAAATACAATTAAAAAAAAATGTTTGAAGGAACTCCAGACATCCATACCTTCAATCCACCTGCAATCATCTTAATTAGACTATCAATTAAAGTTTAATACTCCACCTACTAATATTCTCACATCTATTTAGTTAGATGCATGTATTCCCCTATTTATTTGAGTGTGCAATCAATCATAGCCCTGATTTTTGGGATGGATTTAAAAAGGGAAATCAAACCCAAAACATTAACACAATATTATGATTGAGAATTACATGATCCAGTGTAACTTGGAGTATGGTTTCCAGAGCAACTGTAAGTCAGTCAGCTTCAAGTTTATGTATATCCTATGGGCAAATCCTGTTTCCTGCACACAGCTGGAGTAAATCTTTCCAGCTACTCAATGCTTAGTCTTGGAAGGATCAGATTTTTAAATGTCAGTAAATGTTGATTTCACCATACACACACAAACTGAGGGAAAAATATTTCCATCAATAATAATTGAAATGTACTCATAGGAAGAGTAAGAGAAATACTGCTGGATAATTTCCTAGAGTTTAACAATATTTACTTTGTATATTTTGACACATGATGCTGACAATTTGTGTTTTAATGGTTATACAGTTTGAACTTTTTGAATCTCAGCATGTATAGTCATTAAATTATTGTCTGACCCTCCATTGTCTAATTCCCCCATAATTTCCCCACAGCTGAAAATGTAAATGGATAAAAATGGAAAAATGCTTAAACATAAGTGTTGATATTATCCACTGAAGTTATAAACATATAAAATTGAATTCTGCTAAGCCTGACAATGCTGCAGAGTGGTTTGGCAGCTGCTTCTCTAGTATCAAGGCTGCAGCAGCCGTACAGCTGGGGCATTTCCTACGGAGAAAATTCAACCATTGGATCTACATAGATATGGATTTCCCAGCTATGTCCCTATCCACTCACCAAACCCTCTGTGCTAGTACCAAAGGGTACCCCCTCAGAACTGTGTACATACCATACATGGATGCAGAGCTGTGCATATGCTCTCCACCTCCTGCTCCCTTGTACAGCAGAAATGCACGGGTTATGTTTATGGCCTTCTGTGGCTCTTGCTTAGTCAGCAGAGCTTAGCCCTAAAACAGTAAATTTAGGATAATAATTCAGAGGACCTAACTACAGGTGCAGTCGCATAGCTGCTATGTGCCTGGAACTCAGATCAAAGGGCACGCGTGGGTCAAGTACAAAATGACAGCTGGCTTGCGCCCTCAAATAGCTCTGACATTCATAAGACTGAATTTCTTGACTTCTGTGCATGTAAAATCTCGAGCAGAACGTTGCACTAACATCAAGCCGATTCACTATCATATGAAATAAAAATAAGTTCCTGTTCACTTCATTTGGGCTTTGGATCAATCCCCAGTGGAACATATTCCATCCTCATATATACACCCACCTCCCAGGGAAGCAAATAGTGCCAGAAGTCTGAATATATTTTGGTGTGAACTCTGGCCTGCACGATCAAAGCCTGGATTCAATAAAACTATTTTCCATTGCATGTGCTTCCCTATCTTTGAAAATGTGGACAGTAGAAAAGCATAAATATGAAACAGGTCCTCTCAAATCAATAAAACATTAATTAATGCATAAAGGAACTAGAAATACTAACAAAGCAGGGATGAATACTTATGAAGGCCATAATACCTATTTAAAAACAAATAAAAACACTAAACCACATCCCTCCAGCCGCAAAGGGGGCCCTCCATAGCCCTGTCCTCCCCTCCCATTCCTGGGATCCCATGGATGGCTCTCTACAAGGTCAACATCTGCAGATGCAGATATAGAGTGACCAGTGGGCAGGTCTCCATTGGATGAAAGAGTTACAAGTGAGGCTTGTGACACACACACAGGGACTGATTCTCCACTTATACTGAGGGAACTCCATTGACATCAGTGGCAGTGTTCTCAATTTACATTAATATAAGCAAGAGGAGAATTTGACCCATTCTCTCCATGCCAGTGCCATGGAAATGAAGCAAAACCCTTACGCATATAGCCTAGAATGATATTACTTTTCCAAGGAGCACCTTCATGATGGAAACTGCAGAAAATGATCAGACGCAGTATGCTAAGAATCCAAAGACAACATGAAAATTCAGGGCTCATGAGTAGAATCCTAGAATATCAGGGTTGGAAGGGACCTCAGGAGGTCATCTAGTCCAAACCAATCCCAAACTAAATCATCCCAGCCAGACCTTAAAAAGCTCTGAGGAAGGAGATTCCACCAAGTAGCTTGACCCTTGTCTACCAGAGGTGCTCCAGGATACAAGAAATGTAGGGTCTGGCACCCAAAACCCTGATGGAACAAAATGAGGAAACTCAGAGTAATGTGGCCTTGAGTAGTTTTCTGAAGAAAATATTTTTCCTTCAAAATAAAGACCTTTAAAAATGTCAGTCTAAGAACTTAATATTGACTGAGTTAAACAACCAGCAAATACCAACTTATCCAAGTCATTTTTATGGATGGGTCTAAAAATGTAGATTAAGGCAATACATCTGATATATCAGTTTGAACCTCTATACTAGATTAGGTAGTTAGAACAAATAAATAAAATGTAATTTTAAACCGATTTTGTTCAAATCAAAATCATTAACAAAAATTTGAAATTAACTTCCTGTTATTGAGTGCTAGACAAGTAAAATTCATCAATGGTCAAAAATTACTGAAGGCATCCAGTAAGTTCATCTGTAACAACTTTTATTTGCATTGGGAAACATCTGTGTCAGCCTAAGCTAAAGTTCCACTGAAGCTATTTTATAATTAATGCATCCGATGTATAACCGCTCAAAGTGCTGCCCACCTGTAGGCAGCACACGATATTTTACATTAAATTTATGTTAGGCACCAATATGCATCTTAATCATAATATTGTGGAAACCAAAATCTGCATTTTACCAATATGAACAATGGTGTATCTAAATAGGTTAGTTTATCGTTTCTTTTTTAATGATCCAGACTATCATTCCAACATTACACAACTGATAAAAAGAAAAAAGTGTACTAGATGAACAGGCAACACTAAAGCCTTATTTTGTCAATATTTCCTCATTCCCCCAGTCCTTTCCAACATCACCCCTTCTGTATCATTTTTTCTGCAATATTGCAAGGATCCTGAGACAGGATTTGGAACCAGGTTTTTATTCTGTCTGTAAAGCTTCATGCAAACCTATGGCACTGCCTATAAATGATAATGTTCAGCTGGGGCCAAATCTCAGAGATGGTGATGGCAACACTTTTGTTGATATCAGTTGTTCAGGATTTGACTTATGAGTTTGACCCTGTAAGGTACTGTGAACAATTAGCTCCCGCTGGTTTCAGTGCCAGTTCAGGAAAGCATTCCATTTCAGGACACTTAAACCATATGCTTAACTTTAAGCATATGATTTCAATACAATAAATGGAAGCGTGGGAGTTAAGCACATGCTTAAAGCTAAAGTTATTTTTGTGCCTAAATGATTTCCTAAGGAGGGATGGACTAAGCACATGTTTAAGTGCTTTCCTGAATCAAGGTGTTCAATGGGAACAGAGGGCACTTCCAGGAGCACTCAACACCTTGTAGTAAAGAGCCTTCTAAGCTCAGTGCTGAGTGGAAGATGACAGGGCTCAGCATTTCCTCCCCCACCCGCCCATGAGGCATTTAGCCCCTCTCAGGATCAGGAACTAAATGCATGCATGTGTGTAACAAATGTATATTATCTACTCTCTGGATTATCAGCTGGTTATTTTTTCAGAATGAGGAATAAAAACCTAACTCCACTCATACATGGTATACTGAAAATAATAAACAGTTGCAAAATGAAACCTTACTTCATATCTATACTCTTATAAGAGCCAGAGTCTCAGCTGGAATAAGTTAACATAGCTCTGTGGCCTTCAAAGGACTTACACTGATGTACACCAACTAAGGATATGGCTCCTCAGATTTATAGTATTGTAATGTGTTAAAAGAATCCATAACCTGCTAGCCCAGATCTGGATAAAATCCCTGAAGGACTGGATACTACAGCATACTGCTAGTCCAATAATATTTCTCTATGGCTAACAGAGCCTGCTTCTGCTCTCATTGGAATTGAACAGGATTTTTCTACGGCATCCACTGGGAACAAGATTGGGCCATCTATGTTATTCAATTACTTTAGTACATTAGCAGTTATAATTTAACTAATTTAGCTAATTTATCATTAGCAGTGAAATGCTAAATTCTACATCCTTGTGTTCAACTTTTTCCTCACTGTGACAAGCTCTGAAAATGGACTCATTTGGGGGAAGGTTTATGAATACCCAGATGCAATTTTAATTATTTTTTTCCCCTGAAGTGGATTGAAAAGTTTATTTCAGCACTTTATGGAGTTTGATGTGTGAACAAAATCCTTACTCCTGCAAACTGAAAAAAAAAATGTTACACTTTACTAAGGAAAATTTGCTGCAGCAAAATGCCTGCTGTTTCACTTCTGTTTGCTCCATACTGTTCATTTAGGTAAGTGCTGCTATAGTGATTTACTTCCACCTCACAGGATAATGTGTCTCAATTTTATTTCTGTTCCTTGCCCAGATTTGTACTGCAGAATAAATATCTGAAAAACAACAAAAAATAAGGTGTTCACTTGAAAAATTATTAAGGGCTTATCTACACAATGAGTAATACACTCTATGAGGATGTGATTTCTAAAGTGTTCTAACATGCTGTATGTTAATTAGTCTGTGTAGACCCTTGCTAGTGCACACTAAAGGTTCCCTGGTGCACTTTAATGTACTAATGTTTGAAATGGTGCTACATTAGAGCACACCAGCGGGGGCTACACAGACCATATCATGCACAACATAATGTGCTTTAGAAAACACAATCTTATGGAGCACATTACCTCACTGTGTAGACAAACCCTTAGAGGTACTGGATGAAGTTTATCTGCAAATAAAATTCTCTACACCCTTCCCCCAACATTATCTGATAGAACTAAATTAAAGTTAAACTGCATAAAAAATTCAGATACATTTTCTATTTCTATTAAATGTAAATGAGACAGAGTTCTTTATGACCAAACTGATTGATCTCAGAGAAAGTTTAAGTCAATTGATCTGAACATAGGTCTGAAAGTCAGGAACTCCTAATTTCTACATGTAGCTCTGCAAAAGGCTTCCCCTGTGGTCTTAGAGAAGTCATGTATAATAATGAGACTACTCACACTGGATCTGGGCTTTAATTACCTTCTGCAGTGAGGTTCCAGTCTGACAGAAGATTTCAAGGACAAGTAAAACCAAATAGATGTCTACTTGTGGAAAAGGTCTAAAAAGCCCTCAACATTCCTGGAAAGCAAATCCAATTCAATGGTTATTCAGATAGTTAGCTCTTTGGGGCAAGGGCCATCTTTTCATTGCATGTTTGCACAGCACCTGGTACAGTGGGGTCCCGATTCATGAATGGGAGCAGCATCAAGCCCTAAATGCAGCATGGAATCAAAATCTTTTCTGATTGATTCCAATTTATATCTAGTATAACAGGGTTCATTACTCACCCCTGGTGCACCTCCTCACAGCCCACCTGAGGATTAGCTCATCACTGGTTGGATGTCTCTTCTTGCAGTTGCTCAGTCAACCATCTCGGCCTCACTCTTCAGGACTAAGGGTAGTCTTCTTTGTGGCTCCACCCTCCAGCCAGGTGAATTTAGTTCTTCCTTTCCAGGTGTCTGGGAATGTCTCTCTGGACAAACTGTCCCTCTGCCATTCCAGATAGTCCTCCATTCTATATCCAAGGCTGTGCCATTTCCCCACGGGCCAGTAGAGGAACCCAGGCCTGCCCTTTATTCTGGGTCCCAGCTCAAGTATCCTGTGCTCTGCAGCTAAAGTCGTCTTACTCCCAGAGCTGGTTGCTACTTCCCTGGGCTCTGTTCTCCTTCTATCTTTTAGCACCTCTGGGTTCACACTGGTCTGAACTTCCTCCCCTTCCTGTGAATAAAGGCAAAAGGAACAAAACAGAGGCAAAGAGAAGAAAATTAAGAGCCAAAGAAGAAGGAAATTCACTATGTTAATACTGAGCTAGCTGACTTGGAGACTGAAAAGTCTTCTCATCAGACTTGGAGATTCACACAATCTGCCTTATCCACTAATTTAAGTTTACACTTAGACATTTTTAAATTAACATTTTATAAGCTGCAAATCTTAAATAGATAAAGGTAATGATCCAGGGCCAGTCTTTTTGAAACTGACAGAGGAGATATGGGCTGGGAGGGACTAAGTGTTAATAAACCTCACTACTCCTAGAAGAGACACTGACTATCTCTCTGTGCGTGTGTGTGTGTGTGTGTGTGTACATATATATACACACACACACACACACAGAGACACGCTGTTGATAAATTATTCTTAATAACTGATACCTTGGTCTTCACTAGTCAAGAATTCCGTCTCATAATTTTGAAACTGTGGAAGAAAACAAAGTCCTTGCACTCTGTTTGGTAAGCAACAAGTCAGAGACAGTTTATTTTCAAGCAATTGCAAGGGAAGAATACAACTGGACTGAGAGTACCTCTGCCCTCAGTAAATCTTCAAAGTACAAACAATATGAAGCAAATATTTATACTCTTACGTTACGTAAAGCTGTGTCAAGTTTATACATTTTTCTTCCTGATATCTTACTTATCTTAACATTTCCTGTTACAGTTAACATTTCATTGTTATCTCAAGGCAAGGTCAAAACTGCATCGTTAGGAATCTTCCCAGATGCGTCACCGGTCCTGCCTTTACAAGTCTAGCGTTATTAGGGTTAGGGTTAGCCTGACTTTTGCTCTGTCTCTAACAGAACTAAGATGGCTGCACTCAGATCCCCTTTTCTCACTTCCACGCTGCTATCTACCTGGCATACATTCTGAGTCACTGCTGAAAGTGAATGATTCTGCTATTTTATAATTCTTCCCACATTTATCAAAGAGGATTATTTTATCATTTCCTGCACCATTTCACAGAAATAGCAAAGCTGGAATTATTCATTGTATCTTGAAAAGTTTGACACTTTTTATAACTACAAATCAACCAAATTGATTTTCCCTCCAATTTATGTGAAATACAGTAATTCCAGGCCCAGCATAAAATCTTATATGAAATGCTTTGCCCACAGGACACTTTTACAGTTGTGTTAAACCTCTGAAATACAGTATTAGAGACCTGCAAGTATAAAAGCAGAAACAGCAGCATTCTAACACAGTGCAGTTACACTTACTGTACATACAAATTGTAACAAGTGTGCTTTGCACTTGTAAGCACCAATCCTTATGTCCAATCAACCTGCACTCACAGAAGGACCTAGACAGGGGGGAAAGGTGACCTGCATCACTTTTATTCCTATTCGCTGCGACCATCCAGGAGTTGGTTTTGTCCCAAATACACATCAGAGCAGCCAGAGGATTGTATGTCAGGGCATGGTTACACTTACAAGATTATAGCGCTATTGGTTATAGCGGTCCCCTTATACAGTAATATGAATAGCGCTATTGTATGTCCACACTGAGATGCTCCAGTGTTATAGCATGGCCACATTTGCGGGACTTAATACAACATTAAGAGCAGCGCATTAGGGCATGTATCCCACAGTACACCTCTTCCCGATCTGGCGCAATGCCTTGTGGTGGTGGGGCGTCACTTGTGGGGCATTCTGTAGCCTGTTTCAACTACCCATGATGCTTTTTGGCATATCCCAGCAATCCCTGTGTTTCCTTCCACCTCCGGCGCCATCTTTCAACGGTTTCAGCAAGGCGCGCTCCATCTTCCATTGTCGTGTGCTGCAATGAATCCAGAACTGCTGAGGAACATGCTGACGACTGTCGCCAGCACATCTCTGTGTGCAGTGGAGTTAATCCTTGACATGCAGGATGACAGTGATGAGTCTGAAGATGAGATCGAAGCAGTGAATGTGTTTGACACGAAGCTTCTTGTCTCATTAACGGACATGCTCACGGCCGTTGAACGCCGCTTCTGGGCACGGGAAACGAGCACTGAGTGGTGGGATCGCATCGTCATGCAAGTCTGGGACGACGAGCAGTGGCTGCAAAACTTTCGAATGAGAAAAGCCACTTTCATGGGACTGTGTGCTCAACTCGCCCCCGCCCTACGGCGCAAGGACACCAGGCTGAGAGCTGCCCTCCCGGTGGAGAAGCGGGTGGCTATCGCGATCTGGAAGCTGGCTACACTAGACAGCTACCGATCGGTGGCCAACCAGTTTGGGGTTGGAAAGTCGACCGTTGGCATTGTGCTGATGCAAGTGTGCAGGGCCATTAATCACATCCTGCTACGAAAAATCGTGACTCTGGGTAACGTGCATGACATCGTGGCTGGCTTTGAAGAAATGGGTTTCCCTAACTGTGGAGGGGCGATAGATGGGACCCATATACCTATTCTGGCGCCCGCCCACCTAGCAGACAAGTACGTTAACTGAAAGGGGTACTTCTCCATGGTTCTCCAGGCGCTTGTGGATCACCGTGGGCGTTTTACTGACATTAACGCTGGCTGGTCTGGAAAGGTGCATGACACACGCATCTTCCGCAACACCGGCCTGTTCATGAAGCTGCAAGCCGGGACTTTTTTCTCAGACCAGAGGATCCCCATGGGGGAAGTGGAAATGCCCATAGTGATTCTTGGTGACCCTGCTTACCCTTTAATGCCCTGGCTCATGAAACCGTACACAGGGAGCCTGGACAGCAGTCAGGAAAGGTTCAACTACAGGCTTAGCCGTTGTCGAATGACTGTGGAGTGTGCTTTTGGGTGTCCCAAGGCACGCTGGCGCTGTCTTTATGGGAGGCTAGACTTGGCCGAGGGTATTATCTCCGCAGTTATTTCCGCATGCTGTGCCCTACATAATCTTTATGAGCGAAAGGGCAAAGGCTTCACTCAGGCATGGTCCTCGGAGTTTCAACGCCTGGAGGCCACATGCCCCCAGCCAGAGAGCAGGGTTCTTGGAGGGGACCAGCGTGAGACTGTTAGGATCAGGGAAGCCTTGAGGGAGCATTCTGAGGCTGAAAGCCAGTTCTAAAGTGAGGTGCAGATGGAGGGAGGGAGGGAGGGAGCATTCTTTTAATAGGAACAGGCATTTGCTTTTCTGTAGCCTGTAATAATGTATGTACACTTAATAAAGAAACCCATTTATTAAGAAGACAATTCATTTATTGAACAGGTACTTCGGTTGCTGAAAGAAAATATTGTGATGCATGTGAGGGAGAAGCCGGGGGAGGTGCAATGGGGGTGGCATGGGGTCAGTCAGAGATCAGAATATGTCCGGGTCTCTGAGTCTCCAGTGCCCTCACAGTGGCCATGTCCCCCGAACCCCATTTGTGGAGGGCAGTAAGGTATGTTATTAGGGGTTGACTGCAGTGGATAATGGTCCGGGGTTTGGGGGTTGTTTGGTCAAGACAGAGGGGTTGGAGGCAGCTGTGGATGGTGATAACCATATAGCTGATGATAGTGGCCTGGAGGGTACTGAGGCACAGAAGGGGAAAGGATTTGGGGCAAATGATAATTGGGGTGGTGGGTGTGGTGCTTCTCCTCCTGAAGGGTGACAATCCGCTGTATAGTCTGCAATTGAAGCTGCAGTAATGAGAGCAGCTTATCGGTGCTTTTCCGGTGGTGAATCGCATTCTCCTTCCGCGCCTTCTCCCTCAACTTGCTCTCATTCTCCCTCCACCTCTGTGCAACTCGATTCTCCGTTACAGCCTGTTGCATTACTTGCTGTACAAGATCCTCTTTGCTCCTTCCTGGCCGCTTCCTCAGTTGCCTCAGCCTCTCAGCTGTTGATAAGAGCGATGGCGCAGGGCTGAAGGACGACCCTTCTAAAATAAAAAGATACATTTAACAGTGGTTCCCTTATAAAGAGCAGACATGCCTATGATTCCCCCGCATTCCCCATTTGCCTGTCCCGCAGAGAGCACAGATACAGCAACGGAGCCCCTGCCATGGTGAGTGCACTCCAGAGGCAAGGGAAATGATTTTTTCCCTGCCCCAGAAAAGCTGTGCCAGGGGAGGGGGTGGGGAGTGCCGGTAAGTTGCAGGAGCCCCAGTCTGAGCAGCAGGCAGGGGGAAGGATTTCTTCCCTGCCCTGAAAAGCTGTGGCGGGGGGGCGTGGAGTGCTGGTAAGTTGCAGGAGCCCCACTCTGAACACTGTTCCAACATTCTCCGTAGGTGTTTGTCCTGGAAGATATCTCGTTGCTTCGAGTCACTGAGGAACAAAGGGAAGGGATTTTAATGAGATGCGGCTTCTGCCCAGGGCCATATGCAGCTTGCCTATGTGCAGCAATGCTTCCCCCACCCATTGTAGCACAGTGGCGGGGACTAGTGACCGGGACAGGGACCACGCTGGCTCTCCCGGGAAACCTGCGCAGGCGCATTTACAAGCGCTCTTATTGAGACCTTTGAAGAGATTACTGATGATGACTACCGCGAGGTGATAGACTACATCAATGCTCTATTCCACATGTAGGCAAGCATGCAAGCATCCCTTTCCACCCCAAGCTGCCTGCCTTCCCCATAGAAAAGCAGCTTTACCTCTGCAATCCACTGCTGAGCTGGCCCCTGCAACCGCCGGATGCTGTGGCTGGCCACCCTCCTCCTGGCTTTAGAGGAGAGCTCCTGGCTGCATGCCCCCCTGCCCTCCTCCTGGCTTGAGAAGAGCTCCAGGTGGAATGCCCCCTGCATCCCTTTCCACCCCAAGCTGCCAGCCTTCCCCATAGAAAAGCAGCTTTACCTCCGCAATCCGCTGCTGACCTGGCCCCTGCAACTGCCGGACGCTGTGGCTGGCTGCCCTCCTGGGTTGAGAAGAGCTCCTGGCTGCATGCGTCCAGGGACGACTCCGTGCTCTGGGTCTCTGCTGCCTTGTCCTCATCCTCCTCCTCTTCTTCATCCTCCTGGTCTTCGTCCTCCTCCTCACCGCCCCCTTCACTGGTGGGCTGGGAAGTGTCCATGGTGGTCGATGGAGTGACCGTAGGATCACCACCAAGTATCGCGTGCAGCTCCTTATAAAATCTGCAAGTCACTGGGGCTGCCCCGGAGCGGCCGTTTACCTCGCAGGCTTTGTGATACGCATTCCTAAGCTCCTTTACCTTAACACGGCACTGCAGAGTGTCCCACTCATGGCCTCTTTCTGCCAAGGCCCGTGATATCTGCCCATAGGTATCAAAATTCCTGTGGCTAGACCGCAGCTGAGACTGAACAGCCTCTTCCCCCGCAACAGCTGATGAGGTCCAGCACCTCGCTATTGCTCCATGCTGGGGATCGCCTATTGCGAGGAGGCATGGCACGTGGAGTCATGATGATCAATCAGAATGATCACCTGCAAGGATTCCCTGAGAGCACGCCACGCTTGGCTGGAGCAAACAGGAAGGGGATTTTCAAATTTCCCTGGAACTTTAAAGGGCGGGTCTGACGTGTGGTCACCTGAGGACAGGACAAAAGAGTTTGCAAGTGATGACCAGAGTGGCTCAAATGGGAATAATGGGACGGGCTGGAGGCCAATTAATGCGCAGTGGGTGTCCACATTCTTGCTGTAGTGCTACAGCAGCTGTGCTACAGCCCTTATTCCCCATGCGGAGGTGGATTAACAATAGCGCTATAACTCAGCGGTTATAGCGCTCTACGTGCCTTGCCAGTGTGGACGAGGAGGAGGTTATAGCACTCGTGGGGGCTTTATAGCACTATAAAGTGTCAGTGTAACCAAGCCCTTAGTGTGTGCTTTTCTCACAAACACAAGAGGTGGGTTTATACAGCCTCTGGAATTATGACAGGCACTATGCTCCACACAGTGGAATAGTGTGACTTCACCTTGCCTGCTTCATCATGAAAACGCTATCCACAAAAGAAGGAATGAAGTTGCCCAAAACTCCCTTTTCAGAGAACCTTAGATACTTCGCATACCCCAGAAATGTCCAATTTACTTATGGATAACTAATTATTCTGGATGTTCCAAATTACACATATCTATATCAGGCACAACAATGTTTTTCTTTAAGATTAATTAAGCAGAATAAAACCTACCATTAATTAATTTTATTTTGCAGCTGCCTTCATAAACTTTGGCTTGACAATTAGCATTTCAAAGAAAGAAATTATCTATCATCAACCAACACCAATCTGTATGTTGAACCACATATCAAGGTTAATAGTATAAAGCTAAATAGGGAGATGAAATGCACCTGCCGTGAAAAGGTCTTCCCTAGCAACGATTTAACAGGTGAAGATGTGAAATCACATGTCCTTAAAGCTCCTGTATCTGTGCACTTAGTCATCTACCTAATCATGTGTGGAAGCAACATGATGTGTGTCTTTGTACTGTAAAAAGAACAAACTGTGTCATACAGAGCTATTTTCCACCTATTCTATTGTCACAGCAGTTGTCATCTGGTGATGCTGCAGTTACACAGTCTTTCAAGTTAATTTTCCAAGGGTGCAAACAAGGTTTACAATTCCCTGTTACCCACACTTAAACCCCAGAGCATGGGTCTCAAGGTGAGTAAACAAGCTACATTCCTGGAATGCTGAGAAGTATCAAAATTTTCTTTTCCTGCCTTCAACTGCAAAGCTGTGTTATGTGAGCAGATTTATTGGCTTGTTCAGATGGCCAAAAATATAATGCCCTCCTTCTCTTAGAACTGGCAGGACCTTCTGCTCTCGAGAGCAAAACCATGCCACTAAGAAGACAAGAGCAACCCCCCAGAGAGGGGGTAGACAGAGAAAGACTCTGAAGGAACTGCTTATAGAGATGGACAGAAGAAATCAGGAGCAATTTTAATTCTTCGGGGCATTGGAGAATAGGTCTGTTCAGCAGGAGAACACACAGATGAACTGATTGATGGAGACACACAATAGGGATGCCACACTGTCACAACAGGGATGCTCACGACCATCAGTGCCTATCTCAGGGAAGACTGTCAGAAACAAGGTAGACACCCTAAACTGGTGTTGTGGTCTATAATTAGATTTCACAAGCCAGTAACAAATGTGAACTCCTGGATCACTTAACAGTCTTATCATGGAGTCACAGAGAGTCCCCTTAGATCCTCCAGTCTGTCTTGCCACCCAGACTGGACATAGACATAAATGGTCACTTACACTAAAAAAAATCACAGCACATTCAGGTTGCTTCCAGGCCCAAGAGACAGCCACTTATCCCAGATGAATTAGTACCCTAAACCTTACACCAAGGACAACGCCTGTGGCCAGTCCTGTAATAAACTAGCTAAAGGTTTGTTAACTAGGAAAAAGGAATAAGGGTTATTTAAAGCAAACAAACATACACAGAAATGAGTTACCAACTAAATCCTAAGAGTGACAGAGTTGTGGTGATCTGTCAATTCAACAGTGTCTTTCAGGGCAGACCCAGGAGGCAACCTTGGGCATTTCTGGGTTCAGTTTAGAGTCTCTGGCACTGTCAGAGTTCAAAAAGCCAAAAAGATGGAAAATTTTCCTGTGATTTTGTTTTATTTCCTTCATTCAGCTTCCAAGTCCACAAGAGGAGCTTCCTTGCATGTAGCATTTCCCAGGTGAGAGAGGGCTGTTAACCAATCCTTTATATTGCAATGTTCCTTGATGGCCCATCTGATTTTGACAGTCCTCCTGGATGGGCAGAGGGAGACAAGACAATTCCCATGACTGTGTTCACAAATTCAGAGCAAACATTTTCAAAAAAATTTAAAGCAAAACTTATGAATTTTCTGATAGCACGGCATACAGACATTGCAAGTGATGCACACAGCAACTTACATGTATTTCATAGTCTTAACACTAAGTACATTTGTATAGGACTAATACCTATTCTGAGCAAAACTAATATAAAGGTGAACTGGTCTGGTCTCCAGCTATGAGTTTGTTAGTTCTTAGCTTATTTCTGCAGCCTGGGCAAGAGCTGGCATCTGGCCTGCCAGCGTCACGAGGGAATGGGAGCATTCACTAATAGAAAGGCTCACTGAACTGGTGGCTAAAAGAGTGGATGTCAGCATGCTGCTGAGGCCTCAGAACCAGCCCATCAGCTGCTGCTGCCACCTCCTCCTCCTCCAGCTGCCACCCACAGTGCTGCTGAGCCAGAGAACGCTCTCGCAATAACCCCTTCCGGGAGAATGCTGAACCAGCAGGAGTAGCAGAACACTACCCTGTACCAGCTCCCAAAACCTTTCTCATGAGACTTCCCCGGTTGTCACTGACTCATTTTCTCCCTTAATTCACCCCTTTCTCATGAAGATGGGAAGGAGACAGGTGCAAAGACATTAAACTGTGCAGACTTTCTTGGTTGTGAGTAGTTACTTTGGTAAAATAGATTGTTCTGATTTCAAAATCTTTTCATTAAACTTTCTACTTCATCCTTTAATAAATATTTGCTTTGTTTAGCTGTGTATTGGTCCTCTTCCTAACGATGAGCTGAAGGTGTTTTTTTGTTCTTGAATAGGCCACAAGCTTCCTACCTTATGTATGGAATTCTATGTAAAAATCTGATGTTGTCACAATGCAAATACTATAACGTCTCCTCCCACATCCCCTCCACAAGGTTCAGAAATAACTTAAGTCATACGGACACATGGCTGGGGAAAGTGCAGAGTATGTGTCCTGTGCATTAAAAAGCACTTTTAAAATTTTCTATGTAGCAGATGTCTAAAACACAAAATGATTGATCAATCTCTTAATGGCTTGAATGTTGAAAATCAAAACCAAAGAGCAATAACAAAGAAAGAGGGAACATACTGGCAATAACAACTATCCACCACTACCCGCTCAGAACCATCACCCCACTCCAAAACCTTAAGAAGATTCAAATGAGATAGGGATCATTCTCTGTAATAGCTGTTAATTGCACCTAGCACTGCTGACAAGTCAAAAAACACAATGGCTGCAATACTCCCCTGCAAAAACCAAACCATCATAAGCTCATTAAAAAATGTATGTGCTCCAGATAAAAGATGATTCTAAAGAAGCGTAAACAGTGAGAGCAAGAACATGGCAAACTGACCACATGACAATTCATCAGCCACCCTTGACAGCACGAGCCCAGCCCCTGGTGATAACCCAATTGAGATGCACTGATATAAAGTCATTAATGTCAGAAATGTCACACTAGCAAACAGTTCATGACCTTTGGCTACAGGGGAACATAATATGCAGCTCATAATGTGTACTGGTATTCCCTCATGTGCATTTCCAGCAGCTTTACACCATATGAAAGTGTCTCTCAGTAGAGGGAGATGTTATCCTCTGCCACTCTGTTGTTCCAAGATATGTGCCCATCTGGCACCCCTGCTTTCCTGAGCCCGTTGGGAAATAGGACCAATCTGCATGTGCCTGAATGGAGTTTGTAAACCAGACTTGTTCTGAACCCACTCAGGATGGAAAAACTCCTCTTCACCCTCACAAATACTATGTAGTGTGCAGCAGGTGGCAGATGGGTTCATAGGCAGAACCCACACGCTTTCAGCATACCAAGTGTACACTTCATGACCAGTGCTCCTGCTAATTTTTTCCATCCATGTGCAGAATGAATTTTGTTATGTACATCATATTGAGGTATGTGCAGATTTGCACCAGCAGGAAAAAAAAATCTAGATATACTACATATTTTTAGAAAATTACTAAAGGGATACATACTGCAGCCAGGAAAGGTTAGGCATTTTAGAACTCAGTACTCAAAGAATTAAATTTAAGTGTAAAAGACAAAGAAAAATTATGAAATGCATAGACCAGTCAAAAACCTAAAATAACACACTTTGAAAGAAGTATCAAGTAAGAAAAACAATAATACAAGTATATGTCGGGAGCTAAGTGTGAAAGACAGTGTGTGTGCGTGTGTGGGGGGGTGTCTGTGTGACAGAGAGAGACATTGCAAAACTGCAGCCCTTTTAAGTAGATTGTCACTCAGCAGTCTGAAGCTTGCTTGTTCAGACAGAGCAACAGTTGCCAGCAAGCTCTCGCCATCCTGAGCCATGTCATGTCCATCCCCCTCCTTCCCCCGCTCTGTGAAGATGGAATATAGGGGCAGAGGGAGGGCAACACCCTAATATCAGCGCATTTCTCCCCCTCCCTGCTCTGCACAGCAAGTAGGAGGCTCCCAGGAACAGCTGGCCAGGGGTTCCAAGGCTGAGGGCAGGAGCAGTGCAGCAGTGGAGGGAGGGACACCTGAAGTGTGCAGCGCTTGATAGCCTGCTGGGTGGCCACGCAGCTTAGAGGGAACTTAGTCCATGACCATTCTACAGCTACTTAGCTAGTAATTGAACTCTGTTCCTCTAAGGTCATTGATGTTGGGGTACAGTTTCATGAGCCAAAACAGGAGCAGATATGTGGGGTCCCTAACATAATATTTGGCACAGAAACTCAGTACAGAACCATGTTATTTGTGGGAAATAAAGTCCCTTCCTCATCCTTAAAGTACAATCTTGATCCCCTCAGCCCCATGTCATCATGAAACTTTTTGGTATTTCCCATATTGATAATCATGAATCTGCATGTGTGGTCTACTACACCTGGCAGAACAATTGAATAATAATCTGTTTGGCGTACATCCTGACTTGACCCTTTTGCTGGGCAAAATATTGGTATATGAGTGCCATCTATAGCCCCTGCACAGTTTAGAAACCACATCTTTGAAATCCAGCTATTATTTTTGGTTCTTTTCTTATTATTGATATTCTATTATTATTTTTTATTATCCCCATCCTAATCACAGTGTTAAATGCCTCACAAAACTGCATAACCACAACTCTTCCCAACTGCAAAGTGGAACAGCCCTATTTATAGCTGTCTGGTGTAGCCAGCTTCAACAGTGCAATAGCAACCCACTTCTAAACAAGTATGGCTTCCCTGAATTGAGTGCTCTGGCACTGGAGGGCTGGTACAAGCTCGTCACACAACTCCATAATGATCTGTTTCTTCATTTGGAAATTCTGCATCTTGAACTGGGCATGATCTCCAAAGGGATGAGAAAGGTAACGAAAAGCAATTGAACTGAGGTGAACAAGCTGGTGGAAAATATATGAGAGAAGGACAAATGAAATATTGTAAAGTTACCACAAAAACTCCCTTGATGTACAAATTCTGTGCTCATTTACACCCATGTCCATGGTTAAACTGAGGCCAGAATAGGACAGTTAGGACTTTGCAGTTTTGATACTGAGGAATGGGAAGCTATAGCTGCCAACTGATCTAATAGTTTGGGAATGCAAATGAGAGTGTGAAGCTGTCTGAAAACCTTGTCAGAAGGAACCACCCCATTTCAGCATTACAGAGGTAGAACATGCAAATCAGCTTCTGCAGCCATGATTGGGCTAGTAGCTATAGAACCTACTTTGTTAGAATGTGACAATAGTCACCCTCATCAAGAAAAGTCATCTTGTCTCACCTGGTAGAGATCTGGTTTGGGGTTCCTATAAAATTCTTTAAGTATTCAGTGGAATACTGTTAAGTTAGACCCATCCATCCTTTTCCTGAGCAGTGCACAAATACTTTAATAAGCAAAACATGTGGGCACAGGGAATTGTTGGGCCTCAAAAGTGAAAAATGACAGTGACAGAAATCAGAGTGAGAAATGACATTAGGTTATATAATCTACCCTCTGCTGTTAAGAAAATGATTGTTAGGAAAATGTAACTTAGAATGTTGTAGTATGATTTTAAAATAACCTTAGACTTAGGCCATGGTTACACTGGCACTTTATAGCGCTATAAAGCCCCCACGAGCGCTATAACCTCCTCCCCATCCACACTGGCAAGGCACGTAGAGCGCTATAACTGCTGAGTTATAGCGCTATTGTTAATCCACCTCCGCATGGGGAATAAGGGCTGTAGCGCAGCTGCTGTAGCGCTACAGCAAGGATGTGGACACCCACTGCGCTACAAGTAATCTCTGGAGATGCCTAGAGCCATTTAAGGCAATTGACGTCTCTTCCCTTTGTTTTGAACTCGGCTGGAGGAATGCGGAAGTACCTCTTTAGAGTTTCTTTCTTAACTCGGCAGATAAGCAATGCAAATGTTTAAGGAGGGAGCCTGTGTGAAAACAAAGCCTTCTGTGAACGGAGGCTCACTGATAGGCTTTCAGAAAAACGGAAAAACCACTCTCTCTCTCCCTCCGCATACACACAACGCGTCCCCCCTCACCCCCCTCGTTTAAAAAGCACGTTGCACCCAGCTGAATGCTGGGATACCTGCCCTAATGCGCTGCTCTTAATGCCGCATTAAGTGCCTCAAATGTGGCCATGCTATACTGCAGGAGCATCTGAGTGTGGACATACAATAGCGCTATACATATTACTGTATAAGGGGACCGCTATAACCTATAGCGCTATAATCTTGTAAGTGTAACCATACCCTTATAATCTCACTCCCTGTATATGTACTATTGACCCCTAGTTTAACATGTATTTTAAACTCGCATTCACCCTGTCACAGCTGTGCAGGCATCATAGTGTTTGAGTACCCCTAAGTGTTTTGAACCTCTTGCTTACCAGACAGGTAAATGAAATAGATTAATACCAACAATGGATGTAATAGCCATTAAGTGTTCCCACCTGTGTAAGTGGATTGAAAGTCCCCCTCCCTTATCAACACAGGGGTATAAAATATCTTCACACATGTATTGAGGTGAGCCAGTTGTTTGGGTGATAACCCCCTCTGACTCCTTATTGCTTGCAATAAATCTTGTTTTTCCAGAAGTCTACTGAGTTATGCCTGTCCTTTAAGGTATATTGGACTGAACTCCAAAGGAAATAAGCAGTTTTTGCAACACTGCCATTACTGGACTGTGCAAATAAAGATATGAGGAGACTACACTGAGACAGGAAAATATTACTGGGATATTGTTCTAAACACCTTTTCACAAAAGCCGGTGGAATTATTTAATTTAATCTGAATTCCAGTTATTTTATTAAAATCTGTGCATTCTATTTACAAATACTGTAATAGTGTACACTACACAGAGTGGTCACCATTAAAATTCAGAATTACCAATAGCTACCACCACGGCAGTACACGAAATGCCATTGTTTACCGCTATAGTAGTAAATAATTCAGGACTGTGTGGCATCTGTTTCCAAATACTGATTTTTTAAATGGCAGTCACTCAGTGAATATTCACTCTCATATCCTGCTGTGCAAGTCTTTATGTTTACATTTGTTTACTGGCCTTTTGTATGACACAATTACATAATAATGAATAATGTGCCGGTTCTACTGATCTTCACAAAAAGAGTTCTGAGAATCTGTTATCTCCTAGAGCACTTAGGAAACCAGTAAACAGACAAATATTCTATACTTGGTGAAAGCAGAAGAGCATAATGTAAAATGAGACTTGTGTGTCACTGATTTCTCATTTTAAATGCCTATTACTCAGGTAAGGCTTATAATAAAGGAGAGCTGCTCATTACAGACGTTCAGAGGAAAGACAGAGAGTTGTTCTAATGACGCAGCATATATGAAAAGCTCCTGGATGCATATCCAAGTCCAGATTGAAGCAATGAAAATGAGGATAGTTGCTAGGCTCCTTTGAGGCACAGGATCAGGTAAAATTGTGCTGATCAGTCACATTAGAGGATTTCTTATCTCAAAATTCTCCCACACAGCTTCCCATTTCAGTACCTGATGCTTTGAAAAATAAGTGTGCAATGCCAAATTCTGGAGTAAAAAACCCAATTAAACATTTCTGGTCAGTTCTGAACTGTGGAATAGTTTTATAAAATGTAATTAGAAAGTAACCTTTCAGATACTGAAAAGCTTTTTTTTAAAGAAGTAAATATCAAACAACATAGGCTAAAAAAATCTGCTTGCTAAATTAAATTCATATTTTTGGAGATGAGGGCAGAGGAATTAATACTGGAAAATAGATCTTACTGTAGACTGAAACATCTGTGATATACATCTAGGCAGCCACAGTGTGAGCTTCTTTAAAGTTACAGAAATATTCTTTACCCTCATATATCATCTCTAGACCTCTTCATGCCTCCTCTTCCCCTCCAAATAGAATATTTGCCTGTGTATTACAGCAGTTCACATCAGAGTGTATAACCAACCCTACAAAATTAGACTGACTTATTTATGTCACCTTTTTGTGACTAGATACTGCAATCCACCTGGGAGTTAGCACCAATCAACATAAAACATTTACTGAACGTGTCTTATGTTGGAATGACAGCTCTGTCCATTCAAAAAACAATCACCACACCTGCAGTGCACAGAAAACTCTGCAGATGTCTTATTCAACCACAGGAGCTTCGCCACTAACCTATGACAGTGTTAAGCAACCATGTATTGTATGGCAGCTGCTTCACAAGGGTGGTGTCTAATGCATCCTCTTAAGGAGGCAGGTTCTTATCCGAGATGTTACCCAGAGAAAAATTTTAAAGGAGCCATACCACAAAGCAAACCCTCCTTGGTTTGCAATTTATTTCTAAAGGTTATCCAATCAGATGAGCCAGGTGGTTCTGATGATGACGGCAAATGAAATATTGATTACCATTCAAATATTCACAAATATTGTTGAAAATAAATCCCAATGATTTGCACCACTAGCAACCTCCTTTATCTTTTGTTTATTTGTCAGCATTCGAGTGGGCAAGTTTTTATTTGTAAGAATATTTGCAGAAAGCAAAAGCATTGCAAATACTACTGTGAATATACATTTTCAATAATATTTTCAATGAAAGTTCCCTTTTTTATTGTTTAGGCAATAGACAGAACAGTTATGAAAGTTCAAAGATAATTTGAGAACAGAAAAAGGAGATCATCTTGCTTATGGTAGGTCAGCAAATCAGGGACTAGAAACAGAACCATTTGATTTAGACAATCAGTTATTTAGCGTGCACACAAAGTGATTAACACTGAATACTCTGACCAGTTTCGGAACAAACCTCAGTTTAAAACTTGCCAGTGCAGACAATACAAGCAATTGTGAATAATGAATAGAACTGCAAACATCACCTCGCAATGGGTAATTAACAGAAGGTAAACTATTCACAATGTATATTTTGACAAATTTTAACTCTAAGTACTGATCTCAGCATCTGGCAGGGCTAAGACACATCTGTCTTATTAAATAGGCGAAAGTGGCAAATTATTTCCAACTTAACATCATATAGGAATTCCTATGGACTGCATCACCACAAATGAACAAAGAAAAGGCAATGGATCAATGACAAAGGAAGTTTTAGAATGTGGGATGTGGAGAGTTAATTTTTATGTGCATTCTTCTCCCTCTAGGTGGCTCCAAATCTTTCTGACATGCATCTTGGGGGTTTACACAGATTTGGGTATCTGTGGGAGGTGATCCTTCTCCTTGGCTACCTCAGCCTGCTTTGAAGTGAACAAAAATTAATTGCCCAGAGAGGCCTCAAATAATTGTTCTAACTGAGTTTGAAGATGCAAAATACCTAGTACTTAGAGAGAATACAAAGAAACAACCCAAAGTTTCAAGGTATTAATGGCAGTAATGTGCAATTTTTTTTCAGACCAGAAGATTTCTTACAACATGTCTCTCTGAGATAGATTGGTCTGAAGTGCTAGTCTTGAAACATGGGAGATTAAAGGGCATGAAGGGTGGTTGCACTGCCCAATCCTCTCTCTCTCACTAGGGGAAATAATCTTGATTTAGTAATTAGGATGGAACTGTACCTGTATTGTATACTGTATAGTTTGTCTCCTTTTGAAGATGATGATACTCTAAAGGTTATGAAGAAATCTTTCAGAACAAAGACAGATCATGAAAAAGCCCATTACAATAAAAACCATATCTAGAAAGTAATTATAGGATATATAAAATATGTATTATACATCAGTTAGAGATTTATTTGGCTACTCCACAATGAAGCCATTACATGTGTTGTTGTTGCCATAGTTACAGCGGCCTTTGGGGCATATTGGGTATCACTTTTGTCTTGCACTTTATTTACTAGGAAAAGCAGCAATTTCATCTATTATTTACATCATTGCTTGTTTCATTCACCACTTTTCTTTTCTACCCTTCCCTGTATTCACTTCTTTTTTTCCAACCCTCTTTGAAGATGGCTTGTACAATATCAAATGAAATAAACAAGAAAATAGATAAACACTTTTCCTTATAGCATTCTGTTGTCAAGTGTAAAGCTCTCAGTGATTTTTAATATATAAATGAACTACATTGGCTTACTTGCCAATTATCCATCCCAGTAAGATGAAGTGTGCTTATTTCCTTTGTGATTGTAGAATTATTTCTCAGGAAAAAACATTAACTGAACCTCAAAAGTAATATCATACAATATAGAAGTATTTATAGTATCTGGTGACCCAGCTTTATCTTGATGAAAATCTCATTACAAATCTCAAGGACTCATGCTAGTGTGAATTGTGATTTACTGAACATAATGAGATTGTTCTGTTTCCGTATTCATGAAGGTAAAGGACGAGGGGAGAGAGAGAAAGTGCCTCTGTTAATTTCTTTTTCTTTTTTAGCCTGGAAATTATACTTACAAGGAAAGTAACTGATTGTGCAGTGTGTTCACTGCAAAATAAGAGGCAAGTAATTGATTATATATAATACTCTGCATATCAAACACAGAATTTCAACCCTATTGCCTTCTACAGACTGATCAAAGAAACAAAATGGATGGGGCTTTGGGATGTCTCTCTTGAGTTGTGCTATGCTGAGGTTGGGGAGGAGGGGTATTGGTAGAACACAAATTTCAGGATCTATGAGATCAGCATGGAGAAATCTTTGGTCACTGTTCTAAACTTAACAGTTGAACAGTGAAAGTCTATGGAGGGACCATAGCAAAAAGCCTTGGAAATCTTATTCTGTTTTTTTTTAATTAGAGGGCAGTGAAGCCTATAGTTCAATATCATTTCAGCAGCTCACTGTGGCATTCCTCATTCAGCCAGATGACAGTCTTCATTTGTTAGACTGACTGCATCTCTGCCTGGGCAGAGAGAGTTTTTGAGTTTGACAGTCTTATCTATGAATAAGTTGCTTTGCTGTGACCATTCTTATTTTAAGGAAAAAAGCATGTTTCAAACAAAAGCTATGCAAGTATCTCAAAAACATCTCAAATAATTTGTCATAGGTTCCCACTGGCCAGGAAAGTCCAGACACCAAAAGTGGATGGTTTTCTTGTCTGAGAAAGTAATAAGTTGACATGGACACAGGTTACTGCATTCTAGCCCAGGGGTCTCCAAACTATGGCCCAGGGGCCAGATCCAGCCCACAACTTCGATTTGTCCGGCCCTCCAGCCGAGCAGGCATGCCAAGCAGGTACATAGAGAAGCTGCCACTGGTCGTCCCCCACCACTGCGAGCTGCTGCTGGTGTCCCCATGTGCAGAGGGGTGAGTGCCCCCATGGCAGCGGTCAGAGGAGCAAAGGGTGGGGGAACGGCAGTGGCCGGAGGAGCAAGGGGATGGGGCATGGCAGCGGCCAGAGGAGCAAAGGGGAGGATTTTGCATATATTTGCATATATTGAATTTTTCACAGTTGCTTCGGCCCGTGAAGCCCCTTCAAAAATCTAATATGGCCTTCATCTCATAAAGTTTGTAGACCTCTGTTTAAGCCCAATTTACTGACCCATTGTAATCAATTTGCAAGGGGGTGCTCCCCACTGGCTCTGCCCCACTCCACCCCTTCCCCCGAGGTCCCATCCCCACCCCGTTTCTTCCTACCCCTATCCTGCCTCTTCCAGCCATATCCAGCCTCTTCCCTACCCAGTTCCACACCCTCTCCTGAACATTCTGTGCCATTGCTCCTCCTCCCTCCCCCACTCCTGATACTGCAAAACAGCTGATCCACTGTAGGCAGTATGCATTGGGAGGGAGGGGAAGGTGCTGATTGGTGGAGCCTGCTAGCAGGCAGGAGGCCCTGGGGGGAGGGAGAGATTATGATAGGGGGCTGCTGGTGGGTACTCAGCACACACCATTTTTTCCTATGGGTGCTCCAGCCTCGGATCACCCACGGAGTCAGCACCTATATATGTAATGACATACCAACACATTGTAGATCAGAAAAACAAAAATGCAGTTTATAGCTCCCAGCTGCAGGGTAGATACACCCGTCATGGGGGTCTGGTCATGTGCAATCAATAAGGGTTACGGCTTAAGTGGCTAGAGTAAATACTGTTGTTCTAACCTATAAAGTGAAGCATTATGGCCTGGTGGCCAGAGTCCTTGGGGCTGTCCTTGCTCTCAGGCCCAGCAGCCAGAATCCTCGGGCAGCGCCCACACAGTGCAGTTGGAGTGGGGCAAGATAAGGGGACTTGGGTCCACTCTTCTCCACCAGGCTCCGACCAATGGCCCTGTGAAACCGGTAGCCCATGGTTTGACTTGGATACTTATTTTAAAACTCATGATCCCTGAGTAACTTCCTACTCTTGGTTCCTGCTCTGTCAGTTCTCCTGGAGGATGCCAGCCTCACAGCTTACTCTCCTCTTCTGGGAGCATGTCATTGATCTCACCAGTTTGGCCTCCACAGTCTGTAGCTCCAGCCACTCCTTGGCAGAGACCTGCAGGTCACATCTGTTCTTCTCCTCCACCAGCCCAAAAAACCCCACTCCCTTTTATATACTGTCTCCGAGTTGAGCATACCCAGCAAGGGAGAGGGTGCATGGTTTCGTCAGCCCACAGTGTGTAGTTATCCCCAGCTGGGTCAATGCACGGTAGATACACCCCATTGCATTTCCATATGTAGCACACAGCTCTCAGAACTCCAGCAAATAGTTATGAGTGGGACTTGTGTTCCCAAGTCACTCACCCTCTGCCTTCAAGTTCTTGACTTTTCTCATCCTGTTTAAGAAGCCTTAACTCAGAACTTTGAAGGAGCTAGCTGAATATATACCAGCTAAGAATTTAATCCAGTATGCTTTAACTCTTCTCTAAACATAGCATATCTTTAGGAAAATATGTAGAGAGCATTCCTCACAACTACACCATTCCCAGTCATCTGGGGGTACTAGCACTGATCCAGCTATAACTACTTTGCAATATAAAATACTTGAATTCAATGACCATCCCTCTTAAACAAAATGGGCCACATTCTTGACCCAAGCTCTGCACCATGAAGAACTATCCTAAGAGGTAGCTGGGGATTCCCTTTGCTACAAAGCTGCCATATTTGGCTCTGCATCATATGCTCCCAGCCAACTGGTGTATTGGGGTGCCATGGCAGGAGATATGCCATTCTAGCTGGAACAATACTGGAATCCCAGGCTCAGGAGGCTGGGAAGAAGGCAGAAAGCATGTCCATTTATGGCCTCCATTCCCTTCCTCAGAAGTGCTCATCATATCCTATCCAGTTTGACATCTGCTATCACTTACTCACATTTGAGATGAAAGCTGGAAATACTGAATGCTGGATTAGAAGATATTCCATGTATACTAATATCTTCTATGACATGTACATTTTGAAAGTATAATTTACACCATGTCAGGCGCAAGGAGTTTTACTTTCTTCAGCATCAAAGAGCAAAAATGTCTTTCTTATTGGAATTGTCTTACACCAGTATATTGACACTTTAGCAGGTTAAGTGATGCTATATTGGTACCATTACAATGTCAGTGCCAAACACTGGCAAAAGCGTAGGTCCTACTATGAAGAAAGAAATTATCAATGTTCAGATTTAAGTCTGTCAGTCCATCTTAGACTAACCATACAACATGGTGAGTTAACAGTTATGATACATAGTCTAGGGACACTCATTGGGCTTAATTATGCCTGGGGAATGACACTTCATCTGGCATAATCAAAGGCCAAAGGTCCTAAGTAGTGGAAAGCTCAGTAGTGAGCAATCTGGGAAGTTACTCTTTGTTCCAACAGCTCACATAAAGCCCTGCATTGCTAATACTGACTGGCCACTTCCTAGCAGATCAGGAATGTTCAGTTTGTACACTGCAGTGCCATTGGGAGTGGCTAGCTTCCACTGCCTGAGACCCTAGCAATATAAAGACACACCAAAATAATGTAAAGGTTCAATACAACATTTGGCTTGATTTGAATTAGAGCTAAACTCTTGCCTCCCCAATTGACTCAGTTAGGTTTATGGGTGCTCAGAAAGTCAAGCCATTTTAACTCTAAATTCCATTGCTTGTGTCATTTTGTTATCTCCATAATGTTATTGGCATTTCGGTAAGAATATTTTGCTCTTGGCAAAATGATCTACTTACAAAGTGCTTTCAAAGTTGATGTTCTTTTGGCTTCTCTTTCATTTAATTGTGTTAGGGTTTTTTAAAAAAATATTAATAGTTTGTCATCATGTAGACAAGTCTTATTTAATCATGATTCTGCAAGGGATTCACTTGAAAGGGAATTAACTTTTTTTTGACTAGTGGTATATTTTATTTTAGTTGACAATTGATGTCAGAAAACAATTTAGTATATAGAGGTACCTCTTTTTTGTGTTTTTAATGCTTTCATTTTGTAAGCTTAAGGCTTTAGAGGCCTTGGTTGAAAAGTGATTGATGTCAATTGAAAATGATAAGTAAAAAGTTAAACAGAAAAAAGAAAGATACAGTGCAGATACATACAGATGTACCTACAAAATCTGGATTAATTATAATAGTTCTATGACTGTTGTGTTGAATTGGCTGTAATTAACCAAGTCATGCAACATTTATCTCATAAAACACAGAAACAAAATCAAATATTACTGATGTGACAGAGTAAATATTAGGAACATTCCCACGCAGCATATATGAGGAAGAAAGATTATTAGATTAAAAGATTTGAGGCCAGAAGATCATCTAATCTGACCTCTTTAATTATATCATTTCAAAACAGCCACAAGCCTACTGTTACATTTTACCAAGAAAAGACCAACTAGTCATCACTAGATAAATATAAATTCTCCTTGAATTCAGGATATTAGAAAACTGTACTGACTTCCTTCTATGTGTTTCATCTATGCACATCCCATTAAAAAAATATTACATTTGCCCCAAAATGTGATATCTGTTGAGTTTTACAAATGATGCTCTCTCAGATTTGGTGGTTTCTAACCTTATAGTGCATATCTGTGTTACATCTGAGCCAGCACACTTCCTCCACAAAATGAGCATCTTTGCAGCTATTGTAACACTCACAATCCAGCTTCTTTCAGGATTTATTTAATCCCTCTGACTGATATCATGACGTGTTATTTACTCTTTCTAATAATACAAGAACAAGGGGCCACCAAATGAAATGAATAGGTAGCAGGTTTAAAACAAATACAAGAAAGTATTTTTTAGCTCAATGCACTGTCAACCTCTGGAACTCCTTGCCTGAGGGTGTTGTGAAGGCCAATACTGTAATGGGGTATATAGATTCATGGAGGATAGGTCCATCAATGGCTATTAGCCAGGATGGGCAGAAATTATGTCGCTAGCCTGTTTGCCAGAAGCTGGGATTGGGTGACAGGGCATGGATCACTTGATGATAACCTATCAGTTCATTCCCTTTGGGGCATCTGCCATTGGCCACTGTCAGAGGACAGGATACTGGGATTGATGGAGCTTTGGTCTGACCCAGTATGACCGTTCTTATGTTCTAGGGTGACAGGGCATGGATCACTGACTTAAAGTTTATGTCGAAAATCATAGTGCAGAGCTAGACTGATACTGACACCTTCCCTTAGAAAGCAATAACCATTAATCAGGCCCTTAGCATCGGATAGCTAGTGTATTTCTAACAAATATCTAGAACAGGAAAAACTACTATAGGCAGTTAATTGTAGGGTCCAAAACTGTATTATACTATATTTAAGAACAAGTGAAATAAGAAATCTAAGGATGTTATTTTTTAAAAAAAATTACACTCTATTTGGGTGATGGGACTTCCTTATGGGTGTTTTCTCTTCTTTGCTGAGATGTCACTGGCTGATAAGCAATCTTTCACTATTAGAGATAGGGGCAAAATTCAACCCTTGTGATGTTTCAAAATTCATCAGTCCAATAAGAGAAGAAAGAGGGAAAGTACTATAGGCTGAAATCCTGGTCCCACTGAAGTCAATGGCAAAACTCCCATTGACTTCAGTGAGACCAGGAATTTACCCCACGTCTTTCATTCAAGTCTTCCACATAAATGTTTGCATTTTCATTATTCATTGATAATTTGTTGTTCACTGACAGTGTGTGTCTAGTGCAGTACATAATTAGGAGACAAATGGTCTGTTCTCAAAGTGTTAAAAAAAATTAAAGGAGACAAAACACTACAAGAAGATAGAGCACCTCATGAGCAGAGCGTTATCTTTTAAGTATCTTCACTAGTTTATCTAGCCACTTGAGCCATACAAAGTTAAGTTTCCCCATCTTGTGTGCTTAATATAACTATAAAGGGTCTAGTATATGCCAGTCTGGATGTATTTTTAACATTTTTGATATTGCCCTCCAAATGACCTGATTGTTCCATAGCAGAGGATTAGTCTCATCTTTCCTATTAAGAAAAAAGTTAAAATGGAATTTAATGGAGCAGGTGCTCCATCACTTGCTTCTGTCTTTGCTCTTTTATACCTCCTCATTTTATCTTGTCCACTCAGCATTAAAAAGCACTGCCTAAAAGGGAACACAATTCTAAGAAGACATAAATTGGGTTGACTGACTGTTGGAATTGTCTATTAGAGCCTTGATTTTTTGTATTGTATCTTTAGATATTTGTCTAAATCCTTTACCAAACTCACTTTGAATGGTCTCTGATAAGGACTGCTTTTTACCATGTCAGTGAGATGCAGAGTAGTCCACACATCCTGGTTCAGTAGTTTGTACTATCATGGCACAAATGAAAATTCTAGGATGGAAATATATTGCTTAGGCAAAATCTGAAAAATGGTAAAGCCTTACTTCACCTAACTGATCTTAAAACAGAAAATACTGAAGATGAATCATTCATGCTCAGCAGGTTAGACATTGATTTCTGGCTTCTGTAGGACAACAGTTATTTCATCAGTATAAATCTACAATTTCTGATATAACTGACTCATATTAACTAGTTGTATATCAGCTTACTCTAATTTTGATCACCATAGGTTCCATCACGAACACAACAGGGACAGAAGACAACTCTGATACATTTAATCCTAGACAGATTCAATTTCTCAGAGGATATTCCATTTACAACAAATATATCAGTCCACCAGTTATGAATATACCAGTGATTCTGTGTAAAGTAACATTATCCATGCTTTGATTTTTTTCCAAGTTTAAATGAAGGCAGTAACTGAAGGCAGTGAAGTAGTGGTGAACCAGTATCAGAAGGGGAAGCTAAGTTAGTCTGGATCTGCAAAAGCAACAAAGAGTCTTGTAGCACCTTGTTAGTCTATATGGTGCTACAAGACTCTTTGTCGCTACTAGTGAACCCATAACAATTCACCAAACACCTTCACTGCATCCAGCGGGAAGGCAACATCTTGCAGACTGTAGAATCAGCTTTACTGTTACTGCTTAAAAGGTTCCTTATAATATTTGCAAGTGGTCTATTTTAAAAAAAAAAAAAAAAAAAAAAAAAAAAATGTAGACTGATTGGATGAAAGACAAGTCTCTGGACAGATCGCTAATATCTTCTCAAGATAATTTTCTTTTTCTGAACTATAGAAATCATGCATTCAGCATAAATTTCTGTGTAACACTCTTGCTCTTTAAATGCATTTAACATATTTAGTAATAATTCTATTAATCATCTGATAACCTTATAAAATTCAGAGGACAAAACAGCAGGCCAGAGCTCTTACTCACTGAAATTCATATTATGGCATTTTTTCTTTTTTGTGATCAGTGCTTCCATTAGAAGTACTTTATATTACTATAAGCCTCAGCAAATCCCTTAGAAATTTTAAACCACTGTTTTATGCATGTTTTTCTTCATAATATCCTTAAAATGTATGGACTCCTTTTCCCATTCCGAATAATAGGAATATTATTTACCTGCCTTCTTCAGCTTGTATCCTAATGCATTTTCTCTCTCACTCCAAACTCACGGCAGTTCTCTCAGACTTCTTGGTGCATAACAAACTTTTCTACTCATTAGGGGCCAGATTGAGCTGTTAGACTCAGTCCTCAGTAAAGGGCAGTTCTGTGTCCCAGGAAGGAGTTGTAACTGAGCCATAATTCTGCAGCTGCACTTCTCTTGCTTTGAGAGCAAAGGGGAAAATGAGTTGGGGAAAATGAGTTACTATAGACCAGGGGTGGGCAAAGTACGGGCCACGGGCCACATATGGCCTGCCGGCCGTTTTCATCTGGCCCACAAGCTTGGGCCAGAGGCCTCGCGCTTCCAGCCCAAGGGCCGGGCCGGGGTGCCATGGGTCCCCGAGCCCGGCCCACCCCATGCTCCCTGGCCGGGGGCCAGGTAAAGGAGCACCCAGCTGAGTAAGGTAAGCGGGGAGGGGGGTTATGTGGTGGGGTCCTGGGGGGTAGTGGTTAGGGTGGGGAGATATACAGAGGGGAAATCAGGGAACAAAGCAAGGGGGCTTAGATGGAGGGTGGGTTTCCAGGGGGTGGTGGTTAGGATGGGAGGATCTCAGCAGCGGGTAGTCAGCGAACAAAGCAGGGGGACTTAGATGGGGGGCAGGGTTCGGGGTGGTGGTGATTGTGGGGGGGATCTCGGGAGCAGGTGATCAGGGGACAAGGAGCAGAGAGGGTTGGATGGGTCGGGAGTTCTGAGGGGGGCAGTCAGGGGGTAGGAAGTGTGTGGGGGTTGGATAGGGGGCAGGGGCAGGCTGTTTCAGGAGGCACAGCCTTCCCTACTCGGCCCTCCGCACAATTTTTAACCCCAGTGTGGCCCTCAGGCCAAAAAGTTTGCCCACCCCTGCCAGAGACCTTAAAACAGTGCCATTTACTTCTTTCTCATGAGCCCAGTCAGCTACTTTAGCCAATGAGTTGGCACAACATAGCCAAGGCTCTGCCAACTCTCTAACCCCTTGTTTGCAGTGGGGAATGGCTGGAGATCAAAGGCTGTGCTCTGCATGGGACCTGAAATGAAGATGGAATAAAGTCCCCTGCTCATCAAAGTAAGACAAAGACAGAATCTAGCCCCACATTATTAAACTCAAATTTAAAATGAAACTCCAGTTTCTAGACAAAAGTAGTCCAAAAATAAAATGGAAATTGTAGTATTTCCTTATATTAAAACCAGAAAATAATACAAAAGCATCCCATGAAATACCACCCCCGCTCGCACACACCAAGCGGAGCACTGAAGAAAGATCCATCCCTTTCAGTAACAGAAGTGAAGTCTGATATTCGAAGCTATCATAACTGAAAGTCAGAAGTTTGGGACTCACAATTTTGTGCATGGGAAGCAATTAGGAGAGCCCATGAATCTAGTTGTGAAACTGGGAAGAATGTGGAAGACGATTATACAATGCTCTTGCTGACCTGTAAAGTCACTATCCATTCCTTCATTAAATCTCTCCTCAAGACCCAGTGAGTCCATGCAGGACCAATATAAAATTCACTGGCACAGCGTCCCACTGAAATCATTGAGACCAAGTCTACAGTACGGGGGAGGGGATAATAGGGTAGCTGAAGTCAACATATCTTAGGTCGATTTACCTTGGTGTCCTCACGGTAGCGAGTCAACCGCTGCCGCTCCCCTGTCGACTCCACTTTCACCTCTCATGGTGGTGGAATTCCGGAGTCAACGGGGAGAGCACTTGGGGATCAATTTATCGTGTCTAGACTAGACTCGATAATCAATTCCCGATGGATTGATCACTACCCACCGATACCACAGGTAGTGTAGACCTGGCCTAAGTCTCAGAGCAGACAGAGGGGTGTTCTTGGGAAGATCTGATTGCAGAATCACAGCTTCTAAATGTAGGATCAGAGCCTATGATTATATTCCCCAACCATTTTGGATCTTCCTTATCCTCTTAGGTTGTGAGCTCTTTGAGGCCAGAACTTCATCTCCCTGTATGTGTGGGCAGTGCTTGTGGGCAATTTGTTATTACAAATAATAAAAAAGATTAGATACTGTATAGATACTAGTACCCAAGAGAATGGCACAGATTCTATGCAAGCCATGTTCCCATACATTTTCATTTATACAGCAAACCAGAAGGTCCTCTCAATGGACTTGTTGTGCAAATCATTGCTATCCAATCACTTTTCAGGCAGGAATTACCTTTGGCAAAAAAAAATTTCAAATTTTTCAGGAAAGGTGAGTGGGGGGTGGGGGAGTGATATTCCTGACATGGCGTCCCGCTGATCCACATAAACAGTCTAACACAGCAGTACAGCAGAGAGAAAAAAATACTGACAGGCATAGCACAAAGTTTATACCACAAATCAAGTTTTCACAACACACTGTATATCAAGGTCCAATGGAGGATAAATAAAAATATACCAAGATGATTCACCTCCCTTAGTCAGGAGGAGCAAGGGCAGTTCCCCTAACTGATTCAGCACATGATCCCACCTACATTCTGAAAGGATGGATCAGATTTTTGCTTATACCCTATATAGCTCATGAGTCATAACAATTACGTAGCTCTTTCTAAAATATGTTTTTCATGCTGCAGATAAAATCAACAAGAAATGTACTCTTTGTAAACAATCAATAGAGAGCTTTCTTAACAAACGTACACAAGACAGAGAAGGGCTGGAGAGTTTGATGTATAGTACCAGGGGGATACACTTCTTGTGTGACTGACCTTCAAGTAGGTTCCCAACTCATGTTCCTTTATTTTCTTCTTTATGGGCTTTGTTTGGGGGTTTGGGATGACTAGGATAAAACTGAATCCTGCAGCAAAATATCCCCAGAATTACCAAGTATCTTCTTCAAGACAGTGGGAGATGAGCAAGTCATTGGTTGCAGTAATGTGCCATCTCCTCCAGAATAAGGAAGGGAAAGCATAACAAGGGACAAGTTAACGTTTACCAAATAAAAGAAAGGGAGGTACAGCAAGCAGCAGCTGCTAGTTACAAAATGGACACTTTGGGACTGCAGCAGCTCTGTTCTTCCAAATTTAAAGGGCCAGCCCCAGGAAGACCTGCTGGGCATAATGATTCTATAAAAAGTAGGGATAGGTTGTGGGAACCTACTCATCACCAAGGAAAGTGCTGCTGGAGAAAGGGCTGGTTCTGTGTGTTATATACCGCCACTATATCACACAATAAAATCTTGTATTAGTCACATAGGCCTGCAATTTCCTGGCTAGAAACATTTAGATAGATTTAAAACACAAGAAGTCAGATTAGAGCTGCCTGAAGTCAATTATTTAGAAATCTCTGTCTACCATCAATACTTAGATTATTTGGAACAAACAGTATCCTACATACATACTTACATAAAACTTAGTTCATTTTTGAGAAATGTTATTGTTTTCATTTTCACAAACAACAGTTTAATGTAAACTACAAAGACTTTTGCTTCTCTTCTCTTTCAAACATCCTTTTCCCCATACGCTTAAATGTTTGGTTTATCAATGTGATAACGTCCAGCCTTTTATTAATTTGCTCATTCCCATAAACCACCATGGCCAAAATCTTTAGGCTTGGGAGCCTAAAGCTAGAGGTCTAAATCTTTATATAGGCACCTAAGCAAATGTGGGCTAATTTTCAGAATATCTGAGCACCCACCAATCACCTTGAAGTCAATGGGAGCTTCAGGTACTCAGCAACTTTGAAAATCGGGACACTTATTTTAATGTTTAAAAATGGATTTGAGATTTTTACATTAGAACACACAAATTAAAGTGTTTAGGTGCCTCACTTCTATTGAAATCAGTGGCAGATAGACAACTTAATACCAAAGAGGATCTGGGTCCAAGTCACTAAGGACTAGATCCACAAAGGGATTCGGTGCCTAACAGCTTCTTTAAGCACCTATGTCCAAAATTTAGACTCTTACACCCCCTTGCTCAGCTGCCATCTAATCCTGGATGTGTCTAATTCCCTGGATGATTTTTTTCTGCTGGGTCAGAAAATCCTTAAGTAACTAAAAATCTGCTAGGCACCTCATTCCTTATACCCAGCCCATGCCTAAGCACCAGCAGGATCCTTATAGTATGGGTGGCCTCACCTATCACATCTGAGAGGCCTGATCCTAAATGCACGCTGTGAGCATGGCTAGTGAACCTGTTCTCACACAGAACACAGGTGTAGTGCTGCCACTTGTACTCAGAACAGTCGCTCAGGAGGTGAAAGACCAAGGTTCAAATTCATCCCGTATCGAACAAGGATTTGTTCCCTGCTGTCCCATCTCTCAGAGGCATGCCTAACTGCTGTGCTCCAGGGCATCCTGGGATAGTGCGCTCCCAATCGCTCCTGTTGAAGCTGTTTAACACTGTATGAAATATTTAATAGTTTTTAAGCCCCCTACCCCCCCAAAACCCCAAACAAACATGGGACTGACTCCATAACTCAGTGGGTAGGGCACTCACCTGGGTGACAGGAGACCTAAGTCCTATTTAATGACTGGGGCCAGATCCTCAAAGGTATTAAACTATCTAACCCTTGTAGAAATGAATGGGAATTAGGAGCCTAAAATCCTTTGAGGATATGGGCCTGGGCATCCAGCTCAGTGCTATGGCTTGCTTTCACAAGATGGTTGGGTGTCTAAACATTAGGTGTTGCGGTGCTGAGCCTAAGTCCTCTTTGTGGGTCTAACTCTAAGTTTCTGTACACCTTGAACATGTGTGAATCCACAGATATGCAACATTTGCTGGTAAAGCCGAGACATTTAGCGAAAGGGCCTATTATGTCATCTAATCCCTTTCAGTACATCATTGTTCTTTTTTTTTTTCTAGTGAAATTAGGTGGTCTATTTCTAACAAAGGGAGACTCACCAGGAAGAATACACTGTTTCAGTTTTCCAGATTTGGCTTTAAATGTAATGTAGGATACAGATACTTCTATGGTTTTGATGCTGACCAATAAACCTGAAAAAGCCCAAAGTAGAAAAAAAACAAATGAATAGCAAAATACATTGGAATAAAGGTGCACTATCAACACACTTCAGCAGCAGCACTTAACCTAAAGCATAGAAAGCAGGATGACCAGGAGATGATGTGGGAATCTCTTGAGGAAACGATAGGCTAGAAAAGTGAAGGATCTGAGAGGGAAGGTGCCTCAGAAGAAGTGAGGCAATTCAAGAATGCTCTAGGGAGAGGTATGGTCTCACTGGCAGTAATGATTATGCATTTTAAGGCTTTTTAGGGAGAGAAATGAGAGTCTGAATGTTAAGAAATCACAACACTGCAGTTGGGAGTGTGCTCCTTAATATGGGTAGACAGATACGCATTAGCTATTCTCAAGCTAGTTTGCTAAAAATAGCAATGTAACTCATGGGAGCTGCCCAAGTATATATCCAGGGGCTCAGGAGTTGAATGTCTAGCCAAAGCTGCCATAGAGCTCATAATGCTATTTTTAGGCATGCTACCTAGAGCAGAGCTAGCTATGCCCATCTACACGTACTAGGAAACATACTGTGAACTCTGTGGGGAGGGATAGCTCAGTGGTTTGAGCGTTGGCCTGCTAAACCCAGGGCTGTGAATTCAATTCTTGAGGGGGGCCATTTAGGGATCTGGGGCAAAAAATCTCTGTCAGGGGACAGTACTTAGTCCTGCTAGTGTAGGCAGGGGGTAGGACTCGATGACCTTTCAAGGTCCTTCCAGCTCTATGAGATAGGTATATCTCCATATATTATTATAACTGCAGACTTCCCCCAGAGGTAGCAAAAGTGTGTAGCACCATAAATGATACCGTGTGTTCCTTGTTTTAAAATAGATTCTTTCATGTAATTATAGAATACTTCTCCAGAACTGGGCAAAGCATTTAAAGGTCTGATAGTCAACAAAACAGGCATTTCAATAATTTTAGCTTTAGTTCTTATAGTACCTAAAAGTGTACATCATGCCTTATAATACAGATAGAAAATAAAACTGTCCAAAAAATGCAGACTGTTCTTTTGGAAAATGTGTTCAAAAATGTTCATGGGACTTTTGTTGAATCATTGACTTGTTTGAAAACTTTTGACCATTCAATCAGCTGGGTTGAAAAGCAGAAAAAAAAAGTTTGCAAACATTTTTTGTCAAAATTTTGAGAAATTTCAAACAGCCCTAATAAAAAGGCAAGATCTCTGTCCCATGGCCTAAAACTTGCTGATGGAGCCATAGAGACCCTACTATCTGTGTAAAGCCCACTGAGTTCAAAGATATGAGGAGCTAATTTCAGACATGATGTAACAAGAAGGTAATCATTGTTCAATGTAAAAAGAATGAGGAGTACTTGTGGCACCTTAGAGATTAACAAATTTATTTGGGCATAAGCTTTCATGGGCTAAAACCCACTTCATCAGATGCATATAGTGGAACATACAGTAGGAAGATATATAGATATATATACAGAGAACATGTTAAGATGGGGTTGCCATACCAACTCTAAGAGACTAATCAATTAAGGTGAGCTGTTATCAGCAGGAGAAAAAAAACTTTTGTACTGATAATCAGGGTGGCCTATTTCAAACATATAACAAGAAGATGTGAGTAACAATGGGGGAAACTTAGCATGGGGAAGTAGTTTTCAGTTTGTGTAATGACCCAGCCACTCCCAGTCTTTATTCAAGCCCAATTTAATGGTATCCAGTTTGCAAATTAATTCCAGTTCAGCAGTTTCTCATTGGAGTTTGTCCTCACCCACAACTATTTAACATTCGGAGACAATATATACCTTCAAGTCAGCAGAACTGCTATGGGTACCCGCATGGCCCCACAGTACACCAACATTTTTATGGCAGACTTAGAAAAACGCTTCCTTAACTCTCGTCGCCTAATGCCCCTACTCTACTTGCACTACACTGATGACATCTTCATCATCTGGATCCATGGGAAAGAAGCCATTGAGGAATTCCACTATGATTTCAGCAATTTGCATCTCACCATCACCCTCAGCCTGGACCAATCCACACAAGCGGTCCATTTCCTTGACACAACTGTGCTAATAAATGATGGTCACATACACACCACCCTATACCGGAAAGCTACTGACCACTATACTTACCTACATGCCTCCATTTTCCATCTAGGACACACCACTCGATCCATTGTCTACAGCTGAGCTCTAAGATACAACCACATTTGCTCCAATCCCTCAGACAGAGACAAACACCTACAAGATCTCTACCAAGCATTCTTAAAACCACAATACCCACCTGGGGAAGTGAAAAAAAAAGATTGACAGAGCCAGACGAGTATCCAGAAGCAACCTAGTACAGGACAGCCCCAACAAAGAAAAAAGCAGAACACCATTAGCCTTTACCTTCAGCCCCCCAACTTAAACCTCTGCAATGCATCATCAAAGACCTACAACCTATCCTGAAAGATGATCCCTCAGTCTCACAGATCTTGGGAGACAGACCAGTCCTCGCTTACAGACAGCCCCCCAACCTGAAACAAATACTCACCGGCAACCACACACCACACAACGAAAACACTAACCGAAGTACCTATGCTTGTAACAAAGCCTGATGCCATCTCTGTCCACATATCCGTTCAACTGACACCATCATAGGACCTAATCACATCAGCCACACCACCAGAGGCTCATTCACCTGCACATCTTCCAATGTGATATATGCCATCACGTGCCAGCAATGCCCCTCTGCTATGTACATTGGCCAAACCAGACTGTCTCTACACAAAAGAATAAATGGACACAAATCTGCCGTCAGGAATCATAACATTCAAAAATCAATAGAACACCACTTCAATCTCCCTGGCCATTCTATGAAAGACTTGAAGGTGTCAATTTTAAAACAGACAAAACTTCCAAAACAGACTCCAACAAGAAGCTGATGAACTGGAATTAATTTGCAAGTTGGACACTGTCAACCAAGGGTTAAACAGGGACTATGAGTGGCTTTGTCATTATATAATTGAATGCATTTTCCTAGTTAAGTCTCTTTTACAGATTCTTAACTGTTAGACATAGATAGATCCACTAAATTTTCACTACAAAAGGTTTTTTTCCTCCTGCTGATAATGGCCCATCCAAAGTAAATAGCCTCTTAGAATTGGTATGGTAATTTACAACTTTTTTTTGCTTTCTTTGTGTAGAAATGCATCTTACTTCTGTTTGTTCCATTCTATGCATCCAATGAAGTGGGTTATAGCCTACAAAGGCTTATGCTGAAATAAACTGGTTAGTCTCTAAGGTGCTACAAGTATTCCTCCTTTTCTTTATGGATACAGACTAACACTGCTGCTATTCTTAAACCTATCATTGGAGTCTGTTTTTGAAGGTTTTTTTGTTGAGGAATTGCCACTTTTAGGTCTGTTACTGAGTGACCAGAGAGATTGAAGTGTTCTCTTACTGTTTTTTGAATGTTCAATAAAAACTTCAAAAACAGACTCCAATGAGAAACTTCTGAACTGGAATAGACTAACACAGCAACCACTCTGAAAATTGTTCAATGTGTGGCTTTAGGCCTATTTACTGTATGAAGTCAAACTCTGCTATGGAGTCAGATTTATTAATTTCCTCGTTGATTTTTCTATTGACCGTGTCTCTACAATACTTGAATGCTACACAAACATTAATTTTAATCTTCACAGCACCCTTTTGAGGTGAGGGGGTGGTATTATCCTGTTATTTAAGATTGAGAGCTGAGGCAAACAGAGATTAAGATCAAAATAATCCTCTACATTTATGCACCCAATCTGAGACTCTTTGGGACCTGATTTTTCAGCACATGTATAATTATATAGCATTTTTTAGGTTCAAGCACAGTTCACTTTGACTTCAGTTGCAGCTGAGAGTTCTCAACACTTCTACAAATCAGACCACATGGTATCAAGAAAACAAGGAATACACAATTAATGACCAAAAGTTGGATTTAAGTCACTTGGCTTCCATCACTTAGGTACTCTATGGCAGAGGCATAGAGGCAGGGGTAGACTCTAGTTCTCCAGGGCAGAATTCAAGGATCTTAACCATGAAGCCATCCTTTCTCTTCCTGAAATCCCCACTGCCCTACCTCATTCACTTCAGACCTTCCAACTTCTGAAACAAATGAGGCAGGGGTCTTACAGAAAACAGCTTCCTTACTTCATCTAATTCATCCCCAGAGTAGGTCCGTCCTTTGCATTGAATGAAGGAGGTATCATGTGGAAAAAAATAGTATGTGATAATGTAAGTAAAAAACGTATCATAATGCATACACTTACAGGGGGGAGAATTCAGATTGCACTGGCAAACTTAATTCTGGCACTTCCTAATTTTTAACTATTTGACTGTGCAACCTTAATATAGTTTTATATGGTCTTGTGCAGAGTATGGTTTGGGGAATTGTACTCAATATGTTTACATAATAAGACTTCATGCCACTTCTGTATGCTTTCCAGTTTGTCTGTTATGGTTTCCTTGCAAACTAATGATGACAGAAATTCTGTATATCTATTTATTAGCCTTGTTACTCAATGGTTCTGGAAACATAGAAAATGCATTAGTATTTGCAGAAGAAAAAGCTTGCTGCTTGGAGACCCTGATCTGAGATTTTCCCTCCCCAACCTCAGAAGAAAACACTCAGATGAGAAAAATGACCTTTCATAATTCAAGCAAGGTTTAAATTTGATAGTTGCTTCTCTTACTATTAGAAAGGTTAAAGGAGTCTGTGTGAATTCCTGTACTGCCTGCCTAAAGAAAGAAATATGTCATATGCAGGAGTTTCCATTTCAGTGAAATATACTATACAATATTTATATGTTTATAAAAGTAAGATGGTCAGAAGCCATTTTAAGGACTATGTTTCATCTTTTGTATGGTATTCAGTCCCATACATCAAGAATGTTTTGTTCAGAGGAAGCCTTTCAACCTGTGTACATTTTAAGCAGGGATCCATAGGCTCTTTCAACACTTACAGTTAATAATAATTCAACCTTTCCTAGTTGTAATTTAAAATCAGACTTTGTGGGTCCAAAGTTGGCTCTCCTTGTACTTAACGGTTGTTTAAAAATTAAGGGTTTTCTAAGATCACCCAAGAGCAAAATGGCAGCATAAAAGAATTGTCTCTCTCTCTCTCACTTCCTGTCTTATACCATGAGGCTGCTTTTGGTCTTACTTAATTTCTTAGTTCTAATCATAAATGTCAACCTGCTCAGGTCCAAATGTGATGTACAGTATGTGACAAAGACCCCGAATGAGCACCATAGTACTGGAAGGGTCCTTCTGGATCAGAGTCCAGATCGTGCTATCACAGTGATCCGCATCATATAATCCCATTCATAAATGTATAAAGCTCCATCTTAAAACTAGTTAAGTTGTTTGTTTTATTGGAAGGTTGTTCCAGACCACACTACTCCAATGGTTAGAAACCTACTTCTAATTTCCAGACTTAATTTATTCATTGCCAGTTTACTCCATTTGTTCTTATGCTAACATAGTCCTCTAGCTTAACTAGCTCTTCTCCCTCCCTTGTGTTCACCCCCGATATATTTCTTGTAAGACAGGCTCTTTATTCCTTTATTCATCCTAATAGCCCTTCTTTGCACTTGTTCCAGTCTGAATTCATCTTTCCTGAACATGCAGGAAAATTAGAGTGCTGTGAAATGGATTCATTTACTGTAAATAACTTTCTATTACCTCAGTTTCATTATTCCTTTTTTCCCAGATGTAAACAAAATGTTAACAAAAATGAGGGAGTTACAAAATTTGCATGGAACATTTATATTTGGGGCTAAAATGGGTGATGTCCCTCAAAATAAGGGACATTCGAGAGGTATAGTTCTGGGAGCCTGCAATATTGCTAGTACATTTCAGATTAGCAGTTTGGCTACACTTGTTGCTATGATTTTTGTTTATTGTTCATTTATTGTGTGATGTTATAACTAACTAACATATTATGTCATAAATAATCATTGTAAGTTAAAGGGGGTAAAACTGTAGGTTTGTAGAAGTACAAGATTGATTAGTAGTTAGAAAGGATAATTATGTAGTAGGTATAAGTTAGTGGGGCTGAAATAGCCAACAATAAGAGTTTAAATGATTGTGCTTTATTTGCAAAGCCACCAAAACAGACATTTAGCAACTGAGCAAACAATCTCAATATCAGAACATCTCCATCAAAACCCAATTAGCGTAACTCAACTGTAATCCAGCCCAGTGGCCAAAAGGCATCTTGATTAGGATGTGAAACCAAATAGCTGGCTGACTATAAACAAGACATCCTCTGTAGCTTGACAGCATCTACTTCCACCAGCTGAGCTCCAACCTGCAGGCTGTTTCTACTTCTAACGCTGTTCCCTTAAACCATCAATTTTGAATGTAACACAAAAAGATATAGTGTTAGAACTAGGATATTCACAATGGCTTAATGTGGAAGAAAGAAATGGCAAACTAGCAAAGAGTGTTTTCATGTATAACAAAGTGGTGGAATGTGTCTGTTTCCGCCAATGCCTAGCTCTCTGAATTGATGGACAGTTATAGGGAGAAAGAAATATTCATGTTTGGTTTTAATACTGGTTGAGATTTTTTTTTTAAATGAAAGGGATTAAATCTGGCTTCCACTGTGGAGTTGGTGGGTTGTGGGGAGGTGGTAAGAGGGCACAGGGAGGTCTCCCTGAATCTCAGAATCCTATTGCTTGTGCTCAGTGAATGTAGAGATTAGGAGCATTAGCTCCAACCCCAGAGTTAGAGAAGCAAAAGGGAATAGTTGTAGTTATGGCCTTCCCATCTTCTGTCCCTGCCCCCAAAACACAATTTGCTGCACACTGGGGAATGTATGTTTTACACAGCTAGCAGCTGTCAGTCCTTCACAGGTACAATAAGTCTGGGAACTGACACAGTTAAAGTGCTTCTTTAACCCCAGTGACTTTAAAAACTACCCTATAGCCCTAAGTCTGTGAAAGTCTAACCTTCAGGAAATTACTACAATAAAAATGTTTGCTTTTACATCAAGCAAGGATCTGATTTCTGCACATGCATTCACATACCAGAAACTGAAAGGGACAATGAAAATAATAAAACCGGTATTTTCAAAAAGTAGATCTGATATGAAGTATGGGTTATATGCTGGTCCTGGTTAAGAAGACTCTAATTTTGAATTCAGCTATACACTTAGAGTTACTCTAGTTGTACACTGGCATAATGGAGAGCAGAAGATAAGCCTTTGAAAACTAACTTAAAACACATTAAGTATACCGCTCTACAGCCAAAATGCTTCTGAAATAAATGTAGTCAAACTTTACTAATTCTGGGTCACTGAGAATGAAAATGATGCTTAAAATTGTTGATTGGCTCTAGTTTTCAAGATATGCTATTGGGTCAGTATATACGACCCTTGACATGGCAATGGCGGAGGATAAGTGAGTTATAAAGGGAAGGGATCTCAATTTAAACCAGAAATGACTAAAATACATCTTTGACTGGATCTATGAATAAATCTATGACTGGGTTTGGAACAGTACTTGCTTTTTAGGCAAAACAATGAATGATGCAATCTGAAGCTGGTATTGCGTCATACATGATATGAATTGCATCATGTTATTCCTAGAAGTCATGGATGATGCAATCATAACGAAGCTTCCATCACTCTGCTGAACAAATTGCCCTATATCAGCTCTAGAAATCATACAGTGTCGTGCTCTCTTATTTGTCAGTGTTTGATTTTGCAAAGGGACACATTTCTGTTTAGCCAAAGTGAGCAGAGATGCCTCATACTTGTGTGAACAGTACAGATAACTTCTATGTTTGTGGTGAAGTGACTTTTGCATCACAAAAGCACAGTATAACCACTATGGTTAAGAAAGCCTATCACCTTTATTTTGGCTGCAAAATTGGAGATCAGGACAAGAGGTGGGCCCCACACATATGCTGCAACACTTGTGCAACAAATCTTCGCCAGTGGTTGAACAGGAAAAGGAAATCTATGCCTTTTGCAGTGCCAATGATTTGGAGAGAGCCAACAGATCATACCAGCAATTGTTACTTCTGCATGGTGCCTCCAGTTGGGAAAGGTGTGTCAAAGAAGAAAAAGTGGACTGTGCATTATCCAAACATTCCATCAGCTATACGCCCAATACCCCATGGAGAAGGACTGCCGGTTCCTGATGCACCACACTCATTCTCACTTGAGTCAGACGAGGAAGAGGATGAAACTTCTGGTCCTGAACCATCAATGTCACAGCACCCACATTTTCTCCTATCCTCCTCCTCTGAACCACACCTCCTAACACAAGCTGAACTGAATGTCAGGGATTTGGAACTATCCAAGAGTAAGGCAGAGCTGTTGGGCTCCAGATTACAGCAGTGGAATCTCTTGGCAAGTGATGTTAGGGTTTCCATGTTCCGTGACTGTCAAAAGGATCTTGTCCCATTCTTCTTCATGGAAGGTGATCTTGTAGCCTGCAACAACATCGATGGTGTGATGGTAGCCCTCAACATCGTTCACAATCCAGATGAGTGGAGACTCTTCATTGATTCATCGAAGATGAGTCTTAAAGCTGTTTTGCTGCATAATGGCAATGTTTTGCCATCAATTCCAGTTGGTCATGCAGTCCATATGAAGGACACCTATGACAACATGAAACAACTTTTGAGGTGCATAAACTATGACCAACATCAGTGGCAGCTTTGTGGCAATTTGAAGGTTGTTGCTCTCTTGCTTGGTCTGCAGACTGGATACACAAAGTACTGCTGTTTTCTCTGCGAATGGGATAGTCGTGCAAGAGATTCCCACTACATCAAGAAAGATTGGCCACTCCGACAGTCATTGGAGCCTGAGAGAAAAAGTGTTCAGCACTTGTTGAATCAAGGAAGATTTTGTTACCACCCTTACACATCAAGTTGGGTCTGATGAAGAACTTTGTCAAGGCCATTGACAAAACACAAGCAGCTTTCAAGTACCTCCGTGGAAAATTTCCAAGGTTAAGTGAAGCTAAGATAAAGGAAGGTGTCTTCGTTGGTCCTCAGATTCGTGAACTTCTTCGAGATGATGCATTTGACCATGCACTGCGTGGCAAGGAAAAGACGGCATGGAAAGCCTTCCAGTCAGTGGCAATACATTTTCTCGGAAACAACAAGGCAGACAACTACAGGTTGTTGGTGGAAAACCTCCTCAAGGCATACAAAAGCCTTGGTTGCAACATGTCACTATAGATACATTTTTTGCACTCTCATCTAGATTTTTTTCCACCAAACTGCGGAGCAGTGAGCAATGAGCACGGCGAGCGATTTCACCAGGACATCGCAACAATGGAGAAACGCTATCAGGGCAAATGGAGCCCATCAATGCTTGCAGACTATTGCCGGACAGCGACAAGAGATGCTCCATTTAATGTATACAAGAGACAAGCCAAGAAGCACTGAGTAGACACTGAATAGGACTAAACTATGTACATAATAGTTTTTTGCCTTTTGTTTCATAACATTTTATTTATATAACCCTTTTGCTGATTTTTAAAGTGTTCCATAAACAGGACAGGTGAAATATTATCATGTAAAGCAACCATAAACACATGAAAAGACCTAGGTTTACAATTTATGATTAAAACTCTACTATCTACACAATATACATAGACATAAAATGTAAAAACTTAAATATCTTAGAAACAGTAGCCAATCAGTTGTTTTAATTGTCATATTTGAATTCAGCACATCAAAATACATAATAAATATCACATTTTATCTCTGAAGCAGACGACTTCTAAAAAATTGTAGACCAGTGGTATTAGCCCACCTTAGTTTGCCGAAGTTATCAAATGTTTTTTTATACCCTAACTCATGTCACATCCTCACACCAAAATTTTCAAATATAGATGCCTAAAGTTGGATATTTACATTCAAATTTATGCACCTACATAAGTGGCATCATATTCAGAGATTTTATTTCAATGGGTTCAGATACTCTGGATATCTAAAAATTAGGCCACTTATTTAGATTCCTGAATGAATTTGGGTTTCTAACTTTAGGTAATCAAGTCCCCAATCCTATAAACACATAACTTTGTTAGTGCAAACAGTCCCAGATTCTTGTAGTGTATCAGAAATGGGAAGCCAGTGAAAGAATCAGTGCACCCACTGGATCACAGGGGGTTAAAAGGGAGCATTTGAGGAAAGCAAAAACATTGCTTGAGAAGTTAAAGGATTTTTTTGCTGCCAAGGGAGTTATGGGAGATACCCGTCCCAGACCTGCTGTTTTCTGGTAACAAAGATGAAATACTCTAAGAGATTGAATTGTCAGAATAAGAATCACTGGAGTAAAGCTGATATTTTAAAACATAGTAAACTACCAGGCCCAGATGCTACATTCAAGAAGTTTGAAGCAACTTATGTGTGATGTGGCTGAGCTGCTAACCAACATATGAAATATCTCATTAAAAACTGCTACTATTTCAGAGGATTGAGGGGTAGCAAATGTTGTATCTATATTATTTAAAAGCTCTAAGTATCATCTGGGGAATTATATACCATTAAGCCTTATAGCTGTAAATGGCAAATTGCCTGAAATGATAATTAAAACATAACAACAATATACCTGGACAATTATGATGTGATAGGATCTATTCAAAATGGTTTCTGCAGAGGCAAAATTACAGCCCATTAGTCTCTTTGAATTCTTTGAACATGACAGTAAAGTAGGGTATAAAGGAGAACCCATTAACTAATTATTTAGATTTCTGAAAGGCCTTTGACAAGGTATCACACAAGATGCTACTAAAGAAGCTAAACAACCATGGGGTGAGAAGCAAAGTATGGATCAAAAATTGTCAGAAAGCAAAGAGTAGGATTAAATGTTCAATTTTCATCATGGGAAAGGTTAAGAGTGAAGTGCCTCATTGTTCTATTCTAGATCTAGTGTAGCTGAATATATTTTTAATGCTCTGAAAAGAGCGGTGAGTAGTGAAGTAGCAAAATTGGCAAATGACGCAACGTTATTCAAGTTAGTCAGAACTAGAAGGGACTATGAGGAACTTCCGAGTGAAACTTAAACAAGTTAGATGAATGGACAACACAATGGCAAATGTAATTCAGTGTCAACAAATGCAGAGTAATACATATTGGAGGGAAGAAAATGCAATACTTGTACACCTTACGGGGTTCAAAATTAACTACTGACACAAGAAAGGGACCTGGCTGTCAATGCAGAGCACAGAGTGAAGATTTCTGCTCAATGTTCAACTGCAGTCAAGAGGCAAACAAGATGTGTTCCATTCTGGGGTGTAATCCAGATTAGTGAAGAGTTGTGTTACCTCTTACCCAGTAACCCTGAGTGCCTCACAATGCCTTGCTGCTGTGGCTCTCTGCCTGGGATGTCCACAGCCAGCAACAAGCTTGCACTCTATCCAGGGAGACATGGTCCAATGTTCAGAATCCTGGAGCCTGCCTGCAATATCTCAGACTTCAAAATACAAAATGATTAAGTATTTCCTCATATACTGTTAATCCAGACATTTTACAATATTAAGCACCAGTGTGTCATTAGCTTTCAGAAAAAGACCTCAGTATACACTTTTATAATACAATAATATTGTGCATAATACATTTAATTGATTCAATTGCTTATCACTTGAGGTTCAGATCTCTGTTTTTATAGACCAGTCAACCTCTGAAATGGATTCTTCTGTGGAATACTGTCACAGTAAAGTTTATTTAATCTGTGAGGGCAGTGACATGAAAGTGGTGAAGGAAGTTCCATGCTGTTTCTTCCCTCACTTGTGTTTGCTGAAATGCAAATTGTTCTGTTTCCTGCCATCTTTTCCCTGTGCTGTTTGGATGGTCCTGTTTACTGCTTATATGTAAAGTGAGGTACACGCACATTCCTTTGTTCAGGACAGACCTGTTTAACAACTGTCCCTGACATACCTGGTTTATACACACTTTAGTCATAATTTCAGCATATATTCACAACTCTTAAGACACATTGTGTACACGCATGATGCCAGAATATTAATGATCACTGAATTTATCAGTTTTGAAATGATACCACTCAAGGCATATTTTGTACAAAGTTTATCACACTAGTATGTGAGGTGTGAATACTGGTGTGCTTAGTGGTGCTGACAGACCAGGTGCCAGCTCATGCCAAGGCCCCTAGGCCTCCCTGACAAATGAAGAGCTGGAAACGATCTGCTCGGATGATCATATTTCCCAAAGGAACACCACCAGCCACTCACTCAAGCCCCGAGGCTGTTGCTCTCTGCTAGAACTCTTCAGGCTCCACTTGGAGGCTGTTGCCCATTGCTGGAATGCTGCCTTCTCCCTCAGTCCTATCCCCTCCCGCAGCAGGGGGCTGGCATCTCCACACACACATTCCTTCACACCGGACTCCACTCTTTTTTGGACAAAAGTAGGCATTTATCCCATTTGCTCTTGCCAACTCGATAAGTTGGCAAGAGCAAATGGGACAAATGTCTCCTTTTGGAAAAAAAAAAAGCCAGGACAGTGCTTTAAAAAGGGACTTTCCCAGCCAAACTGGGACATATGATCACCCTAAGTCTGGCTCACCTGTGCGTTAGTATTGTTAAAATAGATATTAGGTTTTATTTAAAAGATGTGTGTAGCACCTAGACTTTTTGAAATGCTTTTGAGTTGCTGCATGTATTAATTTCACTTATAATATGGGATACAGATATTGTAAGGTAATATTTAAACGTTTGCTATGAAACTATAAACCACCAGCTGGGAGAGCAGCATGACCAAGTGTGAAATACCAAGAGGCAGTATTATGTCCTGCCCAACAAAGAAGGCCCATAGACACCAGACAAACCATTGTGGAACATCAGAAGACAAAACACTTAATTGATTGCCTTCCCCCTAATACACGCAAGAGGAGACATGCACATGGACTCATTGCATGGTGAGTGAAGAACAACCAATGGTGAAACTCCCTGTCATATATAGCATTAACAAATAGTGGAACTCTTTCTCCCCAAACCCAATTTGTGGAAAGACAATAACATCCCAAGATGGAGTCTAGAGTCATGTAACCTGGTCACATATCCTTGCATACTTTGCAGAGTCAGAGCAGCCATTACTTACAGGAACATTCACAGAGAGGTTAAGTTCTTCCAGAGTCCATTGTCTTTGCTGATGGAACATCAGCATTGTCTGGCTTCATTGTTGTACCAGAAAGGTTAGTTGTGGATGTCACTCAATAAGCATAACTGAAATGCAGATACGTAGTCAATATTCCTAACTTTAAATACAAAAATGATAATTTTTCCAATGACATCTCACATGACTCATCTTGTACAAAATGCCTCATAATTATGCCGTAGTCATATCATAATAATATAACTGAAGAATATAGGGTGCAGTGTTACAACGGGATGGTAAGTAATTCAGATAACACTGTAATGATTTTATATGCATCAGTGGTGTGGTCTCATCCGCAATACTTTATAACTGCATCTCGAAAAGGATATTGTAGAATTAAAGGGCATTCAGAGAAGGGTGACGAGAATGTGCAGGGGCAGTAAACTCTTATATGAAGGAAGACTGGAAAAAATGGAATTGTTTACCTCAGATAGGAGACAAATAAGGAGAGAGCCTTAATCAAAGTATATAAAACAATGAATGGTTTAGAGAAGGGAGATAAGGAACTTTTCTTCTCTTGTGTCATAACACAAGAAGGGGACATTCAAGAAAATTTAAAAAGGCAGGAAATTCAACTGATAAAGAGAAATACTTTTTCATATCATGCATAATTAAACGATGGAACTCATTTTCACATGAAAATCATTATAGCCAAGAATTTAACAAGATTCAAAAAGGGATTGCATAGTTATCAAGAATAACCAGAGTTATCATAATTAATTATGACAAAACAAGTGCAGCAGGGATATTATACCTTATGCTTCAAGGCTTAAGCCAATCCCTAATTATTAGAAATCAAGATGAGACTTACTCCATATTAGTCTAATATGGGGTTCCTATACCTTCCTCTGAATTGTTTTGTCTAGATAGACGAAAGGTCAGATCCAGTATGGCAATTTGCATACTGTATTAAGCACAATGGGACCATTCATTCCCATGAATAAAGTTATTTAGGATTGTTCTCAGGATTGGGTGCCAAGTCGTAAAATTTTGGCTAAGATGCATAAAATATTTAGTATTATATTTTTTCATGTCTTCAAAGATCTTGGTGTAAAGAACAATATAAGATGCATGGACGTTAAAGATATATAAGCCCCTTTTCAACCCATACCCATTAGAACATTCTAAAATAGCCTGCAACGTGATTTTAAGCACCTTCAGTCAAGATTAAAAAACAAAAGGTTCTCTCTTAAACTCTAACCAGAAAGCTGCTAGACAGTCTGCTGGGACCAATGCCCTGAACAACTGCGCACGATAATCAAAAAGGATATGTTGGCTGCTTGCATTCATATCTATGTTTTCAAATGGCATTCAGCCTGCTGAAGCACATATTGGTTGGACATGTTGATTAAGAAACGGATGCCAAACCATGACGGGTTTTGATAGGCAGCTTTGATAAATAACATTGCTGATACCATATTGCAGGAAATCCTCTGTATGTTCCAAAAATTCATAACCAATTAATTCTGAAGAGTGAAGGAAAAGAAGGCAAGGTGCATCAGTTGCATACCAGTGACTACATGGAAAGTCCATTAAGATACCTTGTAGTCTTATTGGGTCCAAATTTGATTCCATACTTTCCTTATTCTCCAAGAGACATGTATGTTTCCACACAAGGACAAAGCTTTTCTCTAGAGTACCCATCCTCTGTATCAGTATCTACATTCTTAGTGTGTTCTCAGCTTGGCCAGTGTTCTGCCATTATTGTGAGTGAACTTCAATATGTAGCTAAGGGGAACTCTTTACTCCCATTCTTCTCTGCATCTTCAAGGAGGAAGGGGAGGGGAGAGGAAGACAAAGAAACTGGCTCACTCTACCTCTTCTCCTGTTTGGTGGGCCAGTTGTTATTCTCTCTCCCCTTCATCTTGTCCTTTAGGGCAAGCAAGACGAAGAAATGTCCCTCCAGTGCTGCTGCTTACAGGCCATATAAGAAGATTGTTGAAAGAATTATATCAAAGGAGATTGTGTTCCTAAGCTCCCCTCTTGCATTAAGAGCTGAATGTGGTTTTACTCTGCAGCAGAATAGTTTGAAGAAAGGTGGGGGTTGAATAGAGGGAAAATTAGCAATAAGAAGACAGGGAAACAGGTAAATCCACGTTCAGTTCTTCAGATTAAAATAGATATCTACTAAATTTTAATTAATTGGCTTTTTACAGTTTTAAACTAATTTAGTTGCATTTAATTTAGTGGGCTTTTTATAGAGAATTTATATTTTTATGTATGAAATATTGGAAGTCAATCTATTAACTGGAATGAAAATATCATTATCTCATATTGTATCACATATTCTTTTCAAGATACTTGCATCATTTCCCCAGCTCTGTTACTATTTTCACTCTTATTTTAATATCACTTAATCTTCACTTCACTGACATTTTTGTCCTCGACTTCCTCTGCCAGACATCCAGTGACTCACCTTCTAACAGCTGGGTTGAGGCTGCGATGCCTCCTTCTGGATCTTGGACTTAAAGACAAAATAAAATCTGCTGTTCTTTGGCTTATTCAAGCTTCTCAACTGCCACTCTGGGTTGTGGTCAATGTTCTCCTTTCCCAGAAACTTCTGATTACCTCTGTTCATTCCTTGCTCTTGGCCCCATCCCTTACAGCACAGAAAATACTCTGTCTTTCTCTTTCCATTTTCCAACTCACAAAGAACTCTCAAAGTGGCCATGGAAACTATCCCACTGCAAATAAACTCAGAAATGTTTACTCATACCACTGTTTGCAACACTTTTGTTTGCTGCAAACACTCTTCAGGGCAATGCATTACTCACCCACTGTTCATGAACAAGTCAATGTAGCTTTGATTCTACACCTTTGAAGTCAATGAGAGTTTCACTATTGGCTCAACTGAAGTAGGGTCAACTACTAAAAGCCAGATCAATGCCCATTACTGTCAAAGGGAATATCACCGACTCCAATTGGCTTTGGATCAGGCCCTAATATGGGCCATGAATACCAATGGCACCAATTGCATTTTATTCACCAAAATATTCATAATCTTTTTTTTTTTTTTGCTTTATTCTTCGTGTTCTACACACACAAAAAAACATGGATCCTCATGTCACCAACACCAGTTCAACAGTGAAGAACCAATACTTAAAGCTCTTTATGTATAGCTTTTATTAATGGTTTTGTTATGTAAGGCTAATTTTATTATTAGAAATAATGATTTTACCCCACTGAACTAAGGAAAATTGACACAAAGACTAATTATTGAATACTGTCTTTAAAAGAGAATTTACTAGAATGAGGCTTTATTTTATTGGATGTTGCCCGTACTGTTGACTCAATTATTTTAACTTTTTTGGCTGAAATGTATTTTGTATTTTATTTTTAATAACCCAGTTTCACTGTTTGGTTAGGAAACATTTAGTGATCCAGTAAGGTACATAAGTAACAGGACTGCTATAAGAAATGGGATGTAAGCAATGGTTTACAGCACACATTTTGCTGGATTGAGGGCAAAGTGAATTAAAATGGCTTTACTGTAGACTCATAATTGTGCTATTTCTATAACTATGAGTTACTTTGTCCTGTTTCTGGTGAGATAAATACTTTACTTTATGAAGGTAGATTTGGTTTTCAAAGAGCACTGCAATTAACATGTTTGATCATTGATTTATTTGTCTCAGAGTCTTTATGTACTGACATCCGATGTCTATCTGACAGACATGCTTGTCGTAGTGTATGATTCATGTAATTCTGCTTTGCATTTAATTGCTGACACATCATAATCAAAATCAGAGACAAAACTCTAATTAGCTCAAAACAATACTGGCACTAAAAGAAAATTATTCTAAGACTAGTGCATGCTGTGGAGTACAGCATTTCACCAGTGTAAATCACAATAATTTGACTGTTAGACCTGCAAACTTCTTTACAGTCAGAATTTCGCTGGGAAGCTAATAGGTGGACTTGTCAGTATTCTCCAGTGGTCCTGCTGTTGTTACAAGAGTAGAAAGCACCTTAAAGCTATGTAGTCTGCTTACAAATTGTATATTATTAGCAGTGACAGACTCTCTCACTCCCTCAGGGATTTGTTGTCAGGCTGAGTTGGGCTCAGAAACTGGCATATTGTTACTGTATGATGGCTCCAACTGATTTGCCTTCTGGACAGTAAGAACTGTACACAATAGTTTGAACCTATAGTTCTGTTTTGGTTTATTGTGGCTTTGAATAAAATGGGCCAAATTAGACTTGCAAGTGCGCAAAACCCTACCAAAGTCACAGTGCTTAGACCTACAGTCAACAGGAGGAGAGCACCCAGCTACAACACATTTCATTTTGGCTCTGTAGCTTTTCTCTCTGTACTGACACAATCATGGAGCTCATAGATTTATGATTTAATGCTGTTTAGTGGAAGGAACCTTGTGGCTTGTCTTAAAGTGAAATGGGAGGTAGTCTACTGCAAAAACTAAAGTATATAGATTTGCTTACAATAAAGGGAGAATTAATGATGAAGAATAGAAAATATGTAAGTATTAATGAATTTATATTATTAAATATATACTTTGTTAGTACATAGGATTCTTTAGACTGGCTTGTGGGGAAAGAATTGAACTGACAGATGGATGAATATCTGTGCATGGTGGTTAGCACTGGAGTGCTTGTTTCAGGTTTAAAAGTGATAACTTCTATTTATTTATTTGTCCTGATTAAAATAAAGAGAGACTTGGGGAATTAAACTGTTAATTTTAAATTCAGCACCAGATAAATTGCTTGAACAATATTAAAGCAGACAGCGTGGCAGTACCTGGAGGTAGGCAAAAGTCTTTTAAAGATAAATCACGCTGAACAAACTATTCAATTAATATATTAACAAACAATGTCAGTAGTTCTCAACTATAGTCCACCGCTACAGAAAGCAGTCCCCATTGGCCAGGAGTGGCAAACCGCGGCCAGTGGGAGCCACAATCGGCTGAAACTGCGGAGGCAGCAGGTAAACAAACCGGCCCAGCACGCCAGGGGATTTCCCTTAACAAGTGGTGGACCACAGTTGAGAACCACGTGGATGAAAGACAGTGGACACAGTATACTTGACTTTAGCCAGGTATTTGGGGAGGTTCCACAAAAGAGTTTCATGGGGAAAGAAGAGGAATGTGAACTAGTTTACACTTCTGTAAGATGGTATAAGGGGGCTCGACTCACCACTGCAGCGCCTCCTGCTGGCTGTTCTGGGAATTTGCTCTAGTTCACTAGTGTGCCTTCATTTAATGGCATCTTGCTGCCATTGCTTCTGCCATCAAAACTCATGTCACTCTCAGGACTATGGTGCTGTCTTCTGGACACAGCCCTCCAGCTGTGCCCTACTCAGTTCTCTCCCCCGCTCTTCCTGGGTTCGGGGGGGCAGCAGTCCTCTGTCCACCCACTGGCAAGCTGCAGTCCAGGGTCTAGTCACATGCATCAGTAGCGAACTTCAATCCCTACTCTGGCCACTCCCCTTAGTGGCAAGTGGGGCCATCAGTGGGCGGGAGGAGACCTGGGCCCACTCACTACTCAGGGTCGCAGCTCAAGGACCCTCTAGCCAGCAGCCACATGCTACATCACCTCCAATCCCTGCCTTCTGTTTCCCTGGGCTACTTCCCCACAGCCCTAGTACCTTCTCCTCCCTTGTATCAGGGCCTCAGTCTGACTGTGGTCAGCCAAGAGCTCACTCATGCTCCCCTAGCCCTGCCCAGCACTTCTCAGACCATGGTGCTATCTCCTCTCTCTCCTTCAGGGCAGCTAGTCCTCCCTCCTTGAACTCCAGGGAGTGACTGAAGCTGCTCTGTTCAGCAACCCTTCTTATATTGCCCAGCCTGGCACTGATAAGCTGTCTCTATAAGCCCTTTCCTAACTGGCTGCCTCCCGCGCAGCCTCTCTGGGGCTGCTTTAACCCCTCTTCTGTCAGATGCCCTACCACACACCCTCCTCCTTAAGACCATGCACCGGGTGGAGAGGAAGTGTCTCTACCTTCCCAGCTTCTCTCATAGCTAAGCCTGCAGGCTGTCCTCTCCTGCCTTAGGTTCTCTACCAAGAGGAGCAATCTGATTCCCTCTTCCAGGGTCTGGGTTCTCACGGTAGCCTGTCCTGCTCCTGTGTGGATTCCCTTGTTTGTCTGGGTCTCTTCTGTCCCAGTCATCTATCTATCACCACCCTATCTCCCCGTGCTGAGTGTGGAAGATGGCTTCCTGCCAGGTCCTCAGTCCTCACTGTTCCCTCGCTCTGGGCAGTCTCCAACCAAGCCTGGCTCTCAGACATCCCCCTCCTTCTCTTCAGGGGGCAATGCCTTTTTATATGGCCCTCCTTTGCTTCCCTGCGGCGAAGGCCCTCCTATAGTCCTTCTCTGGCTCAGCTCCATACTCTGGGCTAGCCTGGGCCCTGCAATTATGGCTCAAGCACCCTCTTCAGGTGCCCTTGTTGCCCACAAGCCCAACATGCCCGTTGCCTCCCTGTTCTCTTCACGGAGGGGATTCTCCTGGGCTCTTTCTCCCTTCCTTTCTCCGAAGGAGGCCTCTGTTCCTCTCCCCGGTAGAGGCACTCCCTCTTAAAGTGTCCCTGCCACCTACAGGAGAAACATTCTCCCGACTTCCTGGTCCTGACACTTGAATTCTCTTCTCAATTCTTACAGACTTTCCCCACTGCAGTGACTTAAACAGATACAGCTGCTGCTTTGCTAGTCCAGTCACACAGGTCTGCAGATACTTCTGTGCCTCCCATTGTCTCTGCTGGGCTCTGCGGTTTGTGGCAGGATTTGTTTCCTAGTGTTTGTTGCAGGGGTTGGTTCCTGGTTCCTAGTGTTTCTGTTGTGTGGTGTGTAGTTGCTGAAGAGTATTTCCTTCAGGTTGAGGATTTGTCTGTAAGCGAGGACTGGCCTGTCTCCCAAGATCTGCAAGAGTGAGGGATCATCCTTCAGAATTGGTTGTAGAACCTTGATGATGTGCTGGAGAGGTTTTAGTTGGGGGCTGTAGGTAATGGCTAGTGGCGTTCTGGTACTTTCTTTGTTGGACTTGTCCTGTAGTAAGTAACTTCTGGGTACCCTTCTGGGCCTGTCAGTCTGTTTCTTCACTTACCCAGTGGCTACTGTAGTTTTAAGAATGCTTGATAGAGATCCTGTAGGTGTTTGTCTGAGGATTGGAGTAAATGCGGTTGTATCTTAGGGCATGGCTGAAGACAAAGGATCATGTGATGTGGTCTGGAAGAAAGCTGGAGGCATGTAGGTAAGTATAATGGCCAGTAGATTTCTGGTATAGGGTGATGTTTATGTGACCATCGCTTCTTTGCTCAGTAGTGTCCAGGAAGTGGATCTCTTGTGTGGACTGGTCCAGATTCTGTTCAACAAAATTTGTGCTAGGGAGTTGATCTGAGATGTCATTAAACAAAAAAGATATGAAGCACAGATAATAATTAAGGGCAATCCTTATTAATACTGATGAACACATAATCCAACAAGTAAACCATCTGAAATAATAAGAACTATTTATATGAATAAATATTTACATACATTGGCAAGGGCTATATAATCTAGCCCTAAAATATGAAAGTAGATGGAACAGAATCCATGAGCCTTAGTCTTCCAGATCTGTACAGATTCTTCTATGGTAACAGTATTTTATTGTCATAGAAGTGGGACATCAGGACTTGGTCAAATCAAAATCCATTTCCTCCAGAACAAGGGAAGATATTGCTCCTGTTTCTATGCTAAATTGAACCCATCAACACACTGCTACTTGGTCTGTAGGTTTGTTAAAAAAAGTCACTAGAATTTTTTTTTCTAATGGGAAAAGTTAGCTTTTGGCATTTTCTTCTCACTCAAGAAAAGGTTGCACTATTTTTCCTCTAGCTTTATTTTTTAAGTTGCCTTTGGGCAGAAATCAAGCACAGAACATTTTCACCTAAAAGGTGAAAGTTTTAGAAACTTATGAGTGTCTAGAACAGGGAATTATAACAGAAACTATTATTCAACTTTAACAGCAGTAATACCAGAACCCATCTATAAAAATGGATTTTAGATTGCCTTTTTATATTTTAATTACATTTATCCAACTGTGTTTTGAGAATTGATCTTTATGTTTGTGATATGGCCGTTAATTTGAAAATTATTTCCAAACTATTAATAAATTATAACACTCCATCTGGCCCATTTAAAAAATAATAATCCAGGCTCCTTAATATTATTTTATGATTTAATATTATTTGTGGTGAAGCAAGAATGTAATATAGACTGATATAAAACATTTAGCCCATGACTCTGCACGGCTGGAGCTCTTCCTGTGCAAATCCAGTTGCAGGCTAAATCATTGCATTAGAAGAAGTTCTGAGCCTGTCTTGGGTCATCTAGCACTATGAATATTTCAACTCAAAATTAAATTAAGGTCAAAAGTGGAAGGCAAACATTTTTTTCTTCTCCTGGTCAGAATAAAGGTTATTTTGAAGTTGTAGCGAACTGTCATATTTACCTGAAATGAATTTGATCTCCAGCTATTCAGAAGACGGTTTGTACAATATTACAGTAATATCACATTCCAAAAGCAATACATTCATCTACATGAACAAAAAGGTTAATGAACGGTTTAGCATTTGTGATTTAGCCTTTATCTGCAGCCTTTTAAATATTACAATGTTCAAAGTCATAACACTCAGCAAGACATACATTATACAATTTTAATGTATAATGTCATCTTCAGACTATGGGCCAGATTCTTGGCTGCTCACTTTTATCACTCAGTCACTCACTGAATTGATTTCAGCCATAGCTTGCAAGCAGAGACTTCCCTTTATATCCCTGGAAGGAAGAAAAAGAGAGCATGTTGTGGGCAGAGAGAACAGGGTGTAATGGTACAGAGCTCCATTACACCTTTCCTCCACTGCTGTAAAGCCCCTTTTAGACACTTATGCCAGTGGTGTGAAATAGAGCTGGCCCCTGATTGCTCTAACTTCCACCAGATGTGGCGGACACTGCATCAAAAAGCTGTAATCAGCTCCCGGCATCTCACCCCACCCTGGCACCCAAGATCTGCTTGGGTGGAGTGAAGAATCCAGCCCTATATTTTTGCAAAGCTCCTTCATAAATATAAAATTGCATTTGTTGTGTTTGAAATATAAAATAGTGAAGTATTTCAAATGCTTTTGTCATTGATCAGACAGCCCTGACTCCATGCCGGGGAAATGATATGCACTGATTATTAAAAATCAACTTTATTTTTTTTAATAGCTTTCTTCTTTCAGTTCAGTGTCTAAGCAAATATTGAATAGGTCTCTAAGCGTCAACCTTTTCAAAAGGAGTAAAGCGCAGACATAAATAACAGGCATTGACTTGGTGAATTTTAATCATAAGAGTGACACTTGAAAAAAAGAGCAGAATAATTTTGCATATGAAAATTATTTTGCAACAGAAGAATTTAAATAATAGAAGATCTCTCACTGGCACTACTTAATAATAATAATTTTTTAAAAATTATTCAACAAGGTTACATCATGCATTTGATTCTAGGTGTTCCAGTGATGCTCACATACTATCAGTGGTTCATCATGACTTCCTTGTATTTTGAAACTGAGTGTGCACTGCAGAGATATCTAAACTCCTGGTCATTTTAATTAGACTGTGCAGTAAGGGCACTCAGCTTAATGATTATAACTAATAGCATAGACCATCATTTGTCAACCTATACAACAAAGGACAAATTAGAATGTGACTATCAAACTCAATTTCACTTGTGTCCTCAGCCAGGATTCAAATTTGGGTCTCCACAGATGAAGGAATGGAGCAATCCCTGTAGTTCTTAGCTTCATCTTTATAGAATGTTAACTCAGAATAAAATGCAGTAATGAATGGTGCTAGGATTTTGGACAAAAATAGCACCACTAATGTGTTACCACTGTTAGGAATGTACGAACAAGAAAAAGTATCTTGTCCCACAAATCTTGGGAGAGAATATCTGGTGTGGGCTGGGCAATTTTCAGGGGAGAAGCCTAGAAGAGAGAGCAGATTTGAGCTGATCTTTTTGTTGTTTTCTTTGTTGATAAAACAAAATCCTGAGGCGAGAGGTATATTTTGACTTTACACACTATGTGGACTATGCTGGGAGGTCAGTCACCTGCTCACAATGATGAAATGAGATAATTTTGTAAATCACGATTTGTAAAATAAATGTTTTTCGTAAGAGTGGGGTGGATTTTATAAAAAATGCCTAGTCAGCTCTGAAGAAAAATAGTTCATATTGGCAGTGTTGCATATATGAGAACTGAAATGTAAGGGAAAGGGTAGAAAAAATAGAGTAGAAAGATAGGGGGAGAAGGAGAGAGGAAGAAGAAGAAGGATCTTCTCTGTCATTCTATCCAAGACTTCACATCAGTTATTTGGCTAGAAATTAGACAGGCTTGGGAGCTAGGAGTAGGGGCCTGGAGATGACAGCTGGCTAGGATGGCTAGGCTGAAAAATTTTCTTCATGTCTGCGCTATGCATCTGTGCAGATCAGAAGGAGGGTTGATGAGCACGATGAGCAGACTCAAGAAGGATTGAAGAAAGCTAAAAGGGAATGATTGGGATGGAAGTGAATGACATATGTCATTAATTAGATAGGCCTAGTTACAGAGGGTAATCACTTGAAAAATGTTTTCATTTGAAAAATTAACAGTGATGATGTGCCTAAATTCTTTAGCTGATAAACATGAAGTAAAATGCTATGAATTCTGATCCTTTGCTACACATTTGCAGGTAATTACTGCTACACGTTAGGGGGTAGATTTTCAAAGCTTTGCATAGAAATTTAGCTACGTGACTCCATTTAAAGTCAATGAGAATTGCTCAACTTAATCCCTGAGCACTGCTTTGAAAATATACCTGCTAGCTGTCTGAAAGGTTGAAAGCGATGATTTTTCATCCCTGGCTTGCAGTGCTTTAAGTGACTTTTTTTTCAGGATTTATCCTCAAAACACCTTATTTGTTACACAATATTTTCCTTCTTAAACCATATCCTCCAAAGCCCATTACTGAGATTTCAGCATTTTTATTCTTTGCAGTTATGGTCAAACATCATTTTGCCTCTGTTTTCTCCCTATAATATGGTTATTAGTTATACTTTGCTGCAAGGCAAATGTCTGAACTTATTCATGAAATTACTGTCCCTACTGTTATTAAAATAGGATTGCTCATGCATTTGAATTGAACTGAGTTTGAATCGTTAAAGCTCTGTCCAAATTTTCATTACGAATCACACCAAAAAATGAACAGATACAAAATACATCAAATTATCCTAACTATATAAATTCTACAATAACATATAGAAAATATGGGATTCATACAATATATACAACCATAATTAATGCCCACTTTACCTTAGTCAGCCTTCTAATGAATAAGATCACATTTTTCATCAAACGTACCAGATTTATCATATACACAAGAATTATGCAACTTCCTAGTACATTCCCTGTGCATTTGAAACCAGCACTGGAAATAAACAATACTAAAAAAATGATCCAGCTTTAAATTTTGTCTCACTGGTTATTTTGTTAATAAACCCTATCATCACATTGAGAACACTAACAAAAAGGGAATCTATATAATATGACGTTTCAATATTGACAAGTATTAGTTTGGAAATTGATATATTTATTCAGATAGATATTCTCACTGTTATTAATAGTGATGTACAAATTTTTGCATCTGTTTGATTCCATAAAGCTGTCATTTAAACTCTCTTAATATGACAACCCATGATATTTCACCTTACCATTTTAAGAGGGCTTTCTGAGCTACTAATTACAATTACCCTCCTTTTGCTTGGAGTCTGACTCCAAGGCTGACATGACTTATTTTTATACAGGGTCATGTTCATATCTAATTCTGGCTTTGTTTTACATCCTGATCCTGTGGAATGCGAGCCTATCAAATTGTAATCATTATTCTTTATTTCTTTAAATACCTAGGAGAATAATTAAGGCAGAATATCATTATCTAAAGTTATCTAAATAAAAGGAGAGAGAAAGGGAGAGAGCATGAATCATTCCTCTCAACTCTGTCATGGGAATCTAGGGCAACACTGATAAAAATCACAGAAATGAAGGCTAAAACCAGGACTCTCTCTAAAAAGAAAAAAAGCACTGCAGTCTTCAATACTAGTGGTTGTGAATCTTAAAAATCATTTGAAAGAAGTCTCAGGTACTGCTTTCAAAATGTGAGCTTAATGATCAAAAATAAGTGCAAAGATGAGGAGTATCTCTCATAGAAACTGGGGAATATTTTAGATCAGTGCTTCGCCAATCTTTCCATCGTGAGGAATGTATCTTAGTGACATCATTTGGGTACCTGAGGGTAACTAGGCTGACCACTAGGCTATGGAATATTCTGATGCTGGGTCTCCTTCAGGCCTGGTCTACACTACACAGTTAGGTAAATGCAGGGCTGTTCACAGTGACCTGGCATAGTGCTGTAGTGCACGTATTCAAAGGTAGAAACGTAGGCACCTTGGGAACTTCTACTGCAAAAATTAGGTGCTAAGTGAGTTTAGACACCTACAGGGATTGGTAGAGCTGAATGGGTGTTTTATGAATCTCAGTAAGACCTGATTCTGGGATTTAGGTATCTAAAGGGACAATTAGGTGCCGTAAATTATTTTGTGAGTCTAACCCACAGAGACTAATGGACAGTTTTTAATAGTATTTATATGCCTAGAGATATCTAGTGGGGCTTTCAAAACCATCATGGAGTTAAGCACCTACTGGCTTTTTGAAAATCCCAGTAAGTGCCTGCCTCCATTTTTAGGTGCCTAAATAGTTTTAAAGATCTTTCTCCAAGTATCCTTCCCCAGGTCACACAGAAAACCTATGACAGAGCAAAGACTTGACCTAGGGTTTCCTAAGTTTCATGTGAGTTTCCCAATCGCACAACCACCTCCTTCTCATCTACTATTGTCAAGACTACATAAACATATTGGTTGGTGTCTCTTCCAGTATTTTATACAATCCAAATAAATAAATGAATATATTTAAAACTATATGTAGGCTGCAGGTGGCTAAGTTACCATCAAAAGTTCCAAATATGAACGGCCCAAGGACTGCTTCAGGAATATGAAACATGCACGTAGTCTCTTAGAATGCAGTTCTGCCACTTTTACATATGGAGTGAAGTATTTTTCAGTGGGATTAAGGGTGGCAGAATTGGGCCAATGATGAATGAGGAGAGGATTTGCAAACATAGCCGAACGAATATCTGTGAAATATATTTTCACTCTTCAAATTCTTCCCCCAAATATATATAATTTATTTGTGAAAGCTCCAGAAGTTCCTTGATTACTGTTTTATTTAAAAAATTCCTAAAACCTTTTTCTTGTAAACACCCTTTTTAAACTTTCACTGAACCCTTATCCTATAGTTAGTGTAAATGAAACATTTTAGGTGCCAGCCTGCACTCTGCATGACAATAAAGGTTGAAATAACACTTAAAAAAATAAAACAGCAGTAGGTAGCATGGATTTGATTAAAACTGGAATCTACATCACCCTTACTTACTATTTGATTGAATCATTACCTTGGTGTGTCAACGACTAGGATGAACACCACTATAGCAATATACAGATGGCAAATCCATATCCCTCAGGTTTACAAAGGTTAGGCTTTAGCTATTTATTATTCTTCTGTTTAAAGGGTTCCAGTCATTCAAACAGAAACAATCCTCTGTGAAATAGATGACTATTCGTGCATGACACACAGCAAACAGCTAAGGCAAACAATTTGTGAAACCATATATGATGAAAATTCAGTGAACACATGTTCTTAATAAATGTTGTAGAATTCCAAACCAATTCGTAAATTATTTGCAAACAGAAAAAAGGATAAGATTCATCAGACAGCTTATTTGCAACTAATACTGTGACAAAATTTAGTTTGTGACTATGTTCCTCATTCAGTAAAATACTTACACATGTGCTTAAAATTAAGCACATGTTTAAATCCCTCTGACTTCAAAGTTAACTACATACTTAAGTGGTATTTTTACCATCAAAAATTACACTACGTTCCTTTTGTAATAACAAAAATGTAAATTGCATCTGCTAAGTCTGATTGGTTTCTGACTACACATTGCTCTATATAATTATCTCTGCCTAATGACCCTAGGTGAGTTAAAACATGATAGCCTCAACTCTTGTGGAAATAATGGAGCTGGCCACGTTCTCCGTCATCCATCAGAGGAAGTTAGATTACCTGACTCACCATGGAAACCTGACAGGTGGATGAGATAATCCATCAGATTTCATCATACAGAATTCAAGGCAAAGATAATAGGATGGCCTGTACAGCAACAGCCCAAAAAGAAGAGGAGAAAAACAGGGCCAGGACCTCAGCTGGTGTAAATCAACATTAACAATGAAAGCAGTGCGGCTACACTGATTTACATAAGTTGAGAATCTGAGCCAGCATCTCTAGTGGTTAATCATTCTGCATGGGTTATCTTGGAAACAGGAAAAAATAAATTGTGTCCACACATGTATATTTGACAAGAGTTAAATTATCAGAGGGCCATGCACAGTCACTATTGAAAGACATTCTTAGTAATACTGATTTTAAAAAAAGATATAGACAAAGTTTGAATAGTTGTGGACCTGGCTCTATGCGAGAAAAAGCTAAATGTTATCATGCCTTTTGCAAGCAGAATTACTAAATTACATGCACAAATGATCATTTAGATAAAAAATTGCAATTACAGTACCATAATTATCTGAATAATTGCAGTAACAATGAAGCTAATATAGGCATGCAATTATAGATGTGCATTTTTGCATTTGGGCAAAGACTCTGTACACAATGAAAAGAATCTGAGGAGTCTGGAGCACATTTTCCACAAGTTTATTTCAAGGACACATTTTTAAGCTACTTGATGACATAGCCCCAGGTTTACCAGTACAATTTCAGTAAAATCTTTTACTTCTCAATAGAACAATGAACGATCCATATTTTTAAAGTTATGTTTTATTAGTTTTATTTTTATTAGTTGGATACTTTTGATGCATCTGAAGAAGTGGGTATTAGCCCACGAAAGCTTATGCTCTAATACTTTAGTTAGTCTTTAAGGTGCCACAGGACTCTTTTCACTTCTGCAATTCCAGACTAACACGGCTACCCCTCTGATTCTATGTTTTATTAGACATCCTCATCACATTTTAGATAACCTATTTTTCCTCTCTCAGAACTCTTTTCTTTTTTAATTTTAAGAAGCATATCATGGTCCTCTTGGCAATATTAGATATATTTTTACAAGTGGTACTCACAGTATTTAATTTACATTGATATTTTCTGTTTGTTAAACTTCAGAAGAGTCACTGAACTACGGTGTTAAGTTTGGGGGTCTCTCAAGGGATCATATAAGGTAGGAGTTCACTTTTCAATATAAATTTCAAAATCTTTCATGTCAGTTAATACCAAATTAACATTTACTTGACTCTGACAATCTTATATTATTGGTTTCTGCATAAGGTCTCTCTGATAAGTGTAGTCTGCCCCTTAAGAGTAGTCCATCTCACCTCCTGGCACGGCTCTTTAAGGGTTGAAAGGTCCAATCATAGATACAAAGACCTGAGAGTCATCCGGAGGGAAGAAGCAGTCCTGGGAATAAGGAGGGTTTGGAAGGAAACTCTGGTACTATTTTTCAAAGGGCGCAGAGCAAGGTTTCATTCTCTCCCAATAAACTGGGGATAAGGTGGGAGTAGGGGACAAGCATAAATGCTGCCTCCTCCCTCCTAGCAGGACAAATGCCTTTGCAGATACTGAAGAGAGTAAAAAGGCTCCTACAGGGCCCTGAGTCAGCAAGCAGTAGAAGACTGCCAAACCCTCTGAGCCTGAGGACTAAGTAGAGCCAGCCGAGGGGGATAAGTTACAACCCAGTTCCCTATGCAGAGCTGGAGATTCCTGGTACAGAGATAGTAATTGCTTGCATTACCCAGCTGCAGCAGGAGGTTTAGGACTCCTGACATAAGGAGAGACATAAAGACTGTGAGGAGTGGGACCAAAGTTTATAGGACAGACCTCAGAGGAACCCTGAAATCCAGAAGCACCTTTTTGTTCATTTGGGACTCTTTTTTATGGCCCTCTTTGTGTGAAGTTTTGTAATAAACAAGTCCTAAGGAGGGTATTATTGAGTCAAGTATCAATGGGGCCTGAAGTGAAGGCTTCCTGAGAGAGTAAACAGAGGCAGGGAATATGTGCAGTGTCCCATTAACTCAATAAGGGGTGCTACAAGGCAGGTCTGCCTTCGAACAGTCTCATCAGGGGATATGGTTTTTTCTACAAAAGATAATCCTCTTGCTCAGTGGCTACGTACTGACAGAGCAGAAACCATTAGGGTGATGTATCTGCAGGACTGGTGCCAGTTTTTTTGCCACCCTAGGTGGAGAAGGGGAAAAAAAGGGCCACAGAGAAAGCTGCTGCCGAATGCCAAATCGGCAAGGAACAGTCACCGCCGAATTGCCACCAATGGCGGAAGCAGCATAGAACTCCTGCTGAATTGCCACCAAGGCTGCCAATACTGCGCCCTCCAACTCCTGCTACCCTCGGCAATCGCCTAGGTCGCCTAATGGCTAGCGCCAGCCCTGTGTATCTGATATAGAAATAACAGGAAAATGATTGAGTGACTGTGATAAAATTTTATCTTCACTTTGGGGTTCACCCTGGTCCAGATCTTCAGCTGGTGTAAATCAACATACCTTCTATCTCTAAATTGCATACTATTGCTTAACTAATACCTTATATATCCTAAATATTTCAGCCTAAATATAAACATGTTAACACACACTTATCTAGAGATATATTGCTTGCACTGATGCAGATCAAACTGCAGTCCAAAATTTGGCCTGAGATGTATGGAACACTACTTCTATTGTGTTCAGTGGGATTTGGACCAGTGAATCTGAAAATTCACAAATAATAAAAAATGATTGGTGGAAGAGTACAATTTTTAGCGTTATGAGTTTGAAAAGGACATCTAGAGTAGCTACTGGCAGACCAAAGGGATACCATATCAAAGGAGAACTAAGTAAACAGAGACAGAACAAAGATTAGGTGGGTCCAGGGTCAAACGGCATAAAATATTCCCATTAAGTGCAAATAGTTTCAATAGGACAATACACCCAATCTCACTAATTATTTTTACTCAAAGGTAGAGGGGTTTTTTGTTTTGTTTTGTTTTTGTTGTTGTTGTTCTTGATGTTTTTGCTATCCCTTAAAAACAGTATTATTTTAATAAATGGGCGGTGGGAATTTGGGGAGAATTCCCACCCACTCACCCACCCACTTAAGTTCTTTCATACTGGAAACTCCTTGTTGAGGGAAACACCCTGGTGCCTTCAATACTACTCACAAGTGCAGTCCTCTAGGGTAGGAGTGGGTCTTCTGGAACTACCTCCCAAACATGCTTTAGAGAAGAGCTGTATTCTTCAGGGGGAGAACTGATTTGAAAGAAGGTGACAAACCATGTGTCTTCAGGGGAAGGGTGGATTTCAGCACCTTAACCACCATCAAGAGGAGTCCTGAGGGAGGAGGTTCTGGAGATGTTTTTTTTTTCTCCCTCTCTTTCAGGGATTGGTCTTCACATCTCCCCAGGACACAGTGGAGAGACACAGGGCCAGAACAGCCACATTTTTACCTCCTAGCACTGATAAGAGACTATAGATTTTCATATAACTTGGCAAGTTTTTAAATAACTGCAATGATTTCAAAGAACCAATAGCACTTCAGCAGTTTAATGAAACCAGCAATTTTCCCATCAGATTCATGAAACTATTAATTTCATCCATCTTGTGCTATATCTATCTATAAATAACAATATAGCATTTGTCAAAGTAGTGCCAGTATATATCTTACCATGTTATTAATTCAATTTTCAGTAATGAACTGAACCTGTGTGTGCTCCTTTAATGCCTGACCTAAATGAGATTAACCTGATTTAATCTGAGATAAATCAGTCAGCATGTAGCCAGTCCCATTTTTATTTCAGTCTGTCAGCAAAATGGTGTAGAGACATCTGAGTGCGCCACTGAAAAGCAGTATATTATGGGACAGTTAAAAAGCACTTCATTATCCTAGGATTATTCTTCTATTGCTTGAGAATCAGGCTGACACACTGTAATGAAATAGTAAAACTTGGTGCATTATAATATACCAACAAAACTTAAATCTTTTTTGCTTCTAGGAAACAATAGGGTTGTCCTGTATCTTGTACAATTATTCACTTCAAAAACTGATGACTGCAGCAGAAACAAACCTGGAAGATTTATGATCCTCTCCTAACTAATTTTGGTTATTAGACACTTATCTCTAAGGACATCCCCTCATAGGAACACGAACAAAGTATACTGTGTTGAGAATGACAGCATGATGCTGCCTGACTGATGCCCTGAAGTAGTGACAAGACAGTTGTCTCTACAAACCAGGAAAGTTCACGATGGATAGGGCAGGGTTATCTTTTGAAGTGTCTCTCGAGTTCTGAGAGGTGATTCTTGTGTTGTAACAATCTTTTTCTGTAGCCCATCAAAACAGCAGAGCTGCATACTCCTGGAGGACTTTGCTGTATCTTTCATGATTAATAAAGGTCTGGGTTGTAACTTATCCCCAGACACTGCCTATGATTTAGGATAGACTTGGGACAACAGCATTATCAGTTACAATGATGTAGCATTGTAGGGTGCTAGAAATAACTTTGGTGTATTCTCAGGTAAAAGTCTCATTTCATTTGCTTGACTTGAGTATGCTACAAAGTAAGAGCCACGTTCTGCCTAACTCTTCTGTGGGTATATAGTGCATGGGAAAGAGTTTTCCCTACTTCTGTTCTGTCTCTTAAGTAAGAGCCAGACAGAATAGCAGCTGCTGCTCAAGGGGAGCACAAGTCTAATCCACCCTATTCTCCTGGGGGCTCACGGTGCTCAGTAGGGGTCTGGAAGGAGTTTGGGGGCCCTAGTTCCATATCTCACTGGCCATATGGGTAGGAATAAGCTGCATCCTACAGACAGAGTGGGCATGACACCCAAAAGCTCCATGAGGCTTTCTGCCCCTCTAAGTTCCTCCCTCTGAGTTCTCTGCAGTAGCGTAAAGGGCACATTCACTAGCCCTAAGATATCAAAAGTAGCCTTTATACATACTTCCTTCAGAAATACTCTCTGAGTGCACATGGACAGAATTGCTTAAAGAAAGCTGTCCTATTTCTGACTTCCCACAAGATTACAACCACTGTCACTCACCCCAGAACATATCGCCCTCCCACCCTCTTCCATCACAACTTGGCAAATTTGTCTGTCTACTGCAGGCCTGTCTTGCTGTCATCTTTGGGCTACGAGACAGGAAAAAGGCAAAGATTATCATGCTGTTTTAATGACTAGTGGCATACTGAACTATTGTATCATCCAGAGACAGCAGAAACCTCTAGTATTAGCCATAGTTATAATCATTTTCCTTCCAAATACTACAATGTTAGTTATTTACCTACTAAATCAAATATTACAACTTGTATTAAATCTCTGGAGAGAACTTCTTTTCAAGGTACCTCACAGGCACGAGTCTTCATAGCTCCCAAAGGCTGTTCCTCTAGCAAGTCCCTTCCTTTTCTTTCTGTCCTTTGTCATCCTCTGTTCATTTTATTTTTCTTTGTGTTTTTTGTTATGTGCACTTCTCTGAACAATTTGATTCGGGTTAAAAAAAACAGTTGTTTTGACACTGTTGCTTGACAGCTTAATTTATCTGAAAGAACAGTGTTGCAGTGAAGTTTTATTTGAGTGAGTGAAAGCCTCCTTAGATGTGTTCCATCTTTATGGTAGAACTCTGGTTTAGGGATTTTCTGACCCTTGCAAAGAAATACATGCTTGGGTGGTACTGTAAATAAACCAGCTGGGGCACTGACCCAAGATATCCTTCTTCTACAAAAAAAATCCCCCAGCACACTTTTCTGTATTCTTTGTGTTTCCTGTCTGGTATCTATCCCTCATCCCTTCCTTTATCTCCAGAGTGAGCAGATTGTTAGCAGATGTCCAAGTTTCAAGGCATTCGCATTCCCTCGGAACAAAGCTACCTTCAACAGGAAATCCAACGGAGGATGTTGCTGCTTTCATTTAGAAAGCAGTCAGATTACATGAGTATCATTATTTGAAACAGGGCTGGTTGATGGTTTGTAGGGAACATTGAGTCCTACTTTAAGATACCATTCTCAGAATACAAGAGCTGACTGCTGGCATGCCAAACTAGGAAGTGGGAGCTGTCATGTTCAGATGCTGTTACAGAAAGACAATCTCAAGGAGGCACAATGGTCCCTTTAGGAAAATGACTATTAGTATTAGCCAGGCAGCCTCACATATAGAACAACACTTTATTGGTCCTGTATTTCCAGGAATGATCGTAAAATATCCCAGTATTCATCCAGTATGGAAACAATACAGTTGACAAGATCACCCTTATACACTGTATCTATAGGCCTCCATAACCCACTATATTTAAAGTTCTTGCTCATTGCTGAACCATGGCAGCTCATAGATATTAATGAGATTTGTCTTTGGGTACTCTCACAGGGCACTAGCGATTGTGTGTAGTTTACCTTCTAAACGTGCTGTGCTGTTCTTGTTTTATGTTAGAGTGCATTGCAAGGAAACTGCTTGAAGGTTAACATCCAACTTTGTTCTTCGGGTGTTTTTATTTGCCCTTTTCCTCTTCATTGTCTGAGCCTCAGGTATCTCCTTTAAGGGTCAGGATGAAACTCACGATAGGTCTGTGTTGTGTGATTTACTGTTAAAGATGGCACAGTCTACATCAAGAATTTATACCATCAAATTCCAATCCCCCCGAAAAAAATCCTATATAAACTTTACTCCAAAGTTGAAATAATATTTAACACTTGAAATAAGTCAGCACTGAACGTTCAGGTAGTATACAAATGGTGCTAGGCACAACAGTGAATTTACTGAAAAGATGTAAATACATTGGAATATTTAAAAAAAGAGAGAGGCATGATTCTGCCCATCTTAGTCATGTTGAGTCATACCTTAGCCTGTGAGCTGCCCTATTGAAATAAGTGGTATAGTTATCAGAAAACAAGCTCTTACTAGATATGGGTAAAAGTATCAGAATTTTCCCCCAAAATATCAGTGATAACATAAACAGTCTAGTACTGTTGGAAGATCTGATAATTTTATATGGGCTTAGCACTGTGTATGAATTTGTAGGGACACACTTTGTTTTCAAATATGTGTAAATTTGGGTAGTCATTCCTATTTGTCATAGAATCTTATTGGAACTATCCAGTGAGTCTTTGTAGAATTTGACTAGATATTTTGTTGCTTATGATGGTCATCTACTTGAAATGATCTCTCAGCTGCAGCAGAAAAGACAAAGCAGGTGTAACTGCCCAGTTTTGTACAGCTCCGTGGGTGATATTTCTTACAGATGAGAGAAAATCACATATTTCCACAACACATCCTGCCCCCAAACAGTGGCAGAGACAAGACATGGAACTTCGCAAAATTTGGCTGCTGTGTCAGTATAGGGAATGCTGGAAGGAATCTGGGGGGTGGTGTCAAATTGTCAGCAAGGCTGGTGGGGCCAGATGGGGGTCTCCATATCTTCTTTCCCTAGTATCCCTAATCCGTTTCTGCTGGGATCCAGCACAGAGAGACATGAGTACGGAGGTAGAGGGGCAAGGCATCATAGCAGTCCAGGCACCAGGAAGGTCATTGCTGCAACACAGCCGGATGGTGTGACAGAGCTGTTCTGTGTGTGTGTGTGTCACACAATATGTGACACTTGACAGCTCTTGGCAGCCTAAGCAATCTCTAGATAGACATCACACTTGTTACAGCATTTAGCTCAAACAAAATCAACTTTTAAACAAACACTCATTTGGGTAGGTAGCGGGATTGTGCAGTCTTATCTAGCCTTACAAACACCAGCCTGATAGGAGTAAAACATGCCTGTCTCTAGCTTCTCCAAAGCAATGCAGTTATGCTCTAAAGACTGTCAATACCTTGCATGAATGTAGCTCTCTAGCTTTGGTCCTGGAATCTAACACAGCAATAGAATTTGTTAAAGAAAATTGAAGGGGTAAGTGAATGTAGACAGGGAGCACATAAGCTGTCAGTCTCACAACACAAGAATGGGGCTTTCAATGACATTTAAACGTTGACAAATTCATAACCACAAAGGAAGTGCTTTTTAAAACAATGCATTTGAACTGCGGAACTCATTGGAGGTTGAGAATGTAGCAAGTTTCAAAAATGGATTGGATATATATGTAGATAAGTATCTCTGGACTTATAATGGCTAATACTAACATACATTATGGAAGAGACTCAAATGTCATGTTTCAGGCTTTAAGCCAATATCTAACTAAAAGAGTTAGAAGGGGACCTAATATGGGGCAGGAGCAGATTATCCCATATTCCTCTCTAAAGCACCTGGTATTAGCCACTGTCAGACACAGGAAACTGGGCCATGGTGTAATCCAGTACGGTGAACCACGTGTGTCACAGTTCAGGGCAACTGCACCTGTATTTCCCTTCAATAGTCCAGCAAGAGACCCACTCCCAGGCTTCCAGTTCTCCAACCCTTGCCTTTCTTGATAGAGACTCAGATCTCACTCCCTTCTGACTGGGATACTTCAAGGCTATACAGTTCCCTGGCTTCACTGGGTTATACCCAGCAGCTCCACCTCCTTGCCTTCTCTTCAGAGACTGATAACAGAGTGATTGTCAATAGCTATAAGTTAACACACACACAGTACTTTCTCTGCAAGCCTATTTTATCCTTAAGCACTTCAGAGATGACACATTAAAAATACTAAAAGAATCCATACAGATGCTAAGAAGCTTACCAGAGTTTTCTGGCCTCCCCTTCCCTGGCAGGAGCAGTCCTTCACATTCCCACCCAAAGGTGTTTCTTGTGGTTACAAGTTCATCACAGCCCCAGCTCAGAACTAGCACCCTCATAATAGTTCAGCTGTCTTCAATCTGGAGTTTCCAGGAACAAGTCATTAGCTTTCCTCCTCAGGGCATAGCTCTGAGCTAGTGAATTCAAAGTGGGTCATTTGCATTCTCTTTACCCCCAGGTTCTTCCTAGGAAATACACTTCCCATGTGTTGTTCAAGAAAGCCCTATGACATTCCCATCTAGAGACTGCATTATTCAGTCTCCTACGGAAGGTGCAAACATACAATTTCACAACAACACATCCACAATTGCATTTTCAATACAATGGACCCCAAAGTTATTAAAACTAATTCAATAATATCTAACTTAAATAAATAAAGTTCATTTGGCACATTAACACTGCCACAAGATGTTCTTGTATAATAAGGGTTATACATAAAGATTTTAGACTCCATCTGAGATAGGAAAACAAGACAATAGCCTCATACAGAAAGACATGAGGAAAGGTTATTTCTATTTACAAATGTCTCAGGCCAAGTTTACCGCTAAAAATTGGATTTCCCTCATTACATCATTCAGGACTGTGAAAAGCTTTGTGCACTGTGCAATGGAGTTAGGCCTGGGACACTGACAGGTCAGATACCAGCTCTTGCCCAGGCTGCAGGCATTAGCTAAGAACCTGCAAACTCATAGCTGGAGACCAGACCAGTTCACCTGTATGTTAGTTTTGCTCAGAATAGGTATTAGTCATAAGAATGTATTTAGTGTTTCGACTCTATGAAATGCTTGTAAGTTGATGCATGAACTAGTCTTACTTGCAATGTCTGTATACAGTGCTATAAGGAAATAAGTAAATTTTGCTTATGTTTGCTCTGCAGGACTATCAAAATCAGATGGGCCATCAAAGACCACCACAATACAAAGGGTTGGTTAATGGCCCTATCTCACCTGGGAAATGCTACATGCAAGGAAATCCGTCCTGTGGACTTGGAAACTGAATAAAGGACATAAAATCACAGGAAAATTTTCCAACTTTTTGAACTCTGACAGGACTAGAGACTCTGAACCCAGAGATCCCTAGGGGCTGCCTCCTGGGTTCTCCCAGGAAGACACTTTGAATTGACAGATAACTACAACCTTGTCCCTCTTAGGATTTAGTCTGTAGCTGATTTATGCGTATTTGTTTGTTTGCTTTAACCTGTAAATAACTGATTTTCCTAGTAAATAAATCTTTAGATAGTTTAGTACAGGACTGACTACAGGCATTGTCTCTGGTGCAAGATCTAGGGTATCAACTGATCTGGGGTAAGTGACTGGTCTCTTGGGACTGGAAACAACCCAAATGTGGTGTGGTTTTCGGTGTAAATGACAAGTTATCACTGAGTGGCAAGATAGACTGGAGGGTCTAAGGAGACTCTCTGTGACTCCATGGTAAGGCTATTACAGCAGTCCCGGAGTTCACATTTGTTACTGGCTTGGTGGAATCGAATTATAGAACACACTGCCAGTTTGGGGTGTCTGCTCTGTTTTTGACAGTCTTCCCTGAGGTCAGCACTCACAGTCATGAGCCATTCTAGACAGTGTGACAAGATCAGTCTAAATCCCATCATAAACAGAGTTAGTTTGAACACAGAATTCTTCCATCAACCTAGCTACTGCCTTTCAGAGAGGTGGATAACCTTCAGAAATGGTAACTCCCTTCCCTCGATGTATGAAGCATCTGCACTGTAGTGTCAAAGTGGCACAGCTTTAGCACCACTGCTGTAGTGTAGACATACCCTTAGAATTTTATCATACCATCCCTTTTGTATCTGAGCGCCTTTCCCATAAAAGCAATAGCAAAGTCTATTTGCAGGATAGCTGGCATTTCTCCCTTTGCAGGGTCAAAACTCTGCTTTAGGTATTTGTTCTATGACAACCGATGTTTCAACAATATCTCTCCCTTAATTTTATTCCTATTTCCTATCTCTCAGGCATACATGTACACCACTTAATGGTGTTTTTCTTTTGCTTCCACAGCTATATTAGGAGGATCACACTGTCTGAAGTCCCATTCTGTTTTTAATTTGCTAATTTTAACTTTAATTTACTAAAAAAACCCATAAATGTTGTTTGCTTCAAGTTTATCAACTCCTCCCAAAATTTAAAATTCCTCTTTTAGTCATCTCGAAGTTCTGTCTTTAAACCAACCTCTTTAGCCTCTCCTTATAAGACAGATTCTTAAAGCTTGAACTCATTTTGATTGAGACACATTGCAATGATTCAAAAATAATAATGTCTCCAGTCTCCTCGTAAAAAGAATAATCTAATCAAAAAGCAATATTCTCAATAGGCCTCCACTGGTATTTTCTACAGCAACAGGATTATTTCTTTCTATGAATATTCTAACCTAGTTTAGTGAGATTAGGACTCATGAAAGTTGCCATTTGATTCTCCAAATTCATTCTTGTCCAGTCTTGGAAGAGTACAATAACCAAAGGTGATCCTAAATGGCTATATTCCAGAAGACCATCTAAACTTTTCAAAAACTGATTGTTATTCTTTAGTATTCTTTCCCGAGACTGTCGGTAAATGCCAACTCTGCTGTACAGACCTGTTGATTATGAGCTGTATTGAGACCACCAAATGGCTATCAGAAGGCAACAGGTCTTGGTCAAGATGGGACTAGGTTAGATTTGAACCAGTGATATAGAAGTGAAATTCTCCACATCTCAGCTTAAGTCACCTGATCCATACATGTAATACCTCTGTTGATCTACTGAATTTACCAATTTGTTTTTTCTACTCTATTAAATTTCTGCCTTCAAGGATTACTAACACTTACATTCTTTTCAATCTCCATTATTACTGCAATGGCAGTAGTGCCTAAGAAACCAGTCATGGACCAGGATCCCATTGTGCTACGGGCTGTACAAAGAGAACAAAGTCTCTGTGCTAAAGAGACAACACATAAATGCAGACAGATGGACAAGGAGAACACAAAGAATGAACCTCTGTCTATCTTATGTACAACAAAGAATTCCGATCAACATTTTTTAGGATCCTCTGTTTCATATTTCTTCACTCTCAGCATTCTAAGGGTATGTCTACACAGTAGCTGGGAGTTGGAATTCCCACCACTTGTATACTTAGCTGGACTAGCTCTGCTTGAACTAGTCATTAAAAATAGCAGCATGGTCACCACAGCAGGGGTGGCTGCTCAGACTACCCACCAAGTTCATTCACAGAGGGTCAGGTGGAACTGTGTTTGGGTGCCCAGCATAAGCTGCTGCTCATGCTGCCACAGTCACACTGCTACATTTAGCCACTAGCTTAAAAGGGAGCCAACATGTGTATGTTTATCTGTGCTGGGAATTACACCTCTCAGCTGCTTAGTCTCAAATTGCATCCAGAATATCCTCTGACCATGTTACCCATTTAACACATTTGGTAAGAAATCAGTCCCGTATGGTACCATATAAACAAAACAAGCAAGGGTTAATGAGAAGGTTGGATAGCTAAAGGACTGCCATCAAAGATCTTGTTAGAAGGCTTCCAAATAGATGGAAAAGCATATTCAATATGTGTAAAAGGTATTTCTAGAGCCTAAAGGAGAGGAGATGGAAAGGGATTTTGCTGAGATCCTGGAAGGCCTAATGCAAATATCTGTAGTACACAACATTCTTTAAAAGTGCCAGAGATAAATTTACATTGTTAGCTTTTTTTATTTCCTGAATAACCCTTAACCCTAAATATCATTTTCTGCTGAGACTACAGATAATTCAAGGAAACCATTCTCCTTCGCAGCAATAGTTGTAATATATTTTAGAAGAATTCAGGAGGGGTTTGATTACCTCCAAAGCAACTGTAAATGAATTAGAAAAAAATTTGTAAGCGCTGGGCAAACTGACAGTTTGGAAATAGAGGAAATAGATTATTGAATACAATAGCTTTCGTAAAGCTTTGCATAAAATTGTTTACAAGACCAGAATCTCAGAAAGATGTATGAAGACTGTGGGTTTTTAAATGGAAAATGTTATCTAATTCAAATGCAAATCCTAAAAAATATCAATTTACTTTTGATAAGGTTGCCTTTGAAAAATAAATCTAACAAACCAGATTATTCTTTTTTAAAAAAAGTGTTCACATTACTATTTGTTTTCATCACTCACTACTTCACTAACAATCATCCAACCTCCACTTTGGATCTGTAAGTAGAAACATAAAAATCAAGTAGAAAGTGCAGATAAAAGGAAGCAAAGCAACCTACATAGAAGATAAGACCTGTGACACTTGGCTCTTCCATTGCAAAGACTGCAGGACTTTAGCAGGGGAATGGGCACCCTGATTCCTTGGGGCTGCAAGTCTCAGAAGAATATTCAGACATCAGTATTACATTCCTAAGGCCTGACTGCATGATTAATGAGGTGAGCAGCCAATACAAACCCCATTGTTGCCTAAAATGAGCCTGGCTTCCCTATTCCACTGAACAAGTGAGAGTCATCTTAGAATGCAGTAGGAGCCTTGAACTTAAGCCATTGCACTTATCAGGGGGTGGTGGAAATCAGGGAATATATAAAAATAGTTTTAAATGTATCAAGAAAGACCCTGAGCCTTCTAGCCCATATGAGCCTTCGGCATTCTCCCCAGCTGCTTTCATACTGCTGAGTGAAAGAGCATTATAGAGAAAACAAAGATCCTGACTGAGGGGGGGAATATCACAGTGTTAGATCTTTATTAAAAATCCATTTTACCCATCTTCATTGGGCCTCATTTTTAAAATCTGATAAAAGGTAAGACTGATTCTTATCATACATTTGAGAGAAAACAATCTCTACAACTAGGAAACTCAGAAGGCTTCGCATTTACTGCTTTTCAATGACAAAAATGGCACTAGCCAAAATGTATCACAAAGTGTAGCTATAGCCAAGAACAAATCAGACTGCGCTTCTGCTGCCGCAGAGGCAGTAAGATCCTCAAGCCACTCTCACTTCCTAAGGGCTTCCTCAGAAATTTGGACTGGTTTATGCCCCAGCCAACACCAGTATCTGCATCAATGGAACCTTAACACAGTTTTCTGTGCCAGAGATCAGAATTTGTATTGATCTCAACTGCAGATACACGAGACCAGAAGTAGCACAGGTGCCAGTACTGGCATTGTTACCTGTATGGATTGCAGATGCCATTACTTGCTGTCAGGCTGAGTGCCAGTTTTCTTGCTAGTTCAGCCATTGTCACAGTTTTTGTTTCTGTCAAAAATATGCCACTCTAGACAGAAAACCTAAACAGTTAGTTCTAAGCTAACACAACACCATCAGGGTTAGGGATAGGAGAATCTCTAAGGACTGGAAGGTTTTAATCATCCAAATGTTCAGGTATTTATTGAAACCATCCTTGGCTGTCCCATTACATGCAACTCCCAACAGTCACCCAGCTCTCTCTATTGATTCCCTGTTTCCTCACTTGGGAGTGAGGCGCCGAAACCTCCACTATGTCACCATCCAGCATTGTTATTATAGTCTCCTTAACTCATATGTCAAAGGAGGCATCAGATTCTCCTCACTCCTACTGATCAGTGCACCTCTTCAAAGAGGAGGGGGGCCCAAAATGTCCACCCAGCAGCCTGTGTTTAGAAGCTCCCAGCTGATGGGAGAGCAAACATCCTGGAAGATCAAAAATGCAGACACTTGGTTGGGGAGTTAGAATTCTTAGTCAGTTCTTTCTTCCAGTTCATCTCCAGTTCAGTGGACCTTTAGCCATGAAATACACTGGATATGAATTATTTTAACCAAGTGATAATTATGTCTGACATCTCATAAGGTAGTACCTGAAGGATGTACCATCTTTTAAAGAAATGAGGTGGATCACTATTTTACCACTGGTCATCCTCACTTGCACAGAACTTGGCGAGAGGCGCACAGGTTGCAGGAAGAAAGAGTTTGGAGGCATAAGGAAGCTAGTCTATGTGCACATGACTGCCATGCTAACTGCAGTTGCATCATCTCCAAAAATAGTTTTCTTAATAAAGAGCCATTTTAATTCTAGAAACATGAAGGCTGCTCATGTTATTATCTAGCATGCCACACATAAAACACTCACACATACTCCACAAAGCTAGGTTAGTTCTTTTTGCTAAGACATCTAGGTCTTCTCTATACTTGACATTAAGGCTGAATTAGGAATCAGTGGCCAGCAACCAGTGGACCTGCACTGATGCAAACTCTAAGCATAGACAAGGAAAGATGTAATTTGCACAGTTGAGCTTCCTGTATTTCAGATAGGTAAACTTAAGCCATGAAAACTACAGCCTTCTTTGTCCACACATAGGATTTGCCTCAGGATAGCTATACTGGCTGCAGGCTACCAATGACTGAATCCCACGTATTGGCAAGACCTGGCATAGTCTAACATTTCATTTTATGAGGGTTCAATTACATTGTTTGCACATATGCAATTGTAAAAGTCTCAGAGCTATGGGTACATTTTATCTTGTAAGACTTCTAATTTAAAGAAGAATCTGAGAACAAATAGCTCTTTTTTCCTATTAAAAGACTGTCTCAGTCTTTCATTAGTCTCAGATAAAAAAAAACTAAACACAGAAGGCAAAATTCTTCAGTATACTCCATTGACTTCAACAGAGTTTCAGAGTCATGTGTCAGTGGATGATTTGGCCCAGAGATTATCATATTTAGTAATAATGCCTGTGTGTACTAGGTCATAGTGTCATCTATAAAAATGAAGAAAATCCAGTATTGAAGGTGTAATTGTCCAAAGAGAATATTTGCTGTAGTAGTATCAAATAAAAAACAAAGAGAAAACAACTCTCAGTGCATAAGATACTAAGAAAAATAAAAAAGTTATTCTTAATGTACTGAGATGCTGTGGCACAACTTGATTAACAGTTAAAATTGATTGGTGATTATTTCAGCTGAACAGAAAGTAACTAAGAACAAGGAGTACTTGTGGCACCTTAGAGACTAACAAATTTATTTGGGCATAAGCTTTTGTGGGCTAAAACCCACTTCATCGGATGTTTTAGCCCATGAAAGCTTATGCCCAAATAAATGTGTTAGTCTCTAAGGTGCCACAAGTACTCCTCCTTCTTTTTGCTGATACCAACTAACATGGCTACCACTCTGAATGCTGAAGAAAGTTACTAGGTTTTTTTGTCTTTTGGCCAGCAAACCAAAACAACGGTAGCTTGATTCAGATACCAGTTGTTTCAACAGCAGTCGCAAATTCACTGATAAGCTTCTCAGAAGTTCTGAGTTCATACAGCTGAGAAAGATGTTTTAGAAGCAATGACTCACTATTGGCCTAGAGCCAGTGCTGAGAAGAACATTTACAAAATGCCTGTGCCAACTGCTTGGAAACACCCCGAATATTGCTAGGTATAGCTGCATACAAACACAGCAATTTATGGCAATTTGAGATGAGTGAGGTAATCTTATTCATAAGTCCAGGGATGGAAGAAAACAACAGGAGCCACGAGTCCCACTCCATCTCAGGGTTCACTCCCTCCCAATCAGTCCTTAGCTTAGGGTTAAATGAGAGGCTGCCTCTAGGTCTGATCCTATGAGCTGTTCCAGACCCCTGCCCAGAGCAGCTTGCTGCATCCAGTCTTATTGCATGTTTCATATATTAGAGTTGTAGAGAGCCTCCAAGAACCACATGAGACTAACAACTGACTCAAAACTGCATATTTAGACAAATACTTAAACCAAATACACCGGATCTTCGCTAGAACGCATATCTATATAACACAAATTCTGATATAATGCGATCGCAGCCATGGATCACAAAATAGAACATGGTCACAGAAATATAATTTCATTTTAACGCAGTCCCCGCTATAACACGGTACTTGGCATGGATCCCAAATCCTTCATTCTAGTGAGAGTCTGGTGTAATTTCTGAGATTCTTAAAAATGTGCTTAATGACTTCACACCAATATTCACATGCCCCATTTTTCATGTGTTTGCACTCTCTGGTTTAGTCTAAGCTAGAAGTGTAAGTACCCAAACTCATTCTCATAATGTTTTCAACTCCACCGAAACAAGAAGAGAGCCTCTTAGGAGATTTTTTTTCACCATGATTTCTAGATGAGGGGAATCCTCATTTTGGCTGCACCTCCTGGAAAAAGGCAAATATCGTACCCATCTTTTAAAAAGGGAAGAAAGAAAATCCAGGAAACTACAAACGAATCAACTTCACCTCCGTTCCCAGGAAAATCATGAAGCAGGTCCTCAAGGTATCCATTTTGAAGCACTTGGAGGAGAAGAAGGTAATCAGGAACAGTCAACATGGATTCACCAAGGGCAAGTCATGCCTGATTGCCTTCTATGATGAGATAACTGGCTCTGTGGATATGGAGAAACTGATGGATGTGAAATACCTTGACTTTAGCAAAGCTTTTGATACAGTCTCCCACAATATTCTTGCTCGAAAATTAAAGTGGTATGGATTGGATGAATGGATTATAAGGTGGATAGAAAGATGGCTAGATCGTCAGGCTCCACAGTAGTGATCAACAGCTTGATGTTTAGTTGGCAGCCAGAACTGGGGTCAGTCCTTGGACCAGTTTTGTTCAACATCTTCATTAATGATCTGCATGATAGGATGGATTTCACCCTCAGCATGTTTGCGGATGACACTAAGATCAGAGGAGAGGTAGATATGCTGGAGGATAGGAATAGGGTCCAGAGTGACCCAGACAAATTAGAGGATTGGGCCAAAAGAAATCTGATGAGGTTGAACAAGGACAAGTGCAGAGTCCTGCACTTAGGATGGATGAATCCCATGCACTTCTACAGACTGGGGACCAACTGGCTAAGCAGGAGTTCTGCAGAAAAGGACCTGGGGATTACAGTGGATGAGAAGCTGGATACAAGTCAACAATGTGCCCTTGTTGCCAAGAAGGCTAACGACATATTGGGCTACATTAGTAGGAGCATTGCCAGCAGATTAAAGGAAGTGATTATTCCCCTCTATTCGGCACTGGTGAGGCCACATCTGGAGTACTGAGTCCAGTTTTGGGTCCCCCACTCCAGAAAGGACATGGACAAAATGGAGTGAGTCCAGCGGAGAGCAACAAAAATGACTAGGGGGCTGGGGCACATGACTTATGAGGAGAGACTGAGGGATCTGGGCTTATTTAGTCTGCAGAAAAGCGAGGGGTGATTTGATAGCAGCCTTCAACTACCTGAATGAGGGTTCCGAAGAGGATGGAGCTAGGCTGTTCTCAGTGGTGGCAGATGACAGAACAAGGAGCAATGGTCTCAAATTGCAATAGGGGAGGTCTAGGTTGGAAATTAGGAAAAACTATTTCACTAGGAGACTGGTGAAGCACTGGAATGGTGGTGGAATCTCCATCCTTAGAGGTTTTAAAGGCCCAGCTTGACAAACCCCTGGCTAGGATGATTTAGTTGGTGATGGTCCTACTTTGAGTAGGGGGTTGGACTAGATGACCTCCTGAGGTCTCTTCCAACCCTAATGTTCTGAGTCTATGATTCTGGAGAGGCCAAAAACAGCCTTAAGCAAAAGCCAGGATCTGGTCACTTCCAGCAAAGACACTAAATTAGATGGATCTTTGTGATGAAATATAACCATTCCTATGTTAATCAATCAAAACTCCATTTCAGAGCAGACAGACATGCCAGCAGAATTAACATCATACTGTTGGTGCTGCACTAATAGACACGGTGTTTAGTGGAGCCGTACACATTAGAACCTGATTTCCATAAGTGTTTCTTCATGTACATACATATTATTCATTAATCTATACAACTTCCTCAAATAACATCTGTCTACCTGCTTTCCCAGATGCCACTGGATCTGTTATTATATGTAACAGAAATTTTTCATATCTCCTTGTGGGAGGTTGCCATGAGTTAAATGTTGCAAGCGCATCTGTATTTATAAGCTGATATTATCTCCTCCTTATTACTGAGGTCACACTTCTCTTTGCTGCTCATACTGGAATTCTAGATGGATTTGAGGGAATGCAGTTCACACTTTTCTGTATTGGAGTAATTTTTAAATCAGCATTCCCCTGACTGTTGGCCTCTTTGCTTTAACATCAAAGGGGTTGATTGAGACCCGAGAGCCAACTGTAGCATAGCTCGGAACATGTGTCACAGTTGAGCATATAACATTCACCCTACTTTAAAACCTAACAAAATAAATACTGTCCAGATAAAATATCAATTGCATGTGAAAAAGCAGACGAGAATGTAACCCAAACAATGTTGCATGAGAAAGGTTAACAAAGGTCAGAATTTATTGCAATTTGTTCCTAGGAAAATAATTTCCTAAGTAAGCTCAGTCTGGTCTAACACACTTTAGTGCCTTTCTCAGAGTTTCTTCCCACTCTTTAAAACAAAAAACTAAAAGCTCCTACCAGTCACATTCCAGCTGGAAAATCCTAGAAAGACATTGAAAGCCATAAAGCCGAAAAGACTGATTAACAATGCTTACATATCCAGGGAATCATCTAGCTGAGTTTTCCCAAACAATTAAATCTGGCTCTAGCCTTGGCTTCTTGAATAAACCCAAGCTGTCAATGATAAAGAAATAATTTCTTTAGTTTACTGAGTCACTGAGTCATTTTAATGGCAGTGGGGGGTGGGGCAGAGGTATTATAGATTTCTTTTGGTTTTCATTGCTATTTTTAGGTTGTAATACTGGGAGAAGGTGTTAGGCCATGTCTACACTAGTGAGCTTACAGCAGCACAGCTGTACCAAAGGTCTTAGGCTTGGTCTACACTAGGGGGAGGGGTCGAACTAAGATACACAATTGCAGCTGTGTGAATAACGTAGCTGAAGTCGGCGCATCTTAGGCTGACTTACCTGCTGTCCTCACTGCGGCAGGGGTTGCCAGCACGCTCCTCTGTTGACTCCAGCTTGCGCCTTTGGGCCCGATCCATCGGGTAGTGAAGACATACCCTTAGTCTCTAAAGTGAAATGCTGCCGATAAGATTGTCTTTTTTACTGTTGTGGGACTATTATACCACTTAGTCACTGATGCCTGTTAACTCAACAAGCAACTTTCAGGTTATGACCCAATATAATGTCCATGTTGTTCATTAAGGAAAGCTCTCAAGACTGAAGTATTTTTTGTTTATAACTTTCCCCACAGAAATACCTTTTTAGAGATTGTTCAAATTTGCCTCTTATTACTGTTGTATCCCATGAACATAATAGTGAAATTGCTTGTTGTAAACATAGGTATTTCTAGGCCAGATAGCTCTCAAGGGTAATAGTAGGACACAGATTTTAGGTGGATCACGAGGAGGGAGCAGCTTTTCTTGCTTTCTGCAAGCTCGTTCCTTGGGCTTGAATCTCCACTTCATTCCATCAGTTTCACACTGAGGTAATTCCACTGAAGTCGATGGCATAACACTGGCATAAAACTAGTGTAACAGAATGCGAGTTTGGCTGCTTATCTCTGCAAAGACTGCAGTGTTATGCTGTTTCATTTTCAGCCACTTTGCTGCTTCTATGTGTGTGAGATTAGACACAGGACTAGCAGAGCTTCTGAAAAACAACAGAGCAACACATTTCCAGCTCTCACACAGCACACTGGTGATGGGGGAAAACAAATACTTTCTTTTTAAGTTACAGTGCCAGAGTTTCACTTTAAAAAAAAAAAACCAAACATACCCCCTCCCAGGTGCTGTGGGATTGTTACAGTTGCCCAGGCATGTGCTTAGAGACATGTGCATGGTTTGTGTCTACACTGCAGCTGGGAATGAGCCTGCTGGCCCTGATAGACTCATGCTAGTGGGGCTCAAGCTAGCCTGTTAAAAACAGCAGCGTGGATGTCATGGATTGGGCTGCTGCACCGGCCCTCAAGTCCATGTGATCTGGTGAGCTGGAGAACACCAGCTGTATCCTGAGCCTCAGGGTCTGCCCTGCTAATTGTAGTGCCCTGACTCGCGTCCCACTATCATGAGTGTGTCTGGGCTGAAAAAGCTTATGCCCAGCTTCACTGTACACATACCTTGTATGCATGCGTGTAAATGCAGAATTTAGCCCACTGAGGAATGGATTGTTCAGGCTGTACAAAATGATTTCATTTTAAATGATTTATCACAATGAACTCAACTGTCCTAACTGAATGTATTAAAGCACAGTTATTTCAGCTAGGATATTTTTATCATTCCTTTTACAAACCACAATACAGTATGGAATAATTTCTCTGACTTCCCAAATTACCTTGTCCGAGCGAGCAGGATCTTGATCCTACATTATACAGAACAGTGCAGTGCATCTGTTTTGCTGCTGTCTCCCTCTAGCCCTCATGTCATGCTCTGATGAGTCATACAAAACATCCTATCAAGCTCATTACAAGAAAACATAGGCCTCTGGACAGGGATGGAAATCTTGATGCCTGCTTTCCCAGATAAAAGGAAGAAGAGTGTCTTTGGCTTCAGTTTAACTCAGCTTTTCTTGTACTTTTTAGCATCCAGATAACAGTTACTTGTATATGATGATATCTACAAGAAAAATATGCAAATATCCTGGCACAGAGATGAAGGGCAGTGAAAACGGCTCTTTGCACTCACGCACCCTGCCCGCAAACTGTGCTGTGAGCTGCTTGGCCATAGCGGAGATTCCAATCCAACAGCTTCTCTACTTCCTCCCCGCAACAACCTGTTTCTATAATAGGTAATGAAACAATATGGCAGCCCTCTAGTGACCAGAATACCAGGCAACTGTATTTTGTTCAGCGCTATTCACACAAACTGTATCCTAACATTCTTCAGAGTTAAATATTAGGCATTACAATACATATCACACTTCGAAATTTGTGTAAGCGCTAGCCATAGAATTTTTAGCTGACTAAATAAAGCATTTGCCCTGTTTTTTTAAATAAATTATTGTATTCCAGTTCTTTTGGGGCTGTACTCGGATGAAGAATTTTTCATCTCGTTTAGTGCTGAGCATCAAGTGGATAAAAATCCAGCTTTAACATTTTCTTTGTTTGCACAAGATTTTGGGATGGTTTATGGCTGGTCCCTGCTAAGTTATGCAACAGTGAGGCAGATGGTGCCAGAGCAAAAGAGGATGCAAGTACCCATCACAGCACATGGTTGCTGCCAGAAAGGCAGACCCTCCACTTATGAGGCCAGAGACCCCTTACACCTTCACTACTCCATAAAGGGCAGGGTCAAACTCCATCAGGAGCCAGCCTTTGTAGCCCGCTATCGTTCAATTAAAAAATGGTCTGATATTATATGGGGTGCTGGTTATACCACCTACAGTTAAAGTTTACTGAACACAGAGTTCAAATGCTGTAAAGGCTTTTATTATCGTTTCTATGAACATTTTCAGTCAATACAGTAGTAAACTGATTTACTTTTCACTGCATTTATTATGCCAAGAAATAAAAATATGATCCAAAGCATTACATGTTAAAAAAAGCACAGATCAAAAAACAGTTCAGCTTTATGAAGACAGGACATTTATTAAGATAATATTTTGCTCTATAGTACTGAAGTTTTTCATTTATAACTAGCGCCCTACCAGATTCAGTCCATTTGGGAGAATTTCATGGCCATAGGATTTTAAAAATTGTAAATTTTATGATTTCACTTATTTAAATCTGAAATTTCATAATTGTAGGGGTCCTGACCCAAAAAGGAGTTGTGGAGGGGGAGGGTTGCAAGGGTATTGTGGAGGGGTTTGCAGTACTGCTACCCTTACTTCTGTGCTGCTGCTGACAGCGGCACTGCCTTCAGAGCTGGGCAGCTAGAGAGAGGTGGCTGCTGGCCACAAGCCCAGCTCTGAAGGCAGAGCTGCCACTTGCAGCAGCACAGAAGTAAGAATGACATGGTATGGAACTGCCACCCTTACTTTGCTGCTGCTGATGGGGCGCTGCCTTCATAGCTGGGTGCCTGGCCAACAGCCACCACTCTCCTGTCACCAAGCTCTGAAGGCAGCATCAGCTCCAGCAGCAGTATAGAAATAAGGGTGGCGTGGTATGGTATTGCCACCCTTACTTCTGCAGTGCTGCTGGCAATGGTATTCCCTGCAAAGCTGGGCGCATGAACAGCAGTCGCGACCCCTCTCAAGCTGCCTGCTCTGAAGGCAGCGTAGAAGTAGGAGTGACAATACAGTGACTCCCCCCGAAACTCCCTTTTGGGTCAGGACCCCCAATTTGAGAAACACTGGTCTTGCCCCTGGAATCTGTGTAGTATAGAGTAAAAGCACATAAAAGATCAGATTTCGCAGGGGGAGACCAGATTTCAGGGTCTGTGACACGTATTTTGTAGCCATGAATTTGGGAAGGCCCTATTCATAAATCTTACTAAGCTTTTCTAAAAAGGTATCAACCTTAATTTAACTTTAGCAGAGCTGTTGCTCTGCTGTAATTTGTGGAGGAGGCAAGTAACTCCTAATTCTGATATAGTTTGACCATTTCAATGCCTTTTCAAATACAGGACTGCCAAATGTCACACAACCATAAAGGCTAGAAAATTTCATTAAAAAAGTAAACCGAGATTCTTACATATCCTACAATTTTTGCCAGCAGAAAAAATCTGCAACTGCTTGAGATGGGAGACTAGATGGGGAGGACTCTGACTTACTACAGAGAATTCTTCCCCAAGCACCTTCCTGGAGGCCTTGTCCACATGCTCAGGTTCTAATCAATCCCTATATCTGGAGTCAGGAAGGAATTTTACCCTGGGGCAGATTGGCAGAGATCCTGGGGGTGTTGGCCTTCCTTAGCAGCATTGGGCACAGGTCACTTGCAGGTTTAAACTAGTGTAAATGATGAATTCTCTGTAACTTGAAGTCTTTAAACCATGACTTGAGGATTCAGTAATGCAGCTTGTCTTGAAAAGAGTCTTTTGAATAATAAGTAACACTCTGAATTGCAATGTCTAGCAAACTGCTATCTCTTACAGCAACCAGACCAAAAGAGTGACTTTGATGCCAACTTCGGCAGGTGGGTTTAAGTGAAACATAGGCCTCCTCAGACAATTGATTTAAATGACATCATTAGCACCTGGTGTCCAGGAGCAGCTACAGTCTGACTTTCATTGCCACATTCTGATCATTGTAACCTGTGCTCCTGACCATTGAAAGTTATGCTCTACTTTTGCTATCTAACAGCCATTTTGCAGGGACAATATTAGCAATGTTGCACAAGTGTGCACATATTTTCTCATATCTCAACCTGTAATCAAGTGTTGTTACCAGGCTCACACCTCCAGGAACAGGATGGACCTAAGGATTTTTTGGAGGGTTAGACTTTTGGGGGGATAGTTTAATTGGTTCAATTTTGAGCACTAACCAACAGAAGGGGAAAAAATAAAAATGAAATTTCAGTACAAATAAAAATTAATTTTCCTGATTTTTCCCCACTGAAATTTCAACATTTTTTCCCCACATTCTCTACTTGTTATGCATATACAAGGGTGGGTGAGGTGTTTAGGCTGCCTCCAGAAGATGCAAAACCAAGGTACATGGTCCAATCCAGTGATTGGTTTTCTATGGGTTTATATTTTAAAGGCTGTATTCATGAGGATAAAGGAGGCTGTGACCCAGAAGCATTTTCTGTTCAATACACTGTAGAACCTGTACAAATTGTACATAGAAGTGAACTAGAATAAAAATAAAAATAATAATTCTGAGTCTGTGCTTGCTCATTCACTGCTGGAGTTTAGACCTTTCTGACCACTCGGAAGTCATAACATGGTTTATTAATTTACTAATGGTTTACAATACAGGCCTTTGCTCAGTACCTAATCTGTACTACATGGTGTGTACCTTTGCTGCTTGCTTTTCTGAATGAAAGCCACTGTAGCATCACTGAACCTGAGAACTGCTCGAGTACAGATGCTTTCCTGTAAACACTGTGTTAAGAATGCACACTTACTGTACATAGTATGCACATTATATTTTTTTATAGTGCCCCTGGCAACTTCTTTAATAACACTTTCACCTGAAGCTCTCTAGGAATTTTTCTCTTCTGAACCAACTGCCTTATCGGTTGTTTACACTATACAGGGTGATAACTGATTTACATACTAAAAAGGTCGGTGCGGACAAATCAGCATTTAAGAATGCATTTGTTGCTGCATGCAAGTCAAGCATAAAAATGTATGTGAACCCAACAATTTTGCTGTCTTTTTATCTTCATGTACAGCAAGCATTAGTAAATATGCCTGAAACATCTATGCAGAGACATAATTGCAGTGTTTTATGGAGAAGTCAGATGACTGGTAAGCTCATTCATAATACAAAACCTTTCTGATTCCAACTAGTCACATGGAAGTGGAGAGACTTATTATGTAAAGTATGGGTCAGACTCATGAGCTAAAACATGTAATTAATTCAAGGGTATAACATTTGCATAATAGCTACTTCATATTTTCAGACCCAGTTAACAGGATTCAAACCATCATAATGGGCTTTGAATTGTGTTTACTTAACTTTCTGTATGCAAGAGTGCAACCAGAATACATATTGCTAAAAATGTTTATTCGTTTCTGCCCATTTAAGTGGGATGCTCTTAAAAGCATAAAGAGCCAGCTCCTCTTCTGGTACAAATATGCAGAGCTTCACTGACTTGATTTGGCCCAGGAGTTTGAACTTACCAATACAAGCTTAAAAATGCTGTGTTGTGTCTTGTTTAACTCAGTGGCTGAAATTTGGAATGCCAGAATATTGCTGATCCTTCTCTATTTTCCCCCTCCCATTACATCTTCACCCAGATCAATCTAGCTGGCTCCATTTCTGTGGTATAATTCATACATGTTAGGGCCTAATCAACAGTGAATCTAAGTTCATGCTGCACCTCCATGAAAATCTTATTTTCCCTTTATGTAACCTCTTCCCCATGCCCTGCCCTATGCCTCATCTCACTACAGTTGTCCTCCAGCCTGAATTTTAGTACTTAGCTCCTATGTTTAATAGGTTAGCAATGCTGACAACTCCCATTTCCTTCCTGCCACATACACACACACATTCACTCGGAGGAGGTACATTAGTTCCCACTTGCTCATGGTATAAGGTCCTATGATAATTCCAAGATTTGTCTTTCACTGGATAATGCTATATCTAGGCCCATGAGCAAATCTCTGTTTTTCAAATCCTCTAACCAAAAAAAAAAAAAAAAAAAGTGTATGTGTGGTTTTTTTTATAATTAACAAAGACACCAACTGATGATTAATAAACTAGACTTGACACATTTTCTTGTTCAGTTGCCAGCTTAGTCCTCTCATTTGATCATCCCAGAGTAACCTGTTATTGAATCATGCTTTTCTCTGTTTCCATTCTGAATTCTTTTCTTTTTAAGACTGCTTTCTCCACAGACACTAGTTACTACTACGTGGAATACGTATTACTGTTGCAATAGGATTCCTTCCTATACAGCATAAATAGAGTGCAATAGTATGTGTCTTTTTAAAAAACCAACACCTAGCCTACCATCAAATATAGATTACATCATTTTATTTTGCCCAACATATCTAGCAGGCAGAATGAAAGGCACCTACAGTAGGGAAAGTTTGCAACTGAGACTGAGTGACTCACCTGACTCAGTTTTCTTCTTTAGTATTTCCCACTGAAGATACAGAGCAACCACTTCACCAGTCAGTCTTTATGTAAGGCATGAAAATCCCTCCTTTCCCAAGATCTTCTGCTGTGCTTGGAACAGTACTGCAAGGTACTTCCAGGTGAGGCTAACATTCAAATCGGTTAAACAGTTATAATATTATTTACCACTGGAAGTGCCCAGTGCTTAATTTGTAATGAAAGAGGGGCCAGGGCTCAAGCAATTAACTGATGCAGCAAGCCCAGAGGTGCTGGGGCTATGAACTGCCAAACCTAGAGGTGCCAAGACTCAATTTGTGCCAGGACTTGCTAGGGCTAAGCACTGGGAGTGCCCAAAATGTACTTAGCACTTTCCATACAGAAAAGAAGAAACAGTTTCTGCCTTTAGACGCTCACAGTTTACGTGGGCTTGTTTGCAGAGAGTCAGTCATCGGCATTTGAAGATTCTTTTCCCGAAGCTATAAAAATGTAGCATTAAAATGTCTATATACTTTTTAATAGAACTGTGTTTTCTTCTAAGGATGCGAACATCCTTTCTGCTGTGAAATTGCCCTGTGCTAGTCCTCAGTGGAACAATTCCAAAATATAATTAGTTATAATCCAGGCATCAGTTCTCCTCGTCATTTGATGAAGTCACAAAGTTGTTAAGATTTAAGTTTGGAGAAGAAGGGTTGGGACATTTCAAACAAGTGAGGAAAGTGAATCACTCAGTAATTTAGTCTAAAATCTTCCTTCCTTACCCTGCTTCCTTGTTTGCAGTGAAGTACAGATTAAGGGTCCATATTATGGCATCAGTTTTTACTCTCCTGTGGTGGGGTGCAGTTGGGGCCAGCAGGTTTTGGAGCAGGCCATGGTTCAACAGTCTCTCGGGGTATGTCTACACAGCACTGTAAGCCTGGGGTTAGTAGAATTTGAGCTAGCAGACCCTACATTTGTTAACCCTGGGTTTTATGATCTACACACATTTGTAACCCCAGGTTAGGGAACATTGAACTCTGGTGTGACAATGTATCTCATATTCTTCATAGAAATATTGTTCTAATATGATTATAGCTTATCTAAGATGTGTTTCCTGCAAGATGTGAGATATCGTTGGAAAGGTTATTATTTACTGAATAAGACTATCCTATTTATATGCATTATCATTTCTGTATCTGAAGTTAGAAATATTGACTATGTATCTGGATTACAAACTGTCAATCGATCATTAGGGAGAACAATAGGTTTTAGAAGATGCTAATCTCCCACCTTCCTGAGAAGTCTTCCTGTGTATGCTGCAAATAGACTTTGAGTTATGTCTGCAGGGTCATGTGATCAAGTCACCTGGTACTGGAATCCATCTTGGAATACCAGTGTTTTTCCATTGACTGACATGGGAACTAAATTTGGAAACAAGGGATTCCCACCATATGCAAAAGATATTTAAACTAGGGGAGTGATTTCAACATGGTTGGTTCTTCACTGTCTCCCTGTCCAAGATGACTGCTATAAACACCTAAGACTGAACTGGGGAAGGATTGAACCCAGGCTGGGGGTGTCTGGCCTGTGAAAGAAATATCTGGAATTTTAAGCTTCAAACAAGAGCAGTTTGCCTTTAAAAGTCTCTGCAATCTGCCTAAAACAACATTTAGGTGAGAATTTGCTAGTTATAATCAGTTTCTTTAGTGGATGAAGCTTAGCGTGTGCGTTTGTTTCCTTTGCTAGGTAATCTGCTTTGATCTGTTTGCCATCCCTTATAATTACTTAAAATTTACCTTTTGTGGCTAATAAATTTGTTTTGTTTTCTCTAAAACCAGCTTGTGAAATTCATAACTCAAGGTAGGGAAGCAAAAAGCTGTGCATATCTCCCTCCACATTGAGGGCGGGGGTGAATTTCAATGAGCTTACACTGTAATTCTCTATGCAGTGTAAGACAATACAAATTTGGATTTATCTTCTAGATTAGGATGTGCACCTGAGAATCTGGGCAGTCCCATAGTTGAAGCCTTCCCATGCAGGCATACTTTGTACAAAGATCATTACAATAGTGTGTGACTACAGGGATGTATTCTGTCATACTCTGCAGCTGCTAAAGGGTGGAGCCTTCTTGGCCCAGTACTGCTCCATTATTCGTTCAATCTTAATAAGGGGTTTGCAAACCATATCACATCCCCACTAATGGTAATAGAAAATTGTATTTAAGTAATTGGTAGTAGCATATGGCTCTTTAATTATTGAAACCTGATCTTAAGTTCTTAATCCCCATTGACTCCAAGACGCACTGGAAGTGTTTCATGCTTTACAGGACACACTCAGTACCCGGCAAGGTCAGACCCTTCAACCAAAACTGTATTAAATATTTTTAGAATGTTACTTTTGGTCATTGCAATTCAGTCCAATAAATCACTCACTTCACTTTCCCAGAAGTGGCAACAGTATGCTACAATTTAGGCAGAAATCTGCTGGTTTTGTTTTTCTCCTACAGAATAGATAATGCTGACATTGTTCTTTACTGTGTAGTCTCTATAACACAATGTCTCCTAGACCTACAGTATGGTTTTTAAGAGGAATCAATTATGCATATTCCTTGGGTGTTTTTCACAGGAATTGCTGCAGTTATGTTGCAGCTTTACTTTTTTATTTGCACCAGTATTCTGGAGTATCAGGCCATGTTATGAGATTCATTAAATAGTTAAGGTTATTTTCCACTAAGCTTGTAGTTGTCTTCTTTGCATTTTTTGCACATGTAATACATTTGAATCTAATAAAGAAAACGATCAGTATATTCTGATACCTATGTGTCTGTTCTATTTACACATCATGTATTTTTTATTTTCACACACATTCAATGAGAGAGTTCTAGAAAATTATTTTCTGGTTTGAATAATGTGAATTCTGTATTCTGCCATCTGAGTTTTCACAACATTAACAATTCATTTTATTTTGCAATAAACATTAATAATGATGTTATTAGTTACTTAAGATGTTTCACTGTTTTGAGAACTCCTATTAGTTGTAATAGGGCTGATCTCAAGCCCTCTGAAGTCAATTGAGAGATTCATGTTGAATTCATGTTGTGGGCTTGTATCAAAGCCATATATCCTTTAAAATGGAAAATTCCGTTAGAATCATCAGAATCTTTCAAACCAGTGAAGCATTTTAAGGACATCCACTGTACCTTTTTTCTTTTTTAAGTGAATGCCACAAAATTTGTTTTATATATTCTGATATTCCTTAAATGTGCACAGTGTTCATTTCATACCTCACTACGCTAGTGAAATTATTTTATTTCAGAATAAGATTTGTCTATCTCAAGCATTATCTTAATCATCATGAAAGAGGGACTTAGGTAAAAATAAGTATTCAATAAAAGTACATAAATTTAAATATAGCCTATTCTAACTTACTATATAATGTGCAACACTGTAATTTTAAGTCTTTGTCTGAAGGAAAGGATAATGCTGTAAAGTATGCCAATACATGTAAATAATCATGCTGGAAGCCTAATGGAAATATCTCAGTACTAAAGTTGCTTACTATAAGTTGCAGGGTAACTTGTGGGGCTGCAGAAGGCTCTGGTGTATCTCTGTCTCTCTTTTTCTCCTTATCTCTTGTTGCTGTAAAAAGACAACACTGAATATGTAGGAGTAAACATAAGGATGGGGAAGAGGAAATGAACTGTGAAGAAACTATTTTAAAGTCACGTTTCTAACCATGGTATTTATTGGGCACAGAATGGTTCCCTTTCTTTAACTGTAAGTCTAGTAATCATTAGGAGACAACATGAGAATTTCTCAGCCTATTTTCAGGGATGGGGGAAACTCAGGATGATGCTGAGAGGCCATCAAGAGTGGGAAATAGATACAAGTAATGAAGGACACTCTTGTATGCTTCTGTCTCTAGCCATGAACCTGACTGAATAGTGATACTAGTTTCACCAGCAACATGAAAACAAACTTCACTGCGCAATTTTAGTGTCATTCAGTGAGATTTGCCAGAGGGCAAAGATACATAGAAATAAAGTAGAAGAATGTTTGTAGATTCTTGTTTTTATCTGCCAGTGAAGTAAATTCCACAGACAGATTTCAGACTGATATCATTTAGTCATAAGAACAAAATAATTATGACCTAATTTTATGCTGTGCTGATGCCTGTATATATCCATGTACTACAAATACATGTAATGTGATTAGCAGTTCCTTTCAACATTGCTTTAGCCCAGCCAACAACTTAAAGAGACCATATGGGTAACATTAGACAGCATCAGCTATACTTAGCTTGTCTACGAACTAGAGAGAACTATAGGGACTTATCTTAACTATAGGGCCTTATAGGACCTTTATCTAATTGCTTGAATAAAGAATCGTCTTTATGCTCTCTGTTAGAAGGAATGCTATATTTTTAACCATCACCATATTCTGTATACATGTACCTGTCTAAGAAGAATCTCAGGATCCAGAGCCTGTCTGCCAAAATTGTGAACGAATTTTACTTCATACAGTATAATATGCAGTATTAAAATCCTAACAATTGTTAGAACCCCCACCCACAGAGTACTTCCAAAAGGAAAATATGTACACTAAAAAAGGGAGGGAAGGCCAGGTTTTGGAGTGGGGAGCCAGCTTATGCTTGTTGGCAAGTGTTAAAGTTTCAAAATATATGAAATGCTAATACAGGAGACAAAGGGATTATTAGCTATTCTGGGGCACTCAATCAAAGCCAGTAACATTTATATTTTTGTCTACAAGTTTTAATTTACTGTTTAAAGCTCCTGTCCTCAACTTAATACAAATCCAAGTACATTTTTTTCAACGAAGGTGTAAAATCCATCACAGTCCACTTAGAGACTATACTAGGTATTATGGGTAATGCTCAGATATAATGTACTGTACATTAGAATACATTTTCCCCCAATACATCTTAGCTTTTGCAAGCACCATGCAAAAGGTTAATGTAAAATATAGAAGCATTAGGTACAATGAGTGATACAGAAGTTAAAATGCACTATTGGTATGATGCACTGGAGGTTAGTATACTACAGTGTAAATAGTACATTCAGAGGAACATGTCAGTTAACCGGGGTACACAATAAGCTAGTAAAACTATCCACACCCCTGCAAACCAGTAGTAATTGATATTTTAATTTGAGGAGATCTGAAGATAAAGGAGGCCCAACAGTGATGGCCAGACCTGCTGAAATTCTCTAAATACCAATATTCACCACATGTATAAAATGAAAATAGCTAGAAGAATTGCACTCAAATATTCTAGTAACTCAGGAATGTCCAGTTTTCCTTACTGTCAAATATGGCATGTGTTTACTAAACAGGTCTTGTGCACGTTGTGCACGTTGAGATCTTCTCAATCTCAAGCAATCAGCCCATTGACTGTCAAATTCCTAAGAAACTGGAGGCTGCACTTGGCAGTACTACCTAGGTTAATAACGACCCATCTGCACATTCATGTACAAATCAGGAAAATGTATTTGTGTTAAATGTGCATGCAAGCATGCACGTATAAATATATTCTTAAATGCACAAGTGTGCCTCAGCCTCAAACTTTTTTCTTATTGTTTATAAGAAATAATTTAAATCTATATCTCATCAGTATCTCCACTAGTATCCTCATGAATGCTCTTTGAATGACAGATTTTTCATTTCACTGGCAAGTCTGAAAAATCAAAAAAGTTTCATTAAGATCAAACCAAAAAGGAAAAATTTCTAGTGTTTTGGCAAATTGTAAAGTAAATTGTGGAAAAAAAAAATCTGGTGTCAAATTAAACAGTTTGATTTGACAAAAATGTTCCATTTTGAACCAAAAAAAATCAAAACATTTTGTTTTTGAAAAAGTTAAAATGGTTGCTTTTTAAAAACTGAAAAAAATTGGCTAACATGATATGAATTTTCCAAATGTTTCATTGTCACTGAATGAAAAAAAAACTTTCCTACCAAAAATTTCACCCAACTCTAATCCTGGTACAGAGTATTTTTGCAATGAATTTCCTTTGCAAATTTGAAGGAAAGAAGACAGTTCATTTTCTGTGCATAAAAAGAACATGTGCAATGTTTTCCCATCAGTAATATAAATACCTGCTTTTTGTTAATTTAGCCTTTAGGATATTTTTGCTAAAGAGGTAAATATGGACTTTTATTTCAGCTTTTTATTCCCATGTGGGCAATATTTTCTGTAGTGCCATTGCCACTAGTATTAATAGCAACACTGCTGCTGTTGTAATTTGTAACTTCTCTGACTATGCATGCTTAAAGTAAAATTGAATAGTTCTTGTTCCTGTGTAAAAAAGATAAGTGCAATAACCTGGCTTTTGATGAATAAATTCAGCTTCCTCAATGCTAGGGCATAGCTCCCATAATTGGCCATAACTAAAGATCAGTGCATAAAATCTGGCTTTCTACAAGAATCATCTTGTAATTGGTAGCAAATTGGTGGTGGGATGGAGGGATACAGCAAGTGTTGTGTTATAAGTCATTATGCTTTACCTGCTAATATCTACCAACCTTTTTATTAGGAGGCTTGTAGGCTGGAATTATATCCCTTTTACAGCCCTATTTCTTCCTAAAGAAATTAAAGAGGAATGTACCCTATAAAATATGACTCAAAATAGAATCATGCTTGTAGTGCCTAAGGTGATATAGAATCATTGACAAAGTCATGTATCAACTGCTTCTCCAAGAAGGTGCTAAATGCCTGTTTAGGAAACATTGGGCATTTTTATTTTGTATTCTGGGTGTCCTTTGTCCAATCTGGATTCCTTCCCCATAGCCTTTACTTTTGTAAAAATATTTATTAGGAAAAATCATTCCAGTATAATTTCCCAACGGGCAAACCCTTATTCCTAGACACAGGCAGAGTATCGGATACTCCAGGAGGGTCAAGGTAGGGAAAGAAACTTGTTCCTTATGCATGTAGACTAATAGCAGAGCTACGCTGTAGCTGATACTGCAGCCACAGAGGTTGCAGTAAGCCTTCTATGTGCTTCACTCTCTCTACGTGAAGGAAAGGGATATCCTGTAACTTCCATTTACCCACTTCTCCAGAGTCTTTAGGAGTGGCAGGCTGGTCCCTTACTAAAATACCTTTAAGAGTGGCTGTCTACTCTTATTCCACCCAATACCAGTTTGTTTGGTTTTTCCCCCCTGAGCAACTCTAGCTGCAGCTCTCTCTGAAAATGTTGAGGATCAGTCATCTCCCAAGCTAATGGAAGTTGAATCAAGCCCTGAGTCACTACATTTATTCTCACATTTTGCTATCTCCTCTCTATACCTCTGCATCATTCAAGTTTACCCTAACCCACATAGTCTAAATTTATTCCAAGTTCTCAGATATAATCTCAGACTATACCAGTGACATTCTCCTACCACTTAATTCTGCTTCCTAGCAATCCTTCCCATTCCCCAATCAGAAGATTTTGGGGGTGATCTTAACTTCAGCAACCAAAAGCATCATTTCCTTTAGAAGTCCAGACACTATTTAGTATTACTGAACACCACAAATAGAGTTTACATCATTGTGTTATCGCCAGACGCTGGCATTTGAACTGCCTAAACTCGAAAAGTCCTCATAACACTATAGATATTAATATTCAAAAATTAAGAAGCTTGATTGCTTTCTCTTCAGCATACTTACAAGTTTACTGAAATTAAAATATATTAAAATTAATGTAATTTTAAAAGTGATTAAAAAAGTTTTACACCATGAGAGACACTTGAAACATCAGTTCTATATATACTTGTATATGCCCTTATTCAGGGTTCATAATTCAACATTTTCATTATGTAAATAGTTCATTTTTTCCTTTCTAGCTACTGTAATTGCTTAGTTTACAGTATTTTTACCTTCTAATTGCAAAAAGAGACCTGAGTAGAAATCAACCTCTGCTAATGTATTAAAGTTTCATTCCAAAGTCAATTTGAAATCTACTCCACCTTTCCATTGGCCCCAATACCTCAAGAGATGGAAACTAGCTGTGTTTGTTTCATAGCAAATCCCTGACCATGGCTTGCATATGACATAGTAGTTAAGCATTATATCCAATACTTATAGTAATTCTTTTCCATCTATTGGATTATATTGCATATTACAGGCCCGATATATGGTATTTTATTGAAGTAGCTATTTTAGTATGATACCCTGCTTGCACAGTATGGAAATAACAAAGAGTGAACCAATATGGCTAATGTCTAGTCAACATCACTTTTCTACACCCCACTACTTACCTACATTGGTCATCTTCACATATTGTAATTTCCTGACAGTACTGACCTCTTGAATCAGTACTTGAAGGTATGTCTTCAAATTGTTCTGAGTGACCATGTGTACCTACAAGTGATATGTTTTTGCAAGCCTGCCCTGTTCCAGGTGTAGGTTATTTTTCTCATTGGTAGAAAGTTCTATACTTTTATTTGAATAGCAGGGACAACACTACAGCAATAATAACTCTGTTAAAATTGAATGCTGTATGCATCTCAGCGTGGATTTATCTTTAGGGGGAATTTAAGAGATTAAACCATTGGCACTATTATCTTCTGCTTTGAAATGTATCTGTGACTTCCTGTGTCAAAAAGAAAGGTGATCAAAATGACCTCACGTTGTTGTTCCCTGACTGTCTCATCTATTATATATAGATGAAAGAGTATTTCCAAGTCTCTCTTTTTTTGAACAAAATACTCACTTGGGAGATTTACAATGGACTTTTATATAGTTTTATTTCTTAAAGGCTTACACCATACAGTGTAAGCTTCACTTTTTGGAATCCTACATATATTGTATGATATCATTGGCTTAGTGACTCTAGCAGGAGGAAATCTACAAAACAGGTTGACACATGAACTTATATCTTCCAAAAAGCTCTCTTCCTCCCACCCCTATCCCCATCAGTACTATGATACCTTCTTTGCCAATGACATTTCTGGAGCCCCAGTGGCCTCTGCAGATCATGTTAGCTGTTGGATGGCTCTTTCATCTAACTGTACTGTCCCCCACTTCCCACATACAATACCCTTCATAAAGCCTTTCCTAAGGAACTAGGAAGAATCCTGATCTAACTAAACAGATGGCAGTAGGAGACTGAAACCCTGAACTACAGAACTGATCCAATTCCCATCAATGTTAACCAGAGTCCTTCCATTAACTCCAATGCATTCTGGATCAGACCTTAAGTCCAGAGGAAGGCAAAATACCATAAAGTTACATACAGTACCTGAAGATCTTAGGGAATAGTTGCTACTTTGCTAAGCCAACAACCATTACTCTTGTGGGAATACTGCACCACTGCATGTGTACAGAATTCATATCCCACGCAGATTTCTTTGCTTCCCCACAGAAAAATGACTTTCTGATGGGGAGGCAAAGGGAAGCCACAAGAGTGGACACGCAACTTTTCCCAGCAGTGCAGGAGTATCATTTTGGGGACTCAGAGCAGCCAGTGGAGAAGTAAATCACTGTGGGAAGGAGGGCTGAGGACACACTGGCACATGGCTCCTACCCTGTGCTGGGCTCAACTGCTAGTCTCAGCTGGGCTGAGATGGGAGAGCATAGGACTTCCTCTTCTCCTGCAAGGAGCAGCCGGGGCCAGGTCAGACTCCGACTCCCAGAAATCTCCTCTAACTGCAGGAAGGTCCAAACCACCCCCCCACACACACACTTCCTGCCCCCATCAGTCCTCAGATGCTTTACTGTACAGGGATCTGCTCCCCCATCCTACCAACCTCCATACATCCGGACCCCCTCGTACCCAGAACCCACTCATCAAACGCCCTGCTCCTCGCCGAGTCTTACCCCTTGCATCCAGAGTCATCCTGCACTCAGATGCCCCGCTGAGCCCCACATACACCCAGAGGAGCCCCCCACACCCAGAACCCCACTTCACTGAGCCCCAACTATCTGCACCAGGACCCTCACTCCACCAAGCCCCACTCCCTGGACCCCATGCTGAGCCTCCCCCCCAGTCGAGCCCCATCCCTCCACACTCAGGCCTCCCAACCACCTTCACCTAGACCACCCCCGGCAGAGTCTCATTGCATCCAGATCTCCCCTGCACCCTGTACACGTTTTCATAATTCATTAATTCATTCCTCTGTTACGCATAGGGATTATTCAATCCAAAGCGGGGGGGCGGGAAGTCTGATTCTTTCCAACATAAAAGAGTGCAGATTTTTTCTCTTAAGATTGAAAGGCAGTCAGAAAACATCTGCATAGAGTAAACAACGTATGCATGACATTGCATTTTATAATCTGATAATAACACTAGTATCTCCAGGAGGAGAGAGTTACATTCTGGAAACCTCAGTGCTTTTTGCACTCTTTTAAAGGAAAATACGGCGGATACAGTAACAGACTCGCTTCTCACAGCACACGCATAAAACCACTGCAACACACTCAGTTGTCTGCAATCATTTGTGTGGATATATGCATCAATTTGAAATACTGAAATCTGAAAATAAATATATATTTATTATTTAATACCCTCTTCAGCAAGATTTACAGAAAAAGATAGACTAGGTTGGACATAACTTACACCATCAGTTATTCAGGAAACCTAAGCTAATGCATGTTTGTTGTTCAGGAACGCATAAGACAATATTTCATGAGTTTCTGCATCAGACACAGAAGCCATTGAATAAATATACTGTATTCCCAGTCATCCTGACATCAAGCACTTACATTACTGAAATGATGAATAGATGGAATGCATTTGCTTGAATTTCTCCTTGAAGTTTTTGACATCCATACTTACCTAAACAAAACCTGTATCCTTTGTATGCTTCAAGAGATTTTGCTGATCAAGTGCCAAGAATGCTTTAGGCCCATAAATATGTAAACGTTTGTGTTCTTTGGTGGAGTCTTTCCAGTTTTGATGCATCACTGTAAAAAGACATAGCAAAGGATTCCATATAGATGTGTGTTTATTCCCTAGCCAAAGAAGCTCTACCATAAAGGAAGTGATTTTACATGAGAAAACCCTCAGCTGGTTGAATAATAGATGAGCAGTATTCATAAATATATTCTTAATGTTTTTATCAAGATGACATCTCTGCTCAGAATTGCCATCTGGACTGTGATGAATCTTCAGTTATGTACTGAAAAAGATAGGAGGGCTCAGTGCTTTAAAAAGATAGCATGTCAGATTTTTGTGTACGTATATAAAAAATAAAATAAAAGCACTCACACTTTCCTAAGTAAAGCACACGTTTTCATGATTCATTAATTCCTCTCAGTCTTTGCTCCTGTAGGCATTTCTCTGTTACACACAAGGATTATTCAACTAAAGGGGGAAAAAGGTCTGACTCTTTTCAACATAAAAGACTGCAGATTTTCTTCTCTTAAGATTGAAAGTCAGTCAGAAAACATCTGCATACAGTGAGCAATGTATTCATTACATTGCATTTTATAATCTGATAATAAACATTAGTATCTTCATGAGGAGAGAGTTACAGTAGGGAAACCTCAGGGCTTTTTGCACTATTTTAAAGGAAAATACTGAGGATACAGTAACAATTTCGCATTTACCAGGCAATTTCGCAAACCAGGCAATTCGCAAACCAAACAATTTCGCAAACCAGGCAAACCACAGGGAGTCACTCTGGTAAAACTTGTTCCGCAGGTCTTGAAGCTGTGATAGCTCCACGCTTTGTCTTTTTCAGTTGCCTGAGAGCAGGGAACTGAAGGTTTTTTGGGGTTTTTTTGAGAGGGTTTTCTCCTGCTGGATAGCAGAGAGTAACCCAGGTTTGCAGTTAAGAGTTAATAGGCTCGTTAAGTGCTGGGCAACCATCCCAGGGGTCCCTGTGGAGGGGGGGAACTGGTCAGTTCAGTTTTCTGAGAATCAGTGTAGGGGGTCTTTCTCCCTCTGCTGGTAGGATTAAAACCCTGCTGAGAATTTCCAAGTGATATAAGAAAATTTTGTTTAATTTTCAGTTAGTAAGTTAAACACAGAAAGATTAAAATGACAGGTGGTAAGGACCAAAAGGATTTAGAATTAGCCAAATTCCAAGCTGAGGAGAGACAAAGAGAACATCAAAGGCTGATGGAGAGAGAGGAAGCCGCCCAAAGAAGGGCTGTGGAAGCCCAGATTGAGAGACAGAAGCATGAACTGGCTGTTTTGGAGCTGCAGAGACAATTTTCTCCAGCTGCTGACTCCACTTCCCCAAAAATCCACAAATGGGAGCGACTGTGCCCACAGTATGATGAGTCCAACGACATTGCCGAATATTTCATCACCTTTGAGAGACTGTGCACTCTACATAAAATCCCTGAAGATCAAAAGATGACCACATTAATAGCAAAATTGACTGGCCGAACTCTGGACATCTTCAATAAGATGCCTGTTGAGGATGCTTCAAACTATGGTAAATTTAAGGATTTGGTTTTAAAACAATTTCAAGTAACACCTGACACTTACAGAGTAAAATTTAGAGGCCTTAAGAGAGGGGCTGGACTAAGTCATCTGGCTTACGTAAACCAGATGAAGAATCTGTTAGATAAATGGGTCAAAGGAAGGGGTGTAACTACCTTTGAAGGAGTATGTGATTTAGTTCTACAGGAGCAGTTCCTGACTATGACCAGTGATGATGTAAAACAGTGGTTATGGAATAAGAAAATGGACTCAGCAGAAAGTCTTGCTTCTTATGTGAATCAATATGAGTAGTCCCAGATCGCCAGAGAGGCGGGGAAAATCGGGACACAATTGGGGGAGGTGGCAGAAAAGAAAAAACCTAATAGCGGTTAGAGTGGGTCCCAGAAGGGGCAACCCGGGACCACATTCTATCAGAGGGGGAAGCCCCAGACCCCACCTACCTCCCAAGGAAAACCCCAAACACCTCACCATTCCACACCACCAGTCCACGGCAACCAACCTCACACCAGTGACCAGTCAGCTGGGCGATGTTTTAAATGTCATGAGCTGGGGCATATTAAGGTCAACTGCCCCAAGAACACCAACCGAACGCTGTGCATTACCCCAAAGTCACACCCAAGGTCCACTGGCCCAGATACCTCCCAGATACCCTCAGAGCGAAGGGAAACTGTGAGAGTGGGGGGAAAGAAGGTCACAGTGTGGAGGGACACTGGAGCTCAGATATCACTTATCCACCAATCCTCAGTGGACCCCAAGTTAATCAACCCAGAGGTTAAAGTAACAATTCAACCCTTCAAGTCAAACTCTTTCGACTTACCTACAGCCAATCTACCTGTCCAGTACAAGGGCTGGTCAGGAAGGTGGACTTTTGCAGTCTACGATGATTATCCCATTTCCATGCTGCTGGGGGATGATCTAGCCAATCATGTGAAGCTAGCCAAGAGGGTGGGAATGGTCACCCGCAGCCAGGCTAAGCAAGCTTGCACACCTATCCCTGTTCATGAGCCTTACACCAGGGGCCCAACTGGGTTACCAGAGATCCCGACGACGATGGTGGAGCCGGATTCCCTACCAACGACTGGAACAGCCATAGAGGATCCAGTCCCAGAGACACAGCCCAAGCCAGTCCCTGGACCGGAACTGGCGAATCAACCAACACCTGAAACATTGCCAGCACTGAGTCCAGCGCTTGCAACCCCATCTACCACTCCAACACCAGAGGGCAACCTCGAGCCGGCACCGACAGCAGCAGCTACACTAACCCAAGAGGCTCAGCCGGAGCCTGAAATGCAACCAGGTGCACCAGCGGAGAGTGGTCCACCGCCAGTGGAAACAACCCCATCACCTCCATCACTTCCCAAGGAACCCAACCCAAGTCCACAACCCAGTGAGGAACTGATATCTCCGGCAACAAGGGAACAGTTCCAGGCCGAACAGGAAGCAGATGAAAGCCTCCAGGAAGATAGGACGGCGGCACGGGGCAACCCACCGCCTCTCAGCTCTACCAATCGATCCCGCTTTGTGGTCGAAAATGGACTTTTATACAAGGAAACTCTTTCTAGGGGACACCAGGAAGACTGGCAGCCTCAGAGACAGTTGGTAGTTCCAGCTAAGTACCGGGTAAAGCTCCTGAGCTTAGCCCATGATCACCCTAGTGGGCATGCTGGGGTGAACAGAACTAAAGACCGTGTGGGGAAGTCATTCCACTGGGGGGGTATGGGCAAGGACATTGCTGATTATGTCCGGTCTTGTGAGGTGTGCCAAAAAGTGGGAAAACCCCAAGACCAGGTAAAGGCCCCTCTCCAGCCACTCCCCATAATTGAGGTTCCATTTCAGCGAGTAGCTGTGGATATTCTGGGTCCTTTCCCAAAACAGACACCCAGAGGAAAGCAGTACATACTGACTTCCATGGATTTCGCTACCCAATGGCCAGAAGCAGTAGCTCTAAGCAACACCAGGGCTAAAACTGTGTGCCATGCATTAACAGACATTTTTGCTAGGGTGGGTTGGCCCTCCGACATCCTTACAGATTCGGGAACCAATTTCCTGGCAGGGACCATGAAAAGTCTGTGGAAAGATCATGGGGTGAACCACTTGGTTGCCACCCCTTACCACCATCAAACAAATGGCCTGGTGGAAAGGTTTAATGGAACTTTGGGGGCCATGATATGGAAATTCATAAATGAGCACTCCAATGATTGAGACCTAGTGTTACAGCAGTTGCTCTTTGCCTACAGGGCTGTACCACATCCCAGTTTAGGGTTCTCACCCTTTGAACTTGTGTATGGCCGTGAGGTTAAAGGGCCATTACAGTTGGTAAAACAGCAACGGGAGGGGTTTACACCTCCTCCAGGAACTAACATTCTGGACTTTGTAACCAACCTACAAAACACCCTCCAAACCTCTTTAGCCCTTGCTAAAGAAAACCTGAAGGATGCTCAGGCAGAGCAAAAGGCCTGGTATGATAAACATGCCAGAGAACGTTCCTTTAAAGTAGGGGACCAGGTGATGGTCTTGAAGGCGCTTCAAGCCCATAAGATGGAAGCGTCCTGGGAAGGACCCTTTACGGTCAAGGAGCGCCTGGGAGCAGTTAACTACCTCATAGCATTCCCTAACTCAACCCTGAAGCCTAAAGTGTACCATGTTAACTCTCTAAAGCCTTTTTATTCCAGAGAATTAAAGGTTTGTCAGTTTACAGCCCAGGGAGGAGATGACGCTGAGTGGCCTGAAGGTGTCTACTATGAAGGAAGCAGTGATGGTGGCGTGGAAGAGGTAAACTTCTCAATGACCCTCGGACGCATGCAGTGCCAGCAGATCAAGGAGCTGTGCACTAGCTTTGCGCCACTATTCTCAACCACCCCAGGACAGACTAAACGGGCATACCACTCCATTGACACAGATAACGCCCACCCAGTTAGAGCCCAACCTTACCGGGTGGCTCCACACGGCAAAGCTGCTATAGAACGGGAGATCCAGGACATGCTACGGATGGGTGTAATCCGCCCTTCTCACAGTGCATGGGCATCTCCAGTGGTTCTAGTCCCCAAACCGGATGGGGAGATACGCTTTTGCGTGGACTACCGTAAGCTAAATGCGGTAACTCACCCAGACAACTATCCAATGCCTCGCACAGATGAGCTGTTGGAGAAACTGGGACGGGCCCAGTTCATCTCCACCTTAGACTTAACCAAGGGGTACTGGCAAGTACAGTTAGAGGAATCTGCCAAGGAAAAGTGAGCCTTCATTACGCACGTAGGGCTGTATGAGTTTAATGTGCTCCCTTTCGGACTGCGAAATGCACCCGCTACCTTCCAAGGACTTGTAGATAGTCTCCTAGTGGGATTGGGAGAATCTGCAGTTGCCTACCTTGATCATGTGGCCATATTTTCTGACTCCTGGGCGGAGCACCTAGAACATCTCCGGAAGGTCTTTGAATGCATACAAGAGGCAGGACTAACTGTTAAGGCTAAAAAGTGTCAAATAGGCCTCAACAGAGTGACTTACCTTGGACACCAGGTGGGTCAAGGAAATAATAATCCTCTACAGGCCAAGGTGGATGCTATCCAAAAGTGGCCTGTCCCAAAGTCCAAAAAACAGGTCCAATCCTTCTTAGGCTTAGCCGGATATTACAGGCGATTTGTACCACACTACAGCCAAATCGCCGCCCCACTGACAGACCTAACTCGAAAGAACCAGCCAAATGCAGTCCGGTGGACTGAGCAGTGTCAAGAGGCCTTTAACCAGCTTAAAGCGACACTCATGTCTGACCCTGTGCTCAGGGCCCCAGACTTTGACCAACCATTCCTAGTAACCACAGATGCCTCCGAGCGTGGTGTGGGAGCAGTTTTAATGCAGAAAGGACCCGATCAACAATTGCACCCTGTCGTGTTTCTCAGCAAGAAGCTGTCTGAGAGGGAGAGCCACTGGTCAATTCCTGAAAAGGAATGTTACGCCATTGTATATGCTCTGGAAAAGCTATGCCCATATGTTTGGGGACAACGGTTCCAACTACAAACCGACCATGCTGCGCTGAAGTGGCTTCATCGCTTCACCAACAAGAACAAAAAACTTCTTCGGTGGAGTTTAGCTCTCCAAGATTTTGATTTTGACATCCAACACATTCCAGGAACTTCTAATAAAGTGGCTGACGCACTCTCCCGGGAAAATTTCCCAGAATCAATAGGTTAAAACTGTCCTCGGAATGTGGGACCTATTGTTAGTTTATTGTAACCAGTAGTATGTTACAGGTGCATGTGTTTTATTAGTTCTGTTTTTTTCCTAGAGCTCCAGGAAGAAATCGCACCCAGTGACATTCCGACACCATTTGCGATTTGGGGGGGCGTGTCATAAGTGTGAAGTAGCCTAGAATTAGTGTTTACCTGTAAGGGGTTAAGCTAAAGGTAACCTGAGAGGTGGACAACTGACCAATGAGAAATTCCTCAGGAGACAAAGGATTTTAAGTTTCAGTTTCTCTCTGGGTCTCTCTCTGTTCACCTCGGCTATGGGATGGACACAGCTATGTCTTTCACTGTAACTATAGATTCTATTAAGTATTGTAGTCAGTAAGTTTACCTTCTTTTTATCACTTGGAGGGTTCTCAGTGGTGAGTGTTGGCTGGGTGCTTCTTGATATTGTAAGCTTCAGCAGAGATTTCAACAGTGGGAGAAAATTGCCTTGGGGGAGAGGTTTGGTTTCTGAATCCTTTTGTTGATTATGGTAGATGCTGTTCTATTGATGGTTATAAGGGATTTATTCCTCTCTTTTTTTCTTTTATTAAAATCTTTCTTTTAAGAAGCTGACTGCTTATTTTCCATTGTGTAAGATCCTGGTTTTGGATCGGGCACGTCTCGCAGGATCAGGTGAGGTTTGAGTTTTTTATTCTCTCAAGCTTTCCAGGGAAGGAAGAAGTTTGGGGGGTTAGTGGAAAGGGAAAGAAGGGTCCCAAACTACCCTAGACCTAGTTTGGTGGTGGCAGCGTACCAGGTCCAGATACAGAAGAATTTGTGTTCTGGGGAAAAACATTTTAACCCAAGCTGGTAAAATAGGCTGGGGGGGGGGGTGTATTTCTTTTTTTCATGCGGATCCCCACAACTGTACCCTAGAGTTCAGAGTGGGGAGGCAATCCTGACACCATTTATCCCCAAAGAGCACTTCTTAATATGAGAAAGATATGTTTCCTTTCATTTCTAATACATTATTACTTGGCTATTAGCCCTGTAAAGGTTCAGGGCTTTTGACCATCATCTGTATCTATTATTGCTCCAGGAAGAGCATATAGTATGACCTTGCACCCTCCATTTAATACAAAAGATTTTTGAGGGGTGGCATAGCAGGATTAACTCACCTTGAACATATGGTAACGAGTAATAATTTAGCACCTTTCCAAACTCCAGTAAAGAACATGGATATACTTGTAAACTCCTGGTTAGGATTCTTCCAAATAAGTTCACATGACATCCTTCCTCAATAATATCATCCAAAGGATGCACGTGGGTGCTTAACACATAATGCTGGATCAAGAAACAGTTTTTCTGGCTTCCCACCGCTATTGTTTTTTTGGTTTGGTTTTTTTGCAGCCCCTCCTTTCCCTGGTTATCTTTCTTGGGAAGGGTGGGTTATGGATGCTCCCTTGGTCCCCTTTCCTATTGCCAGCTGTTCGCCTTTTACCAGGGAGCTTCTCCATGGGTGCACATACACCACAGTTGCTAGATATTGGAGGGTTTGGGGCAAGGTATTTTGTGGGAGTCATTAGTCCTGAAGCTGCTGTCACTGCTATTTGAAACAGAAATACAAAAGAGACCCCAACACCAACAAATGTATTTACAACAATGCCATCAGTAATGTCATTATACTATTTTACCAATGAGATCTATGTGTATAGATATAAACCTAACAAGATATATATAAAAGCATCTCCAAGAATTGCACATGACTAAATGAGTAACTGTGTGATTGTACTGCTACAACCCTTGTTGCTGCAACCCTATCTCGTTGTTTTCCTTCTATTTACTACTGGAACTCGATTTATCACATCTATAATTTAGATTACAAGCACTTTAGGGCAGGGACCATGTCTTTCTCTGTCATCCCTTAGGAGCTTAGAACACTTTTGGCTGCCACAAAATAATAAATAATTTGTTTTATGTTAAATAGCTGAACCTGGTATATATTTACAGAACTTGATTGTATTCCCATTAAAAATCCATGGAACTTTTGCCATTGTCAGGTATGGACTCATCAAGGCTTAAGCATGAGAACCTATGCAAATTCCATGTGTATTTGCATCTCTACCAAATTAGGAGAGAAGCAGGTTTTACCTCATGGCATATGATATCAATAGACCTATGTGCTTTGGTCATCTAGCACATATACTATGCCCTTTGGCATATTATATGAATCCTTTCCACTGTGTAGGAAGTATGCAGCCTAAGTGCAAAAGAACAGAGCGAGGTCTTCAGGTCACTCTGTCTACAGGTACCAAGCTTAAAGTGACATAACAAAGAACTCTTTAGACGCTTACCTTCAATAGCCGAGAATGTTACCAGTTCATAAGGACTGGGATGTCACAGTGCTCTTTAATCACTGGAATATGTTTAACGTCACCGCATAGTAATGTAATGCTGCCAAAAAAGTTTAGTTTTTATTTTGTGAAGTGTAACACCAATTTAATTTAAATTATTATTATGATGCAAACTGTTGTCTGGCAAACTCTGCGCAACTTTACTTAATTCGCTGTAAGATGCAATTAAGAAATGGGCAATCAGAAATTCTTCTTATGTAACTCATTTAAATAATCAGGAATGTTTGTTTTTCAATAATACTTAACAAATTCATTAATTTTATTTTAGCAGCTCACCAATAATTATTATGTATAAGTAAAGCTTTCTGTGAATATATTTCATGTTTATAATCTGTGTGCAAACCCCCCTCCCCTTTAGGTTATTTAAGGGCAGATTTTGATATTCTTACTCAGGGTGAATAATACCTTCATTTTCAGATAGTTGCACTGAACTCAGTGAGACCCTTTGAGAAGTAAGTTACTGATCAAAGTGAGCTAGAGTAGAAACTGGTCAGAGCTGACCCCCAAGCTCAGAAGCAGCCTCTCCTTGGAGATCAGCACAACCTCAGTAGGCACACATATACACTCACACAATTTGTGCTCGGGAGATGCTGCACTTCACTTGGTTTTGTCTTGCTTTCAGTTTTTATCCAGACTGAGCCAAAGCCTAATGGTGTTCAAACCAAGGGTAAAACACACCTTTTTGATAAAACCTTCTGCCAAAATTAATGCTGATAAAGGGAGGAGAAGGAGAGGGGAAGAGGTACCCACATAAAGTCACACATCCTGCCCACACAGGAGGAACAGAGGACTTTTGTGTTCTTTATGCAGTGATTAACGATCTCAGTGACAAGAGATACATACAACCCATGATAGATGTGTCCAGGTAACTGACAGAAAGATTGTTTTTTAAGCTCCAAGTGACATTTCACACATTAAATATCTGTCTCTAAGTAGTTTATGACAAATAAAAGTAGTTGTGTTCTAAAGGGTTTAAAACATTTGTCACCAAACACATGATTTAATCTTGTATGTAATTCTCCTTTAGCTTCTCAGCCACTGTTGTTAAGAGACTGTTTCCCTTATGAGACTACTTACTATCAGTCTCTTGAGGTGCCTTTTAAAACAGGTTTGCCATACACATAGTTAAGCATACTATCCACAAAGCACTGAACAAAAAATAAACATTATTAAGGGAACAAACAGTCAAAGAGCTAGGAGACATGATCTTACTTTATTTTGATTTCAAGCCACTGTTATCCACTCACCTTTTCATTACTTTAAAGCCTGCCAAAATGACAAATTTCAGTGATCCTATCATGTCCTGTTTTGAACAAGCTATTCTTTAAAGATTTCATCCTATCCCTGTCAAATGATGCAGGGTTAAGTTCCATCACTCCCACTAATTTCCATACACCTCCACCCCACCCTGGACTTACACTTTTGTCACTATTTTGCTTGCTGAGATACAAAGCATTATCATAGGTCCCTGAATACCCTGTGAGCAGTTGGGTGTAGAAACCATGGTCTGTGACCTGATTCTGCCAAAAAGTAACTATATATTTGTCCTGTTGCATCCCCTCCATCTGCCATATCAAACTGTGTAGAAAGAAATAGTTGTGGGAAACTGAGTTCATGGGAAAAGAAAGTTGAGATTAGACAGTGCCTAGATTTTCACAGATGCACATGGGGTACAGGGGTGCTGAACAATTTGTATAATGGGAGTGCTGAGAGCCACTGAACCAAACTTTAAACCCTATATATGATGGAAACCACTTCAAGCCAGGGGGTGTCAGAATCCCCAGCACCCTTAGTCTCAGCACCTATAAAAGAGTATTTGTACTGGGGGATCTGTGCCACTAAGGGCTGAGCTTCCCAGACTAAGTCTTGATAGGAGTCTGAGAAGCTCTTGCAAGCAACTTAAACACTGTGTGCTCATTGAACATCACAAGGGATTAAGATGGTTAAAAAACCAACAACAACTTTCCTCCACTGAACTCAGATCAAGCCAGATGGACAACCTGACGCACTCCCAGCACACAAGAATCAATGAACTCTAGTCCTCAGAGCAGCACCATAATTTCTGTGGGACAGCTAGGGCACAGTGATGCCCAGGGTCCACTCTCCTTCATGTTTCCCAGGTAAATTGGTCCAGTGCAGAGAAGATTAATGCTTTACCATGTAAAAGGGTGTCGCTAATGTTGTGGGGCCTTTGCCAGAATGAGGCACAACATTTCTGTGAACTCCTGCAACAGGGTGCATTGATAACATTTCCTCTCACTCACACACCCCCACATCACAAACTGTGGTTGAGATTTAGAGCCACAATCTAGCCCAGTGGTTGGCAACTGAACCGCAGCCACTGTGAGCTGTGGGCTGCCGTGCCTGCAGACAGTCAACATAAACAAACTATCTCACAGCCCACCAGCAGATTACCCTGATGGGCCATGTGTGGCCCAGGGGCCGCAGGTTGCCCTCCATTGATCTAGCCTTTAATTTGAGCATAGTCATAAAAAATCCACTTGGGTATCAAAAGATACAGTGTACATTTTTAATGGGGACAGTTATTAACCATCGGAACAATTTACCAAGGGACAGGGTGGATTTTCCACCACTGACATTATTAAATCGAGATTGGATGTTTTTCTAAAAGAGGTGTTCTAGGAATTATTTTGGGGAAGTTCTATGGCCTATGTGATCCCAGGGGTCAAAGTGGAGCACAATGGTTCCTTCTGGCCTTGAAATCTAGTAATCTACTTACTAAAATAAATACCTTATAGTTGAATTGCAGTCTCATGCATTTATAATGTGTGGTATAATTATGTTTGGAAATAGAAAGGATCTTAATTTAATTTTTGGTCAATTGCTAGTCTACCGAAAGATTTTTCTATTGCATACATTTTAAATTAGCCTACCTTAATAAGTAATAATACTTTCCAGTTCAATAGAGCATTCCTCTGAGAATCTCAGAGACTTTTGCAAATATGAATACAGTGAGCACCACAAAACTGCTGTGGTGCAGCTAAGCCTCAGAACTATCCTTCTGCAGATGGAGAAATGAAGAAAAGCCAATATGACTTGCCATGCATAGCTGAGAAGAGAACCCAGATTTGCCAGTCCCAGGCCTTAACTCCAAGAAAATCCTCCCTCAGTGTCCTTGACTGTCTTAGGGGATCAGTCCTGCAAAGATTTACTACTGATTAAAATGGTTCAGATGCTTTTTAAAAAATATAAAACAGCCTTTTTCAAAAATTAAAGCTTTCTATTTTTTAGAAATTTGAAAATGGAAAAGTTTCAGTTTTCATTTCTACTCCTTCCCCCACTCATTTCCCTCTTTTCCTTTAGCAAAATAGAAAAAATAAGGACAGAGGGGGATATGGGAATAGGGGGAAACAAACAAGAAAAATGAAAAATGAATGTTTGTTGAAATTTTTCATGAAAAACTTCAAATTAAAGAAATATATTCTTTTTCCCAAAAAAACAAATTATTTTTTTTATTAGTATTCAGGTTTTTTGTGACTAGCCTTTACCAGTTTTCAACCAGCTCCTCAGACTAGCTTGGCATTGTGCTTATTGTCCTGAATAGTCTGTCTTTAGGTACTCAGAGCAGCAAGTTCTACATCAAGCGACAAATCTTTGCAGGATCAGGCCCTTAGATGTTAAATGAAGTTGAAAGATTTGTGGTTATTCTTAAATTGTTACCTGAAGCCTTTATAACATATTGCATCTAGAGCCAAGAGATGCTCATATACAAAGCAAAATGGGCTAAACTGAGGAAGGCCTCATACAAGGATGACAAATCATTCTTCATCTGTACAATTTTCCTTGTTTTTAATCAAAAGCAACTACAGTATTTTGTGTCAGTGAAAACAGAACTCACACAACAGCCTGGGAAGGGGCGGGGGAGCTGAAGATCAAAGAGCAAAATTCCTGTTGCCGTGTCGCATTTTCAAAGGCTGCCTCATCCTCACATGATTGAAAGTGTGAACAAAGTGCAGGCACTGAAGAGGAAGGAATTCCACACAGGCATTTTAGGAGGGTTGAGAACTACGGCTAAAATATTCCAGTAAATCTCTGTGTAGTTTAACTTTCTCTTTAGTATTTTCTGGACTCACAAAGAAAATAAACGAGTACAATTTTCATTCTCTCCTAAAAGAGAATCTTCTGTGAGTGGGAGGATCTATTTATTTATCTGTTTACATTCTTGACACCATACCTATAACTCTGGTATCTGAACATCTCAGTAGAAACATCAGCAAAATAAAGGTGAAAGGGAAAGGGTAGGGGAAAACTTATTCATTTAAAAGAGGCAGAATGAAAGACAGGAACGGTCTACTGCACTGTACTTAGTTATTTAGATTTGTAAAATCCTTTAGCTGCACCACCTGATACTCTGATACCCATCCCCATGAACTAAAATACTCACCAAAACACAATAGATAAAGGACTGATTTGCAATTCAGCACATACAGATCCACTAGCTAATCTGAGAAAAATAAGATGAAGTTCGTTGTGATGAGACGGTGAATCAGGAACTGACTGAGGACTTTATCCTTCAAATCCCCACCAATATAGGTTAATTGGGACCTAATTAGAGGATCAATCAATAAATGGAGCTACAGGGAGAAGGGCTAATTAGAGGGGGAAGCAGCTGGAAGCAGAGAAATGGAGAGGAAGGAAGCAAAGAGTGTGAAGGAGGGCAGGTCTGTTAATACTACTCCCTTCCCCTCCCCCCACCAAAAAAAAAAAAAAGATGGGGAGTTAGACAGGACTTTTAACTATGTAAATAGCACTACAAGGGTTGCCAGGTTTACAATGGCACCCGTGGCTCCATGACCACTGCTCAGAAGGGCCCTGGCCTGCTCCACTTGCATTGCGCCTCAAGACCCCGCCTACCAGTGCTCCTCTTGGCCTGCCTACCGGCTGGCCAAGGGCTCCTCTCCGCCCCCTACCCGGACCCCAGTGCACATCCGGCTCCAGGAAGTCTCTGCTTCCCACCACCTGTGGAGCCTCGCCTGACTCCCTGGATTTGAGCTGCCTGGGACTGGTGCGGAAAGTCTGGCCAGTCTCACCCAGTGTGGGGGAATGGGACACTCTGGGAGGCTTAGCTGGGTCCCTCCATGCAAGTGGGTCTTGAGGGATCCCGGGAGAGGCAGGCCCTGGTCTGGCTGATCATGCCAGAGTCGCCTCCCAGCAGGGCCAGTGAGTGCGGCCAGGAGGCACGGCATGGGGGAGAGGGTCTCTTGGGGGACCAGTGGGGGGTAATGGACTGTGAGGGGCTGGGGAAGATGTGTGTGTTGGAGCCCTAGGGAATGGAGGTTCTGTGTGGGGTGCTGGGCAGATGGGGCTGTGGGCAAGGGGGAGCTGGGCAGGGGTGGTATTGTGCATGGTGCTGCACATTTGTGGGGGTAGGGCTTGGGGGGCGCTGGGCATAGGGAGTTGGGAGGGTGTTGGGCGGGGGGAGGGGCTGCATGGACCATGCTGCATGCTGCCAGCATGCCCCGAGGGGAAGGGAAAGAGGCATGGTGGCAGCACAGGGCTGGGCAGACCACTGTGTGTCTGTAAACTGCCAGTTTGTAAACAGTGTCCTCGCACTGGACTGGGTGGAGCGGGGCTGCTCCTGCCATGCCAGGCCCCATCGCCTCTGGTTGGCCCCTCACTCTGGGACTGACCTCCCCGTGCCATGCTCCATTCCCTCCATGGGGGCCCACAAATATGCTGGTGCCAGGCCCACAAAAGGTTAATCCAGCCCCCAGTGATGTCCTGCTGGAACAGCATAAGAAAGCTGTGGGGGTGAAGAAGACCTGAAGGGGGCAGATAAAGTGAGAAAGGACTCCCAGTGGACCACCCACTGACACTTGCTCAGCTCTCATCCCAACAATCCTGGGAAAAGATGGGCTCTGCAGCGTACCACAAGGTTAAAAAGAAATCCAGGTGCTCACATCCCAACAAGGTGATGAGAGTTCCAAAAATCAGGGTCCCTTCATGGAGAGTGCCATTGATAGGCCCTTAAGCATGTGCTTAACTGGCACTGCACAGGTCTCAGCTGGGGATGGGCAAAATAGACTCGTATCCTGCATATTTTTGCTGAAGACAGTCTCAGAAATAAACCTTGGGAAAAGTGTGTGCGCCAAGAATTGCTTACTTAGAGGGAGGTAAGTGAGACGTTAGCTTAAAACCATTAACCCAATTACTGTATTTCAGAGTTGCTGGCCATGAACATTTTTGTTAAATTGGCTTGCACTACAGCCATTTCAGTTCAGGCATTAATATGAAGTAACAGAAATAAAAGTTAGTCTAGTTGATTGGCACTCGCATAATAGTAATCAACTGTTTGATGATACTCCTCCTATAAATATTTGCCACCTGAGAAAACACAGTGAAGAACCTAGGAAGACAGGAACTGACAAACTGGATCAGTTCTATAGCCCATCTCTGACAGAGGCAGATGCTTCAGAGGAAGATGCTATAATCTAAGTAATGAGCAATGGGGAGTTTTATTCCTAATCGCAGGCAGTTAATTTGGTTTGTATCCTGAAGCAGGAGGGATTTAATTCCCTATATTTTTATCTTTGTGTAACCGTGGATGTCCTCATTACCAATATGAATGTCTAATCCTTTTGTGAATCCTGCTCCAAGAAAGTGACACTATTCCATTTCTTGTTTCTTTCTAGTATTGGTTTCTAAGCACTTTGAACACTATTGTTCTCTAAATGGATGTAAACAAAGGCAGGGGTGCCCTTGCTGTGCCTGGGTCTTGTCTTCCCCATCCATCATCAGCTAAGTGTCTCACTAACAGATATGACAAGTTAGAAGGTAAAGACATAATTCACCACTTTGGGTGCTGGGTTTTTCTTTCCTCCCAGTTTTTCTTGCTCTGAAAGCATAACCACATACCTCCTTCTACCATTCTCTCTTAAACACCAGACTTCCCATTGTTCAACTCCTGTGAAAAACTGACTATCTTGTTCATGTCATTAATGTTTGCCAATAACACTAAAATGTCATGAAAAGAAACTGAAATTCTCTCAGAGCAAAGTAATATAACCAGATCAGAATGTACCACATGAGACAGCAAAAGCACCAATTTCAATAAGGCAAACTACCTTTCTGTTTGAAAAGATGAAATTGATAATAAATACGAGGAGGCTGATTTGAATCTGTTACATCAATGTAAATCAAGAGTAACCTTAATGGACTCACTTTTGCACCACTTTGAAAGCTAGTGTAAGTTGGAAGAGAATCAGACTCACCAAGCTAGTTCACAAGATGTAATTTACATCTCCCTGTACCATTCTGCTCTGTAGGAGGATTCACCCTTGAAAGAGAGCAGGCATTGGTACTGATTTGTTCCTTCAAGGCTTTCCCCTGGGAGGGATCAGCTTTCTGTTAGGATCATGGTTCCCTAGGACAGGGTATCTCAAACTGGGGGCCGTGAGGTTATTACACGGGGTGGGGGGGCAAGCTGTCAGCCTCCACCCCAAACCCTTCTTTGCCTCCAGCATTTATAAAGGTGTTAAATATATAAACAAGTGTTTTCAATTTATAAGGAGGGTCGCACTCAGAGGCTTGCTTTGTGAAAGGGGTCACCAGTACAATAGTTTGAGAAACACTGCCCTAGGGCACTCTGCCTGAGAAGCTGCTGAAGAAATGTGCTGACACAGTGCATTTACCAGCTCCTGGCCATAATATATCCTTGCGCAGAAATGCCCACTTTGGGGGTTTAGTAGCTTTTGTATGAAAGATTGCAGCTGCTTTTGGGTAACAAACTTCCTCCCTCAAGGAAACATTCTGCTATCAGAAAATCCCATCTACACTATCCCCGTTCTGAATTTGTCCCAGTTCCTTTAACAGAGTATACAGACTGTTTAAATGTCACTGGTATTCAAATATTGGGGCAGGAGGTTTTGCCGTACCCACAGTTCTCATCACTGCTGACTGAAAAGAAAACAGGCTAACAAGGGAAGACAAAGTGGAGTAAAACATGGAGACTGCCATTTTTTTTTTTTTTTGGTCCACTACTTTGAACATTGAATGTTGCCAAACCCTGGGAAGAAAGCCAAAAATCAGCACTGTGCTGATGGAAACATGAATTATGTATGAAGAGGTGTTTCAAATAGTGTATAAATACTGAAGCACAGTATGTCTGAAGTGGCTACACTCAAGGCTTTGCAGAAGCTCTAACAGGAAAATATTGGTCATGCTGAAAGGATTTTGAAGGCTGTGCCACCACATTCTTCTACAGAAGGAGTCAGCAAACGACAATCTGAGATTTCTCCTCAAAAAGAAACCATTACTGTGGCAATCCAAAGGACAAGGTGAGCTATCGTGGTTTTAGACCTGCAAAGGGCCTTGTAAAAAAAAGATCACACACAAAAGAGGTGAAAAGAAAAGGTTATTTAGGATAGCATATCTACTATTTTTACAGAGAGAACACTGTGTTGTACTGGAGTATACTCAAGTGACACACAATGATGGATATAGCTCCATGGTTTAGAGGTTTACTTCTCAAAACTCTCAACCATTTGGAAAAGTTTGAACTTAGGTGAGCCTTCTGAGATCTCACATCCTTCTCTTTCCATTCTTCTTTCTTTACCCCACCTCCTGTTGACGCCTCTCTTCTCTGACCCTCCACCTCAAGCTCTACCACCACTTGGCATCTCACTCCCCGATAGATTCTCTGTCTCTGTCACCACAGGCTCTGGCTTCTAATTTTCTAATCATCCCCACTCAACATAAGTAATTGATGTACACTGAAGGTCCAAATTCAAGATACTATCTGTATATAGATACACAACAGTGTTGTGAAAGGCCACACAGAAAATAATTGTTTTAAATTGCACAGTTCTGATGAGAAAGCGGGCAGCTAATGATAAAATTCGGAGTCAGGGTTTACGCAGGTCTGGAAAGCAATAAAAAAAACCCAGTCAAATTACTCCTCAGATTATTTCTGTGCTACTGTGCTTCATTAAAAAATGATACATGTGAAACTTGGGATGTACAATGGTGACATTCATACTTTGCACTGTGGTCACACAACATCAAGTTTGACATATCTCAGCAAACATCCTGTGATCGCATTCCATTGCTTCCTGGGCTGGAAGACTAACTGTACTAGACACCCAGACAGGGGAATCAGTAGGACTAAACCAGCCCCACTCCATGTCACAGGCTAGCCAGGTCTTGGATCCATGTATACAGGAGTAAGTGAACACTGATTGCTCCCTCCACTCCTTCATAATAGACTAGGTGCAAAGAAAATCAGAGAGGCGAGGCAGAGAACTGGCAACTCTTTAGCTCCTCTCACTAGTACATTAGCCAGCACAGCTGAGCTGATGTAGGAGGGGTTCTAGTTTGCTGTTGCCCCACCTAACCTCTCTCTGTGCCCCTGGCCACCCCCTAGAGCTGGGGCTGGAAGCAGGGCCATGGTTCTGGGAGGAGAGGACGCGGACAAGGGTAAGGGGCCCGAGGCTGGGCTACAGCTCGGGGCACGTGTGGATCCCCGGGCACAGGGTCAGGAGCAGATACCTGGGCATGGGGCCTGCAGCTTGTACCCTGTTTGCAGGCTGGAAGCAGAGCCCCAGGTGCGGGGCCAGAACTGGGGCCATCAGCCAGGACCCTGGGACCGGGACCATCATCTGGAACCCTGGGCATGGGGACGGGAGTGGAGCCCTGTGTAAAACCTGGGGGTGCTGCAATACCCTCTGTGCCCATTCCGGAGTAAGGAGGAAACCTGGTGGAAATTGTGCTTCAAAAGGGTGTGTGGCACAATACCTCACGGTGCTGTTCTTGGGGTGGTGTTTTGCTCAGGGCTGTGCCTAAAGACACAACCTAGCCCTGTGGAAATAATTACAAGCAATAATGAGATCCTTTGCAAAATATGGTACAGGGAAGCTGACAAAGGAAAAATTCATCCCTATAGCAAACTGAGGATTGGAAAATGTTCTGAAATCTGAGGAAGGAAAAATGTTTGGAATTCATGTACCAATGTTTGTGAGTGAGAATGAATACTGTCAGATGGCTGTGGCATCGTGTTCACAGTGCTATAATTGAGGGTCAGGAGCCATTTCCTTTATAAACAGCATAGTTCATAATATTGCTATTCAGCTCTTTTGCTCACTGTAGGTTGAAACTTGGCATTCATACCTTCAGGCCCAATGCAAATCTGTCTCTAAAAATGACTTAAATGGGTTAGGCCAAATTTAGTACTGAAGCAATAAAAAGAATAATTTTGGTACAGGTTTCATATTGTCTCACAATAGCAATGCCACTGCTGTTCTTTTGAAGATTTTAAAGCTCTAAAATACAGTAGCTTGAGAGTGCCTCAGAGACACACTGTAGACCTTGCAAATCACAAGCAAACAAAGAAAAAACAAAAACAAAATAATAAAAATAACCTTGAGGATCAGACTCTACCATCCTTACTCATGCTAAATAGAAGTTCACTTCACAAGTGGCCCCATTAAAAAAGAACAGGGTTACTTATAAAATAAGGTTCCACTTAATGTGATAGAACTGAAACCCAAAGCAAGAAAACAATTGAGTAACAGCCTTTGAGCATCCTTGCTCTGTCAACTGAAGGGTCCAATTGAACAAAATAAACACCCAACTTCCTGTGTTGCAGAAGCCTCTTGTCAGAGCTTCTACTGGCTGCTGCTGGCTTCTGCATAAAAGTCATGGACCTGGCCTTTGTCTCATTTAAGCCAATATAAATCAGGAGTAACTGCATTAAAGTTGTGGGTAAAAAGCTGGTATGAGCATGGAATCGGACCCAATGTTTCTTTTTTGCTCAGCTGAGTCTACGGAGAAGCCCCTATTACAGGAAGCTTTCCCCTGTTATTCTGAAAAGCAAAAGAAGTTACTATTATGAGGCTTCTTATTAGATCCCTCCCTTTCCCATCATTTTCAATACATTGCTGGGAAATAAGCTCCTGAAAACATTTATGAAATATGAATAGGATTTGAATCAGGCCTCAAACGAGAACATTCACATGAAGGGGAATCAATAGAATAATGTAAAGTACAATATCTTACATATTTAAAAACCACCATCTCTTATCTCTTCTATCCAATTATGTATTTATATGGTCTTCATCTCCACAGCATCTGAGTGCTTCACAGACATAAATAGATTTATGCTCACAACACCTCTGTGATGTAGAAGGAGTGTTATTATTTTCCTCATTATACAAATACGTAACAGAGGCACAAAGAGAATAAGTGACTTGCCCCAGGTCAGAGAGGAAATCTGTGGCAGAGGCAGGACTTGACTCCAAATCTCCTGAATCTCCTATCCACAAGATTGTCAATGTCAGTTGCCTTGTAAACTAACAATGTAGGCCAGAGTCACTGTAAAAAACACATGGCAAAACCAGTTTCTGTAAAGAGACTCTACACTTCTCTGAATTCAAAAGTGGATTATTTCCTCTACAGCTACACTGTCTGTGACATATGACCAGATTGACTGATTGCTCATTTTGAGTCAAGTATAAAATCTGGGCCCAATTTTGTTACATAGGAACAGTTTAATAAAACCTACAGAGCACTCAGCAGCTAAAAATAGGATTGTCACTGTTAGAATCACCAGCCAATAGTAAAGAAACTGAAAGACAAATTTGCAAACTATCACATTGTCCTTTTCTCCAGTCTGGTGCACATATATCAACCACTAGCCCATTTGTAGATTGACAGGAGGTTAACTGTGGGCCAGATGTCAATTAATTTCCACAAGTAAGATCATACTCTATTAAAAGAGCAATGTCAAACTTGCTGTGATTTTTTTTTAAAATGGCCTACTTTGGCACTGTACCCCTTATTCAAGATCTGACCTTCAGGATTTGTTCCATGTATTTTTTCAGATAGAGGAGCTATTATATTGCCCACCAGGGAGCTAAACGTACTTTCAAAGGCATCTAGCCTTTGAAAGTACGTTTAGCTCCCTGGTGGGCAATATAATGTTAGACCACAATTTTTGAATAAATGGGTGTATTTATTGTGCATTATATCAAGTAAACACCCACAGAGAGGGCAAAAGTTCTGCAGATCTTTCCAATCACCCTTTTGGGATGGGTGAGTTTTGGACACCCATCACATACAAACAAATCATGTGAACTGTATAAGGGAAATCATCCTTCTAACTTGCAAATGGCTCATAGTCGGCAAGGAAATATCATGTATTTAGGGGTCTGTGGGGGATGGTACATTTGTTCAAAGGTCCAGTGGCTCTGTGCTACTCCTCAGGCCATTCCTCCCTCCCTCATAGCAATGCAGTTCCCTAACTGGATACACAGATGGGTCTTTTCCAACCCCCACTCTCCACCCCTTACATTTGAAAGCGTGCAGTAAAACTCTATTTACATAACACTGACAAGAGTCAGCACTTACACAAAGAAATCCCCATAGCTCTGGAGAAATTTCCATACCCAGGCCACACCACATCCTTCCTGCCATAGGCCCTATATTGTAGAACCCCAAAACTACAGTCAAGACTTCTGCAAGCTTGCAGGGAGGGGAAATGCAATGCTTAGACTCAATCCCTCTTCTTCTGCCACACCTTGGGCCATTTTGGTGAGTTTCCTGCTATCTTCTGGCCCTATGTTTTTAAAAGTAAGTAGCAAATGTGGCTGTAGATACATACGCGGAAAATAGAAGGCTTATAATGGAGAAGGTAAGAGGCTGCAGGAAGAGAATGGATTATCTTGTGATCAAGGCAAAGATAACATATTTTATCACCCAAGTTATAATGAGTTATAACAGAATGTTATAATGAGTTATAACAGAATGAGGATTCTGTTATAATGCATATACACAAGGGAACCAAATTAAGCTTGCATGGGCACCCTTAATTCTGGCATTTCCTAATTTTTGAGTGCTTGATATTTGCAACCTTAATGATCTTTTAACAGAGGTTTTTGGATGTAATAGATAATATATTCTTCCTCAGCAGTCCTGGATGTCCCTCCAAGCCAATGACTCATAGTCTCTCTTTAAATCTCACCTTAAAACCTTCCTTTTTTTCTTTGCCCAGTGACTGTCAATCTCTCTCAAGCATTCTGTGAGACTGTGTTTTAAGGATGCCATACAATGACAATTATTTTATTTTATTATACTGGGAAATTAAACACCCAAGGAGCAGTGTTAGAAGAATTCTAGGTGCACTCCCTTAAGAAGGAGCTCTGATATCTCTCATGGTGAATGGCCAGACTAAATGCAACTGCCCAAATCCCAGTTCTAGCAGCTGAAGTCCAGCTGTGGATAACTTGGTTAACAATTTTCAGCTACATTCCTTCTCCCTGAAAGTCACTTTGGTGATACTGAATATGTTATGTGAAATACGTAGCACCAAATGTGAATTGAAGTTATTAGGAGCTGCAGCACATTTGTAATGTATCTTTTGTGACAAAGCTCCAAGTCTGTACTTGTGGGTCCTGCGCTTCCTGGCAGATTTAGGGGCCTCAGAAACTCATCTAGGCCCCAGAGTGACCTCCCTTTCTCAGTATAATTGGCAAGAGTCACCACCTAGTGAGTTGCCTTCATCACAGGCCAGTATGGAAGATGGAAAAAGGGGGGAGCCTGGGCCCGCCCTCTACTCCAGACTCCAGCCCAGGGACCCTAACAGTATCAGCTAAGATGGCTGACCTTTTAGGCACAAAACACAATACAATTCCCTGGGCTACTTCCCCACAGCAGTCCCTGCTTCTTCAAACTCCACTTCACCCTTACCTCAGGGCCTCCTTCCTTCAGTATGATATGTTGTCCTACACTCAGTCTCACCAACAGCATAACTTCCTTCCACAGCTCCTGACACCCACAGCCCACCTGACTAACTGGGAGGTTTTTATCTGGTTTCAGCCAGTCCCTGATTGGCTTCAGGTGTCCCAATTAGGCTAGCTGTTTCTACTCCTTTCTAGAAGGTTCTTAATTGGCCCCAGGTGTCTTGATTGGTCTGGAGTAGCCTTTGTTTGGCTATCCAGGGAACAAGGACCTGTACATCCTGAGGCTGATATACCTGCCTTCCAGCACTCTCCTATATCCTTCTGGTCTGACTCTGTCACACTTTCTATTGCTTTTTTTAAACATTCTTTGTAATTTAGAATACAAAAATTGCTATAGAGTATGCTGAAAAGCTAAGGAGGTTTCTGCTCAGCACTTAACAATTTTTTATTACCAATGTATATAAGATGCTGGGCCCCATGGTGGTACTTTCAGCTCCTTCCACTCCTCTTCTCAGAGTGGAAGGAGCTAAAAGCAGCAGTTACACTGGCTTGAGGGTGGAATTTGGGAAGTGCGAGCTCCATGACATGCTTCTCCAGTCCCGTGTGAGATTTTTCACCAATGCTCTGAAGCGATCATGTAGGTTGGGGAGTGAGGGGGAACGAAGCAACAAATCTCAGCCAGGTTGTCTAAAAATCAAGACTGAAGAGAGTTTCCAGTCCCTTTAGTTGGAATAACCCACATAGGGGAATGATTTGACCCATTATTCATTTGTACTGCACAGTTATCCAGGTTAAATTGACCTCAATTTATTATTATCCTTACACCTAAGCTGGTGTACATATCACGTGTGAGTTTAGAACTCTGATAAAGTAGTGTGCAAATTATGCAATGATTGACATTCAGCATTTTGAGCTATACTGCGTATCCTCTAGGTAAAATAAAAGAGTGAAGCAGCTGTTGTTTAGAGTAAAACTAATGGCATTGCAGTTTGAGACTCAGTCATCTTAAACACAAACTGCCAGATTCTGCTCTCAGTTACACCGGTTGTATACATCCACTGAAAACGATGAAGTCCCTCCAGATTTACACAGGTGTAACCAAGAGCAAAATTTGCCCAATTTTTTCCCTACACAAACTAGCCAAGAGTTTAAATAAGAAATTCTATAAGTTTCATTATATATTCCACCAACTCCTAAGTCACCATTCTGTGAAGGCTAGACATTTCATTTGTATCAGAAACAATAAAATACTTACACAAAGCACAAAAGGACTGACATCCATCATAGTATCTTGTCACCATAACGCTATGCTGTATGTTTTGTTTGTTCAAACAATGTCTTTGCTTCCTGTTTTTCTCAAAATAGACAGACATTCACAAGAAAGATATTAGTCATGGCCACTCAAGGTTGGTAAATAAAACACCCACACAGCTGCTCTTTGCTTTTAATGAATCTGTGTAATGTTTAATGAACTGTTACATGTATTACATTCCCACTTCTGGAACCTTGCCATAGAACTTGTCCTATGTAGCCCTGTTCCATTACTTTATGACCAATTAAATGGGAGAACGCCAGCTAGCTTACAGATCAGCAGGATCTGGACCAGACCCTGCTTCTCCCATCTGTGAAGATGAGGGTATCTCAACTTGTACTCCATGTTAAAGATCCTTGTCAAAATACTCCCTTACCTGTCTTTCCTAGACCTGTACATCGGGGTGGGATAAGCAATGGCTCTGATTATTCAAGTAGTGGTTGATTGACTGCAGCTTATCAGGAATTTATTGATAAATATTTTTTTGTCAGAAAACCCCAATTTCTTGAAACTGAATGTGTTCACAAGAAAGGATTATTTTACACAAATCTCTCATTTTGAAAAGTTCTGGGGGAAAAGTTTCATAATCGTCAAAACTTCTCATTTCCAAACAAAACAATCTTTTTTTTTTTTTTTCACAACTTTTTGTTTTGAAATGTAAGCTTGAAATCATTAAAAAAAAGGAAGAAACATTTCAAAGTTATCAAAACCAAATGTTTTCATTTGATCCAACTTTTTTTTTTCAGATGGTTGATCTGCAAAAACATTTTGCAATGACAACTTTTCATCCTAATTTGGGATGGGAAAATGTTGAAAATCTCAAAAATTGTCCCAGGATGGGAAAACCATTTCCTGCCCAGCCCTACCATTGACTTCTATCAAAGTACAGCACATTCAGGAGAAAGCAGAAAAAAATCCACAACTATTTCATTACTGCTCTTCAATGATTGACAAAAGTCCTCCGAGCCCAAAAAATGACTAAGCAGAAAGGTTGTAATGTAATTAAAACTAATGAAAATACAATCTTGTGGAAAGCAGAATGCACTCACAGCCCACAATGGGGTAGCTTTGGGAGGTTTTTTTTATCCCTTATAACTAGTGGGCAGGTGGTGAGACTGAAACCTACAACTAGGGCCAGAGAAAAATCATGCAAGCCATTGTCTGTCAAAAACACTGCCCATATCCAATGAGCATAGATTAGGGAAGCAATGTGTCCTCCCCTTTCAGGGATGAAAAAATTAGAGCAGCAGATGATCTATGCCTAGAGCCCCATCACACTGTGATTTATTTTTTCTGCAGTCCTTACACATGCAATATTCCCACTGACTTCAGTGGAAGTTACATCCTTACAAAGACTGTAGGAACAGGAGCCAACCTTGAAATACTGATTCAACCTTTATTCAGACAAAACTCCCATTGGTGTCAAGATTCAAAAAGGAACTTGGACATTTATATGGATAACCATAAGACTATATATAGAAGGGATGTCTTTCTTTAGGGATTTGGCTCAATGTGTTCTGTGTATATGTGTGGAGGGGAAAATATATGGAGGTCTCAAGGCTGGTTTCCATTGTATGCTTCTCCCAAGTTCCTGAGGTAAACCAGAGGAATTGGTAGTCTGTAGGTTCCCGCTCTGTGCTATGGAATACTCCTGAGGAAGGTTCTGGGGCAGTAGCAGTCATTGGAGCCTCTGAAACCTAGCTGTCAAGAGGCTGTGGGAGCCAGGTGGCTGTGCAGAAGCACTGGGCTTCTGTATGGATTGCTGTTACTTCCATCAGTTCCCTTAAATCCTGTGACGAGGAGAGCTGAACCCCTGCCTCTTCCACTCGGAGGCAAAGCCCACCCACTTGGCAGATGAATGAGAGGAAAACTTGGGTTTCATTCCATTATGTGAGGATGATCCAAGTAGGGGTCTTGGGGCTCTGAGTAAGGACTGCATAAAGATACTGAATTAGTCGGAGGGTTTCTTTATATTCTGCTTGGTTGACTGTCTTTAAGTTAAACAGACAGTTCTTAGTGCCTCTGTCATCTTTACATTCCTGGTTATGCATGAGTAATAAATATTCACTGAGAATGGACTTGTAATAAATGGGGAGGAGGAAAGAGAGACCCATTTTAATCAGTGTAAATGAAAAGCTTCATTGCACTCCCAAAGTGTGCAAGCAAAAGGAGTATCAAACAGCAGAAAAAGTCCTCACCGCTCTCCATTGAGCAGGGCAATCTATTCACAGATAAATGGCAGAAATACAAAACTGATGCTATCTTTGTTCTCTGAGAATGCCCTCCAGTATACTTACTCTCTTTCAACACTAGTATCTGTAAATAAAAGTAAATGAAGTGACTGTTTAAAAAAAATATGGATATAAAACTGACTGAAAATCAAGTAACCTCTATTAATGCTATATAATATGCATTCTCTTTCCACTCACAGAAAATATTCATAAGAACATAAGAGTGGCCATGCTGGGTCAGACCAAAGCTCTATCCAGCCCAGTATCTGCCTACCAACACTGGCCAATGCCAGGTGCCCCAGACGGAGTGAACCTAACAGGTAATGATCAAGTGATCTCTCTCCTGCCATCCATCACCCCCCTCTGACAAACAGAGGCTAGGGACATCATTCCTTACCCATCCTGGCTAATAGCCATTAATGGACTTAACCTCCATCAATTTAACCAGTTCTCTTTTAAACCCTGTTTTTTTCCTCCTTAGGAACTTGCAAGTCTAAAGAGCCCACTCAAAACACCTAGATTGTTTTATGAACAGTACAAGGTGTGTTTTACATTTGGGGGCAAATCCTGGTTACTTTATACAAGCAAATATTGCCAGGGGAGTCAGTGGACCAGACGTGGCTCTCAGTATCACTGACAAAACTCTGCAGTAAATTAATTGACTTCAATGTAGATATACAGGTGCAACTGGGTCATGATCTTCCGCAATAGACTAGTAGGATGATTAGAGCAAGCACGGTTTGGACCTTAATTATAAATCATTTTAGTCTGCACAATTTAAAGTCTCTTTTGTTTTTCTCTCTTTAAATTTAAAGGAAGGAAAATAGAAGGAGGAACAGAAGGGATATGCAATGTTGCGCCGATCCCTTTTTAATTATTCTGTTTTTCTCTTTTGTTGATAATGTTTCTCCATTAGTGAAATAACGACTCCTGGTGATTTCCTGCTGTGAATGTGCCCTAACTTAGGCAAAGATCATGTTTACTGTATGCCTGTAGAATTCCATAAATCCCACTCAGATGTATCTATTCAGATTAGAAATACAGAGAGCTCTATTTATGTATTTATATAAATCAGGGTCAGCCATATAACTTGATATCTACAAAGACCGAGAATTATAAGAATAATACAATACTGGGCATTTGACTAATGCTTCATTAGAAAAGAATTATTGCAGTCATATTAAAAAACAAAATTACAGTCACATGTGTCTATATCATGAATTTCAAAGAAATAATGGTCATCCCCTTGATATGAAGTATGGTAGAACATCTTCAATGTTTTTAAATAAGTGGCATGTAGCTTAATGACTATTAACTATTCACTACTGTGACAAAGCTCCAAGTTTGTACTCGTGGGTCCTGCGCTTCCTGGCAGATTTAGGGGCCTCAGAAACTCATCTAGGCCCCAGAGTGACCTCCCTTTCTCAGTATAATTGGCAAGAGTCACCACCTAGTGAGTTACCTTCATCACAGGCCAGTATGGAAGGTGGAAAAAGAGGGGGGGAGCCCGGGCCCGCCCTCTACTCCAGGCTCCAGCCCAGGGACCCTAATAGTATCAGCTAAGATGGCTGACCTTTTATCCACAAAACACAATACAATTCCCTGGGCTACTTCCCCACAGCAGTCCCTGCTTCTTCAAACTCCACTTCACCCTTACCTCAGGGCTTCCTTCCTTCTGGATGATATGTTGTCCACCACTCAGTCTCACCAACAGCACAATCTCCTTCCACAGCTCCTGACACCCACAGCCCACCTGACTAACTGGGAGGTTTTTATCTGGTTTCAGCCAGTCCCTGATTGGCTTTAGGTGTCCCAGTTAGGCTAGCTGTTTCTACTCCTTTCTAGAAGGTTCTTAATTGGCCCCAGGTGTCTTGATTGGTCTGGAGTAGCCTTTGTTTGGCTATCCAGGGAACAGGGACCTGCACAACCTGAGACTAATATACCTGCCTTCCAGCACTCTCCTATATCCTTCTGGTCTGACTCCGTCACACTACCTAATTCTGAAGATGATTTCATTATTTATTTATTTTAGCATTTCCCAGCTATGGACCATTATTGGGTAAGTATATCTTGAGTTAAAGCAAGTTTGAGTGTTGACTATTAGGGTATGAGAACCTTTGTTTATGTTTGTTAGAATTTGGTCACTTGAAATAGACATTTACACTTCCCCTCAGCCATGCCCTTGATGCACCCGCAACAAGCCTGTAGGCTGTGAAGGGGTGGCATAGAGCTCTACAAGTCCAGTGATTCTTGAACTGCCCAAGGAAGACATATTCCCACCTCCTTTACAGTGCTGAAATTGAATCATGGATCTGGCCCTGTATTTTGAGCAGACCTTTGTATCTCTCAAACATCTGGTAATGAAATATGGAGTCTTTGAGCAGTGGAGTGGCATTTATTATCTATCAGTAATCAGAATTAGTATTCACTAAAAATTGTTGCCATGTAATTATTGTTATGAGAGTTTGTGGTCTTAATCCAGTTTCTAGTGGGCAGGTGGGTGTCCACATCACAAAAAACAACAACAAAATCAGCACAATAACTGGCAGCCTCAGTGGAATGGCTGATTCTGAAAAAGACAAAAATACAGATCAAATTACTGGGCTGACCAATCTCGATACCACCTTATTATCATATTTTAATAATGCCATTGGTATAATGCTAAGTTACTCTTTTAAGAACTTAAGACCACAAACATCTATATAAAAATGCACAAGAACACAACAAATGCTAATCTGACAAAACATTTCTTTTAGAGATGATGATGCATCTATTGTCTTATTCCTTGGGCTGATAAAAGAGGGTAGTCTACCCAGTGTATGCTCTCTGCACAACATGCTTTTATATTGGTTGCACAGATCACCTTTCACTGGTCATTATGATTATTATTATTATTATTTATTGTATTCTATTAGTACCTAGATACCCCACTCAAGAATCTGGGCCCCTGTGTGGTAGGCTGTAAAAGTTCAGGTCACCACCTGAAGACCTAGTTGCCTCATAGTGGCCCTACAAGCTGCCCTGCCTCAAATTCCCTCTTCCGGGGTCCCCAGGAACTCTATGCAAATTTTCCAAACATAAATAGCCTTTTATAGGGTTAATTTATTACAGGAGTCCCACAACCATCATCCAGAATTCTCAGCACAGTCCAAAGAATACATTCAATCCTTCAAGTCCCAATACTCCATCAACACACCAAATACAACTCCAGACTCTTACCCCCACTTTGACTCTCAAGTCTGTTTCCAGCGTCTCTCACCATGCCTCCCCCAGCCCATCTAGTCGGGATTCTTCTCTTCCCTGTTTCCTTCTCATATTTAATTCTATCTCTGTCCCAGAGAAATCAGCCGGCTCACTCCTCCATCATTCTCCAGTCTCCAGCCCTCTCTGGCCTTCCAGCTCAGAGAGCCAGAAGGCATCTCCCTCTGTGGATCTTAGCCTTAAGTCCTCTCCAGTCATGGCTGTCTGGCCCAGGGAAGTTTGTAGGTGACCCCTGACCACCTTCAGATTTTGCACTCCTGCTAAAGTTCCACTGCTCAACTAGGGAACTCTTACTGCTCCTTCCTTCAGGGGCATCCACTCCCTGAAGCTTCCAGCCAAGCTTCTCTTCTGAGCTCTCTCTACTTCTCTAAATACCCTCAGCTCTTCTGCCCTGCCCCCAGCCCCCTCGCCCCTGGATTCTATACTCTCCCTTACCTTTGGGCCTGCTCTCATTTATAGCTCCCAGGAGCAGCTCAGCCTTCCTCATTACCCCAAACTAGGGCACACTTAGACTGGACCAGGAGACCTGGGCCTAGTATCAGTGCAGGGGCCAGCTACCCTGTTACACAGGCACTATACATAGCCCTTGTCCCAAATAGTTTACAATCTAAGCATATGATGAGAGACAATAGGTGCTTGCAATAAACAAACAGGTGAGTCATACGGTAACAGTCAGAAGATTAGTGCAATAAACAATGGTCATAGCACAACAGCTGCTTAGCCAGCCTTTCCCAGCTACACTCCCTTGTGACTGTAGTTTGACTAACTTGACCAACTTCTTTCACAACTTTACATACAGTTTGTTAAGAAATATCGCCTCAAGATACAACATTTAGTACTTCATGATTAAGCAATGTTCTCATTTGCTCATCGAAACCCTTTTGATGTCAGTAGTTATGCTGAGTGATGTGGATAAGGGTCATACACCTCTCCTTGTTGCAAAATTCATGTACGGTGCTGTTAGTGACAGACTTTTTTTTTATCTAGATAAATAGACTTCTGCAGAGCTACATTAAATTATCAAGAGCAAAAAAATTTCTAGCATCTGTTCTGCTAGACAAAAAGAGAGCATGTAATGTATATGTTATTGCAGCACTCTAATATGCGCCTTCTAGGGCAACAGCTTGGACATTCACGTTAGTTATTGCAACATCACTGCTATCTTCCAAAACTCAGCTGAACATAGTTTGGCATCACGACTTTCATAAGCAAGCACAACCCCCACAGACGTACCTCCACGGACTTCAAAAGATTATTTGTGAGCTTGAAAAATAAAACCAGCTATCCATAATTTATTGATTTTGATGAAACATATGCTCACTATAATTTATTTACATAATGAAGAGTCCCAACCATACAAATTGGGCAACAAAAATTATGTTTGGGTAATAATGAGTCATTAAACCTACATTTAATGAAACAAGAGCATACACAAGCTTTCATTAAAAGGGAGCTTCCAACAGTTATTCATTATTACTTAGACAATGGTATTGGGCCCCAGTTAGAATTGGGTCCCAGTCAGAATTGTTCTGGGGGAGGGCATACAAAATAAGGGAATAGAATAGTGTTTTGCTAATGTCATTTTACGGGGATTGGGGGCTGTTCAAATAGTTAGGATTATAGTGTGTGTGTGTGTGCACGCGCGCACACAATGAGTTCATGAGTTAAAATGCGCTGAAAAGGGAATTTGCAGTTCTGTTGTTTAGGGCCAACAGATCAAAATGATTAACATGGCTGGAAAAGTCCCTCCAGCTTTCTATACAAGCTGAGAAGTCAAGTGTAGGACACTCAGAAGAAACTGAATGACACATGCCCTGAATGATGTTTATAATCCCAGGATGTGACCTTCCTGCTCTATCTGACAATTGACCCAGGAGCTTTTAACAATCAGTCCTTGCGCTTAAAGCTTTCAGCAGAATGTCAATTTCAGAAATATACAAATTGTGCTAGGTGTCACTATATGCCTCAAAAAATCAGCATCTATTTACAGTGAATTTCAGTGAAAACCAAAGGGAGATAGATCAGTAGCTTCTTCACTGTTATTGCAAATGCCTGTCCATCTTAAAATGTTAAGTGACTTTACTTTTCTATAGCCAGATTTCATAGCTGTGCGTTTCTTTCATCCTGCTGAGCATTACCAGCAGTATGCATCTGAGCCATAATTTATTTTGAAAGAACAGACATGCAAATTGCCATGAGCTCTCAGTGAATTATACTAAGGCTTCCTAGGCCATGAATAGTAAAGTTACTTCTGATTCTAAATACTTCAGATAAGTACTGTGAGGGTATAATGTACAAGGAGGGCTTTCACATATATTTTCTGTGAGGATGAACTTACATAACTCACTAATAGTTCTGCTTTGCTTCTTTGTATTTGAGCTACCAGATCATCATTAGTTTGTGATAATATTCATCCCCACCATTATACATTTTATGTCTCCCCATTTATCTTAGGCCTTGTCTATATAGCAAGGTTTTTTCAATATAACCTAAGATGTGAATTTAAACCAGTATATCCTTATAATTCCCATGTCCACACTCTTATTCCAGTAGGGGTGCCTATTTTTATTTGTTGTTGTTCTTATATAACTTGGGAAGTGATTTAAGCTAAACCCAAAAAAGCATGTTACTATGGGGAAAGCTGAAGCCTGTTCAAAGTTTCTCTCTTCATTCTATCTTTTTATTTTAACCTTCATCTCATTCTTAGATTGTAAAGCACTTTAAGGCAGGTACCAACTCTTTAGTATGTCTTTGTACAGTGCCTGGCACAATGAGACCTTGATCCGTGACTGGAGCCCTTATGTGTTACCTCAATACAAATAAATATATATACGCATCTGTGTTAAGTTAAAGGAATGCAAAGAAATGTGAGGTGTGTATGCAAAATTTCAAAGAATGAATATTTTTACACATTTCCTGTGCAAAAACTACATTAAAATGCAATTGCCCTTTGAAGAATTATTGTGCCAAATATCATGAAAAAATACATTTATTAAAGTATAAATCAGAAGGTCTGCTTTATGTGAAAATTCCAATTCAATCTTAACCATGGAGACACTGTCAGTGCCTTCAAAATGTTAGATTATCTGAAATAGTGGGCTTTAGATATCTGAATTAATTTAAACATAATCCAAACATCTTTGATAACCAACCATGTAGTCCCAAGAGTTGTATTTTTCCTAGGTAGGTAAGGTTACAGAATGTTTTTGCTTTTTTTCCTTGTGCTTCTTATTTTAGCTATACCTTAGGGGGTTTATTTATTTAGACTTGTACAATAAAATAAACCCATACTAAAGACTCTAGGTTTCTTGACAATTAATTAGTCTCACAACATAACAAACATTAATAAATACCCAGAAGCATTCAATAATCACATATGGATAACACATAAATGAGGCCTGCTAGCAGCATTAAGCAATCAGTATAAACATTACACACACAATTACAAAGTCATTCAGCCAAACAGTAAACCAAATCAATAGAAAAGCTCCCTTCCACCTCTACCCATCACCTCTGGGAGTGTAAAAGCAACCTTCCCCAAAGCTCCCTGTCAAATAAGAAAATGGAATAGCAAATGTTTGATCAGTTTTCAATAAGTTTCTTAGGAAACAAGAAGGCACTGTTTTTTAATGATATACAACTCAGCACTGTAACTTACTATAGAGACTCAGGTCTGTGATTATAATAGGGGTGATCTTTATATAATGTGAGATCAAAGTCCAAGTCTTGTGATTATACAGCTAGTCTCTGTCTTTACATCATTTCATCACTTTATCATCTTTATTATATTATTGTTGTTGTTGTCGTCATCAAGAGCCTAGTTGCTTTTTTCCCCCCAGTGCCTGGACTGGACTACAATGCCTCTTCTTTTGTATGTTTTGAAACCACTGAGTATCAAGGAGATAGCTTAGGGACTCAAAACTTTTGAAGCTATTTGAGGAAGGTATAAATAAAATGGTTTGGCTTCACAGAAATAGAACAAGTGACTTAGGTAGGGAAAGGGTCTCTGTTCCCTTTAAAACCTCTGTCTTTCTCTCTTTATCTCAGCGACTCTTGAGGGAGAGCCTGGTGATGCTGCATTATTGATGTGATATAGGTCTCCAGTGGAAACAGATGTGATATGTTTGGTTTCCTCTGATATCCTGGGTTGAACACAAAGCAAATTACTGAATGTCAGAAGACTCAGGTTCAATTAAACAGTTCAAAGTGCAATTTGAAAAGCAAGTCCTTGAATACTAAATTTAAATTTAGGTTTCAGAAGGAAGTTTGACATGTAGCAGAGAAACTGTGCCCCAAGCCATTTTGAGAGTACAGTCTTCAGCAGAGATTAAAATGCACATAGGATGTATGCCCCTTTGGGATTTGTTTGTTCTCAAATCAGGTGATGGTAGCTGGGGTCAAAATAATTTAATAGCAAAAAGCTGAAGAAAACATCTCCCTACAATTCTTCCATTCTGTGTAGAGCCTTATATTTTTAAAATCCCAGTTTCAGATCCAAAACTTTCCCTTGATTGTCCCTCAGAGATTTGTAATTAGTTGAACACAGCATATTCATGACTCTCAATAGATCAAGCAGAGGTGGAGGAGAAAGGACTGTTTGATCAGAGGCCAGAATCCTCTTTAGCTTGAATAGGAGTCCAAGGCTACTTTTACAAATAGGCAAGTGCAGTCTCTCCATTCTAGAAACCCTGCAAGATAAAACAGCAATGAAATCCCAGTTAGGCCTCAAGACTTGCACATTCACTTGGCTGTTTTGTTTAATCTGCCTTTCTAGCTCCTGGTGGCCATCAAATAAAGACCAAGTTTTCCTGATTTACACCCAATGCAATCACCCATGGGTCTATTACCTCATGGTAGGTATAAGAGAAACACTTCAGTAAGACACTGTGGGCTGTGTTCTGTGGCCTTCAGTCACACAGCTTTGTGTATCTTCAATTTCACAAGTATTTTCCCAAAGACACTCAAAGCTGAATTGTGTTTCCTGGTATCTATGAAGGCCAGATCTCATATCTTGGCCATCAGTTTGTCAGTTTCTTTCTTTTTTGCTTCTCTCTCTTTCCACCTCTTTCTTGGATCACTCCTCGGATTAAAAAAAGAAATCCTGTTGATCTCCCTGCCTCTGGTGTTTCCCCTTTTCAAACAGAATCATTTCATCTTGAAAACACCATCTCTCCCATTTTGCATACACTAGGTGAGAGCACAGGAAGGGAGAAATGACAGCAAAGTTACTTGGATATTATTTCTAGTGAATATAGACAAAAATCCTCTCACTTTCCCCTCTGCTTGCTGTTCAGGGAGGAAGCCCAAAGAATTGAGATGTATCAGGAGTGAAGTGGCACAATCACACAGGGTCTCACTCAGCCGGAGACTGAACAAGAAAAAAGCTGTTGATAAGACACTGACAGGTCAGTGGGGAGAAGAGAATACACCTCAAACCAACTGTGTTCAGCCACACTTCAGACCCCCCAAAATGTTCAAAAAACGAGGGAAGCGCTTTAAAATAAAAGATGCATTTGTGCTTCCCTCATTTCTCTCCAAGAGCCAGAGAAATATTTGATGGAAAGAAAGAGAAGGAACCAATGTCTGGCTGTCTTTAATCTCCCCTACGACCACGTCGATCAGACAGGTAGTTCTGCAAAGAGATCGCAGGAGGCAGAGACATCCAGCTGGGACCCTCCACGGGGCTGGCTGCAGACGATGCCCTGGCACCATCCGCTTGCTTCTGGGAGCCAGGGTAAGGGATCTGGCTGGCAAGCTCACCTTGTTACTTGCAGGTGGGCATGGTGGAACAGGCGGCAGCCGGGGGAGGAAGGGAAGGAGAAGAGAGGAGGAGGGAAGGCGGGGGGCCGGTTCCTAAAGAGGCGAGTTAGGAGGGTAACGATTGCCATCCTGCAGCAATTTCCCTGTGTCATGGCTCCTGTTTCCTAGCAACAGCACCGAGTCCGGCCAGCACAGCAGCAGCTGCTGCCTGAAAACCATTCAAGAGCAGCAGAAGCAGAAAGCAGCAACTCCGCCAGGCTGGCAAATCCACTAGCCACCACCGCCACCCCGGGCAGGAGGAGGAGGAGGAGGCGGCGGCTGCAGCTGGCTGGGGGAAACAATACAACAAGCCGGGCAGGATGAAGGATGGAGGAGGCACAACGCTTCTAGGCAACTCCTTGGACTGGCTCTGGCCGGGGGCTCCGAGGGGGCTGGCAAGATCCGGGGGATCCCTCCTGCTTCCTCTGCTGGGATTATGAGCCAGGGTGCGATTCCGGCGCTGCGGGGGCTGTGTCTGCGCTGAGGATGTCCACTCGGGCTGGAAAGTTTCTCCATGGTCTCTTTACGGTGCCCGAGCTCCTCCCTGCCAGCTTGGATTCCCCCCCAGTCTTCCTGGGTAAGTGAGGTGAGACTTGCTGCCATTTTGAGCAAGAATTTCGCCCACGATCCCGACAGGGGTTTTCATCATCCTAGTCTGATGGGGTGGGGGAGGCTGTGGGAAGTGGGGCCGGGGCGGGAGGGCGACTTTCACGTGTGTTTTCTCGGCCTTGGAGAAATTCAGGGGCAGCAGTTCAGCACTGAGTGGCCCCATCGCTTTCCTGGAGGCGACAAAAATAGTCCAGCGCGTTGCTGTGGTTATAAAACCGGGGCCGGGGTGGGAAATGTACCAAGGGCTGTTGGTTGGTTGCCAAATCAATTCACGTCTTTGGTCATGGATTGGGTATCCAGCCGGTTTAGAGACCCTTGCTGGATTTTGCACACGCTCCGAGCCTTCATTAGTAGAGGCAATCAAAAGTTCAAAGACCTGGCAGACCACCTGGCGAGCGGTACTCAATCAATAGCTACCTCATTAACAGGCAGCTTCATTGTTAGGCATATTGCCAGCCAGCCATGTATATACTGGAAACTGCAGCGAAACTACACCCAATGTAAACTGGCAACTTTGCTAACTCCGTTATGCATGAAGAAATCCTGCCAAGCATCTCAGCCACGACATTGTTGTACCTAATAAACGTTGCAAAATCTCTTGCAGCATGCTAGAAAGTGTCCTAAGTGATGTCGAGCAAATGGTCAATCGCTGCAAATTAACATCCTTCCAAATAATTCATTTCCCCCCGAACCGAGAGTGTTCTTCCATTTTCTACAACACAAACACAGAACCCTGTACGGGTCAATAACAGATAAGTGAGCATCTTAATTTCAGTTACTAGTGTCCAGGAAACAAAGTGTTAGTCCAGCCCCCACCGTGTACGTTTTAAAACCTGTGACGGAGTGAGATGAACAATTCGATTCGGTTTTAGCAGAGTATCCTTAAAATAGTCATTGAGATCCGGGTTAAAACATGATTTATCCTCTGGGGATTATTTAAAGAGTGATCACTATGACATAAATCTCAGTTTGTTAATGATTACAGACCTCATCCAGTTTATATGGAATGTGATTGTATATATCGTGTCCGTCTGGTTGGTTTTCGCTGTTTCCTAATAATACAATAATTAATAATAGTTAGTGGTTAAAAAAACCCACCCTCCCACGCATCCACCCTTGTTTCTGCGTATTGAAAACGAAGTGTCAAGGCAATATTGATTGCAAACGTTATTCAGGTCTGATTGCCATCTGCTTTTCCATCTTAACTCAGACAGCGTCTTGTCTAGTGGTGTAGTGGGGAGTATCAGGTCGCAAACTAAGCCATCACTTAAAAAGGATTCATGCTCGGATAATTACCCTTGTGTACCAAACCATTCTAAAAAAAGCAAATACAGGGACTGACAATAGGAAAGAGGAGGCAAGAATCCATTCATTGTTAAATGACTCTCCGATATATCGTAGACTCAGAACAGTGCCCTCGGCGATAACATCATTATTTTATGGGAAAATACGTTCCGAACCAATAGAACGCAAATCTGTCGAAATCCGGGGCTATTTGGGACTAGGACAGAAACGAAATTTAGAAGAGGCTGAGTGGGGGGCGGGATCACTTTAGATGCAGCTTTCAAGGCAAGGAATGGAACTTTATGAAGCATGTTGTATTGTTTGCCGTCATGTTTCCTTCCTGGAAATTATTTTAGACGCCTCACCAAAATGAGAGAAAAGATCTTCGTCAGCATATCAAAGCTTTCCTCCCTGCACGGTTTGCAGTGTCGTGTGAATTGGTCATACTTAGTTGTCCCCCAGCCATTTGAATACTCAGATGATGAATCCTGATGATACCGTAAAATAAAGTAAGGAATGTTATTTCATATGCCAGTTTCCCGACTCATTATCTTTTTTTCATGGTGATTCACTCTTTAATAAGATTTGACATACTCTCTTTATATCCCAGCTACATTTTAACATGGAGGGGGGAGGGGCAAGCACTGCTGTTACATAACCAGTTACTTTGAACATCATACATGTTTCCAGATCAGGCAGCTGTCCAGATGATGTACCCATACCGTAAGCAGAAGAGGATGGGTTTCTATATCACTGCAGCTAAAATACGAAGGAAATGATCTGGAAGAAGCTTCCAAAAGGTACTATTATCTGGGTATTCAAATACTTCCCTTCTGGATTTCCAGTAATTAATTTCTCATTTACTGACACAAAAAGTACATCCTCGGTTAAAATCCCTCAGCAATGTTTAAGCTGTGTAATCAGAGCAATGCCATCCACAAAACAATTGTGATTGCCCCTTTGTTTTATTTCCAAAATATCCAGCTCACTAAAAGACACCGGCTTCTGCGTGACACTTCTGCTAACCCAAACCCCTACACCGTGCAGTGTAACCCTTTGACCCCATTAGAGGTCCCAGGCAAGATCTCCGCCGATTCTTTGACGGCAGGAGCAGGCTGCCCCGCAGCTTCATTCTCTACCCAGCACGGATGATCTTCCGTGTGTTCGCACTGGTGACACGACCCGATTCTTTCCCTAACTCGTGTGGAGTCTGTAGAAATCAATTAGCTGGTTGCAATGAGTGAACTGAGCAACGTCAGAGGAGGGGGGCGTGGCTGCTTCTCTTCCCGGGTTACCTATAACGTTGCTCTCTTGGCGGTCTGGATGCGTAAGAGGGGCCCAGTTTGTTACTGACCGAGGCCCTGCTGGGCAGGACTTTAGCTAAGCATGGATTCTCCTGGCTGTGTTGGGAGCTGCTCCTCCAGCTCTCTGCCCGGCCCTCACCCTCTTCTCTCCCTTTCGCTGCAGGAGCTGGAGCCGCTCTAGGGAGCCGTGCTCGGGGTAGCCAGCCATGATCGCCACTGGAGGCCTGCTGAGGATCTCGGCCAGGAAACAGGACCCGCTGCGACCCCAAAGCCAGCCCCCCAAACGCAAACGCAAGGCCAAAAAGAAGCGCAAGAACGACGTGGTGGTGGTGAAGGGCAAGCTGAAGCTGTGCTCCCTCTCGGGGCTCATCGCCCTCTGCGGCATCCTGGTGCTGCTGGTGGGCATCGCCTTGGCCGTGGTGGGCTATTGGCCCAAACCCAGCCCCGTCTACCGGGAGGGAAGCTTCGGGGGGAGCAAACACCTGTCCGCGCCCGGCGGCGCCACCACCAAAAACCGCTCCAGCCGGGGCCAGCCGGGGGGATCCCACCCGGACACCCCCAGAGCCAACTCCTCCTCCAGCAGCCGGGGGTCCCCCCGCGCCGCGCCGGCCCCTTCTTCGGCGGGCTTCCTCTTCCAGCTCTTCTCGGGCTACCTGCACTCGGACAAGCTCAAGGTGCTGGGCCCCCTGATCATGGGCATCGGCATCTTCCTCTTCCTCTGCGCCAACGCGGTGCTGCACGAGAACCGCGACCGCAAGACCAAGATCATCAACCTGCGGGACCTCTACTCCACCGTCATCGACGCGCACAGCCTGCGGGCCAAGGAGGCCGGGGGCCCGGCCGCCGCCCCGCTCAATGGCTTCGTCAGCTACATGCAGCAGGCCCGGGGGCTGGGCGGCGGGGAAGCCTTGGGCGCCGCGGCCAGGCTGGCCCAGAGCACCTGGCCCCCGGCCCTGGGCGCCCCCGCGTCCCGCTGCGCCTCCTTCTCCGCCTCCCCGCCCAGCCTGGCCGAGGCGGTCTACAGCATCTACCGGGAGCGAGCCGCCCTGGCCGCCGCCACCACCACCCCGCCCTGCAGCCCCGCGCGCAGCACCGCCAGCTCCCTGGTGGGCCCCTCGCTCAGCGCCTTCACCTTGCTGCCCCTGGGCCAGGCCGAGGAGAGCTGCGGCTGGCGGCGGCCCGCGGGCGAGCCCGAGGCCAGGGCGAGCCCGCGGGGCGAGCTCGAGCGGAGGCTGAGCGAGCTGGGCAGCGTCGGGCCAGGGCAGGGGCGCCGGTACAAGCGCGTCCCGAGGCGCCGGAGCACAAGCTGCCTGCCCGACGCCAGGCGGCCCCTCTCCCCTAGCAGCAGGGAGCTGGACTCCACCGGCCTTTTAGCCAAGGCCTCTTCCACCTCCTCCAGATCTCTGGATCTGGGCGGCTCGCCTCCCTCCACTCCGCCCGGGCTCAGGAGAGGCTCCCAGACTGACCCCCCCCAGCAGCAATAAGGGCTACACCCACCTGCAGGAGGCAGGCACCTCCTTAGAGTCTGTTGCCAACACCCCAGCCAGTAAACCCCAGGACTGTGGAGAGGACCCAGAAGGGGAGATCGGCCCCCTAGAGGGAGCCAGCAAAGAACAAACAGTGCGGCAACCTCGGCTAGTTCAGAGACAATATACCAACAAAGAGAAGCTCTTCGTGATTTCCAGGTCACACGCCACGGCAGGGCTGGAGGATGGGGAACTGGAAAGCACGGGCGTTTGAACAAACGGAGAAAGCATCAGGACAGCTTGCAAGCCCTCTTCCTCCTTGTGGACGGAAGCCGGTCAATTTCCAAAGAGCTGCAGTATGTTATCCTTGAATTGCATTCAATAAATTCCCGTAGATGACACCAGGAAACAAAAAAATCTGTCCGATTGTGATTGTATGTTCCATGCAAACCAAATTGTATTCAACATCAATAGTCCAGCCAGTTCTTCGAAGCAAAAGAATACAATTTTGGACAACATAACTGTGCACTTCATAGTTTTTTATTTCTAAGTGCCCCCTCTCCCAACTTACTCTTTGGGTACTTTGATGCTAGTTTGTCACTAACTGCTTCAAAACCGCCAGCTCCTGTTCTATCTCCAGAGCCAGGTGGTTTTCCTTCAGCAAAACTGAGCTCTCCCCCTTGGTTTTGGTTAAATCATTCTAAAAGTTGGCAGGGCCTTATGGATGAAGTATCTTCACAAAGAACGCTCTTACAGGTATTTGTTTAAATTCTAGAAAGGTGACAAGGGAGGAGAGAGTGGAGCTGGACAGAGCTCTGATAATCTAATTGGAACTGTTACAGTCTTAAATTAGAGATCTAATAAGACATAATACTTTATTAAGTATTATCTCACATGTACTAATAGCATTAATAAAATTTTTAAATAAAAATGTTTAATCATATTAAAACAGTTCTCCTCCCCTAGTGCTTACAGATCAAAGATGACTTTTGTGTCAAACTACTAAGTATTAGAGACAAGGTATAAAAGACAAAGGGTTGTTTATGTTGTCTTTGACATGGTAATAGTACTTTAGTAATATTTTCAAAACAAAGATATTGGGTTCAATCATTGAGCACACTGCACTTTAGTACAAGCAGCAGATTCTGCCTCTATTTCTAACCCTCGTTTAACTGGAATTTTAGATGGTAAGGAATCAGAGATTTTGAGATTCTAAAGAGAAAAATTGATTAAGGTTTTATCTTCCATTACAATTAGGTTTTTTCACAAGTAATACATTAGTCTCAGAAACAGTGGCCCATACTTTATAGATCTTTGACTTCCCCAAGAACAGTCATTGTAAGATTAAGTTTTTCTACAATTAAGGCTCCAATCTTGCAAACACTTATGCACATGCTTACCTTTAAGGATGCAAATAGTCCTATTATACTCTGAGGGTGAAATTCTGGGCCCATTGAATTATATGGGAATTTTGCCATTGACTTCAGTGGAGGCAGGATTTCACCTGGAGTGAGTGAAATAGCATGGATGGTTGGACTATATACATAATAATATATGAATCAAACAGCTATTTGGTAACTGGGACTTATTTAACTTTAATAATTACAATAAGACTGGCATTGCTTAATTTACTAGAGAACTCTCTTTCAATTCCCAATTTCAGATACCAACAAAATTTTCTATTTCAAATATATATTTAATATGCATATGGTGTTTCATTGTTAACTACAGAGTTAAACAATATGATATGTAAGTAGTGCATTTGGTTTTTTCTCTCTCAATTAAGGTTTTTATAATAGATTAGTATTTAGTACATATCTAATAATTAAATATAGGTACAATATATGAAACATGCTAATCAGTACATTTAATTGTGAAGAGTGAAGAGCAACACTAATTATTAAATGTAAGAATGAATCATTTTAAAAATGTTAGATAAGAGACTGCCATCTTGAGGTTCTACAATTTTCCAATGAGAAAATGAAGTTCCCCTTTGCAACAGAAAGGCACAAGCATCACAGCCTCATGTACTGTCAATGCCAACCGAGTAAAGTAACCATATAAACTTTGTTTAAGCATTTTTCTTGTTAAATTGTTATCTAATGCTGTTTAGCCAGCCAGTGTGGAAGTGACCAAAATATGTTTAAAAACTATGTGCATTGGCTGGAATATGAATTTGATTTACAAAAAGATAAACAAACAAACATGTCTAGGCCCTGCATAAAGTGGGCCGCTTAACAGTGTTAGAAGGCATTTTAATCAGAATTGATTTCAACATGATTCCTTCTGGCTCAACATTTGGCCTAACAGTCAGAAGGAAACTTCTGTTCTTCGCTTGTCCCATGATTTTAAGCAGACATCTAATGAAATATCTAGAAGGGGTCATCAGGCACTGAGAGAGGGATGCTAATTATACACAGTTATGGAGATTTGCCTTGATCCTGTCTGGGACGGTGCCTGTTCAAATCTACATGGGTGCAAAGCAGAAGTCTACCCACCAAATCTCATTGCAGGATTGGGACCATAGTGGAAAAATGACAGATTTTTTTTTAAATAAACCTGAAAAAATCATGTATACTGTTTCTATTCACATTCAGGAAAAGTTTATCCAGCCATCTAAGCTATAACAATCACATTTATTTAAAGATAACACAAGATGTGACTCAAACCTTTTATCTGATTAGAAGGAAAGTACTTTTAAATTGCTGGGCTAGAGTTTGGGTCTTTTTTTTTCTTTTTTTTCTTTTTGTAGGACAGAGTGTTTTTTTATTTCATTGGGATTATTATTAAATTTGTTATCTGTATTTCAGAATCTGTTAAATGTGTCAAAATACAATCAGGAAGCCTTTTTAAATAGCACAACTCAGTTTCAATGAACACCCTTTTCAATAAGTACTGTTTTAGACTTCTCCTAGGTTGCTGAACATATTGAATAACAGAATGTTTGTATACAGAACTGAGCTTGACCAATGAAATTCCACTTCAGTGGCTAGTAGAGCTGAGTGAATAATTTGTAGCAATTAATTTAATAAACAGATGAAGCATTTTTTCCAATTTGCAAATTGTCCATGAATCCCTATGATTTTTGCAAATTTATTTGCTAATTACAGTTTTTCACAGAATAATTTATGTAAAGACTTTGCGTTCTGTAGAGTTTGTTCAAAACTCAAGCTGAGTGAGTTACTTTTGTATGGAAATGTAGGTCAAAGGTTAGTGTTTCTGGTTGGATAAGCTTAACTCCTAACAGCAGGTTTCTTGTGTGAACATTCATATTGGTAATATTAAAGTATCCTTAATGCTGTCAAATTGAGATTGATTGATAGAGAAGGATACCAATGGTATCACACCTGGTGACATAACGCTTTGAGTACCACTTTTTTTGGACATTTCTCTTTCCCTCTTCATGCCCCATCTGACACTCGGCTTTTCCCCTTGCCTCCTGGACACTCCTTAATCCTACCACTTCTGTCTATCAGTCAACCTTTACTTGTCCACTCTTTCCCCGCTCCATTTCTCTCCTATCTCTTCCCTTTCCTAACCCTGTCCTCTCCTCTCTCCTCCCCTCCCCTCTCAGGCATTGCGTTCCTCCTTTCAACCTCTTCCCCACAACCTGTGCCCAATTGGTTCCTCCACTGGCGTTAAGGATCTAAACCCATAACCCTATCTGTATCTCTTGGAAACACACTTTGAATATAACAAACATACATTATTAGTTGTGTGCACTAAACTAACATATTAAAAGCAAAAGGCCTACAGAGACCAACTATTCCAAGATCCTAAGAAAAATTCCTTGAGAGAGTTGGGTTTCTGCCTGAATTCCTCAGGGCAGTTGTGTGACTGACCATGATGTTGCCACTATCCAGATACTTGCTTTAAATTAATCTATAAGACATGGGGGAAATGTTTGGGTTTTGGAATGTAAGCAAGGCTATATAGTGCTTGCAGGCCTACCTCTTTTTATGTGAAGTTCAGATGAGTCATTTGGGGAATAAGTTGGGTGCAGGAGGGTAAATGACTTTAGGGCAGAATCTGCATCTTAATACAAATGGACATCTTAAATACTTAAACAATTTTGAAATCCTTCATACAGCTCAGCATTGCAGAATACCTCTAATATAAAATAGCTTAAATATAATTGAGTATTATATATATCATGACAATACATTTTAATAAATTTTCTTCTAGTTTTCCATCAGACCTGTATGTTGTCTGATTTTTTGGTAAAATTAGTACATTGTCCATTCTGTTGTGAGAGACATAATGAGGGCTTTGTAAAGCTATTCTGCTGGAACATTTTGGTTAGGTAATAGTTTTTGTGTTTTTATAAACAATCCTGTCCACAAACTGTAACTCCAAACAGCAAGTCATAACTTGTCTACAAACATCTGTGTAGCTGGATGTTAATATAAACTATCCCTATCTAGGGTCATGCACTGCTCGTCACAGCAAATGTTTTAAAAACAGGTGTGTTTTCAAGGCCAACATAGAAGTAGCAGCAATGCAGATTAAATTCAAAATAATGCATTTTAACCTCAGTCAGAAGAATCTTTACATTATAAAAATGTATTAACAAGGCATAGTTTGGTGTTCAATAATGATGATCTACAGAGTTTGTTAGGATCATGGATCTTAAGGTCGGAAGGAGAACTTTTTATAGGAATTTCTATTATTAATTTTAACATTTATCTTGTTAAACAAGTGTATAGAAACAGAGGATTTTGTTCATATTGAGGAAGTAAATACAAATGAATGTTCTTGGTAAGATTACTTATATCTTAAATAGATCTCCAATTAACATCTTTCATTGTTAACTTGACTCAAACAGTTATTTTTTTTAATTTTAAAATGCAAAGCAAAAGAGAATCTACCTCAGACTTTAGGCATAACACAATACAGAACAAAAACAAAAATTAAACCCTGTTATGTACTCACCCATACTTAAAACACATAAATAGTTCTCAGTTGTGGCTGACAAATTCAAAGAAAGAGAGAAAGAGACCTGCAAATATCAAACTGCTCACAAACTTTCTCTTCAGAAACAAGTGAGTTTGTTTCTAGCTTCTTCAAGGTTGTCAAAAGAAATAATCAAAGAATGCATCTAAACTTTGTAACTTTAAAAGAACAAACAAGCAATGAATCAGAGATTCAGTTTGGGCCTTCAGACTGAGCAAGGCACAGAGCATTTGCAGACATAATCTCTGATAGGAGACCTATATTAATCCTCAGCCACAGAAAAAATGACAGTGGAAAAGTTAACTTCCTATGTACTTTACCAATGCTAAAACCTTCAGCATAATAATGTTTAAGTACATTGGGGAAACTCTTACATTCAGGGCTTAATAACAAAAGGGAGGAAACAAATGTGAAGCCTAGGGGCAAGGTAGGGACCAGGAGAGGAAATAAGGAGATGGGGTATAATGTCACTGAAAATGATGATGGAGAGTATGTGACATCCTTTCTATGCATCAGTTTCTTGTTTTATCGCTGAGTCTAACTTTGACAGAAGCTAGCACACTACTCTACACATATGTACATGTTTCAATTCAATTTCTGTTAATAGTCACTTAAAATTCACTGTTCCTGCAAAGATTCTGGCCAGTAAACTCATTTAACAGAGTATCCCCAGAAAGCAAACTCAAAAGAGGTACAAATATAGCTGAAGTGAATTTAATATTTTATTGAAGTAGATCTTAATAGAAAAGTATTTAAGGATTTTATATTTATATAAAATTCTATATTTATATCTATCTTAGGAGTTCCTTTTTATTATTTAAGTTGTGCCCATCACTAGTTTCCCAGTGCTTCTCAAGTAAATAGGTCTGCATGGCCAGGTTCTTTATAGGCTTCAAGGCCAAGATTTTCAAAGAGTGCCTCGCATTTTGGGTGCCCAAGTAGAGATATTTAAAAATGGCTGGGTATTCAGAGATGGACACCCCAAAATGGAGACACCTAAAATCATTAATCACCGTTTAGAATCTAGGCCTGTGAACTTTCTGCTCTTTTTCCTTCCTTGGTACCAAAAAGACTCTGTCTTAGATATACTTGTGGGGTTTTCTTTTTTTTTTTTCTCCTCTTCATACTCTCCCCTTCTTCATTCTGGTGAGAACGAACCTCAAATCCAACTAGCCCTTCCTGAACTTTGAGAAAATTTGAGTCCAATTCCAAACTAAAATTTTTAGTTAAAGCTCAATATAGTAAGAAAGAAAGAATGTACTAGGATTACTTAGATGATATATTCAGCCTTTTTATGAAGGTAATACCTATCCTCAGGGCTAAATAATTTCAGATGCCGAAGGGAACAGAATCTATTAGTCAAGGTTGTGGTTATTACCAAGTAAAAGGAGGAACTATCCAGTTATTTTACTGAAATGTCTAAGTTCATAAAAGACAATTGGACTTGGGGGGTTAGATTTTTTTTTTAAGTCACCTGGAAAATACAGAAACTTGAGGTAGCCATGTTTATTGTAGGGGTATGGATAGGAAGTTTGAATGACAGTAGAGAAAACAAAGTGTGGGGCATCCTCTGTGCCTATTGAAACCAGTGTTTTCAAGTCTACAGTGGGTTCAATATCTGTATAAAGACACTGATGGCAACTGACATTTTGCTGATACTTCATTACACTAGACCTCCTGCTGGGAAGAAGATGGAGACACAGGAAATGCAATTCACCTTTCAAATCCATGGAAAAGGCACAGTCTTTCAAAGCTGATATTAGCTGTTTTTAAAGGAACAGAGTGTAATAGCTTAGCTAAATCTTCTTTTAAAAATTATAAATTTACAACAACTTTGGCAGCATCTTCTCTGGGCTGAGAATGGACAATAACTCCCCAGGGCTCCCTCTGGATGGCTCTGCAGCTCAAAAGCATGGTAGCAGTGCACCCTACAGGGACTTCCCTCCTGCCCCTAAGATGCTCCCAGTGACACTGTCCCAGAGAGAGGCTCCACAATGCTTGACCCAAGGGAAATCCCCTCTGGCCAACTACAAGGTTTGTGCAGCCCACTTAACCCAGTGCAATGCCCTACGGGGGCTGTAGGTGAGGTGGGACCTTATTCTTGAAATGTATTTTAATACCTATTAAGGTTGTATAAAGTATAGCATGTCGTCTTCTTCAGCAGATTTACACCACCAAGACATTTTAAAATACGACATTTTGATCTCAGCTGTTAATATCCAAGATACTTCTACGGCTCCAATTATTGCAGTATCCAGGCACCTCACAGTCTTTAACCTACTTATCCCCTAAAACATGCCTGTGAGGTAAGAAAGTGCTCTAAGTGGGGCACAGAGAGACTAAGAAACCGGGAGAACCATGCCAGAAAGATTCTAAGACCCAGATAGTCAAAGGTATTTAGGTACCTAACTCCCGCTGAAATCACTGGTACAGAATGGTTTGGTATACTAAGTGTACCAGAGAATTTATACATGAGTTTTGGTTTAGCACCAAAGTTTTAATTGGAGAAGGGAGGGATGTACTTTCCTTTGTAGTCTAAACCTGACACAGGTTATTAATTTACTGTGGTACAGCACGCAAAAAAATTATTTGTCAAATGACTAAACCTTGGGCACTTTATGAGGACAAAGTACTAGTAGCTGTGGCTTGTGGTGAAGAAAAATAGAATGCTTCTAGAAAGCAATAGAATTCTAAAGGCTCATTCAGTGACCTAAATGCTAATCGCTCCTCTGTTTATGTAACCACACAAGTCTCAGACTAGAATGGTTTGAAGAACTAAATCTAACTTCTATGCTAAGGATCCTTGCACATTTGGTTGCACAATTCTTTACATTTCTACTGCTAGTTTAATTCAATTTTTGCTAGAGAAAATCTCCTGATTTTTTGACACTGGTGATTGACGATCATTTAGGGACATCACGTGTTGATAAGAAAATGTAAGATATTTAAAGAAAAAAGGATCCTTTGAGTGTTTTACTAACAATATGATAACTAGGTACTTCTGATTTTTTATTATATGCCAGGATAGAATGTTGGTTGAGTGGTTCCACTGGGAAAAAAATAGGGAGAGGAAATTTAATTCAAGTGCACATTTAGAAACTCTCAGTCCGCAGACAGCATGGATACTAGAGTGAAGAAACATTTAAACTGGCAGCAGCATTCCATTTTTACAGTTCATCTAGTGATGAACACAGCAAAGTACTGACAGATATATTCATTTTACAGCAAAACACAGACTGTAAAGGGTAAAAATGGATTTAAACAATTACATCAACCATGCCTCAATGGCAAAATGCCAGTTGTAATCTCAAACTGACTCAAACCTCAGAACCCCCTACCATCCCAAATGAGCCCATACTAAGCAGAATCCTTTTCTTAGTAATGTAGGTTTCTAAACAGCCAAGCAAATCTCTACATAATCCAAAATCAGTTCTCAGGAAGGCAGAACAGTCTAAGGGACGTGGGTCGTGTGGGATGGGAGAGGAGACTGAAAATGAGCCTATTTAGATTGCAGTCATTTGGGAGTGGGGTTGACTAGTTTTGTATTTGATGCTTAGATACACTAGTGATAGGTGCATTTGAAATCCACAAATGCCACTACATATGTTAAACATTAGAAGCAGTAAAGATAATTTTAAAAGGATGACAAGAACTAATGAATGGAGAGCTTCAAAGTGTGAAAGCTTGAATAAAAACCATGGTGCTCTATCATGGGCATGCTGGAGAAAGACAGATGGAAACAACTCATGCTACAAGATACTAATTCCCATTATAAAATCATTTTGGAGAGGTGGGGTAAATTAGCCAACCCAGTCTCATATGGTATCATTGCATACACGTTGCCATATGGCCACAGTTCCCAGCATGGCCCCCGAAGCAGTGGCACACTTCAAAAGGCCTTATAGAAGCCACAGCTCCGAACGTTCTCTAGGAAACTCCCACAAGTTCCCAGTTTATTGCTGTCCATGTATGGACCGAAGCAGGTCCCAGAAAATTCCAATAAACTTCCACTTATGACTACCCATTTCACTTCTTACTCCCGAAGCAGAATCATCAACTATGATACTCTAAAAACAATTCTTCTAAAACACAGACATAACAAACAAGTTATACTTTAAATGATCAACTCCAACACACTTCACTTTCATAAATTCTACCAACCTCTTGTCTAGTTTTTCAGTTCCAATATAAAACCAATTTCCTCCAGCTCCAGCATGAACATTTTTCTTTTGACTCATTACTAAAGCCCCCCAACCGCTGCTCTCCTAACCTCCAAAGCAAATTAACTTTAACAACATCCCACCGATAGCTCTGCCCTCCCAGAACCAGAGGAATCTTGTGTTGGCACTGAATCCAACAGCATCTCTTCTCTGCCCCAACATTGGGAACACCAGTAGCAACTGAGAGGCACTAACGGGGAGCAGACTGTCGAAATCTGAGACACTTGGGGCTCTTTCCTCAAACTAGCTGGCCTCAGCTTCAGCTTCAATTTCTGTGTGTGTGTGTGTGTGTGTGTATGTGGGGGAGAGGGTAAGCCCATAGTAAGAACTATGAAGTTAGGTTGAATTTAGCTGCATTAGGTCGATTTCAATCAATGCGTCCACACAACCAACTCCATTTTGTCAACTTAAAGGGCTCTTAAATCAACTTCTGTACTCCACCCCGGTGAAGGGATTAGTGCTAAAATCAACTTCACTGGGTTGAATTTGGGGTAATGTAGACACAATTTGATGATATTGGCCTCCAGGAGCTATCCCAGAGTGCTCCATTGTGACTGCTCTGGACAGCACTTTCAACTCAGATGCACTAGCCAGGTAGACAGGAAAACCCACAGGAACTTTTGAATTTCATTTCCTGTTTGGTCAGTGTGGCAAGCTCAGCAGCACAGGTGACCATGCAGTCCCAGAATTGCAAACGAGCTCCAGCATGGACCGAACAAGTGACACTAGATTTGATCGCTGTATGGGGAGAAGAATCTGTGCAGGCAGAACTCTGTTCAAAAAGAGGAAATGCCAATATATATACCAAAATCTCCTAGGGCATGATGGACAGAGGCTACAACAGGGACACACAACTATGCTGCATGAAAATTAAGAGCTCAGGCAAGCCTACCAAAAAACTAAAGAGGCAAACGGTTGCTCCAGGTCAGAGCCCCATACATGCTGCTACTATGATGAGTTGCATGCAATTTTAGGAAGGGATCCTACCACTATCCCACTATTGTCCATGGACACCTGCCAGGGGGAAGTCTCATGCAACAGGAAGGAGGATTTTGTGGATGAGGAAGAGGAGGAGGAGGAGGAGGAGGAGGAGGAGAGTGCACAGCAGGCAAGCAGAGAATCCATTCTCCCCAGCAGCCAGGAACTTTTCATCACCCTAGAGCCAATACCCTCCCTAGTCCCTGAAGCCAGAGAAGGCACCTCTGGTGAGTGCACCTTTGTAAATACCCTACAGGATTTTTAAAGCAATTGTGTTTAATGTTTCATTTACCCTGAAGACTTGAGATGCATTCGCTACTGGAAAAGCTACTGGAAAAGTCTGTTAATGTCTCTGGGGATGTAGCGGGAATCCTCCAGGGACATCTCCATGAAGCTCTCCTGGAGCTACTCTGAAAGCCTTTGCAGAAGGTTTTTGGGGAGGGCTGCCTTATTCCATTCTCCAGGCTAGGACACTTTACCATGCCAAGCCAATAGCAAGTAATCTAGAATCACTGCAGCACAAAGCAAGGTAGCAAATGGTCCTGGGTTTTGGTTCCATTCAAGCAACATTTGGTCTTTATCTCTCTGTGTTAGCCTCAGAAGAGCGATATCATTCATGGTCACCTGCTTGAAATAGGGGAATTTGTTTAGGGAACAGTCAGAGCAGCCTGTTCATGCTGAGCTGTTTACGTTTGGCTTACAGGGATCATCGCTGATAGTAGCCATGTGGTTGGGGGTGGGGTGAAGGGATCATCCCAGAGAATTGCCACGTGGTGGAAGGAGGGTTTGTGCACATCCACCTGAAAACCACTGCCGCTCTTTTTAAATGGTGAACCCAACAGGCATTGCTTGCTATGGGAAAGGAGGGCGTCGCAGTTCAAAAGCATTCCCACATGTTATGAAGGCAGAAGAAACCAACCCCACATACCCTTTGGCTTACCATGACTGCCTGCAAACAGAATTCTGTTGCCCAGCTGTGTGTGATGTCTCACACCATACCAACAGGCACTCAATATAAAAGGTAATATGTGACCTTGTACCTAAAGCACATGTGCTGTCTGCTGTAAATTGCTTGATTCACTGTGAAAGAGTCTGCCTTTTGTTCTCTGAAATGTATCTTTTTAAATACTCTCCCTTTTTTTCCACCCGCAGATGTAAATGTTTTTCTGCTCCCCCTATCATCTCCATCCCTGAGGTTATCGCAGATTAGAAGGCGAAAAAACCACACATGCAATGACATGTTTTCGAGCACATGCAGTCCTCCCACACTGATAGAGCACAGCTGAATGTGTGGAGGCAAACAGTGGCAGAAACCAGGAAAAAATTATGTGAACATGAAGAGAGGAGGAAGAACGAGATGCTCAGGCTACTGGGGGAGCAAACGGACATGCTCAGGAGTCTGGTGGAGCTGCTGCGGGAAAGGCAGCAAGAACACAGACCGCTGCTGCAGCCCCTGTATAACCATCTGCCCTCCTCCCAAGTTCCATATCTTTGTCACTCAGAAGCCCAAGAATGCGGGGAGAGGAAGGGCAGGCTCTGGGCACCCAGCCACTCCACTCCAGAGGATTACCCAAGCAACAGAAGGCTGGCATTCAATGTTTTGATTTGTAGTGTGGCTACAATAAGCAATGTGGCCTTGTCCTTCCCTCCTCCGTCACCCCATCTGGGCTACCTTGTCAGTGATCTTCCGTTTTTTAAAATCAATTAATAAAGAATGCATGGTTTAAAACAATAGTGACTTTATTTCCTTTGCAACCTGTGATCAAAGTGGGGAGGGTGGTTGGCTTACAGGGAGGAGTCAACAAAGGGGGCGGGTTTGCATTAAGGAGAAACATACACAACTATCAGACCACAGCCTAGCTAGCCATGAAACTGATTTTCAAAGCTTTTCTGATGTGCAGCGCTTCTAATCGCCCTGGTGTCTGGCTGTGCAAAATCGGCCACCAGGCAATTTGCCTCAACCTCCCACCTCACCATAAACATCTCCCCCTTACTCTGACAGATATTATGGCACACACAGTAAGCAGCAATAACAATAGGAATATTGGTTTCACTGAGGTCTAACCTAGTCAGCAAACAGTGCCAGTGAGCTTTTAAACGTCCAAATGCACATTCTACCACCATTCTGCACTTGCTCAGCCCGCAGTTGAACTGCCTCCTATTAGTGTCCAGGCTGCCTGTGTACGGTTTCATGAGCCAAGGGAACAAGGGGTAGGCTGGGGTTCTGAGGATAACTATACGCATCTCAACATCTCCAACAGTAATTTTCTGGTCTCTGGGAAGTAAGTCCCTTCCTGCAGCTGTTCAAACAGACCAGAGTTCCTGAAGATGTGAGTGTCATGTACCTTTCCCAGCCGTCCCACACTGATGTCGGTGAAACGTCCCTTGTGATCCACCAGTGCTTGCAGCACCATTGAGAAGTACCCTTTGTGGTGTGTACTGGCAGCCCTGTAGTCCAGTGCCAAGATAAAAATATGTGTTCCATCTATTGCCCCACCACAGTTAGGGAACCCCATCGCAGCAAAGCCATCCACTATAACCTGCAACATTTCCCAGAATCACTACTGTTGATAGCAGAAGGTTAGGGATTGCGTTGGCTACTTGGATCACAACAGCCCCCACAGTGGATTTGCCCATGCCAAATTGATTCCCAACTGACCGGTAGCAGTCAGGCATTGCAAGTTTCCAGAGGGCTATCGCCGCTCGCTTCTGAACTGTGAGGGCTGCTCTCATCTTGGTATTCTTGTGTGAAAGTCAAGGTGAAAAACGATTGTCTGCCATTGCTTTCATGGAGGGAGAGAGGAAGGGAAGGGAGATTGATGACATGTACCCAGAATCACCCAGGACAATGTTTTTGCCCCATCAGGCATTGGGAGCTTAACCCAGAATTCCAATGGGCAGCAGAGACTGTGGGATAGCTACCTACAATGCACCGCTCCATGAGTCGATGCTAGTCACGGTATTGAGGACGCACTCCGCTGACTTAATGTGCTTAATGGGGACGCACACACAATCAACTGTACAAAATTGCTTCCTAAAAATCAACTTTAAATCGACCTAATTTCATGATGTAGACATGCTTAAGTCAGGGCCTTTGAGCCACCCTTCCTATTATCCAACTGGACCCAAAGCCATCTGCTCAAAATACTTGTCCCTCCCTACAGGGAAAAGCAGCAGCAGCCAAGAGAGGACTCCACAGCCTCCTGATTTTTCTACAGCTCTGAAATTTGGACTTTGCTTTATTTTTCTGTTTTACTCTATAGCTATCAGTTGTCAGTCCCCCTTTATCACACCCCTGCCTTTTCTTTGCAACCCTTCAGCAGCCCAGCCTCAATCTCTCTCCCCATTATGCATCTCTCCCTCCTTCTTTCCCCTTTCTCTGTCTCCTCTGCTCCCCCTCTGGCTCCCTTTCCCAACTGCCTTCACTTACCCCAACCATCCCTTCTTCTTTGCCACTTCAACCTCCAAGTTTCTCACTAACCCTCCTACATGAATTACAGTGACATGATGTGATATGATATTAAATACGGCATGACTGACAGCATGACACCACCTCTAACCCTAATCTCTTTGCTTGTAGGTAGTACATCTTTCCTCACCCTTTGCCTTTGTTTTACATTGTAAACTCTCCATCACAGGTAAACCCCTCTGATTATGCCTTCATAGCTACAATCAACCTACTCTACTCTAATCAGATGTCATTTGGGACTAGCAGGTGCCAAAAGATACTCAGAAGGTGCTAAAAGCCAGCAGAGTGGGAGAGGAGTAACATGGCTGTCCTAACACAGCATTTAAAAGAGCGCGCTCAGAACAACTGAAGGTAGGAGGAGGCACAAATAAGTTAGAGAGGTTAGATAGTAACCTCAACAACCCAGTCACAGATCTCATTGTATCCACCGGTCACCACAAACAGAAACCGGAGACTGAGCAGAAAGGAGGACAGGTAGTTGGAATGGCAATGAGTGATGCTATGTACTTGCTGTGGATACTCAGCAATCAGTTCTGTGCTGGGGAGTAGTAGAGCCCCTATCTGCTTCCTTTATTATTGAGGGTTGGTGCATGTTCTGTCCTGTTGACTAACACGGTCTCCATTGTCACAGAGCATTGTGTTTTCTGCACAGCCATTGTTATACTACTACTTCCGGTAGATAGGCTTTTTTTTCTGCTCGTTTTGATAGGTGAATCTAGTGCAGAGGATGAGATACATGACCCCACCCTGCTTTTACATAATTTTACATATGCACACCCCTTCCCTGAGAGAACTATGACCAAGTCATCATGCATCATGTGCTAGAACAGACATTTTCTTCTGGATTATTACTAGGGTTTCAAGACTAACTTTCTTCTGTTTGCTTATTCTTAATTGTGGATCCAAAGGGATGATGTGGGCCAAAACTAAAAGTATTGGTATTATTGAATGCATTTTAATTCATGACCGTTGAAGAGATATATTAAGATAAAATGCTTGCTATATTTTTTCATTCCATTACTGCATTAGTTTAGTCTGTGTTCAAGTAAGCATCATACTGCATAATGATTCACCACTCAATTCTGTTAATTCTCATATAGGCAACACTTATAGACAAATTTCTCAATGGCAAGGTTTTCTGGCAAAAAACTCTAGCTATGTATCCAACTCTTCAGTGGCATGTCTTGTTTAACTTTACAGTTATAGATAAAAATCACACTGGCATTTTAGCCAAATACGTGCTTTAAATAGTTCAGCAACCATGAATAAGGGCTGTCCTATCGTTTTTGCCAGTTTTCTGTGGGGCCAGTGAGGAGACAATGTGCACTTGCTCACAGGGCAGTCTCCATCCTGAATCACAGGATACACCCAGGCAAACTTGGAGAGACTTCTGCAGGCTCTGGAAGCTGGGATGGTGGAGATGGCTGAGCATACTTCTCCACTGAAAGGTGGGGAACCATGATGAGGGGATGTCATATTAATTGACCCTTCATGCCCAGGGGTCAATTAAAGCTATAAAAAAACCCTTCTGAACAGAGGTTTATACAGCTCCAAAACTGAAATGATACAAAACTGACACTAGTATAAAGGGTTTTTTGTTTTGCTGTGTCATTAAAATAATTAAGAAAACTCGTACATTTAGTACTTCTGAAATTCTAGTTTTCAAAGTTTTCTTGATTTTCTTTTTCACTATAGCAGCAAAGTTTAAGTAATAATATTTAAGATTGTATTTAAATTATTGAGTTATCATTTGCCTGGCAAAGCTGCATCATGGAGTTGGGTTTATTGCATGTGGTCCTTTTGGGGGTGGAGCGGGGAGGGGAATGGATGGGGAGAAACAGGTTTTAAAGATTCTCTCACCCAGATACATAGCAGTGACACACAGGCCCTCTGATAAATACATTCATCTCACGCATTTGACTGCCCACTAATGGATCTCCTCAAAACTTATTCTAATGCTATAACCTCCTGAACAGGTCCAAACAGCTGCCATTCAAAAAAATGAATTAAAAAAATCAACTTGCAACAAAACCATTTCCTCTTTCTCCCTCACAACTATCTCCACCTAAAGCATAGGATGGGTAAAATCCAGCCCTCACCCAATTTTGCTAAATAATATTTCTCTAAAATTGTAATTGTTTTAAAAGTCCAATATCCCTCATTCTTGCAGGGACTAAAAGATTTATCCTACTGGGATTTGAGATTACCAGATTGCTTTGGAAAGATTTGAGATTTCAGACTCAAAAGCATGATGAATTTAAGATATAGAAAAGCAATTTTAAGAGTTTTTGTGGCTCCCTTTGAGCTCTATGCAGCTGGAATTTTGGTAATTAAGACATCTGGCTTTGCAGGAGGAGGGAAACAAAGATACTGTATGTGAGGAACTGGGAAATAAGTATTATTTTTATGAATATGGTATATGCTTTTGTGTTTGTTTATGGTGGGTTACTTGCTCTGAATTTTATCAAAAGGGATTGTTAAAGAAATCAAGCAGGAATGGTAAAACAAGAGCCCAGGCAAGGAGCACTTCTGTAAAGACTCAGATACAAGAGCCAGGGGTATAGCTGTGATGGGAGAGAGGGAGATCAAACAGAGCAATAAACCATTATAGGACTGCGCTCAGAAAAATAAGTGGGGATTGAGTGAATTGAGAGAAGCTGCCCAAGTGAGACAGTGAAAAGCTGACAGGCTAGGACTGACTGGGTCACTGCAAACAGCTGCTGGTGGCAAAGCTCCAAAAGGGTAAGTCTGCCACAGGAGCCCAAACTCATTCAGACCTGATGAGCCACAGTGGGAAATAGGTACTGAAGCCAGGGAGCCAGTCATGGACCAGCAGAGCCATGTGGCTCTCCTTTGAGGAAAGTGAAGGCCCAGTGCCTAAGTGGGATCTATTCCATGAGAGCCAGTATCAAGATTAGAAGCAGGTTGCATTCTGTGGCTCCCTGGCAGCACACAAAAAGGTGTTTTTAAGCATTCTTAAACAATTTTTCTACAACATCAGTAGCAAACAGTGCACTGGATAGCTCCAGTTCATCTGCAAATTCGACACCATCATGTCTGGACTTAATATTGACTGTGAATTGCTCACCAATTACAAAAGCAGTTTCTCCTCTCTGGATGTTCACACCTCCAGATCACCTGCTGGAAGTGGAAATTCAAGCAAGATTGAATTTACCTTGCTTTCTTGCCTGCTATTTATACCTGCCTCTGGAGATTTCCACAACATTCATCTGATGAAGAGGGTCTTAGCCCATGAAAGCTCATGATCCCTAAAATCTGTTAGTCTATAAGGTGCTACAAGACTCTGTCGCTTTCGCACAGGATAGTGCACTCAAAAGCTTTCATCAGCATGAGTTTGGAATGCAACTCGCTCAGGACTTCAACATTAGTGATAATGCACCTGTGCCACACTCACGCTGGCATAATCTCCATACTACACACTTCATCATTTATGCCCTGTTTACTCACATACACATTTATAACATATATTTGGAAAGTCTCATAATCAAATCCGGTCTGATTTAAAAATAAGCAGGGCAGAATGCCTGTTCTACAATAAAGTCTTCCAATTTGTATGTTTTGCAAAATATATAAATACAATTAATTTTTACAATTTTTAAATTAAACTTTCATCAGGTAGAATATTTTCATCCTCTTAAAAATCCCACACACTTCTGGCAATGCATGTGTAATGATATTTGTAAATATTGCCAGTGAAAGAAGCTATATAGAACTGTTTGATTGAAATACCCTTTGGATTCAAAGTCCCTGATCACACACTCAGTAGTGCTAATGGTTAAATGGCCTTAGCCCCTGATCCTACATTATTAGTAGTAGTGTTACAGTAGCATCCAAATCCTCCATGAAGCATGGGACCCCATTGTGCCAGGAGCTGTACAAACACACAGGGAATTCAAGGTTTTCTGATCAGAAAACATCAGTGGCCAACTTTTCCGAGAAATCACAACCTGTGCAGGTGCAGAGGTGTGATTTAAATAACTGTGTGGAAAAAATGTGTACACTATTTAGTTTACAAGTGGAAAAACAATTTGTGCTGAAATTTGCATGCTAAAGGGAGATTGTGTGTGTGTAAATCATCATGTTTACGCACAAGCAATATACACAGTTTTTGCACACAGCCAGTAACTGAGCCAAATCCTGAGAACTGTCTGAAACTGTGGTATAACATATGGTGCAACATATGCATAAGAATTTAAAACAGGTGTCCTAGAATATATAATGAGGCAATAGTTGCTCCCATCACAGCAATGTTTTAAAGGCATAAGCATGGCAATTAAGAAGTCGGACAGAAATGGTGGTGTACTGCAAACCTGCCAAGAATTACAGAAAAAGCTGTAACACCAACAAAGTCAAAATAAAGAGTGCCCACACATCCAGAACCTATGAAAGCAGTGGGAGTGCCTCAGAAGAAGGGAGACCCCAAACATCTGGAGTAAAAGTCTGTCACAGAAAGTACCAAGGCCACTGCACTGAAGTAATGCAAGAGTGATTACTAGTCAATGTGCAGGGCAGCACACAATATGGACAAAAGTATGCTGGCCAGTAGGGTATGGGCAATAGGATGCTGGGCAATAGATTGCTCAGCTTTTAAGCAGCATGCAAGTTGTGGCTTGTGTTCTCCTTTCCGCAGTTGTGCTGGTGGTCCTGCACTCTGCAGATTGCCCTTTGCTTCTAAGGAGCACGTGCCTGTCACTGTCCCGTAACAATTATGTTGCAGGATTATCAGCTGCTCGTGTTCTGTGTCTGTCACACTTACCAAATTCTTACCAGCTACTCCTCCTGTCATGTGATGTGTGCGATTTCAGGGCCAGCCTGGGGTAGAAGGGTAGAACATGACACTATGTCCTGCTCTTGCTGCTGCTTCTGTGTAATCTGCATAGTTGATGTCACTGTGGATACCGGTGTCCTTTTGGTCTGATGTTACATTGCCCTTTTATTCATTCCATGTGTTATATGTTTAGGAGACCCGGGCTGTGTAGTGAGAGTTTCCTTAGTGCACCAGCCTTCATAATTTTAGCTGTGGCCTGTGACACTGGATGCATGCTTAGCAATATATTTTGTCACCACCCCATTTTGGGCAGGCTCTTTTATTCCTTCGAACACCACAACACTCACACACACATCAACTTCATGTCAACTCTCTAAGCACAGCCTTGAATACCCAACTACTGCTGCCTACTCTCAGCAGTGCATTAATCAAATGATCACCTAACTAACTGATAGTTCTCAATGCTGGTTCTTATAATAGTGTAACCAATCTCTTTACAGGGTGCCAGTATGAATGTTGTGGTTCACTGGTGTCTTAGATGCTTAGCAGCATATTATGTGTATGACCAGCTCACAGGTTAGCAGCACAGGTCCACTGCATGCTCACAGGTGCTCCAGGCACTGGAATCTTCTAGATCTTGCCCTCAGTGGATCCCCAACCACTAACAACAGTGTTGCCAAGGCTCATGCTATGTGAGTATTTTTCTTAAAGCTCCAGCTCCTGGAGTCCTGATATTAGGTGTCAATTGCAGATTTTTTAAAAAAAATAAAGTTTCTAGCACTCATGGTTGTAAAGAAAAACCTTAAAATGTGAGCCATAGAGGCTCAAAATGCAGAAGGAAAATGAAAAGCGCATCCAAAGGTTTTCATTTTAAATGTCAAGATTGGGAAGGCAATCTCATCATTTTTGGAGATTTGCCTAATTTTTCAACTCTCTGGATTGGCGGTTCTGTAGCACACTTCAAATAAGAGAGAACTTCTTAACTAGAGCTGCCAGAAATAACCAGAAATAGGCCTACAGCTTTCTCACCAGAATCTTATTGCATATTTGTGGTCTCCAAATGACCTTCAGTTGAACTGTGGTAAGTTTACAAATGGAAGATTTTTAATTGTATTTATTTAGTAGATCTACTTTTTAACTAGCCACCCTGCCCACTCAGGCTGAATTGTTTCAGGCTCCTACGTCACCATCTTTAATACATATTTTACAGCATAGCTAGTAAAAAACACACCCTTTTTTTCCTCCATGGAGAAAGTTTAGATTTCTGGCAGTAATTGGAATAGTAAAATATTTTTAATTTGAAATGCTGCTATGGTGTCTAATGGGAATTGTAGTTTGGGTCCCTCAAGTTCCCATTTTCCCCTCTACAGGCCAAGCTCCTTAGTAAGATTACTACTCTCATGATGCACTATGGTCTCCTCTCTTGGAAGAGGGGAAGTGGTGCATTATAGGAGATGCAGGTGATGCCCACATAGCAATTAAACACTAGCAGCAGGCAAGGGTGAGCTGACTTGGGCTTGCGGGGCTGTAAAATTGCTGTGTAGACGTTCAGACTCTATACCTGATGAAGGGGGAGGTCACAGAGTTCAGTCTTCAGCTCAAGCCTGAATGTCTACGCAGCCCAAGACCCATGAACCCAAGTCAACTGACCTAGGCCACTGTGGCCACGCCACAGGTCTTTTATTTCAGTGGCATTATACCCTCTGTCGGTCCAGGAAGCCCAAGGTTTACCTTTTTAGGACAATTTCACTCATAGTTTTGTGAAAACCCTGTAATAGCATTGTGAGATTCTAGGTTATTATTTCAGTCAGGCTTTCTGGGTGAATAATTACAGATTTATGTGATTTTAGCTAGAATTTTGATCTACTCCCCAGCAAGAGTGTTGTGGCTAGTCTCTGTGCCTTTTGCGGTGCCTGATTGGCACAAAGTGTGTGGAGGCAGAGAAATTTCCCCTTTTTAAGACCTCACACTACCAAAGATATTCTCAGTTATGATTCTTCATTTAAACCCAGAGTTACAAGGGTTTTGAATTATTTTCTTTTCTTGACTCTTCCCCTCCATCTTTTTGTCTTTGTTAAAAGTACAGTTAATTGAACTCACTAATGTGAGAAAGCTGGGGAAGTCTGGCTCAAACACCACGAAAGGGAAGATATAACCACCACCATGTTAGAAGCTGCCTTCCACCTCTCAGTTCATCAGGGGGATTGCTTATAGTTTTAGCATAATACAGTATATAAAATTTTTCCTCAACAGAAAACAAAGCCAACAGGCAGTATTTCACAAGCCTTCTTAAGCCATGCTAAATTGAATTAACACAAATTAGAGGACTGCATTTATTCTCCATAAAACCACCAGTACTAATAAAGGAAATTGTTCACAAAGTGAAAACACAGGTGATCAGAGATCTTAAAGGGAACATCGTAGGTTTTATGGATAGATAGAAGAGTAAACACATGGATCATAAAGAATGAGTCAAATCAAGACCTAGATTTCACAATGTAATTTTCATACAATTGCCACAAAGCAGGATAATTCATCATTTTTTTCAGTACATAATTACTTTCATTTTAGAAGTTGTTTCCCACCTGCCTTGCCCAAATCATAAGTGTATAATAATCAAACGTGTTTCCAATTAATTTGGATAGAAAACACAGGGGTGGGAACAAGATCATGGATCCCCACAGCTAAAACAAAAAACTTCAAGCAACACCAGCATTTGTAATAGCATATTTTCACCACAGGTTGTAGAATGGGAGGAAATTTGAACAGCATTAAATAAACTTGTTTTGACGTGATTGCCAAGACAAAAAGTTGAAAAACGTACATCCGAAATATTTTATACTTTAAAAGCTGCTCTGAATTGTCAAGAATAGCGGTAGTTGTACAACATAATATATAGTATTTAACAATTCACTCAAAATAAGTGCACAGTATTTTTAAGAGATAAGGTAATCTACTTCCATGAGAGAGACAAACTAAAAGCATCATTAAAACTTAAATCTAAACCTGTACAATACAATTAGAAAAGCAAATATTTCAAAAGGATCACAGCACACATTTGCTATCCTCCAGTGCCATCTGTCTAGAAGAAGATAATTAGAATTGTCTGTCATAAAAAAAATATATATCATTTGGACTGGGGAAAATGTGTAATCCACTTAATTTCATAATAAAATGTGCCATTATACTATTTCTCTTTTCAGTTTTGAATCATAAAGAGTCTCATTGTTTCTCAATGCCTGCTTCATATGCAAATACTTCTGAAAAGGATTTTCCAAGACACAAACCATGTATGTGGCTTTAATATATAATTAAGTTTAAGACTGCCAAACTTAAAACCCTGGAAAATAATCATCCTTTTCTTACACTTACTTTTACTTAAAAAAAAAAAAATCTTTTCAACTATATTCCTACAAGAAGTGTACAAGATAATCATACTTCCAAGACACCTACTGGCAGACACTGTGAACAAAATAGTTAGAAATTTCTAAAACTTGGACCAAATTCATGCTGGATATTGGTCCACCAGGTGCCGTGGAATTACACCAGAGATGAGAATGGTCCCTTCTCCCTCAAGATACTGCACCTGGGCTTTTCTCAGCACAGTGCATCTGATTTGAAACAGTGCAAAATTGTTACTTTTAACACCAAACCTATCTTCTTTTCCTACAAACCTCCTCTTACAGGAAATGTTAAAGAGTGATCAGTATGATCAGTATCATACCGGTAACAAGTTTAACAGACTTTCAAACAGCATAGGGTTAATTTGATGCATCAATTCAGAGGCACTGAATTGCCTTAGGATTAGTATTTCTATACCACATGTGGAATTCCCAGAATATATGCTTGAAACTATTTTTCTCAGAAACTGTGCGCGCTCTTCATTTACTTGAAATAGCATGAATTTACTGGTAAAACAATAGAGCTTTTAAGATACCAAACTTGACTATTTAATGACCATTCAAAGCAGGTTAGGGAAGTATGGTATTTTATAAATGTTTCAATTGTCCTTCCTCTCCACATTTACTTCTGCCCTTTGTGGGTTTTCAGTCCTCCGGTAAGTACAAAAGATTTTCAGGGTAGCACTCCTCCACTTGCAAATTCTGCAACCTTTCATTTTCATGGTGTTTCACCAGTTACATCTGTTTTTCCATTAGTGCCATCTACTGGTGTAACATTGCCATTAGGTTCTAAATCTAAATGCTCGTGTAAGTTAACAAAAATGCTTTCTGTGAGCAAAATTTTGATTACCTTATTCATGCAAAGTTATCTCATTGATTTTAATAGGACAGCTTGCATGAGTAAGACAAGCAGAATTTGACCCAATAACTTTTTGTAACATTGAAAACAAAAAATACTTCATCTCTACAAGGAAGAAAGTAATTCTCTATGAATTCTTTTACTGCATTCTTTATTAATATATATTTTATTTTAGTCTCAGATAACTCCATATTCTTGATTTAAAGAGTGTTGTTCTCCATCTCCTCCTTAAATTAGGCATCTCACAAAAACATACTATATGTGTTATGGAATTTGTTTTTTGTTTTATGCATTACTCCTTTATGCAACACTATATTAGTTTAAAACCAAAAAAACAAGGACTCAATTTCTGCATAGATTTTAAGTGAGCTATTTCTATTATTCAAGCAAAATGTTTTCTCACTAAATAGCTATCACTCAAAAGAAATGTCAAACTTTCTAAACTAAACATCATCCACCAAGTATGGGCAGGAAAGCAAACATTGATTGTGTAATGGTTATTTTGGCATCATGAACTTACAACTTTTAAGGACCCATTCCCACAGACACAGGCTCATGAGTATTCATAATATCATTAGTCTTTCACAGTGCACATGTTTAAGGAGGTTAAGTATCTGCAGGATTGAGCCAAAATCTGTTTTATTCACTCAGTTTTCCCATGTAGGACTCTTTGTCCCATTTCTGATTTTTGTTGAATACTTGAGAAAAGAATTTCAATTTCTGCTGAAAAGTAATTAATCATCCAAAGAGCATTCAGAATAAGTAACACTTCTCTATCTTTGTACAGTATCCAAATCTAACTGAATCGAACCCTAGTGGCTTTCCTTCATTGATTGGCATCACCATTAATGGTTATATCTACATATTCCTGAGGACTGGAACAGTTTGTTCTATATGCTGTAGTGTTTAGCTGATCAGATGCCACTTCGGTTGTCTCAACTCTTTGCAAATTACCATCTGCAAGCTTTGCCTTTTCTTGTCTCTCATCCACACCCTTTAATGTTTCTGGGCTTACTGGCAAGAGATCAGATGCTGACTGTAAGCAGACCTCTCCATCTGCAGTGGAAGTCTCATCCTTAGCTTCAGGCTGTACATCCTTCTCATCGATTTCTGTCTTTTTATTTGTGACTGATGCTTCAGCAATATTTTCAGATGGTTTGTCATCATCTTTTGCTACACATGATGCACAATTACAGCCTGCAGTAACATCTCCAGTTTCCACCTCTGCAGCACCATTTGGAAGAACCTCAGTGACCATCTTCTGCAAGTATTCTGTCTTCACCGTTTGTTCCTTATTCTCTTCTGCACCACTGGAACCTACATTAACTGAACACTCACAGTGATAGTAACCAGATTCCTGCTTCTTCTTATGCATGGCACAAAGATCAATTTGACTGAAGACCTCTGTGCCAAAAGGGCTGTCTTCATATTCCTTATATAGATCCGAACTAATCTTTCTGAAGCCCTAAACATTAAGGAAGCATTTTAGCATTACTTAATTAAGGAAGATTTTTGTCTTTAAATAAACTTTTTAAGTTTCATAAAAACATTTAAAACTTTAAAACACTATAAAAATCAAGATAGTTCCTCTGTCACCCTCCTCCCCCCGCCACACACCTCGTACCATGTTTATACAGTACTAAATTAAGGGGGAAAAGTAGATTTACTCTGCTTTTCAGTGTCAAGATGTAAAGAGATGGATGCTATGAGTTAAAAAAGGTATATCACTATTTTTGATATTTTTGGCTGAGCAAAAAAACGTGTAATTTTTTTTCAAACAGGATATTATGGTGTCATTTTCATTAGAGCAATAGAAAAAAGTGGAGAAACTAGATCAAATCCAACTTCCCAATAAGTTTTAAATGCTCTGATCACTTTAGTTTTAAATATTTATCAAATGATGATGTATCCACCACATCCACTGGGAGACTTTCACAATCTCCTTCATCACATTCAGGAAGGTTTCTCTATTATTCCACATAAAGTGTTCTTTGGTCAATCCATTACCACCTTGTATATACTGAATAATTCATCTCTCTCCTTGATGTTTACACCTTACAATGGAAAGTAAATTGTGCACTAGAGACAGATTACAAATAGAGCTCATACAGTTTCTTTCCCCTTTATCCAAAAGCAAAAAGTGCTAAAAAGATTCAACCTAATGGCCTATTATGAAAGCACATTTATTTCAGCAAACTGAAAAAAAGGAAAACAAACACACAGATGCCCCAGCTCTTAGAGAACTACTTATCACTTTTGATATCTTGGCAGCTGAATACTATAGTAGTCACAATGTATAAATAGAAATATCAATGTATGAAAACACTTCAAAGAACAAATATGTTCTCTTCAGACACATACTAATAACTGCCATTCCATCATGATCTAGGACTATGTTCAATGATCTTTGTAAATTAAATGTTATCAATATTTTTTAAAAAAACATTTTCACCAACAGCTCCCATAACCCCACTGGTAAAAATACGGTCTTAATAATTTCATTGCAATTCTCCTTATTAGTGGATTCAAGTATTGTGAAGCTAGTTGCCCTTTACAGAAACTAATTAAGAGTGTTTGAATAATTTTACAGTTAAGCTATCCCTAAAGGTTCTAATTCACTCAGTAATATGCTGCCAATATTTTAACAAGGATCTCCTACAGAAGATTTTTCCCCTTAGCCTATAACAAACCATACATGTCAAGGGTCCAAGAGGAGCGAAGGCTAGATGAACTAGTAAAAAGCAGAAAAATCATCCCAAATTTCCCTTCAGCCTAATGGGAAAACTTTAACAGGTCTCCTGGGAGCCCTTTGCAGAACATCAGTGAATTCCCCTGTACCAATTTTGTTCAGCCCAGCAGTCTGAAAATGCTTAAGATTAAGAGAGTGCAACTTATGTGAAAATAAAGAATTCTTCACAGTTTACTTTCTGAGGCTACAGCTAATGGTAGCTATAGTGCAGAAAATGTGCATAGTCTGCAGCATGGGAACACCATGAGAATTGTAAAAACAGCCACAAAGTCACTTTGATACTAGAGTAAGAATCAGAAAGAGGGCTCCAAAATTCAACATTCTGTTAAAATTTTAGACATTACAGGCCAGCCAAAAAAAATAAGGGCAGATATATAAATTGGGGTGCATAGTTACCATGATGAGTAAAGGTATGCAACTTTCCTCTGTGAATTCAGTTATCAAAAATAAATGCACAATCTGCATAACTGGGCATTCTTCTATATTTGCAAGCAGAATTTGTATTTGTGTGTGCACAATAGCATGGACAGACTTCTAAGTATCTGTATTAAAATAATATTGTAATATTGTATAACCCCTGCAAAATCTCTCTGTCCCTCTCTAGTGCCACCTAGCCCAGTTAGAGACAGCCTTAGCTAAGAGCCATGAATGTTCTCTTATCACTACTTTTATCAAATTCAGGTTCAGTCTATTCAAGGAAATTATGCCGGTATAACTACGTTGCTCAGAGGAGTGGAAAACCCACATCCAGGAATATGGTGACCAGATGTCCCCATTTCATAGGTACAGTCCCGATTTTGGGGACTTTTTCTTATATAGGCATCTATTGCCCCACACCCCCGTCCCAATTTTTTACAGTTGCGATCTGGTCACACTACCCAGGAGCAACGCAGCCGCTGGTGTAGCTAGTGCTATGTTGGCAGGAGAGCTTCTCAGGGGGGGTGGAGTACCTATGCCAATGGGAGAAGCTCGCCTGTCAGTATAGATAGCATCTTCACTATGCGTACAGAAGCATCATTGCAGCACTGTCAGTGTAGATAAGCCCTGAGATATATTGGGACATATTCTTCATTGCTGTCCGTGGGAGAGTGATGGAGGCTCTCTCAGGGTTGCTCAGTATGTGCTGGATGACGTTCTAAATCAATAGCAAGACTCATTGACTTTCAATAGAAATAACATCAGGGTTTAACATATAAGGTGTTCCATTTGACTCATTTCCCATCTATGGTTAAAGGGACTGTGGTGAGAAAATGAGCTCTATCCCTATAACTTATATTAGCACAAAGATGCTGCCAGCCAAACTTGCCCAGTTGACAGTTACTCATTTAGTAGTATCTGAGTTGAATAGCATGCAGCCAACACACCAGCCTGCTCCTACAGTCTTTCATTACATGATAACATAGTATTTCTTAGTGCTTGCGAAAGTGTTTACTTGAAAGAGGATCAAAAGTTAATCATTTCTAAGTGACAAAACCTTTGACAACTATCCATGCCACACATCTTACTAGTCACTGGTAATATAAAATAATCTCAGTATATGACCAGGTTATAATTATTTTTTCAACTTTACATAAGAAACACTCAAGATGCATTTGGTATAATAATGAAGTGGTAGTTTATTATATGAAAAATGTAATTATAACCAGTAGATGGCATCATAATAGCTAAAACAAAATTTTGTCCCTTATTTCTGGATTTTGATTATATATAAAGGTTGATTTCTTTCTTTCAGTCACTAGTAATGGATCAATTCAAGATATTCCATTCTCTGTCTCTTCTTTACCATTACATTTTCATTCAAAAAGGTTCTAAAATAAAGTTAATTCTTAACATTTTGTTTCTCAGTTCTCATGTCAGAGATCTTTCACATATATAGGCCTTGATTCTCCAGTTTGATCTGCCTGAGCAAATCCTATGCCCTTGCCAAGCCTTATTGACTTCATTTGGACTATGTTTAGGCATAAAGAGGACGGTGATCAGTTGACATCCATGTCCACTGAAGTAGGACAAAAAGTAATGGGCTTAATCTGCAGCAAGGAAATTTTAAGCTAGACATTAGGAAAACCTCTTTAACTATAAGGGTAGTTAAGCACTGGAATGGGCTTTGAAGGGAGGATGGATATTATTAAGGACAGGTTGGACAAACAGCCTCAGTGCAGGAGACTGGACTTGATTTCTCAAGGTTCTTTCCAGCCCTACATTGCTAGGATTCTATAACAGTAGGACTGAACTGAGACAATCATTGGTTCTAGGTATACCCCACATGGCATTCCCACACACAGACCTTGGTGTCATGATTTCAGAGTTCTGGTGAACTGGGCAGTTCACATCTCTTGGAGATGCTCTGTTTAAGTCTATTTGCAGATTCAGATGGGGGCAGCAATTGCCAAGCTTTTCTTTGAATCCATCAGGCCAGGAACATTTTTATAAATGAAATCTGAAATTCTGATCTCAGCCTGTGAGAAACTATGACCTTAAAGCACAGACATACTGTGACTATGTCTTAATCAGACCCTGAACAAGGGACCATCCAGATAGATCAGATTGTAGGATCAGGGCCTTAAACAAGTCCTACAACATGCTGAACACCTTCAACTCATCTCAAAAAGTTCTCAGCACCTCAGGGGATTAGACCCTTAATTGGCTTTCAAAACATTCATCCTACAATAATCTTGCAGACTGTGAAAAGAGACATTACTACAGGAATACCAGCGTTGATCTTTAAAACACAGATGGAGGCTCTAGTGTTCACAACAGCCAAATTAAAAGCGCTATTTCCAGTAGACTTTTTTAAAAAATTGAGAAATTCTTGATTAAAAGATGACAACTATGTAGAAAATAATATTGTATTGTGTTAAGTTAGTGAACACTAACCCATTACAATGGCACATATATTCATTAGAACCCATTTCTTTATTTTAAAGCTAAAGGAGCTGCTAAGCAAATTTCATAGTTTTGAGACAGAAGTCAATTATGACTACACATACAAAAGAAAAATATAATGTATTAGACATTGATAGTGCTTGTATGTGTACAATTCCCCATAGACAATTAAAAAACCAAGATTTCCAGCACAGAACCATCAGCTCTAACTTCTGATATTTCCTATTTAGCCTGGAATGTATTTCATACACAAAAGGCAAACATCAAGTCAATCTGACATACCTGATGCACACAAATACAAGGTCACTTTCTCTTGCTATTATAGCTTTTTTCTGTTTTTTTTGTGCTTGTACTTTTAGTGTTTTTGTTTGGGATTATATTGACCTCATAAATATGAGAGCTGTTCCTGGGAACTAGCAGGACAATATTCCACTAGGGGAAGAATAAACTAATCACAGAGTTATTTTTCACTTTAATTGTAAGTGATAAAAACAGCCAAATCCCATGCCATGTTGCAGTAAAGGTTAAATCAGCACATCATATATTTATATCGTAAAAGAAACCAGCAATCTGGCTTGAATGTGACATTACTCGTGTTTCAGATAAATGTTGTTGAAAAGTCATCCTGTTGGTATGGATGCACTTAATCAGTGATATTGGCCATGGCAACAAAAGCAAACTATACCTTGTTCAAAATTCAAGCTTACACAATGAAAGAAAGACACATCCTCTCTCTCTTAATTGGGTATGAACATGAATGCATCCAATATTACTCCATTTTGGCCAGTCTGCAAAACAGCATAGTCAGATCTAGGACTTTCCCCCCACCCCCAGAGGAGTCATTAAAAACCTCTCCAGGAGAAGCTTTGTAACAAAGCCTAGTGGGAAGAATTTAAATCAACTTAATTACCTTCCTTCTTAATGCAGGTGCTTTAGACAGCTTCAGAAATGTAAGATGTGGCTTGAAGTCCTTACTTCCTGTAATATCGAGACCCATTTCACTGAAAGATCCCTCCACAGCTTCTGGTAAGCAAGTGAGTGAAAAGAAAATTATCTACAGGAGAGATCAACAAAGACTATCATTTTCTTATATGAAACACTACATACAACCATGGCTAGCCAAACTGCCATGGTTTACTTTTCTTCATTTGTATCAACATTCCAAATTAAAGTGAAATGTAAAACTAGAAATGGGCCTGAGATGCAAAGCTTAGCTCTGGAGCCAAACTTCCCCTAAATTCAAGAGACTGGAAACAAGATCCTTCTCTTTGCACAGCCTTCCCATAATCAGAATTCGAGGACATGTGTGCCTATGTCAACCCCACAAGAAACAGTATGCAATACCAGCAGCTTCAAGTGGAGGAAACAATGAGGTGAAAGGTTACCCACACTCCCGTACAGAGCAAGAGGGTGAAATATTAGCTGGGGGAGGGAGGGGAAATTGGCAGATTACCCATGGTGGCAAAAAAGAGTTTTGTGAATCAGATGCAAGTATTAGAGTTAGAACAGTGCAATAAAGGAAAGTCAATTCCTTTATATCCTTATACTCTCTATATAATCCTTTTTTGGCTAATGAATGCTCAGTGATATGAAATGCTTGTGTTTCCTACTGTTTGGTGGAGTGGTTTGGTTCTGAACTGCTTTGCTAATAAGAAAAGGTGTCTCTTTCCACTGAAAGATAATTTTGCTTTTGGCTACATGTCTTCTCAGAACTGAAAGAAAACCTTTTGGAGAAGGGAGTGTCATAATTGCTTTGATTCCTTTATAAATAACCTATAAAAAACAGTAAGGACAAATAGGTGTCCCTCTGGGCATCTAATTAAAAATAATGTTTTATTCTCACATTAAATAGATTGAATGGGGCTCCATAATTTACTTTCTTTCAGACTTGTCAATTAAACAGATTTGGCAGAGAATACATACTCTTCCTGGGGAAAAATAAAACAAAACAAAACTATAACTGCTAGGAATATAGCGTGGTTTTATTAACAACATTCCAAAGTAACACTAAATGAACTCCAGCTTCAGCCTCTTCATCAGGCTGAGTTGACTTTAAGGTTTCTTTTCCTCAGGACCACTCTATCCCAGATCACATGTCCTGCCAGTGGTTTATCCCCACTTCCTTTATATTCAGGGTGTACGCTGAAGAACCACACCTGCTCAACAAATCAGCAGAAGCAACATGCAGCTCCCTGCAGGGCTCCAACACCTAATAACAGTGGTGTAGCAGGAGCCTGTCCCTTGTGCTCATCTTTTGTTCTCATTAATTGCTTCAGTGCCAAGGCTCTGACTAAGTGCACAATGTGGATCTTTAAGTATTCTGTGCTGTATATCAGGACTTCACATGTCTGACAAGTGCATTCATTGCATTCACCCATCTCCCATTTTCCATCTCTGTCTCTGTCCACTACCGTCCCCAAACATTTTAGCAGTTATCTGTGTCCCAGATACTGCTTGCAGAAAAGGAGATGCCCAATGCCCTTATACGTCTCATTTGATTAGATGTTAGTATAAAGTCTCTGGCTTTGGGTTTAGAAAAGTGATATGCTCCAGTTTTGGGCCCCACACTACAGGAAGGATGTGGAAAAACTGGAAAGAGTCCAGCAGAGGGCAACAAAAATTATTAGGGGGCTAGAGCACATGACTTATGAGGAGAGGCTGAGGGAACTGGGATTGTTTAGTCTACAGAAGAGAAGAATGAAGGGGGATTTGATTGCTGCTTTCAACTACCTAAAAGGGAGTTCCAAAGAGGATGGATCTAGATTGTTCTCAGTGGTGGTAGATGACAGAACAAGGAGTAATGGTCTCAAGTTGCAGTGGGGGAGGTTTAGGTTGGATATCAGGAAAAACCTTTTCATTAGGAGGATGGTGAAGCACTGGAATGGGTTACCTAGGGAGATGGTGGAATCTCCTTCATTAGAGGTTTTTAAGGTCATGCTTGACAAAGCCCTGGCTGGGATGATTTAGTTGGTGATTGGTCCTGCTTTGAGCAGGGGGTTGGACTAGATGACCTTCTGAGGTCCCTTCCAACCCTGATATTCTATGACTCTATGAAAGTGTCCCATTCTACATAAAGCATTTGTTCACTGGTTACTGCTCCCCTATGTCAACATCTGGCCACTCTGCAAACATATCATCTCCACGTTCTGGAGTTAGAACATACCTCAAGTGTCTCCAGGGAAAGGACTTTTCTCTGTGCTACATCTCAAGCATTCCCCATTAATACTCTTTCCTCTATGTGTTCTCATTAGTGCTGATCAGTATTTCATTTTATTCTTATAAAAACACATTTTTCTCACTGCTAAGTCTCCCTTTGCCTCTCAGCACTCTTACTCACAAACCATAAAACTAATACGTAAGGAGTGGCTGGGCAAGCACTTCCAAGTGTGAACACACACTAGTACAGGAGAATACGCAGGATCATGCCCACTAAAGCCTCTCTCCAAACATTCATAGGAACAAAACCTATCCTCAAGATGGAAGTGAAAATGAGAACATGAAACATGCCCAAACTGAAATGCAATTTGTGAACATGTCTGTAAATAGTTTCCTCCGCTATTCAACCAAAAACCAATACCAGTCCTTTCACCTCTGCATTGCTACTGACCTGAAAGTCAATACTATGGCAATTTGGTGGCTTATGGGTTGGGTTTTGTGTGTCTACTTCACAAAGGGCTCATCATGACTGATCACCCTGTTAGTAATTTCATCATAAACATCAATGACTGAATTACTAGGTATTGAGACTGAGGCCTGGGCTACGCTACAGAGTTCAGTCAATGTAAGCTGCCTTATGTTGATCTAACTCTGTAAGCATCTATATTACAATGTTACTCCTGCCGATGCAAGTCACTCACTACATCAACCTAATATCTCCTTCTCTGCAAGAGGGATAGTGCATAGGTCAATGTACTTTGTTTATACTGACACTGCGTCAACCTCTCTATTGACTATTCTGACTATCAGTGCCTACCAGCTGACAGCCCAGAACCCCATCACCCAGGGCTAACAGCAGTGGTCTGGCCTGATCTATCACCTGTAAGTCACTCTAATGCTGAATTTCACCAGAACTAGATTCAATTTAAAAGTGTGACAAAGCACTTGTGGATTCCACTTCTGGGGATATTCTAAAGAAGGTCTAAATTTGCCAGAAACAAGTCCACTTAACCTACTTTGAAGGAGGAGTCAGTAATTACAGAACTTTAGCTCTGCTCAATTTTATATTCCCTTGATGCATGGAAGAAAATTATAACTTGTTTAAGTAGTGGCTTATTCTTGACAAAAACGAGCACTTTCTAATTTATTGCCAATTAATCTTGATGGTTTCACTCTTAACTATTACAAATTACTTGTATAGTGTGGACAGAACAAGTAGCAATGATTAAAATTTCCCTAACAGTGCCAGAGATCTATGATTACAGATATTTAGGAAATCAAATTTCGTATCAGGAAACAGAGTAATGCCTCCCTAGAGACCATCTCCAGCATATTAGAATGAGAGCAGGTCCCATATGATGGAATTCCAATGAAAATTGCATTGAAAGTTCAAATTTCAAAAACATTGACCAACTCCAATGAAAACATTCTTGACAAAGACATGCAGAGTCAAAAAGGGCACATTGAAGCAGATACAGCTGGTAACAAGTCATTTGAACTTTGCTTGCATAATCATTCTCACAGAGCTTGTTTTCCCTCTTGTAGCCTGACCACATCCAAAGGCAATGTATTTTTTTAAACATGTGTGACCACGCAATGAAGGAAAGATGTTGTTTTTCATCACTACAGCAAATTAGAACAACTGTTCTATGTCAGAGTAATCTAACCAACTTGGAAGGCGTTTATTCAGATATTTTTGAAAGAGGATATTTTGATACATATTTTCAAGGCTCATTATATGCAAGATGATGATCAAAATTGTGGATAAAGAATAAAAAATATGGAATATTAAATTTCTTGAGTATTTTCTCAGTAGCAAGAGCACTGGTAACTGAGCAAACTGTACAAAAACTGGCAGGTTGTCTCATGGTCAGACAATTTTGAAGTAGTTCAGGCAATCAATGTGCAATCAGATATTTTTAAAAAATCAAGCACTGAACACACATGCCTGGGGTTTGCAATCAAAATTATTCTCTTCTCAAGGGGGGGTAATATTGCTGGGACTTGGCGCCAAGTTTCCAGCATTTCTGAAGATACTAAGTTACCCAGGCAGGGAATAAGTATGGGAGTCTGTAAGCCCAATATTTTAGTAATTCTAAAAGCCATTGCATACTTACTATCATTAAAAGGGAGAAGGTACACAAAACATTCACATGGGAAGCAGACCAAATTTAGCACATTTTTGCCTGTGCTAGAGTTATATATTGGAGGTTGGTCTCGTATAGCAGGACTGATTGGCACTAAAAATAATACTGACTGCAAAAAACCCCAAAAACTTTAGGGTTTTTGGAAAGGGCTGAGGTAATCAGGAACAGTATCTGGACAAGGAAAAGGCAGTCAAATGACTGACTGCCCTTCTGGACAACTGATGGAAGAGGGAGTAGAACATTTTTCGGAATACTTATTTTTGGCTCTTTTATTTTGAAGTACTCAGGATCAGAGAGCTAGTCATTCACAAAAGGGCGGCGAGGGGGAGAGAACAGACTGGTACACAGGATTTAATCCCAGGTAGTCCTCTCCCTGATACACATGTATCAATCTAAAATAGACCAGAAGGGTATGCAAGCTAGGAGGATGTTGCCACAGAACAATATACACAGTCCCTTTTTCAGTAGGTTTTCAAGCATATGCTATGTGCTCCGAGGAAGTAAAGGAGCATTAATTTAAATGGTGCCCAGATTGGTAGATCATTAAGTAAAAGGGGCACATGAGGAGGAGTCATTTAACCCCAATCAGAATAATTTTGTCACAGACAAATGTGCCAGAAGTGCATCAAAAAAATACAACACAGTTTGGATACGGTGAAATTTGCTGAAATTCTAATCCAAATGAGTAAGGACAGTGTCAGAATATTTTTAACAAAAGCACAGCTGGTTTGGTCCAAAATTATCCTCTGCTATGGATGTAGATAATCAAGGAAAATGAAGACTACAGAGTCAGGCAAAAGGTAATGGGAAGTAAAGTGGCTAATTTTATTCAACAGAGTTGCACAGAGACAGAGAAGCAGACAGGTCTGCTTAAGGGATACAGGCATCTCTTGTGGATGCAATACTGTCTGCTTATTTCATGCGGAAGAGAAAAATAATTTAAAAACGAAAAGCAAAATTGCTATAAGCCAAGATTTCAGAATTCAAAAGGAGTAAGGGTTTTGCCCTGAAGGAAATATAATAATGAATGGACTTCGTAGCTAACTTGGTTGCCTCAACAACATAAAACCAAGCAGAAATGTTTTATGCAAAGGATAGACAACTGTCATCTAGGTTAGTGGACTTACATAGCATCCTCTTATTCTTCACTAACTGTGGACTTTTACTCCCCTCCTAAACGGGGAATATTTTGGCAGAAATTATATATGTGCACATAGCTTCTTTCAGCACAGGATTAACCTATTTTTTTTACTAAGTATGAAGTTGGCAAAAAAAAAAAATCACGATTATTTCTGTTCTGTTAGAATTGGGAACCCAGGATATTTAGACTAGGCTCTGCATTGCAGGCTAGAATAGCTCTTGGAAACTTAAGCAAGGAATGAAAAGCTATTCTGAATTTAGTGAATGACGCTGTTTAAATCCATCATATTCCAACCCTAAAAATAAAGATTTCATACATTTTAATTACTAGCTCTTCATAAGTCAATTTCTAGTCAATTTCTTTAGAAAGAAAAATGTATTAAAATGTGTACTTCATATATGATATGCTGTTAAATTACTAGTATGAATATTACATTATACTTCTAAAGCATCTACATCCTAAAGTGCTTTACGAACTCCACCCATACACAACCACTGAAATACAGCCACCTAATGGACAGTAGTAGACAGGTGAACAACTGTTACAAGTATGCTGCACAACTTGGGAAGGAAATGTTGGTACACTCCACTGGAGCAAACATCCACTCTTAAAAAGAAAATGTCATGTGATATTTAAGGTCTGTTCGAGTGGATAGTACCACCATTCTTAAGGTCATATCTTAAAGACCTCCATATAAAAAAGCAGAGTGATCCAAAAGTCACAATAGTCAGGAGAAGTGTTTTCCGTTCCCTGCTCTGCAACCTTGAAAAGTGAACATTTCTGTGACTCAGTTTTCCCATATTACTGAACTGCACAGAACTCAGTCCGTCCATCCATCCATCCAGTTTCCATGCAGTTTGTATATTCCAAATTTTATGCTTCAACTACTAAAAATGCCTCTGTGGGGTATATTTCTCCACCCACCTTTTAAAGAAATATGAAGCACCGAAGTCACAACTGCCCCGATCATTTAAAAAAGCCTAAAAAACACCATCTCAAACAACAGTTATTTTACACAAATGGTAAATCTGTTTAGATACTCACCTGCAATTTTGCTTAACATTTGCTGTTCATCCTCTGACATTTTCACATATATCACTTGGTTGTTAAATTGACCAATTCCATGAAATGTCATGTTAAAGAGTTTACCCTGCAAAATGGCTTCCACTTTAGCTTTACTCTGTTCCAGCGCCACAGCAGCCCTTAAAATAAATAAATAAAATCCACACTCAAAAAGGGACATCACATGACAGCTAAATAATCATCTGCAGGGTATGACATTGGATTGTTATGATACATAGATTTTGGGCCAGAAGGTCATTCCACAGCGTTGCGCAAACCATGAAAGCAGAGTGCATTTTCACTGTACTTTTGGACATAATCACTTTTATTACAACTAGAAGATGTATCATGGGGTATATAAACCACTTACACATTAAAGAATAAATGACTTCAAGTATGTACTGACTGATCCATTAAAAAAAATTGCCTGACTTTGTTGCTAGCGCTTCATAGTGATCAAGTTATTAATATGCAAAACCTCTGCTAAACTGCTCCTCAAGAGCTGAAAAACCCACAGAAGAATGAACTTGGACTTGTTGTGGTGTGACAGTAGATCCATACTGCTACACAGTTTTGAATTAGTCTGTTTTCTTTCTTTATTTCATTTGCTAAACCAAAACAAATCCATTATCTCAAATGAAGTGCATTTATTGGATCATTGACCCGTACATTACAAATTCAGGAAAACAGTCTTAAAGTTGCTGCAATGTCAGGTCAGTGCAAATGTGGGAGCTTTATGCTCCACCTTTACTGATTGAGCAAGGTATTAAAGTACAGGCCTAACTAAGCTCTAGTAGCTCCATCAAAATTAGGGTGACCATATTTCCCTATGCTGAATTTGGGACACCCGGTGAAATGACTTGTATTCAAGTGAGTTCAATGGCATTCAATCAGAACTATACAGTGCAAACATTCAAATTAACATTAAGTTGACTGAGCCCCTTTTAAAAGGAAATACTGCATAATTGGATTATTTTTATTTACCTACTTATCTTTAAGGCTGTAGGGTTCACACAGGGAGGGGTAACACACACACCCCTACCTCCCACACATCCATAGGAAGAGGCAACACACACACACTCCCATACACCTCTCTCACATGCGGGGAGGGGTGACCGACCTACTCAACTCTCACTGTCCTATGCTTTTTGCTCTCCATGCCTGGCTGGGCTCCCAGGACAAACCCTGCTCTCCTGGTACCTGGCACCATATCTTCCCGAGGCAACAGGCCGGGTGGGGGGCATAGGGTCACATACCCTCCCCGCCCCCAACCCAATTTCTGCCAGTGGTCACACCAGAATGTGGCCAGCAGCAGCCTTTTGGCACTTTGCGGGAGGGAAAGGACGGCAGCTCCTTCCAACCACAGGGGTCGGGGGGAAGAGATGACTTGGCCTGTGTCTTTGCAGAGCTTAACTCTTCTCCCCTCCCCCAGTCCCCAGTGGCTGGAAGCAGCTTGTCCTTTCTTGCCTGCACGGTGTCAAAAGGCAGCTAACAGCTCCAGGCGGCTGCTGGCCACACACATAACCCAGATGCCACTTATCCCCTGGCTACAGCATGGGCATAGGCAGGAAGGGGTTAAGCCCTAAGGATGCATTGTGCACCAGAGCCCAGGGAGCCTGACTGCAGGGGCTTCAGTGACCTCCCCACCCCACAGAGGTAGCTCAGCGGGTGAGGGTGTCTAGGGGATGGAGCAGCCCCACACTCCCTGGGGGCTGGACCTAGGGACCAGCGTGCGGGGGAGGGTGGCGAGTGAAGAAAATGCTGAGCCCCTGCCGAGGGGGCTGCTGTGGAGCCTGCAGGTTCCAGGTGCAAACAGGCTCACCAACCGCTCGCTTCCCGCTCACAACCCTACACACACACACACACACACCACTCCAGAGCTTAAGCTGAGGGGTGAAGAGGCATCTCCGTGCCAGCGCTGCACAGGGCTTTGGCACATGCAGGTCTCAGCTCCTCCTGGTCAGCGCCCTGGGCTGGAGGTTCTTGGGTTTTCCTGAGGCACCGGCCCAGCCAGAGGCAGTGGGGGAAGGAAGGAGCCTGCCAGCCAGGCTGTTGGCGAGCTGAGCACTCCGACCGGGGGCTGGTTCTCCACACAGCGCTGGGAGCAGGATGTGCCCCACCAGGGCATACTGGGGAGCAGCGGGGAGGGGAAAGGCAAAGCAGGGAGAGACAGCCTGCACTCACCAGTCACCGAAGCGCGCAGCCAGTGCTGGCTGGAAATGGAGTGGAGGGGCCCTACTGGCTGAGTGCCAGAACATGGCGGGGGCAGGGGAGGGGGAGCTGACCTGATGGACCAGCAAGGGGAGCGGCTGGCCCTGCGCGCTGCAGCTTTGCCCTGCCATCAGCCTCTCTCACCTATCCCCATTGTTGGCCACTGCTCCCCACCATCACCATTGCTGGTGAGCGGGTAGTTGGTGAGCAGGGATCCGGCCAGCAGCAGGACCCACCAGTATTGATGGGAGGGAGACAGAGAAAATATGAGACAATTTACTCATTTTTTAAAAAAAGTTGGGACATCTGCAGGAGGGCTTAAATACAGGACTGTGCCTTTAAAAATGAGACGTCTGGTCACCCTAATCAAAATTAGATTACTCACATGCTTAAAGTTTGGCACATGTCTAAAAGTACCTTGCTAAATCAGGGCCTTAATGCACTGAGAAACTAATGCACAGTCTAGATGATGCATCTTTTAAAATAAAAGGCTTATGTTATTTGCGGGGGGGGGTGGGATTTCAGTTACATGTAAAGCATTGGATCCATGTGTGTTAGGAATTCCTTTCTCTGTGCAGATGTGATTTCGTCAGAGCACCCAGCTATAAACCTGGCTCGAACTCAAGCTGTAGGAATCAAGCTTTTAGCTCTGGCGGTCCCTGGTTCAATCCCTGGTGTGTCAGCCAAGATAAAGCATTATGTACTTACATCACAGCAGTTTAGGGACATTTAACTATTGTTTACTGTGACTTATTATAGCCCCATGTAATGTTATGGAAGACTACACCATATGCAAATTACATGCCAACAAATTTGATTTTGATGCATAAAAAATTAGTAAAGTAATGTTATACAAAAGTAGGACAGGCTGTGCGATCCACTGTATGTTGTGCGTAGGAGTTATGCACACTAATCCCATTAGGAAAGCATTTTCTGTGCCTATATAAAAGCCACTTAAAATAATACTTATGAATCCCAACAGCTACTAATCTGTATTATGGACAGTCTTCAATATTATATGAAGCCTATTTTTCCAATTATAATGGCATAAGAGCTGCTTCTTTATGACTCATTAGGACTCTGCAGATCTTTTACAGGGGAGCAGCAAGAGCCCTTTCAGGAAGATTCTGCACGCTCATCATCAACCACCAGCACTGCTATAACCCATCCTTAAAATCAGATTATACTGTCCTCCAAAGTACCAGTACAATGGGATTTGCTAAAAGGATTTTTGCAACAGAGCAAGGAATTTCCTCTCCCAAGGGCTGGGTTTGCGTCTTCAAATATATAGTTGGCATGAGGAGTGAGACAATACAACTAGCAAATACGAACATAATAATGGCCATACTGGCTTAGACCAAAGGTCCGTTTAGCCTAACATCCTGTTTCCTGACAGCGGCCAATGTCAGGCGCTTCAGAGGGAATTAACAGAACAGGTAATCATCAAGTGATCCATTCCCTGTGACCCATTCCCACCTTCTAGTAAACAGAGGCTAGGGACACCATCCCTGCCCATTCTGGTTAATAGCCATTGATGGACCTATCCTCCATGAATTTATCCAGTTCTTTTTTGAAACTTGTTAGAGTCTTTGGAAAAAGTTTCCCAGGTGTGAAGAAATATTTCCTTTTGTTTGTTTTTAACCTGCTCCTTATTAATTTAATTTGGTGACCCCTAGTTCTTGCATTATGGAGGAGGAGTAAATAACATTTCCTTATTTACTTTCTACACGCCAGTCCTAATTTCTATTAATTAAAACCATATGAAATGGTCTTTCATGTGACTAGTGCAGAATACCTGCTGCAGGAATTGGACCTATTTAGTACATCTTTATAGACAAACAGAAGATAAAGGATGGAGAGAACTTGGCAAGAAAGAGATGCTTTTCAATAGCTATTCCTGTTATTTTTATATTACAGGCACATGTCCATTCTTTTCTAAAGTTCATTCGTACTACTTAGCTCCAATCACTTCTGTAATTGTCTGATTCATTTTTTGATTACCTCTTTCCACCACCCTCTTATCCTCTTGGAGAACAGCCTGCCCTGCCAACAGCAAGGGCAGAAATTTATTACTGAAATACACTACAGAATCTATTCTCGTGCAGAATGAACTTTCAGATGAGCATTCAGATCTCTTCTCTGAGCTCCATAAAAAAGCAATACCAAGAGAAATGCCCATTTCAGACAAATAGATGTATGATGTCCTTTTGGGTCTGATTTATCTTGGGAATAAATAAAAAGACTACAAGGCTCTAGCTAAACAAACAAAAAAAGATGGGTGTGAATATGAATACGTAATATTATTATGCATTGAAGTCTGTGAACAAACACAGGGAAAAGCAGGTTTTCTTCAAAATAGGAGGGAAGAGAGCTATCTACCTGTCTTCAATTAAATTAAGCAGGGTATCACTAAAATAGTGGAAGACCTATTTACATACAAATCAATAGGGGGATGGGAAGACCACAGGAAAAGGAGAGCAGCATGAAGCCATACTGTTTTGTCCTCAGACTCAAAGTTTAAGAAGATATAAGGAGAGAGAGAGAGAGAGAGAGGAGAAACCAACCTGGCATCCATTACTAGACAGACAGAAGCCAGAGCTGTTCCAAGCTGAAAAAGATGGGTCCTTCAAACAAGGGGATTGAACTATCTCAGAACTGAAGATTGATAAGGAAACAAGCTACAGCCTTTATTCAAGGTAAAGTTACATCTTAGACTCTAGAAAGCATATTTTACTTTTATTTTTTTGTAACCTTCTCCAGCTTCATTCCTTGTGCTCAGTATCATTTAACCCATGTCTTTTTGTTAATACATTTGTTATATTTTTACAATACACCAATTCAGTGACGTAATTGAAGGGAAGGATGTATTTACCCCAGTTAAGTTAATAAGCTGTGATGTGCTTTTGTCTCTTTAAAGGAGACAGCAATCCTTACTACTTCTCTGAGTGCTCCATGAGAAGACTAATCACTCCAGGAGAGAGGACTTGGGGGGCAATTCAGAACTGCAAGCATGTTGGGGTCACCCCTGCATAAGTTCACTGGATAGTAGAGAGGGGCTGTTGTGTTGTACGCAGGTTGCTGTGGTCAGAGCTGAACAGTACACAGGCACTCAGGATACTGCCTTGTCCAGAAGAGAATCACAGTAGCAGAGCATTTTGAAGTACTCAGGATTACAGAGCAGGCAGTGATACAATCTGTCACTCGTCTGGATTGCACCCCAGAACATGACAACAGGTTTTCAAAAGATCAGTTTTCTTCCAATACAGTTAGCTCAACTGAGTTTGCTTAACTTACTAACTTACTAACTTAACTTTATTCCAATGTAGACCCTGTTTAACACCTTCAAGTTCATATGCACCAGTCATGTCAAAGCCCTAATCCTCAGGTTGGAGTCATTAACCTTGGCTTCCTTCAGCAGGCACACAGGTAAGGATGCCCTTTTAGTCCAGTTCCCAATTCCACTACGCTGGAGTTTTTCAGGTAGGCCGTAGATACCTGGGAGCCTTCCCCCACAGCTTTTAACTTACAATTAGTAGTTTCCCCAACAATGCATATTCAAAGCAGTCTTACAGCTAGTCAATATATAGCTCCCTATCAAGCTGCACCAACCACGTTTCAATTTTTTTCCTCCTCTCTTTTCAATGTTTTACAGAATACTAAGATATTGCAGTTGCTAAGGCCTTCTGGTTACCACAAGTAGGCACCCCTTTTCAAAAGCCTGTGGTTGCTACATAACTTCCATGAGCTTTCCTGTATAGATAAATTTACATTCTTCCTTCATTTAACTCTACAGGAAAGTTTATATAATCAAAAAGCAACAATACAGTTAATACCCTGGCTGCTCACTTTCCACCACTTGATGACAATGTATATTAACGATCATTAATTTCAAAATTCAAACTCCAAAGTCACTCCACCTAGAGTTAATGTAAGAAGCCCGTGGCTATGCATTCAATAAGCTAGCAGGTCAGATACTGTTTCAAAAAAGCAGAAAAGGAAAAGCTTATCTAAGCCCTGGTAAAAGTAGGTATTCACAGCTACAGCGCTGTATATGTCATCTTAAAAATTAGCCTTGCATTTATTTATTAAAAGAATTCTTACTTTTTCACTTCTTCTTCTGTTCTCAGATGGGCTACAATGATGGTGAGATGCATCGTTTGAACAGGAATTAGAGCTCTCAACAAGTCAGGTTCTTTAGTGAATATTAGCTCCTGGACATCTTCAATTTTGTCCAAAATCTGCAATGCAATAAATAAAAGGGAGAAAACATCATATTAGATTTAAAGGCGGCTTAGGGCTTGCTGTAAGAATTTCCATAAAACTGTCGCCTGCAATTTAATGCAGATTAATGCTGAACTTGGCAGCCAGGTTTCTCCAGTTTTAGAAAACAAATTTACAGCTCAAAATCTCAAGTAAATGCATCATGTCACTCAAAGGGCAAAATTCTGTCTTCAGATATATTTGTGCAGCTCATTAACTTCAGTGGAGTTGCACAGGTGTAACAGTAAAATTTGTATCAAAGATTTTTATATCAAAATCAATTCAAAGGTCAAACTATTTTCCTTTAAAATCTTATGGGCTAAATTCAGAACTGGTATAAGCAGGTGCTAATTTCATGAACTTTACAACAGCTCTGAATTTGACCTTAAGTGTGCTGGAAAAAAGTCACAGTTCTGTGCAAGTATTAATGCGATCATCATGCAGTTGTCAGTTGTTAATAGACTGTGGAAATTGAATAGCGTTTCCATAATTAATCTTATGCCATTTTCTGATTACAAGTTTGATCACAGATGAAACTGATGTCTCTTCCCAAAAGGAAACTGTAATGGCAAACAAAAGAGTTCATGTGACTAAATTTATTGTTCCTTGAGATAGCATTTTGTAGAGCTGCATGGGTAATTTCTAGCTCTTTTGGGTCTATTTGTATCTTAATGTAATTGACTCAATGAAAAGTGAAGGACTTCTTTTGAAACAATTTTGATAAGTGTTAGAAATAGGAAAAATTAATGAAAAAAGAAAAGGGAATTCTAGTACACAGGAAATTTAGCACATAATGGAATCGCATTATAACTAAACTCTTTGTAGATATTTAAATTTGCATATAGGCCCGATTTGTAATTTGTATGTGCATGTGTATATGAGAGACAATTTGTAAGGATTCCATTTTACTCTTGGATAGTAGAAAAGCTTGGCATACGTATTGTACAGTTTAGCTACTGGCCAAAATGCTGATTTTGGTGTCAGGTTTAATGGGCATTTACTAAACATCTTGAGATACAACTAAAGACAACTTAGTTTGAAAGTATGAAAAAATATTGAACCATTTGAATTACAATATTATGGCTACCTTCTGCCACCCTTTCAATGACACCTGTGGAACATAGACTATCAGGGTTGGAAGGGACCTTAGGAGATCATCTAGTCCAACATCCTGCTCAAAGCAGGACCAATCCCCTGCTCAAAGCAGGATCCAACTAAGTCATCCCAGTCAGGGCCTTGTCCACACAATCAGACCACATGACGCTGATCCAACACAGCATTGTCACCTGTCCCAGAGCAAGGGTGATGATAAAACCAGAATCAAAAAGAGAAGAAATTAGGGCAGAAATAAGAATGATGGAACTCAGGATGATTGAGGAATCACACAACCAGTGGTTGAGCCCTATTGGCTTGGTCCCCAAGCCTGACAGCACTATGAGGTTTTGTATCGACTTCTGGAAGTTAAACGAGGTATCCCAATTCAATGTCTACCTGACGTCGATGAGCTGGTGGATAAGTTAGGCAAGGTCTGATACTTGACCACCTTGTACTTGACAAATAGCTACTAGCAGATCCCCCTGGCTAAGGACACCAAGGAAAAAATCGCCTTCTCTACACCCGATGGCCTGTTCCAATATACTGTCCTCCCTTTTGGGCTCCATGGGGCCCTTGTGACTTTCCAACGATTGATGGACAGATTACTTCGACCCCATGCCAAGTATGCTGCTGCCTATTTAGACAACGTAGTAATCCATAGCCCTGACTGGGAGATGCACCTTGGGAAAGTGGAAGCGGTACTAAATGCTCTTAGACAAGCTGGCCTCACCGATAACCCATCCAAATATCCAAATGTTAGATAACCCATCTAACTAAGGCCAGATACTTCAGATATGTAGTTGGAAGGGGCCTGGCGAAACCCCATTGGAAAAGAGTGGAGGCAATACAGGAATGCCCCTGATCAATCCGCAAGTAAATCAGAGAGTCCTTGGAGATACATAAGAAAGGCCATACTGGGTCAGACCAAAGGGCTATCTAGCCCAGGATCCTGTCTACTGACAGTGGTCAATGCCAGGTGCCCCGGAGTGAGTGAACCTAACAGGTAATGATCAAGTGATCTCTCTCCTGCCATCCATCACCCCCCTCTGACAAACAGAGGCTAGGGACACCATTCCTTACCCAGCCTGGCTAGTAGCCATTAATGGACTTAACCTCCATGAATTTATCCAGTTCTCTTTTAAACCCTGTTATAGTCCTAGCCTTCACAGCCTCCTCAGGCAAGGAGTTCCACAGGTTGACTGTGCGCTGTGTGAAGAAGAACTTCCTTTTAATTTGTTTTAAACTTGCTGCCCACTAGTTCTTCTATTGTGGGAACAAGTAAATAACTTTTTCTTATTCACTTTCTCTACACCACTCATAATTTTATATACCTCTATCATATCCCTCCTTAGTCTCCTCTTTTCCAAGCTAAAGAGTCCTAGCCTCTTTAATCTCTTCTCATATGGGATCTGTTCCAAACCCCTAATCATCTTAGTTGCCCTTCTCTGAACCTTTTCTAATGCCAGTATATCCTTTTTTGAGATGAGGAAACCACATCTGTATACAGTATTCAAGATGTGGGTGCACCATGGATTTGTATAGGGCAATAAGATATTCTCAGTCTTATTCTCTATCCCTTTTTTAATGCAGTGGCAGTCAAAAAAGCAAACAGGATGTTAGGAAAGATTCCTAACATCCTGTTTGCTTTTTTGACTGCTGCTGCACACTGCATGGATGTCTTCAGAGAACTATCCATGACGACTCCAAGATCTTTTTCCTGATTAGTTGTAGGTAAATTAGCCCCCATCATATTGTATATAGAGTTGGGGTTATTTTTTCCAATGTGCATTACTTTACATTTATCCACATTAAATTTCATTTGCCATTTTGTTGCCCAATCATTTAGTTTTGTGAGATCTTTTTGAAGTTCTTCACAGTCTGCTTGAGTCTTAACTATTTTGAGCAGTTTAGTATCATCTGAAAACTTAGCCACCTCACTGTTTACCCCTTCCTCCAAATCATTTATGAATAGTTGAATAGGATTGGTCCTAGGTCTGACTACTGGTGTTCCCCAAGAGTTATCCCTCTCCATTCTGAAAATTTACCATTTATTCCTACCCTTTGTTTCCTGTCTTTTAACCTGTTCTCAATCCATGAAAGGATCTTCCCTCTTATCCCATGGCAACTTAATTTACATAAGAGCCTTTGGTGAAGGACCTTGTCAAAGGCTTTCTGGAAATATAAGTACACTGTGTCCAATGAATCCCCCTTGTCCACATGTTTGTTGACCCCTTCAAAGAACTGTAATAGATTAGTAAGACATGATTTCCATTTACAGAAACCATGTTGACTTTTGCCCAACAATTTATGTTCTTCTATGTGCCTGACAATTTTATTCTTTACTCTTGTTTCAACTAATTTGCCCGGTACGGATGTTAGACTTACCAGTCTGTAATTGCCGGGATCACCTCTAGAGCCCTTTTTAAATATTGGCGTTACATTAGCTATCTTCCAATCATTGGGTACAGAAGCCGATTTAAAGGACAGGTTACAAACCCTAGTTAATAGTTCTGCAATTTCACATTTGAGTTCTTTCAGAACTCTTGGGTGAATGCCGTCTGGTCCTGGTGACTTGTTACAGTTAAGTTTATCAATTAGTTCCAAAACCTCCTCTAGTGACACTTCAATCTGTGACAATTCCTCAGATTTGTCACCTACAAAAGACGGCTCAGGTTTGGGAATCTCCCTAACGTCCTCAGCCATGAAGACCGAAGCAAAGAATTCATTTAGTTTCTCTACAATGACTATCATCTTTAAGTGCTCCTTCTGTATCTCTATCATCCAGGGGCCCCACTGGTTCTTTAGCAGGCTTCCTGCTTCTGATGTATTTAAAAAATATTTTATTATTACCTTTTGAGTTTCTGGCTAGCTGTTCTTCAAATTCCATTTTGGCTTTTCTTATCACATTTTTACACTTAATTAGGCAGTGTTTATGCTCCTCTCTGGTTACCTCAGTAGGATTTGACTTCCACTTTTAAAAAGATGCCTTTTTATCTCTCACTGCTTCTTTTACATGGTTTTTAAGCCACGGTGGCTCTTTTTTAGTTCTTTGACTTTGTTTTTTAATTTGGGGTGTACATTTAAGTTGGGCCTCTATTATGGTGTCTTTGAAAAGTGTCCATGCAGCTTGCAGGGATTTCACTTTAATCACTTTACCTATTAATTTCTGTTTAACTAACCCCCTCATTTTTGCATAGTGCCCCTTTCTGAAATTAAATGCCACAGTGTTGGGCTGCTTAGGTGGTGTTCCCACCACAGGAATGTTAAATGTTATTATATTATGTTCACTATTTCCATGCGGAAATAGTTACCTCTTGGACCAGCTCTTGTGCTCCACTCAGGACTGAATCAAGAGTTGCCTCTCCCCTTGTGGGTTCCTGTACCAGCTGCTCCAAGAAGCAGTCATTTAAAGTATCGAGGAATTTTGTCTCTGCATTTCATCCTGAGGTGACATGTATCCAGTCACGTCATTGGGTACATGTCATGAGATAGTGGAATACTATCGTCGTTTCATCCCTCACTTCACCATGAGGCCAGGGCCTCTGACAGGCCTGATAAGAGCTTGGGGCCAGGAAATAATTACATGGTCCGAGGCAGAGGAAGAAGCTTTCAGAGACCTGAGGATGGCCCTTTGCAGTCATCCAGTGCTCATAGCCCCAGATTTCAAAAAGGAATTCATTCTACAGACAGACACCTCAGAGGTAGGCCTTTCACAGATGGTGGGGGATGAGAAGCACCCAATCCTTTACCTCAGTCAGAAGCTCCTGCCCAGGGAGCAACAGTATGCCATAGTAGAAAAGGAATGCCTAGCAGTTAAATGGGTTACGGAGACTCTATGGTACTACCTTCTGGGGCAGTGATTCACCCTTGTGACGGACGATGGATGCACATAAACAAGGAGAGGAATGTACAAGTGACAAAATGGTCCCTATCTCTACAATCTTTTCACTTCCAGATACAGAATAAAGCTGGAAGTCAACATGGCAATATGGACGGCCTGTCAAAGGCAATACTGTCTCTCGTCCCAGGTAACCTAACCCCGTGGTGTTGAGCTGGGTGGAGGAGAGGTTATGATACAGTAGGGCCAGGGAGCAGTGGGAGAGTGGGAGAGGGGAGATATATAAGCTGTACGCTAATTAAGGTGTGGTTCCCTGTAGACTAAGGAACATTACTACAGATTAATTGGAGCACCTGTAGCCAATTAAAGCTCTGTCAGGAACCTAATTTTAAAAAGGCAAAGGCAAAAAATTTTAGAAGGCAAAAAAACCTTCAGGGGTTGAGAGGGGCTAGGGCTGAGAGTGAGAAGCAAACCTAACCCCCCTTCTCCACTTCCCTCCTCTACCACTCATCCTGGCCATTAGTGGGTGCCCTAACCTCCCCGCTCCTGCCAAAAAAAGCATGAGGCCCACCACACTAACATCAGCCATTTTGTCAAAGTCTTTACAAATGATCACCCCGCTAGCTGGGAGATCTCAGCTGGGATCAGTTGAGGCATTTTTCCACAATATTGCCCACACCCCTGCACCCTCCACAAACAGCCTTTAGTATTTAGTATTCTTCCCACCCTTCCAAAAAATTATCATGGATATGAAAGAGTTTAAGGAGGATACTATTGAAAACTTTAAAGCTGATTTATCGTCATAAAACCATATCACATCATTGTTGGCTGAACTGAACCCAACCATAGTGCTCTGTAGGCTAGACCAAAGTGAAGTGGAAAGCTACTGCTTATGAAACTATACTGCTGATGTGGCAGTAATAGTTTCACTCTAAGGAATGGAACTGTACTCTGGACTGTGAAACCAGTTCTATCTAAAATATGTAATTCGCTTTTTTGCTATAGCTACAAGATGTGTGTTGTGCGACTAAAATAAGAAACTAGCAGTAGACAAAATATATCATATATTTTGCTGAATTGTAGAACTAACAATTGTTCTCATGCTTAAATTTATTATAGCAAAGAACTAGTAACTGAACTGTTGCAATCTCTGTTTTTGTATACGGAGCTCCTTTCTTTATATGTGTATAATCTGCCAGAAACTAAGATATGTGTTCTGATGAGGCTTCTGAGATATGCACCGTCTGCCAGAAATGGATAATTATCTGTATTGGTTTAGGTTGGTACAGACACCTCTATGTCTTGTAAAACCGTAAACCGTTCTATACCCCTAATCACTTCTGTTGCCATTTTCTGAACCTTTCCCAATTCCAATACATCTTTTTTGAGATGGTGCGACCACATCTGCACGCAGTATTCAAGGTGTGGGCGTACCATGGATTTATATAGAGGCAATATGATATTTTCTGTTTTATTATCTATCCCTTTCTTAATGATTCCCAACACTGTTTGCTTTTTTCACTGCCACTGCACACTGAGTGGATGATTTCAGAGAACTATCCACAATGACTTCAAGATCTCTTTCTTGAGTGGCAATAACTAATTTAGACCCTATCATGTTATATGTACAATTGGGGTTAAGTTTTCCAATGTGCATTACCTTGCATTTATCAACATTAAATGTCATCTGCCATTCTGTTGCCCAGTCTCCCAGTATTATGAGATCCTCTTGTAGTCCTTCGCAGTCTGTCTGGGACTTAGCTATCTTGAGTAGTTTTGTATCATCTGCAAATTTTGCCACCTCACTGTTTAACCCCCATTCCAGATCATTTATGAATACGTTAAATAGGATTAGGCCTAGTACAGATCCCTGGGTGACACCACTATTTACCTCTCTCCATTCTGAAAACTGACCAATTTACTCCTACCCTTTGTTTCCTATCTTTTAACCAGTTACCAATCCATGAGAGAACTTTCCCTCTTATCCCATGACTGCTTACTTTGCTTAAGAGCCTGTGGTGAGGGACCTTGCCAAAGGCTTTCTGAAAATCTAAATACACTATATCCACTGTATCTCTTTTGTCCACATGCTTGTTGACCCCCTCCCCCCAAATAATTATAGCAGATTATCAACAAAGGGAAAATTACTTTTTGTAGTGCTTATGAGGCCAATGAATCAAGGTGGATGTGGTCCATTCCCAGCAACATATCTATTCAACTGACACCATCATAGGACCTAACCACACCAGCCACACCATCAGGGGCTTGTTCACCTGCACATCTACCAATGTGATATATGCCATCATGTGCCAGCCATGCCACTCTGCCATGTACATTGGCCAAACCAGACAGTCTCTACACACTAGAATAAATGGACACAAATCAGACATCAAGAACTGTAACATTCAAAAACCAGTAGGAGAGCACTTCAGTTTCCCTGGACATTCAATAACAGACTTAAGTGGAACAGACTTCAATGAGAAACTGAAGAACTGGAATTAATTTGCAAAGTTGACACCATCAAATTAGGCCTGAATAAAGACTGGGAGTGGTTGGTTCACTACAAAAAATAATTTTCCCTCTGTTGCTATTCACCCCTTCTTGTCAACTTTGGAAATGGCCACTTCCACCTAACTGAATTAGCCTTGTTAGCACTGACGCCCTCCTCCCCGCACTTGGTAAGGCAACTCCCATCTTTTCATGTGCTGTACATTTATACTTTCTTAAAGTGAATGCTGTCATCTGCTGTTGTAGTTTCCACTGTGGTTGGTGAATTAGAAGGAGTCTGACTGAAGTACTCATCTAGTGGGCTACGTTGAAGTTGGCTCTGAGCACAATATTGCATTGTGAGAGGGTCTGTCCAGCTTGTGGCTCCCCCCTCATTTCTACCACTTCTGGTGTTGAGGTGGGGAAAGAGTCAGGATCCAATGATAGGTGTGAGATTGGAGAGGGGACATGGCCTTCACACTCACCCTCAGGTTCAGAGTACATGGGGGCCAGTGGTGCTTCATACTGGAATAACCCTGCCAGGTAGTTTTGGGCGGTTTACACTAGTGAAGTGGCATAGCTGGAGCAGCTCCCCCTGATGGAGCAGCTCCTCCAGCACAACCACAGGTCTCCCAGTAGGAAACAGTCTCAGTCTTACTGTCCACTGAGACGGAATGTGGCCCACTGGCTAATTGGCCATTCAATCCTATCCCTTTCTGGGTGGTTGGAGGGGCTGAGCAAAACAAAAAGCCAATGCAATACTGAGGCACCCACCTGTCTTTGCATAGGGTGTCCCTGTCCCTTGTTGCAGGCTTGGTTCCCAAACAGTCTTTACTCATATATCACTCACTCGTTGGGATCTAACTGTTCCTTCTAAGTGGCTTCTCAGACTATCAGACCCATCTTCCCTTAACCCTGAAGGCTAAGCTCACTTTAGGCAGAGAGGCAGAGCTCCGTCCTGGCCAGTCAGCTCAGAACTGAGCCAGGTTCTCTCCTTTTATTCCCTTTGCAGGTTGGGCTGCAGGTATAGCAGGGTGGGACTAGCTGAGCCCAGAGGCTTTTCTTCGAGCCCTCTCTCCTGGGGTGTGGGGCCTCTCTGCCCCATCACACCCAGTTATGTAACAGTTTTAATAAAGTTGTGGCCTCCCCATTGAATCCTGTTATGGTGTCTGTATCCATGCCCACAGTTTTACATAGAACATGCAAACTACTGTTAAATCTGCTTTTTTTAAGAACAAGAACTGGGCCAACTATCTCTGAGAAAAAAATATAGTAATTGGGAACAGCACAGGCTTTTGCTAATCCTGTTCAGCTGATAACGATGTGCAAATAATTCTTCCACTACATGCAGTTGAAATAAATCTTGTCCTTGACACATCATCTAAAGAGGATTCATAGTAAAAAATTCTTGCCAGTTTCCTTAAAACAGGAAGGAAGTTCAGGCAGTAGAGTTTTCTTAACCTTACAGCCAGGCTCAAATCCAACTCTTGACCAATCCTGAAATTATTACAAAGTTATCTACACTATCCTCCTTAAAAAAATAAAATAAAATAAAAAACTCTCAGCTGTGGTGCATACTGTTTTCCAAACCACTTTTTGGTACAAACACACATAGGTTGAGCAAGCCACCCCTTCCTCTTCACATGCTACAGCTCGTTAACTAGCAAATACTATTGCCAGAGTTGCAAATGCTCACGGACATCACCTCTGAGTAAAGGGAACAACAGAAGTTAAAAACAAAACCCATGAAATAAAATCTCCATATTTACCAATGCAGAAAAACAAAATGAGTGCACTATTGGACTTGAAAAAAACCTGAACATGATGCAAACAACAGGCATAACTTTACCAATATTTTAGAATGGTCAGGTGTGCATATCATAACACTTCTACTTAATTAAATCAGCTACTTGAAAATACCTGGTCATTTGTTATTGGGATAGAGACAAAATAATTTGGCATCTCTCTCAGATGTTTCTTATGAATTGTTTGTTTATCTTGCTCCTGGCCTTGCTGCTGCTCCATCTCCATAGTCTTCAGCCCATCCTCTTCTTGGCTTGGCTTTTGCAGATCCACTGCCTTTGACCCTTCCTCATCTTGGCCGTGGTCCTGCTGCTGCTCCAACACTTCTGTCTCTTTCTTGTCTTGGCCTTGCTTCACTCCCAGCTCCAGTTCCCTTGGCTGTCTCCCATCTTCATCCCTCCCTTTTGACTCACTCTCATCTAGGTTCTGCTGCTGTTCCATGGCCTTTGACCTTCCTTTATCTTGACTCTGGTCCCGCTGCTGCTCCGTTGCTTCTGTCCCTTCCTTGTCTTGGCCCTGGTTCCCTTCCATCTCCAGCTCCTTTGGTTCTCGCTCATCTTTGGCCATTACCTGTGATTCTCTCTCATCTTGGTTCAGCTGCTGTTCCATGGCCTTTGACCCTTCCTCATCTCGGCCCTGGTGCTGGGTTTGTGTTACCTGGGATCCTTCCCTCTCATAGCCAGTCTGCGGCTGCACCTCCACAGTCACCTGCAGGCATGTTCCTCCTTGGCCCTGCTGCTGTGGCTGTACCTGCACAGTCACCTGTGGAGCTGCTTCTCCTTGGCCCTGCTGCTGCACCTGCACAGTCAGCCCTGGGGCTTCCCATCCTGCGCCCATCTGCTGTGGCTGCACCTGTACAGTTACCTGAGGTGCCTCCCATCCTTGGCTCCGCTGCTGCACCTGCACAGTCACCTGTGCAGTCACCCCTCCTTGGCCATGTGGCTGCACATGCACAATCACCTTTGGGCCTCTATCACCAGGGTTCTGCTCCTGCTTTACTTCTTGATTCTCCTCTCTGCCCTGTTGCTGCTGCTCCATCACCTTCGGCCTACGGCACCAGAGTTTTCTCCTACAAAGTTGGCTCCTCCTCCAAAATTGCCGCCTCCTTTTTCGGGGCTTGAAATCATTTTTTAAAGGAACTGAAACAGATGGCAGAACACGTCTATCATTTGCAAGATACAGAGATAGTTACATGCCAGTAATGCATTATGGACCCAGTTCTACAACCCTACCTCACTCTGAGCAGAACTCTCCAGTAGTCCCGGGATCGTCAATGCAGTGACTCCCACGCCACCCAACATAAACAGGCCCTTCTAGAAAAAGGGCCAGATAACGTTGTCCAGCATCCCATGAGAGTGGACAAAAACAAAAGGCCAAGTTCACCACCAGTGTAATTCCACTTCTGCCAATGGAATGACACCAGGGATTAATTTTATCCTTTGCTCTTTCTGCCTATTACTCCTCCCATCTTTTGCCTAACATGTCTATTTAGATTGCAATCTCTGCAGGAGAGGGGCTGTTTCTTGCAGCACATTTGTACAATACCATGGCAGCCCAATCTCATCTGAAGCCTCTAGACGCCACAGTAATATAAAACAACTGTGTAGAAACAAACTTAAAATAAGGTTAAGGTTGTAAATTCAAGCACTCAGAAGCAAGGAAATACTAGAATTATGGTTGTCTGTGCAGCTTAATTTTGACACATGATGATACAGTCTTTAAGGACATGATCACATAATATTTTCCTACGGTCTTCATTTGGTGTCCTCTTATCCCTGTTCACGCTATTGAGAACAGGGATAGGTGTCATCTCTATCCCTGTTCTCTATATTGCCCTCCTTTATCCTGTCCCCATTCAACCTCTGCCAGCCCCTCATCTTTTGTCCCATCCTCATCTTACCTACCCTTCTTTCACCCTCGCTCTGCATTCCTTCCCCTTTACTCTGCCTGGGCACCAGAAGGTGCAGCAGTGATGTCACTAAGAGCAGAGAGACTCTCTCTTGTGCTAACCAAAGTAGCCACTAGGAGCAATTTCGGGACAAGTCCAGTTCAGTAACCACAGCTGCATGACAGAGCATGCTCAGTGCAGAAGGAATGTTCTGAAGCGTTAGCTACCAGTCTCTAACAATCTGCTTCTGACCAGACAGATGCTTATATCTTGGCTACATTTGGGTGTATTTTCATGGGGACAGCAAAAAAAACCCTCTGTCTCCCTCGAGCCTCTGTCACTCTGACCTTTTCCCTTTGATCTTGCCAAACTTCAAGTCTCTGCTTCAGAGCACCAAGATGCTGGAGCTTCTCAATAGAATGGTCAAAAAATTAACTTTTGCACAACGTCTTTTTTAATTCTTTCTCCAAAACAGCGGATTTTGTTGATATTTTTTAAAAAATATAAAAAATCATCCTGAGATAGACACCCAGAAGAGACCATTTCAACCTGAATGGTTAAAGTTTGACAAAGTTTTAAGCAGCTGAAAACAGAGTTTTAATGTGACATGTTAGGCAACCTGAATTATATGCAGTTCTGGCTAGCTCCTGTTATAAATAAGATAACAGCAGCATTTACTAGTATTATTCTGGGGTCATCTATGTGTTACACTGCTCAGCAAGTGAAACACTACATTTGCCCTGGTTGAGTATGAAAATATTATACTCATTTCCAAGAGTTCAAAAGGTGGAGGAACTGTTCCATAGAATGGATTCATTCCTTAACGGGAGAAAATTGAGAGGTCACGGACCCCAACTACTCTGATTTATTTGCAATAGGCACATAGTTCCTTTTCACCTTGAATGAAGATGGATAGATGATCAAAAGGTCATACAGGTAACTATACTTTTCCAGAAGTATGATTATATATCTCAAAACTGATGGCCCTAGAAAAACATTTTCTTAACACTTCTAGACCCTATTTAAACATGCAAAAAACACATTCTTATGGGAATAAAAAAATAACGGTGCCTCCAGACAGAGGATGCATTGTGATCATAAAATCATTACAAGTCAGATATTACCCCAGGTTTTTATCACAAGATAAGGCTTTCCAGAAGAGTATTAAATCAAAGCTTGATAAGTCGGCTAGTAGATTGCCTATAATGAAAGGCAGAGAACTAGCATGGTATCTCAGAGCTAAAGTAGCCCAATACTTACTTTCAAATATTTCTCGGATATCAGCTTTAAGAAAGGGAAGCTCTGCCATGAGAACACATTCCTCACTTCTGAAGTGATTAACTAGAAGAGATAAAACAATGTTACTGCCTACAAGTAAAAAAAGCTGTCATTTACATGCATGCAACTGCTGTATAATACATTTATGCCTACATGTGACAGGGTAAGTGGATGGTGACATGATATTATGTATAACTATTACACTCCCTTTCTTCTTGTACCTCAGCTCAACTTTTTGCTGAAGCACAGGCAACACTTCTGTCTTAAGAAAACAGAGTTTAGCCCTGAGGTTTTTCTATAGGTCATCTTCAGGGAAAGTAGACAAACCTTTAATACATACAAAAAAATGTAAATATTCAAAATTCTGTTATGAATAACTTCTTAAATAAAAACTACTAGGTAGTAAATTTACTACACCAGTAGAAACACCTTCTTATTAAGGCTGTCAAGCGATTAAAAAAAAAAGGAAATGTGATTAATTGCACTGTTAAACAATAATAGAATACCATGTATTTAAATATTTTTGGATGCTTTCTACATTTTCAAATATATTGATTTCCATCACAACACAGAATACAAAGTGTTCAGTGCTCACTTTATATTTGATTACAAGTATTTGCACCTTAAAAAACCTCTCAATTCACCTAATACAAGTGCTGTAGTGCAATCTTTGTCATGAAAATGCAACTTACAAATGAAGAATTGTGTACAAAAAACATACATTCAAAAATAAAAATGTAAAATTTTACGGCCTGCAAGTTCACTCAGTCCTACTTTCTTGTTCAGCCAATCTCTCAGACAAACAAGTTTGTTTACATTTGCAGGAAGGAATGCTGCTCTCTTCTTGTTTACAATGTCACCTGAAAGTTCTCATGGCACTGTTGTAGACAGCGTCACAAAATATTTACATGCCAGATAAGCTAAAGATTCATGTCCCTTCATGCTTCAACCACCATTCCAGGGGACATGCTTCCTGCTGCTGATGGGTTCTGCTCGATAACAATCCAAAGCAGCGCGGACTGACATATGTTCACTTTCATTTTCTGAGTCAGATGCCACCAGCAGAAGGTTGAGTTTCTTTTTTGGTGCTTTGGGTTCTGTAGTTTCAGTACTGGAATGTTGCTCTTTTAAGACTTCTGAAAGCATGCTCCACACCTTGTCCCTCTCAGATTTTGGAAGGCACATCAGATTCTTAAACCTTGGGTCGAGAGCTGTAACTATCTTTAGAAATCTCACATTGGTATCTTCCTTGCATTTTGTCAACTCTGCAGTGAAACTTTTCAAAACGAACAATGATTCTAGCGGTAGAAACAAAGCAGACCCTTTTGGACATATGGAGAAATGTCTACTGTTTTAACTGGACTTTCTCTACCCTGTGCTGATTGGCTGTTAGCTCCAACCCTCCCATTCCTCTTCCCTCAAGGTCACCTCACCTCAACTTTATCTCATACTGGATCCTCTTACCCTCGTCTCACTGCCATGTCTCTCCTCACCCCCTTTCCCATCAGTGTCCCCTCTCCCCTCGCTTTTCTTCCCATTTACATATCACGTAACTAAACCCCTGCCCCATAAAAAAATGTTGTAGCACTAACATGATGTTTTCCACCATTACATTGTTCCCTCTGGTTATGTATCATGCCTCTTTCCCCACTCTGCATCTCTATTGTCTATTTAGAATGTAAATAGAGGCAGGGACTGTGCTGGTCTGTTTGTACAGTGCCTGTATTTGTATAGATAGGGTCCTAGTTTTTCAAAAGAATTTTTGCAGTGTTACATTAGATTGGAAGTGTAGTAGGCACACATATAATATACTTGATTTGTCAAGATATTACAATGTTGATAGTCCTATCCTCCCCTACCAAAAATGGTGAGGTGGGGGTCAGGGAACCAATTGTTAATGGTCTTTTAAATTGCATGTTTTCAGTATTGAGTTCTGTAGTCCTCTCTAAATCACCACAGCAGGTCACAAAACATCTTCCATTCGGCTTCTCTTTAAAATTAAATAGAAGGCATGTCAGCAGATGCGAATGCAGAATATTTGTGACAGAGCTGTTAATATTTGCCAGTCTATTGCATCCTGAGAATTTGTCGCTGATAGATAAGAGATGGTATAGGAGAGAGGAACTGGGGAATTAAGCTTAACAAAATAAGCCAGCAAGTCATCTATACATAATGGAAATGTAGAATTTGTTTTACCACTCATAATGCCTTCTAGACCTTTGTCATTTTCTCCTGAGTGGTAAGGGGGTCCAATAGGCAAGTAAAAAAATTGGTAAGAAGAATCTGGTGTCCCTGACAAGTAACCACAGTGAGAGAATCCAACTTAGTCTGTGTAAAACTCAGGCTCCCAAATCTGTATGTAATAAAGAGATTTATTCAAGGTCTAAGCCAAACCATTTCAGGATGAAGACAGTCCATCAAATGTCTTCTCTCTGTACAGGGTTATCTGATAATCAAGAGATACTGAAAAGAGGTTCTTGATATTTTCATTTTAAGTTGAGTTCCATTCCACTCTTATAGAAATAGTAACATATACCAGTGTCCCTCTCTTATTTTCAAATCTATATTGTACTGGAATACATCTATATTTGCCAGATTGCTAGTCCAAGTGACAAATGCATAAATGTGCTCTAAGTTTCTATTTAATATAAGGTCACCAATTCATTACAGTGACAGCCAATTTATAAACCTTTTTTACCTGCTGTTTAATAGAAGAGGAGCCCTTAAGAAAATGGGTGTTTTGAATATAAAGAAATAGAAGCTATAAAGAACGAAGACTCTTCCCAGTAATTAATTATGGTTGGTCAAAAAGTATTGAAATCAGATACAATTGGCTCACTGAAAAGGCAACAATTATTTTACAAAGCCAGTTTTTCCTCAGTATTATAATGTAGTATTATAATGCAATGCATTATTAGACCACACTGAATAAGCTGACCACAGAGTATCTTTTAAAGATATATAAAACTTGACTTGTAACACTGATATCTGGGCAGAGTTCTAGCAATTTTATATTGATTCAGTAAACATATAATGATGATTAGAACAGTTTAGAACATGATGTGAAGAATACCCATATCATCTTAAATTGGATGGGCAATGATGTTATTAGCTTTTAAGAAATGGCAATTAACTTGCTTTGTTAACAATTGTTTCAATACAAGTATTAAGAGATGTCAGATACACAAGACAACCCATTGCCCATACTCCTTTTTGAGTTACAATAAGAATATGTAGTGTTATTATAGATGTTTTTTGTCAGAGTTTCTTTCCACAAATTAAAACATGTAAACATGATGCCTGTGGTATTTCTATTTTAGTAAAAGCGATACTCCCTTTCCATTTGAAAGGGTACTGCAAGCACTACTTCTCTTCACACAGGCCACTGAACAGCTATTATCTAGCAATTATCTTTGGAACTAGGCTGGGCTTTAAGTCATGACAGAGGCAAAGGCTCTATATTTCATCACTGATCCTATGAACCATCTATTCCTCTGTTATTGCATTTTTAAAATAAAGTGACAGTTCTTGGTCACAGCTGTAACTAATATAAGTTGCTCATCTGAGGTTTAGCAAATCATTAGACTTCCTCTAAGATGAGAGTCTCAGCCCAAGAGAAATTTAAGAGTATTTGCATAAGAAAGTCAGTTTGCACATGCTTGTGATTATGCTAATATTGTGTATTTAAGATGCTTGTATAACTCAACATCATTCCTTAAGAGAGAGAGATTAACACACTTCTGGTATTTTAAGGAATTAAAACAATAACTGCCCTCTGGAGATTTAAAAATCAGCTTCTGAGCTCATATGATTAGAGCTCAACAGAACAGCCTGCTGTTTCCTCAGCGCCAAAATGTTTGCAGAGTTGTTCCGGTTTCCAGAAAACTTTAATCAAGAAGGGTTTTGAACCCCAGAGGGGTGTGGGGCAGAAAGACACACAGAAGATAGCTGAATAGTTTGGGTACTTGCCTGAGATGTGGGAGATTCGGATCCACAGTCCTGCTCTATCTGATTTGGAGCCATCAAAGATGAAAAACTGCTCTAAGTAAGGCAGTAGAGACTTAAACCTGAGTCTGCCACATCCAAGGCCAGTGCTCTAATCCCAGGCTATATAGACAGACTGACAGACACACACCTCTACCTTTCTCACTTGACAATTACCCATTTTCACAGCATTTGAAAGGACTGGATTTTGTTCTAATGCAGAACAAACACATATTCAAAACCTCAGAGATGCCACAAAATGGAATTGTCATCCTCTGGTCAGCTCTACATGCAATACATTTTTCAGAGGATTTCTGCCTTTGTTTTATACCAGTTCCACACCATATTAAACCTGCCTTTTTAAAGCAGGCACGGGTATAATCCACATAACATCTGCTAGATCTATCTGCTCTATTTCAGACAGATATTCTTACAACTTAAGGATTCCATTATGTTTGTAGTTTTTCCCAAACCAATAGTATTACTGTTATAGGTTCTTCATTTCAAGCTGTTTTTTAAAGATACAACCTTCAAACAGAAATAAGGCATGAGCAATAGCTGAAGTCACAGTTTTATGGTCTTCACTGTAACTGGATGCAAAGTAATCTGCAATCTAAAGGATTTACTCTAATAGTTCCTCATAAGTACCAGATATCCCCTCTGCAAAGGGCATCTAAAATGCAGATTACATGTTCATTTTATGTATTTAATTCTTCAAATGCATAGAAATGTCTACGAACCCTTTGTTTGCTCTGGGGGCATATAGCCATATGTTAGAATACACCATATATTATAAAGATGTAACAGCTAAGAAGTCACTACAACATGTCAATAAATACGTATTTCCAAAGCTAGCATGAATACTAAGGTTCATATACCGCAAGCTGCTCCACAGACTGTGCCTGCATGGAACATCATTGATTTCATCTGGGGTCCATCCACACAAACCTCATTGAAGGACTTGGAATTAAGCATAAAGGAATTCAGGAGCCAAAGTGTTCAGGTCACTTGCTAAATAGGATACTGGCACTTCTGAAAATTTTACCCTAAATGTGTACCTAGCTAGTTAAAGAATATAATCATCAGCTGCGGAGATAAAAAAGGCTAATGAACTTTTCCTGGGATAGTCTTCCTAGATATTTACATACCCAAGAGTCAACAAAAAAGCTACAAAGCAGCAGAAATTACAGATGGAAAAGACTTATTAAGTAAAATTTCCTAAGTGGCCCTCAACCTGGCCTCCAATTCTGGCTGGCATAAACATTAAAATGTAGTAGTTTAAGTAGTTCACAAGAATGAATTAGTAGAATTCTAAATTAGCATTTGTGCCTAGCTGATTCATCTAGTCCATTAACCTACTGCAGAGATGGGCAACTTCAAGGCAGCCGAGGACCATAAGATCCACTAAAACCTTTTGGCGAGCTGTCGTGACTGAGGAAGAAGTGGTCCTGGCTATCCCGGGGCAGCTTGCCTGGCTGCTACTGTGAGAACATGCACCAGAACAGTGAGTCCCACACCAATGCCACCATGCTGCACTGTGTCACATATACCTGCCCACCCACATTCACCCCCATGGTCTCCAGGTTGGCAAATGAGCCTGCACCCCTGAATACTGCCCTTGCTCTGGCCCCTCCTGCTGGTGTCACATTGCCCTATTGGTAGTTCGTGGATGCTGTCCACCAGGGCCATTAGAGAGCAAATCTGCTGCAGTCAGGGAGCTGCCACCTCCTGGCCTTACTCCATCAGGTGCCAAGTAGCAGCCTCCTCTTTTCCTCCAGGCAGTGGGAAGAGCAGCCTCTTGCCCTCATTTGCCATCCTCTGCACTGGCAGATCTTCCCTCTCATGCCCTCATTCCAGGGGCTTGCAGAGCTGCCTCCTCACCTCAGTCTCCTCTGGTTGGTGCGCCAGATAAGATGATCTGGCATGCCAGTTGCCCATCCCTGACCTTCTAGGGGCTTGGTGAAAAGATAAACCCAGAACCATCAAAATCTGAGATCCTCACGCCAGATGCTGTTAATTTATCTACCTAACATGGTAAATGAAGCACAGAGCAGGAGGCAAAAGATAAATTATCAGCCTTCCCCTGGAATTTCCCAATTTGGATACAATGTTCAACCTTGTTCTAGGGAGAGAGGGCTAAAATTTGAAACATTTCTCTTGATGAATATCTGTCCCTTTAAAAAAAATATGCAAGTGAGCATTTCAAATCTTATTTTCTGACAAATGAGAGAAAGTGAAGGCACTTATGAGCAAAGAAAATACTTTGTAAATTGAAATCTGTGGGCATAATTAAAAAGAGTGAGAGGTGAACAGAATAGATGGGGGACTCTTGCCCAAAGCTCAGTGACTAGCAAGTAATTTTGCCAGAGGTAAGATTTTTACTTATTTTGTTACTTAATATTTGTATTAAAATAGCACACAGAAATTATGCAACATTGGGACTGCAGTGTGTTGTACAAACACAAAAGACGACAAATCTTACCCTAACAAGTTTAGTGTTTTAGGCCCTAATCTTGCAAAGATTTACACACATGCTTAACTTTGCACATGTGGATAAGAAGGGATTTGCTCCAGTATTTATTTTTTTAAAAGCGTATCTGTTCAGCCAGTCTCAAGAGCTTTAAAGATAACAGTGAAACTTCCTGGAGTCTAGCGGATCCTCAGTGCACAAGAGGTTGACTGCAGCTTCACTTTCATCTCCCTCTGTGCGTATACTCAGGAGAAGAGTTGTGAGGAAGGCAGCTGGAGAGACAGAAAAGGGAAAATTCCTTATGCGGTAGAAAGTTGTGCTCCATAACGAGGTGCAGAATGAATCTTAGCATGGGGCAATTCTTTGATCAGCTTATTTGTCTTCATTTATGCTGGTAACTGTTGTTTTATTTCTGCAGAATAACTCCACTATTTTACAAATACTTAAAAATAATTATTTATCCCTTTGGCCAACTCAAGTCCAGTTTCGAAACTTGTCAATCCCTAAAATAAATCCTACAGAGTAGTTTTTATGCACTTTTTTCATTGTATAAATCAGGGGTGGACAAACTTTTTGGCCTGATGGCCACATCAGGGAATAGATATTATATGGCAGGCTATAAATGTTCAAAAAATTGGGGTTGGGTGTGGGAGGGGGTGAGGACTCTGGTTGGGGGTGCAGGCTCTGGGGTGGGGCTGGGGAGTTTGGCGTATAGGAGGATGCTCAGGGCTGGGACCAAGGGGTTTGGAGGGTGGGAGGGGGATCAGGGCTGGGGCACGGGAAGGGGTGCAGGCTCTGGGATGGGGCGAGGGATGAGAGGCTTGGGGTGCAGGAGGGTGCTCTGGGCTGGGATGGAGGAGTTTTGAGAGCAGGATGGGGGATCAGAGCTGGGAAACAGGGTTGGGGCATGGGCAGAGGCTCAGGGGTGGAGGCTGCAAGGGTCCCTAACCTCATGCAGCTCCAGTAAGCAGTGGCATGTCCCTACTTCAGCTCCTATACGGAGGCGTGCCCCCATCTGCAGGGACCACCCCTGCAGCTCCCATTTGAGCACCAGAAGGGGCCACTGGAGCATGTAGGAGCCAGAATGGGGCCATGCCATGGCTTCTGGGAGCTGCACTGTATGGCCCCGACCCTGCATCCTGGCTGGAACATCAGAGCAGGGCTGAGCTGCATGGTGCAGCCCCAACCGTACGCCCAGCTGGAGCAGCACTAAGCTGTATGTGCAGCCCCTGGCCCAGCACCTTGCCCAACACGTGGCTGACCCACGTGGTGAGACCCCCTGACTCTGCTCCTCAGCCAGAGCCCCCGGGCCGGCTTAAAAGGCTCATGGTCCAGATCTAGCCCATGAATCGTAGTTTGCCCACCCCTGATATAAATCAAAGACATGTTAACTATTCATCTAACCCGACCTAAAAATAATCCCAAATAAAAATTTAATCATGCTGAATTTAAGGAGTTAGATTAGAAAATAGATATAAAAGGTGGCCAGTGTCTAAAATCTTTATAAAAAAAAATGGTCAGTGCCTCAAATATTTTTCTGCAAAGAGAACACAAAGGAAGATTAAATATACAATGGATGTAATCCTTTTCCATTCCACATTGGTAATTTAAACCAGGGCAGAATATGCATCAGCTAAAACAAACATTCAGAAAGATGTATTCCATCAACATTGTGTATGCATTACACATACGTTTACTGGTGAATGTTTAAGGGGTGTAGGGAGAGATTATGGAGAGATGTTCATTTGTAGCAGCGTAGCAAGCATACACAGATTTAAACCACTACTTGGACATTTTTTTTTTCACCATATAAACAAAAGCTTCTGCAGTGCCATACTCCTGCTGCAATTCATTCTGAACAGGCCAATGTCTCCCCAGTGGCAATTATGCACGTTACTGCTTTTCTGAGCACCACTCCCCTCCCCACACTGCAGTCACCAATGCCCTGTGCTGCTCATAGAAGAGACTAGAAAAATCAGTATAAAGGTTTCTTATTCAAATTTATGATGCAAGTAATTGCTTCAGGTTAAAGAAACAGGAATATTGTAGATACTGCTCAGTGTGCATAGTTTTTGGCATTATTAAAGGAACAAGCTTCTTATTCCAGATAAAAATATCTGCACTATGAGCAAAGAGTGATGGAAATGTGACGTAAAAAACAAATGCAGGTGAGGAAATAAAAGCAAAGGGCTTCTAAATGTCAACAAAAGCAACTGGCAAACCTTGCTTTGTTCAATATATCGGGGCACAGAGAGTACATTTAAAATTAAACACCAAAAGCTGCTATTTTATTCTCCTCTACAAAGTGCTGCTATTACAGTAGTATCTTTTAAAGACTGTGCAGCACAAGAAACAGCTTTCTTTAGTAAACTAAACATAAGCCTTTCATTTTTGGTGCAAAGCCAAAACAAGTGACAAAAGACTCCAGACTGCAATGCAAGTACATGATTATGTAGTACAATTGAATAACACTGTAAGTGTAAATTAGAAGCTTTGATATTCAATTTAAGTGTAGTCTTTGTGCCCTGTGAATATCTAAATGGGGAACTGAACAAAGGAAAGTGTTTTGTGACAATGGTTAAAAAAATAAAGTAAGGTTCTTCTGACACTAAGCAAGCAATGTTAGCAGAAATAAGGAAAACAGCATTATCCCTAAAGTTACTTTCGCTCTTCGCTTAACTGTGGAAAGCTGCTGCTTAGAATGTTTGTCAGACCTTCCTGTGTGATTTCCTGCTATAGATTTAAAGAGTATGTATTTACACATGAAGTTTGCCAATAACTCTGGCTGAAAAGGTTAAGATTCATTGTTCTTATTTCCCCACTGATTGTGTGCACATCATGTTTCCATCACACTCTGTTTATTTGGTTTTTGGGTCCTTTTATTTGGAAAAAATTGAACTATAGGGATTACAAAAGACAAAAACTAATAAAGTATCTTCTCCCGTTTACCAGTACGGAAGCAGTTACACTTTGATAATAATCAGAAGAAAACTGTCTACTGATTTTTCTCATTGTTCCTGTGAGCAGCACAAGTTTGGAGGAGGGAAGAGACTGTGTGGGCTCACGTATTGAAAAGTAGTAACCCCCCACAATCTGCACGAGTGATGTTGACCTATTTAGAATAATCTGCACAGTTGTGTAGCAATGAAGAGTTGCATTTATTTACATGATGGAAAATTGTCCCTATCTCACTTAAAATTTGCATATTTTTTATTCAGCTACAAATAGTTTTCCTGCACAACCAAAATATGGACACAGGGAGACAGGTGTATGTGAATATATGTATATACACACTCCATACACTTCTGGTCAGATTTTCAGAAAGAGTTCAGCTCTGATTTAGATACCTAGGTAGTTAGATTTTCAGAAGAGTCAACATGCATTGGGCACTGAGCTAATTTGAAAATCTAGCCACGTGACTATAGGAGCTTCTGAGTGCTGAGCAGAGCAGGCCAAAACTCAGATTTTTTTAAAAGGCAATACACACTAACATATGATGGATGTAATTCAGCTTTCTACAAGAAATTATCTGAGCCACAATAGTATGGTCCCATAAAGCTATTTGCACTATTAATTGCAGGGTATAGGATTTAAAGGAATGACTCTGTCCTGTCTCCTTTTGTTCTACTGGTTTCTGACAACTAAGTTTATTAAGAGGTAAAAAAATTAAACCTTTCCAAACAACATCCTAGCCTGGATTAGATCTGATCTCTAAATAAACCTCCATTGATTTTTGATGCAACGGTAGCAAGAATTGAATAGATTTATGGGCAAGGAACAATCACACTATCCCAGATGAAGGACATGTAAATACATATGATCAGCAATTTCAGTAGCACTCCAAAGAGATCTATGACAGAGGCATTCATCACCTAGAGTTGATTTTTAACATGCGTGATAGGACTGGGAGACAAGGAAAAGTACAAATACAAGAATGCAAATTTGTTGAATAAACAAGCTGGGCGAGTCTTCTGTGACCTTTGTTCTATATTGAACATTTCAAGACAATGTTTTGATACCACTTCATACAATGGACCAGTCCAATGCTTAGACATCATAATGATTTCATGAATCTAACATTTAATAAGGAAACCTTAAGTAATTTGTGGAATAGTGAAAACACCATTTCAACTAGCACTTGGATACCAGAGATGCTAAAATAAAGACAATTTGCTTAGTAATAAGAATATGGTTCAAAAATTGTAAGTGCAGCCCCCAAAAGAGAAGCATAGGAAATATTATTTACACCAGTCAACTGATGTGGATCAAACGTTTCCATAGTATAGTGAATCCAGTGGTTCCAATAATGATCAGAGAATTCCTTGCACATCATTTCCTACATGCCTTTTAATAGAAAAATTCACAAACAGGCTACCAACAGGGGAAAAATTTTGAAATCATATGCAAAGTCTAATAAACTCTTCCATTCACAAGATGTGCTGAAACCCCTACAGTCACAGTGGCATAGTACAAGGGAAGAGCAGCTGGCAGTTTTACGAAAAATGAAGTACCCTATCACAAATAAAGAAATAATTGCTTCTGCTACTACTGTAGGAAAAGAGACTGAAGGAAAGTCATTGGCAACTGACTAGGATTTTGATCTAGAACTGACTGAATATTATCCCCAAAAAAGATCAGATGAAGAATGGTCATGGAGATGGTGGAGAACTAAGGCTGGAGGAGAGGTTTTATTTGCAATAACTTTGAGAGAGCAGAACACTCACATTAAAGCCATCAAAAGGCGTGGGAGGGAGGCAGACCTATTTAAAGCTTTCAACTAGCATTAGAGTAGCAAGTATTAACGGTCAAAACTATCAGCAACAAAGCACTGGCATAAATCTCACAATCACTATATTCCTAAACATTCGACAGACAGCCAAAGGAACAAAGTGATTCAGTGCATTAGTCTTTCAACTCTGTAAAACTAGGGGCATGACTACATTGGGATACTCAGAAAAATTAATAAGTTAAAACAAGATGTGAATTCAAAGTGGAGTAGTTAAACCACGATAAACCCTTGTGTGGACAGTCACATTCAGAATTCAAGTGGATTTACTTCAATTTCATTTTAGAATTAATTAGCCACTTGAATTCTGAAGGAGAACATCTACAGGGATTTAATGCCATTGAACTAATCCACTTTAAATTCACACCTTTATTTAATTTGGATGAACATTGAGTGTAAACCCTAGATGAAAGCAAGCTACTAGATAAGATTATAACACAATTATACATGCACATCACAATACTATTGGAGCATTTTGGACACTCGGCATAAGTGGTGGCCTCTTAATTTTTTTTGCAATTGGATTTAAGGAATTCTGTATTTCCTGTCTTCTCTCTCTGTTATGGATTTATTATCATTAGTCTAGAACATGCTATTGATTAGAAGCAAATATTAGCTAGAAAGTAGTTTAAGGGAATCCACAATTGCTTCAACCCTGTTCCCCTGAGAAGATGCCAGCACCGTTTGGGAGTTAGGAGTTAATTTGGGGGGTGAGGGAAAGGTGGGAATTGGCCAGAACCACCTTAAAATATCCAATTGAATGACTTTGACATATGTTCTTGATACACCTGTATGCCATGTGGTAACATCACAAAGTTACTTTTAACAATAGCATATCACCATTAACAGTTTTTGAACACAACACAGAACATTGCCTGGTATCTAGCTTGTCTCAGCGGTAGGGCAGCACAAGGCAAAGGCTTAAAACTATCCTTGCACAAATCCAATTACAATTCCAATTCCAAATCTGTGCTGTAATTTGCTATACTACCATTCTGTTAGTTTCGTACTGTAGGAAACACCCTCTTTTCCCAGTTTGCTGCATCACTGAAGGTTTCTTAAAACAAAAGTTACAATAAAAATTGTGCTAGAAACCATTATAGCAGAGGTTTCCGCTAGATTATTGCCTAGTGAAGGCAGACTCCTTTCTGAGGTTTCCCACTTATTCCAGTAGCGATAGGTTCTGAATCTTGGTTTGCAATTTGCTCAGTGCTGAGCTTGAGTGACTCTCTAACAGACAGCAGGGACTATAGTTTACTTACTCTTGAATAATTTATTGTCAAGTGCTTCTAATTGTCCAATCACCCTTGCTCTGTCCTGGATTGTCTTTAGCAGGAAAGGCATTCAAACTTAATGCACGGTCCACAAAGGACATAGCAGGCCATAATTTCAAAAAAAAAGGTTTATTTATCATGTGGCACATCCCAGAACAAACTGTACCTTCATCTATATTATCTGGAGCTCTGCACGAAGTGTCCTTCCAAAATGACTCACTTTCAGCGCATTCTGATACAACAGAATACAAGATTTGTTATTAGAGCTTGTCAAAGAATAAAGGAAAAAATGGTAACACCATTGACTTTTGTTGTTTTTCAGGGAGAATTTCAACATTCAAGAACACTGACCAATCTCTGTTTGCTAGTTTAAACCCAGAAGCTAGCTCATTTTGCAGGCAAGCCATGCTACAGTCTCCACTCATACAAAGAGTATCAGCTTTCCTATTTCTGAGGAACAGTTACTATTTAAGAAAAGCATCTATTTCTACATTGTATTCTTCTTTAAAAACAGAGAGAAAGGGAGATATCCTTAGTACTTTCATAAAATCTACATTTATAATACAAACACTGCTTATTCCAATCTATTCTAGTACTAATGGCCTGCATTACAATATACTTCATATTTCAAGGGATCTCTCTCATTCCCAAGGGATCTCCACTTGCAAAAGAAAGCAGCGTGCCACATCACTTAGTTTCATATCACACATTGCTGAACTCAGAAACCAACCAAATGATAGATTTTTCTAGACTTCAAAGATCCATTCAGTTCTAGATAGCATCAAGTCAATTGTTAGGCAACATTTTTCAATGAAATACTACTAGTCTTAACTATTTCTCAAATAATGGAAAAAGTAACTCTTGTTGTGAGTTGCAGATTTTTGTATGAAGTATGTTTGTATGACCACATAAAGTTCCTTGAGGGATAGGGGCAGCACAAAGAGGAAATTGTAAAACTAGCTAAATGCCTGCTTAACTACCTACCTGCTGGTAATGGTGCTGTGTTTTCACTGTATGAAGTCTTTGCATTGAGGTGAACATTTCTGTCTGTGGCCCCAGTTGGGCACACAAACATTGCCATGAATTATTAATTAAATCTTATGATAGCTAATAAGAAGGGTTGTTTCTCTGAGGTGGATTTTTATACCAAGCACTCCCACCTCCACCCCCCCCCCCCATACATGCTGTAATGCTTCTCATAATCATGACCTACCTGCACCTGTGAGGGATGAACCAATCAATCAGGGAAAGAACCTAGAGCTGAGCAAGCTACCATCTATTTGGTTCTGACGGACAGCACACATCTGGATCACATCAAAGGATATAGAATTCAGAACTCCCAGTGCAGGCTGCCGCAGTTTATATACAAACACTCATTACAAGGCAGTTCCTGTTCAGATGTCTCCTTGGCTAGATCTTGCAGACCCTGCTGCATATAGTCAGATAACAGTCACTGAATTGGTGGCTTTGGCTGAAGACCCTATTGGGCACTGTCAGCTAAATGTTAATGCACTGGTGTTTTAGGCCTATTGTGATTCACTTCCATAAAAATCTCATCTACAGCCTGTGCTGTTTTTACTCAACATTCGTTTGTTTGATATTCAAGAAAAGGCTCATCTTGCATTTGGAAGTGTAATGGAACTGAGCAAAGAGATGTCAGGAGAAAACAGATGCTGTAGAAAAATACAGAGAAAAAGTTAGGCTTATTTTTTTGGATAGTTTTTTTCAAAGGGAGAAAATTATCACAGCTGATCAGAATAGTTTATGAGGTTTCTCCAGCATTTTGAGACATTAGCAGGTTGGCAGTAAAATGTGTTTCCCGCAGCCAGCAATATGACTGGCCAAAGCAAAGAGGGTCTGGGCAACAATTACTACCCAAGCAGGTTGACCTTTTGGGTAGGAAAGCAGCCTAGTAAAGATGATGCAATGTGTTATGACATTTCACAGCCTGCTGGTGCTAGTAGATTGAATTCTCTCTGTAAATATCTCATATGAGAAGGAATACAAATTACTGGTCCCAGAAAAATCAAACATTATATCAATCTGCTATTGCCACTTTATCTCGGTGTATCAAGAATGTTATGATATTGTTTGCCACGATGGTGCACTAGTGCATTTTAATGCAGTAGTGTTTCTATGCAATACCATCAGGAGCCATTGCATCAGAAACATCATAACAAAGTCATCATTACAGGCAGTCTTCACAAAAGGATTGCCCTATAATAGAGGGAAGATTTTGATATCCTCTCACGCAATGTATGAAAATACTTACTGATGCCAGGGGCATGGTACTGATCTCCTTTACATGGGTATAAATCAAAGGTAATGTCAGTAAAGTCAAAAGGCCTGAATCCCCCTTCTATTACAGCATTTTTACATTAGTGTGACTCTGCTGACTTATACAGAGTTACACTAATATAGGACTGGTGCGACAGCCTGGAGAATTGGGCCCAAACTGAAGGAAATCAGGGTTAGACTAGAGCATATTCTATGACATTATGGTTTTTTCCTACACCCCACTTTCAAACATCATTCTTTGCACCCAAAGTGATATCAACAGAAAGACTCAAAAAGCAATAGCCCAGAACTTTCACAAGGTAGGAAAAACAACAGTCCTTAAAAGTGTCAAGGTTGATTGTGTCTTCTTTTGTCTTGTCCTGTAATAGGAACAATATTCCTGCTTTGGGATAGTCTCAATAAATTACTTTTGTGGCTATTCAAATGCATCGCTCCAGAATTTAATCACCCACTAAACCCTCATCTGTTCCTCCATCTTTAATGCTGTCATTTAAACAGCTGACTCAGTGACATTTGCAACTATGTGGGTTTTTTAAAAAAATCTATGTATGAGTGCTTGAATGAATGATGCTCTTGAGGCCTAAAATTAGCATTTGTGCGGCACAGTCCATGTCCCAAGTGTTGTGTGAACAATCCTCACTTCAGTCAAATGTTTTGGAGCATTTCTGGGATTTTATGTTTTTCTTATAAATGTGATACACCCATTTAGAAACACTATCCCAGACATTCAGTCTCAGGCATATTAACTTTTTAAACATGTGCAATTTTATTAAAAAATTAAGAGGTAAACTATTTTATTTTAAAAATGTCTGTGCTGTTCTTTAGATGGGAGTGAAAATATAATGGCTTAACCTCCCAAAAGGAGCTTCAGTATTGCATCACCGAGAGTCACAATGCCTTACTTTTAGGCACCTAAAAAATCATAGGGAGAATGCTGCAATCCACAAGTTAGGTGCCTAGACTCCTACACAATTAATGGGAAATGAGAGGCACCTTAGAATATGATCCATAAAGCCAATATACTAGGTGACTGGCTGCCTAAAGTAGCTAATGGGAAATGCCAGCAAAAGGGATGCATGCTAAGCCCTGACCCTCTCTTGAAGTATGGTGACTAAGGGTACATCTATACTACCCACTGGATCGGTGGGTAGTGTTCGATGTATTTGGGATCGATTTATTGTGTCTCATCTAGATGCGATGAATCCATCCCCGAATCAACACCTGTACTCCACCTCGGTAGGAGGAGTAAGAGGAGTCAATGGGGGAGCAGCCGCAGTCGACTCGCCACCATGAAGTTGGCCAGGTAAGTCGAATTAAGATACTTTGACTTCAGCTATGTCAGCAGTGCAGCTGAAGTTGCGTATCTTCATTTGAAACCCCAACCCCCCCAGTGTAGCTCAGGCCTAAGTCTGGTCTGCAAGGATGAGCCTATCTCTGCTTGTAATTCACAAACTGGGAAGAGAGACATTAGGCTGCCTAAGTCACATGCGGAGCCTGACCAGAGGCCACCCAACTCCCCACAAAACAGCTGGGGATGAAGGATGAGCCAATCCACCTTAATAACCTGTAGCCCAGTGGTTAGGGTACTCACCTGATATATGAGAGAGCCCCAGTTCTGTCTGACAAGAGGGGATTGGAACAGGCATCTGCCAACTCTTAGGTGAGTTCTCTAGCCTATGGAGTCATTCCAGCTCGCACTGGCCCAATTAATGTGGAAGAAGTTGAGGGAGCCCTACATCAGAATATGCCATAGCCTAATGGTTAGGGCATTACCCTGAGAAGCAGTAGATCCCTTCTCAAATCCCTCCTCCTCAGCAGGTGGAGATGGTGGGGGGTAGGGGCTTGACCCTAGGAGGTCATCCAGATCTTAGATGAATATCTTAGCCATTGGGCTAAAGGTTACTAGGGAGGTAATCTTTCCCAGCTAGCTGTGTGTGGAGTTAGGCAGCCTCTCTGCATGCCTCCTGGATCAAGTCCCATGTAGCACTTGGGTGGCTGAAGAAGGAAACAGCAGGTTTTTTTTCTTGCTTCACAAATTGCTCGAGGGCATAGGCAGGAAATAGGCACAAAAACAAGGCAACAGTGCACATGTCAGAGACAGAAACATAGGGAGTTAGGAAACTTTTACTGCAAAAACTTGGGCACAGAGTACATTTTAGCACGTGCGGGGTGAGGCAGCAAAGAGGGAGCTTTGTGGATCTCAGGGGTGCTTGAGTACCACCTGAAATAACTAATTTAGCAATAGTGATGGGTACTTGTATGTGAAATGCATGAGTAATTCTAAGAACCAAATCTTCTACTGCCTTGCCTGTTGTGTAGTCATGAGCACTGCTGGAAAGTAGGTGTCCCATGCTATCAAAGCAATAATCACACACCAGTAGAAGCATCAGTGCTTAATTTGTAGTGAAAGAGGTGCTGGGGCTAAAGACATTTTTTTACTTTCATAACTGAGGTGCCAACCCCAGAGGTGCAGGGCTATGAACTGCCAAGCCTAGAGGTGCCAGGGCTCAGTCCTGACATGGCCTGGTACACATGAAACATTGGGTAGCATTGATTTAAGCAACTAAGCAAAGTGCAAGGCAGTGGAGAACCAAGCTTTAGTATAGTATTGTCTTGCTTCCAGAAGTGGCAAGAGTCTGTGAAATATCAAGCACAGTGATGAGAGACAGAACAGTCCCTGTCTCCAGAAGCACCTCCCTTGTTGACTTTCTGGTCCCTACTCTCTCTCCCCACCCTCAGGTTTTGGGACCCCCTACCCATAGCATGCTTTTCTGGAATTAACTCTCTGCATTTAGCAGCAAAAAGCAACCAGTTTGCAACTAACTGCCTATTTTTCTCTTCCACCTAGCAATATCTCTTCTATTTTCTCTCTCTTTTTTACCTTTCTGATTGTTCAGGTGATAGCATATTCTTAAGCAATGCACTTCTCTCCTTTGGCTGACTGTTGAATGGTACTGAGGATGTACATTTCCTTGCATATTTTCATTGCATGAAGATATTCTCAGCAGGCAGGATAGCAGCAAATATGTAGGGCCTAGAAAGGAGTGGGTCAAATCTTCAGAGCTTGTCACTGCTTTTAAGTTTAAAAAAGTTCAGAAATTCATGACTTAACCAGAAGGCCCAACAGTTGATCCATTTTTGAGCTGAAATTATCTCCACTTGTTGATATTATTTCTATGGTTATCTTAAATTCCCAGAGAATCACTTGGCTGTTGTGCAAGCCAGAGCTCAGAGAGATTCCACAGCTGCAAAATCCCATTGATGTTTAGTGACAAGCAAAGAACTGCATTTTTTTCCAGAGCTCAGCTGTTTGAAATATACTGAATGCAAAATCATGGGTAAGTTACAATGTGTTAATTACTCTAAATGCTTCTGTAGTATGACACTGTTCATGATATTCCTTTGAAAATTATAGCTCATGCACCTACTGTGGTGAGTAGGCATAATTTCTCCATCTTTTTATGCAGAAATTAAGAAGAATGGAAAGAATCAAACCTTTCAAGTTAACTGCATCCCAGTCAGGCTTTTATTATGTGAAATATTTTGAGCACCTCTAAAATCCGACAACGAGGTAGATGGCTGGCATGAATGGCTTTCTCTGACTGACATCAAGAACTGACCTATCAGTCAATGGGAATTTTTGGCCGCTCCTAGTGCTGTGTGAGGGTTTGGGTGGAAAATTCAAATGATCACACTTCACATTGCAGTGAATGGCTTGATGAATGCTGCTCAGAAAGAGAGCTGCCTGCTGCAGCTAGAGCAGGTTAGTTGTGGGGTCTGAGGCGGATATAATGATAAATGCATTCATTTAACACATTTTCTTTGTGTTAATGGGAAGAAAAACTCAGTGGTCCCTGTGAAGTTCTTCCTCTGATGATAGGAAATGGCACAGAAAATCTGTGGGGCTCTCTGAGTATGTTCAGTGGGGTTCCTCTCAAAAGTTTGATTTTTATATCGTATTGGATGAATGAGATGGGTAGAGTCCTGGATTCTGCTCTTGTGAAGAATCACAATTGGCTTCCATGACTGGAGAATTGCAGCTGGTCTCTGTGACTGTGGAGCTTCCAGGGATTAGCAATCTGACCAGTCTACACTTGAATTTTACACAGTATTTACCCACTTTCTATATGTAATTCAAATGCGACAGCAGAAGATTTGATAGACTGTAAAGCAAAATAGATGTAGAACTCTTGTTAAGGAATATGAATTGATTGTTTTATAGTACTTCTGTGTCGTTCTACATTTATGCGTAGGAACCAAATCCTGGTCACAGTGTAGCAAATGAAAGTTTTGCTATTGATTTAAATGAGACTAAGTGTTAAGAATACTTGAGGAGAAAAGACTACAGTTCTGCCTGGCCCATGTCTGAGCTGTGCATGAGGGGAAAGAACACTAAAGAAAGGACGATCCACTCAATATATACTAAGAACTGATGTTACAACATGAAGTCCTTGTGTCTTTTCCCTGAGATGCTTTCATTTGACTGCAAAAATACATATTTACAATTTTTGCATGAAATTTGTTTAAGAATGGATTGCTTTGAAAAATAAAAGTCAACATGCATCAATACCAAACTCTGAATATTTTATATTTTTTCCTTTAGTTACACAGGTGCAGTATAATGGAGAGACACACACACACACTCACTCACTTTTGTTTTGAAAGGAATCAGACAGTCTGCCCTTCATGGGTAACTTGCTCACAACTGAAGGAAATGAAGAAATAATCTTCATAGTTCTTATTGATCTCGCATTGCATTATCACAAGCTGGGAAGTCAAGCTATTTATTGACTGCACTCTGGATAGCCACCTCTAATTAGCTCAGCTTTTGCAAGCAAACATTACAGTGCAGTGAAAATACTGCCGGCTGTCAAAGTGTAGGAAGATGTGATATTACAAAACAGCTGTCATTTTATTCTTTACTAAATACATTTTTAAAAATCACAGTTCACCTGACTGTATTTGATGCCTAAGCAGAAGGTGTTGGCTAACACTTTCAAGAGGATACTTTTCTCATTCTTAGTGGTAAAAATATGTAATAAATTTTCAAAAATTCTTCAGTATATTTTATCTTGAAAAAATATGGCAGAAATCAAGGAAACGGAAACCCTGAGAATATGCGCAATTAATCTGGATGAAATCCTGTCCCCACTGACTTCAACAGGGCCAGATTTCAGCCTTTACGTTAATATTTAATGCAGGCAAACAACCATGTGGAATAAAGTCACTAAGGCCTACTCCGCATTTCTTGTGCACCCAGGCCATAGGCGTGCACACAGGGTGTGCTGGATGTGCCAAGCACACCCTAATGCAGGGTGAGCCTGCGGCCCCTGAGCTCCAGGTTGCTCCTCCCCCATTCCCCACTGGGGTCCTGGGGCATGGTTGATTAGGGTGGGGGGAGTCTCAGGAGGGGGCAGTCAGGGGACAAAAAGCAGGGGGGGTTAGATAGAGGGTGGTGTTGGGGGGGCAGTTAGAGTGGGGGGGTCTCTGGAGGGTGCAATCAGGGGACAAGGAGCAGAGGGGGCTTAGATACAGGGTGAGGTCCTGGGGGGGCAGTTAGGCTGGGGGGGTTCCAGAGGGGGCAATCAGGGGACAAGTGGGGGGAGGGTTGGATGGGTCAGGGGCTCTGAGGGGGTGGTAAATGGGTGGAGGTTGGATGGGGGTGAGGCCGCGCTGTATGGGGAGAAACAACCTTCCCTGGGTGCACACCCTAATGTAATGTGCTGCGCACACCTATGCACCCAGGTCTCACACTGAATCCAAGCTTTGGATGTGCAAGAAGTACAAGATTGGGTCTTGCACTGGTAAATATAACAATGTAAATCCCCAAAATCCTCTAAGCTCTTCTGCTCTGGCCAATACAGAGCAGAGTCCCATAGACTTCCCTCAAGGGCTCCAGTTAGGATTGATGCCTAATATTATGATGAATAGAATCCCCCACCTGCCTCCTTTTCTCTCTCTCTCTTAAGGTTCACTTAAGTGTTTGGGTTCTCTCTCATTCTGTTTCAATGAGACATCTGTGAGAGCATGCATACTTTCAACCATAAGACCTTCCTTCCTAAATAAATTAATTTCCTTTGTTCATATCGCATTAGTTGCACTGCTAGAAACTTAGTGTGCTTTCTGAGGCATTTTTCTAAGCTTCTTAAATTCATTACAGCTTAAATGTATTAGATAAATATTCACAGGATTTCTGTTTAAAATTGCAACTTTCTTTGGGTTTTTTGTATGAGCAAACTTACAGGAATTCAGCCTGTATTGAAATGCCAAGTAGCAACATCTGGGTTTAACAAACATCAATTTTAAAAATAGCTCCTTTCAATTACGGAGCTAGAAATTGGAAAGTCTGTACAACATCAAAAGGCTGGTTATTTTTCTATTGAATGTGAATAATGTTTACAAGTGAGATGTGTTCTAACCTTTTAATTTACACCTTCGAGACATTTCGCTGAATCACTTACAATTCTAACTTCTTTCTATTTGTTGTATATGCTTTGCAAAGCAAATTTTAAAGCCCAGAATAGACTTTGAGGCCCGATCCAAAATTCCTTGGCAACTGAAATGCCCACTGAGATCAGCTGTAGTTGCCAAGGCCCTGATACTGAATTCCTTAGGACCACATTTTCTTTAGCTGCCTAAATAACTTTGTAAATCTGATCCTTAGTCAATACTAACCAGCTGAATGAATTGTGTCATAGTCACATTTTCTGAATTCGTTCTCCCCCACCCTTAACCTAGCTCTTTCAGAAAGTAAAGAAAGAGAGGTGTTATTCTCCATAAGTCTTTACCAGTACATGTATTTAAAACTGATATGAAAAAAAAAAAGAGATGCCTGTAGGGAAAATCCAAAACTTTACATTGTGGCATTCTTCCAAGATACAAATTCTAGCTTTACCTAATTAAAATCTGGCAACCAAAGAAGGCATTTTTACAGACTGATACAGTAGCATCATTGTAACCACCCATCTCATTCTAAATAGCAAGTTTCTGTTTAATTAAACTACATCCTATTGAGAGCTCCTCATTTTCAGCAGGTTACATTTTTTTAACAATAAAGAAAATGATGGCCGCTCTGAATGGCAACTCGTGCATAAAGCTGGATTTGCCTGAGGTGATGACTTGCCTCTTGAAGTACCACCTTCTAAATAAGCCTTAATTCGAGTCTGCATATTATGAGACCCAGCCAGAATATTTTCCACTGTTGAATAAGCAATGTTAACTTGACCAAAGCTTGACTTTGAAATTTGCTATCGAGAACATAATCATTAAACATGGTGGTATAGTCACTTAAAATAGTCTGTTGGAATTTCTTGTAAAACTATATTCTCTTTATTTCTCTTTCTATTTCATTGTACTTTTATGGAGTTGAGAAGTTTGTTGTCTTTTTTAATTAGTATATTTCATAAGTTTATTTTATCAGCCATGTGTCCCCACCTTCAATTTGTGAAGAAATCGTGTTTAAGATTTAAAGGTGGAATAAATATCAACTCACTAAGGAAACAGCAGACCCTTTGGGACAAATTCTGATCTCTGTTACACCAATGTACATTTGGAGTGACTCCACTGCCTTGACGACATCATCTGAGACAGATGAGCTAGAGACACAAACCTTGTCCTAACTCCAACTACATGTTGGACAAGAGTGTTGATAAGATGGAACCTTGCAATAGAGAGATGTTGGTAGAGGGTTAAATATCTTACAAAAATGATGACTAAATGGGCATATGATAGAGGGCTATCTAAGGGTGACCAGACAGCAAATGTAAAAAATTGGGACAGGGAGCAGTGGGTAATAGGAGCCTATATAAGAATAAGACCCCAAAATTGGGACTGTCCCTATAAAATTGGGACATCTGATCACCCTAGGTCTATCAATCATGAATGGTGTGGAGAAAGTAAATAAGGAAATATTATTTACCCCTACACATAACACAAGAACCAGAGTCACCCAATGAAATTAATAGGCAGCATATTTAAAACAGACAAAAGGAAATACTTCTCACACTGTAGTCAACCTGTGGACCTTGTTGCAGGGGATGCTGCGAAGACCAAAACTATAACTGGGTTAAAAAAAGAGTGAGAGAAGTTCATGGAGGAGATATCCCTCAATGGCTATTACCTGAGGTGGTCAGGGAGATAACCCCATGCTCTGGATGTCCCTAAACCTTTGACTGCTAGAACCTGGGGCTGGATGACAGGGGGTGGATCACTCAATAATTTCCCTGTTCTGTTAATTCCCTCTGAAGTATCCAGCATTGGCCACTGTCAGAAGACTGGGCACTGGGCTAGATGTACCATTAATCTGAGCCAGGATGGCCATTCTTATGTTTTTAAATTCTTAATCCTGTGCAATCTCTCAGGAAGAAAGAAAAGAGCTACTCAAAGGCAGTTTCTGAGTACTGGATGTTGTAAATGCTCCCATGTTTTCCTGGTGTGGAGCCCTATTACCTCACTCATAACAAAACTGAGGAAAGTGAGGATTATGAAACATTCTTCAAAGTTACCTAACACCAGATTTTGCATTACCGCACATGTAGGAAGGAGTAAGATTGCATTAGGGCATCCCCTACTGCAGCTCTAAGTGCTATGGGGAACTAAAGGGCTATACCTGAGCTACTTCTTCCTCTCCAAATCATTGATGGTGAGTGGGCAGAGCCATGACCTGCCTTTCCTATGTACCAGGTAGCAGAGTTGGCTGGATGCATGGTGGGGAGCACAAAGGAGTGTCATAAGATCAGTCATACTGTTGCAGACCAATGGCCCATCTAGCCCAGTAGCCTGCCTGACATCTGGCACTGGCCGCAAGTGATCCATCCCCTGTTACTTTGTCTTGTCCCAGTGTCTGGCAGCTAGAGGTTTAAATTATTCATCTTCCTATTTTTCCTCTTGAACCAACCGGAAGTCCTAGAGAACCTTAGAGAGGCTTTCCTTGGGCATGGCCTGATATGCCTATTGGATGCACCTTAGGCTTGTCTAGACTAAGATAAAAGATGTGGTGTTGGAGCATATTTGCTAACATGTTTTAATTAGCGTGTTTGAAACATCAGTTGTAGAAAAGGCATGCTGCCTTGAACATGAGCTAAAATGGTTGAATTAAAGCTTAGAGGGGAGCCTAGGTTTAATTAGACCAGTTTAGCACATGTTAAATGCAGAGTGTCTAGTTTACACTAGATTTTTTTAAGTGTATTAGTTAGCATATATTAGTCTAGACAAAGCCTTAAAGGCACAAGGTAGCCCTTAATAATGACCAGGATGCCATCACAAATTTTATTTTTGCCAAACACCTATCCTGCAAGATAGAGAATATGTTTATGCTGATCTGTATCATGCAGGTTAGTTAAACTGAAGTATTGTCATTTAATTTTGTGTTTGGAAAGCACCATGCAATTGACGTATAAAATATTTTTAATATTAATTGCAGTAATTACCCCAGCCAAAATCTTCCCCACCCAACACAAGTATTTTTCTCAGCAAGCAGAATGTGTTAGGTTAGATGTGAATTAGAAACTATTTAATGGAGGTAACACATTTCTAAAAGTAGATTGAATTTTCCATGAAGCTTTAACATTCTCTTGCCAAACCTCACACATCTAATTTGATTTCAGTGAGAAAAAGCAAACACTGAAATTTCCCTCACCACTTTTCATGGAGTACTCACAACAATAAAATAGAAGTATTTATAACAATGCCAGCATGCATTTTAAGTAGGGAACAAATGCCCATTTACTTTACAGGCAAGGAAGTCAAATTCCATACTGAATTTCATGCCAGTTTTCTCTTTATTGGGAGAAATGTAAATTTTCTGTGCAAGTCGAACTACTGCAGTTCAGATAAACAGTAAAATAGAACGGAGATGGACAAAACTAAATTACTTCTGTCCATCTTAACATGGCTTGTTAATGAATTTTACTTATGCAACCCTGAATCTTGCCACATTAAATTATCACTTCAGCCATGTTCACATACTTGTTAAAGTAGTTTAACCAAGGTGCAGCAGGTTATGGTAATGAGGATAGTTGAAAGCAGAATGGTCACAGTGAGACTTAATAGCTCCCTGAATTTAAATAATTTCTCTTCTAAAGTGACAGCCCATTAAATCCCTAAATTGTTTTATTTGCCACTTTGCTTAGTCTTTGGGGCTGACAGACTAATAAAACAGGCTTTGGAAAATGTTCAGCTTCTATAAAAATAGGGCTAATGTGACACGCACAGCTTGTGCAATGTGATGATTTTTTTTAGCTTAGTAGAAAGTGAGACTGTAGATCATGCCATGTTTTTTCTCTCTGAGAAGAAATAACATTTATTATCACATTTATAAAATGGCTGGAAAATGTAGCTGTAGCAAAATGTTCTAGACATTCTTTAAAAAATCAAACCTTTTCATCAAGAACATTCCCGTGTATTAATTTTATTTCATTACTGTACTGACTGCTGTTTGAACTTTAGAAGATGTTACCCCATTTTAGTAGCTCACCAACTTCCTTTTAATTCCTGTTACAGAGTTCAGTACAAAGAATATATTTGAAATATTCTTTGTCTAGTTGACAAAATTGAAATGGCTCTTATTTTAAATTATATTCTGGGTTATCTTCTTCCCCCATCACATGTCTTTGGAGTTGAATTTCACTCCTGTGAACTCTCATAGGCTATGTCTTCTTGCTTATTGAGAGCTATAATCATGGAAATATTTCATATTCTTATATAACATACCAATAACATTTAAAGGAGTTTATGGCATGTGGTAATGTTAATTTGGTAGCATATCAAAATGACAAACCTACCATTTTGTTTGCTGCAAAACTAGAAATATTTTTCCAATTTCCCTTCTCCATATCAAGCTTTTCTAACTCACTTGTCTTATCTTAGTATTCATTACTAACACCAGTAGGAAAGGCTATGGAGATTGCTGAAATTATTCAAGAAAAGTGCTTTTCAATTCTATTTCACTAAGAGGGTAAATCATCTACTACTTAGAACAATCACTAGTTAATCTTTCTTTGCATCCTATATTCTTTTGTTTTTATATAGGCAAGAGTGCTGCTTTCAACAGGACTTACTTTTAGTAGTGAGATGGGCCAAGATTTTCAAAAATGATAAGAGGTTTTGGATACCCAACTTGAGATTTACCATGAAGGGGGCCTGGTTTTCAGAAAGTGCTAAGCAACCACCCTCAGAAAATCAAGCCCCTGCTAGGGTGTCTCAAGTTGGCCACCCACAAACTGAATCATCTGCAACAACTAGTCGCTTTTGAAAACCTTGACCTAACCTTTTAAAAATTCTATGAATGCCATTAGCTCTGACGCATACTTTGTGTAACCAGATTGTTTTCACTAGGGTTGTATGAGGCTTCAGTCAGGGAGAAAAATGGCCCATACAATCAGATTCTCAAGAGATTTTATGGAAGTCAAGAGCCCAAATACCTTTGAGGATCTGAGCCTCAATGACTGTGAGAGTCATTGAAAAAACAAGAGCTCTCCACTTTTAATCGCAGCTCCTCAATGATTTCAAGATGAGACGCAATGCAAAAATAGATTAGCCAGTTACTCTGCCAGGTAAATGTTTTTGGTTTTTTGTTAGTGATGTAGACCCTGCTGTGGATAAATGGGCCTGTTTTCATTCAAAAAAAGATTTTTAAAAAAGTAGTAAATTTTCCTTTAGAGGCTAGAGATGGGACATTTCATTTATTCTGCAAATTATAATAAAGTTTAAGAAACTTGCTTTTTGTGGGAGTGAGAAAACTTTTGCATTGCCCACAAATATGAGGAATGTTCCAGTAAAATTTACAAGGGAAACACTTCGTTTTAGTAGTTTTTATTTTTAAACATTTTTAAAAGTCATAAGTCAGAGACTAATAAATGAGTTGCTTGAAACAACTTTTGAAAAACATACCATTGCAATTTCCTTAGATTCAATTTAATTCTCATTTGAATACATTATCTGCAAATAGGGTTCAGTTCTGCTGTTGGATACATGGTGTCCCCTTGCGCAGCGCTGGGTGCACAAAATGTAAAAGCTTGTGGGTAGTACACACTGGCTTGTTTAGGTATTCAGTATTAGTCCAGAATCTTTCCATTTCCTCCTTTCCTTCATCCATCCCCACTGTATCCCAGCGTCAGCTTTTCATTGTTATGAAAATCAGATTGATTGCTTTACGCTAGACTTAACTTCCCCCTGACATTTTTGCTAAGCATTCCAAGATAAAGAAATTGTTAGAAATTGGTGAAATGCCTGCTGCCAGGGGTAGAAATATGATTTCTGCTTGAGACTAAGCTTATTCCAGGTAATAAGTAGTATTATGAAACATATAGTTTACTTAATCTGATGTCATATCATCTGAAGCTGTGACTATTTTATGAAGAAGTCAAAGGACTGGCTGGATGTAAAGTATATTTTGGTAAGACTGTGCTGTATCTCCATAGGAGCTAAAGCAATTAAAGCAATCATGCATGTGAGGATATGAATTCTTTGCTGTACCTAAACTCAACCTGAATGCTGATCTAGACGGATCTTACTTTTCTGCAACTCTGTTTGGTACTTCAGTTTTATATCAACATTTAGTCAGTGAGCACCTAAGCAACCAGTAAAAACAAAAACAACTGTTTGACTAGCACAGGTGCTTTTAAGTTGTAGGACAAACAAAATTGGTCTGGAAACCTGAAGTATAATTTGAAGATAGGTGTTGCATTAGTGTAGTGGGCTTTAGTGCAGATTTCATTTACAGATTAAAACCCTTCGTTAGACAGCTAGCATGATGCAATCTTTACTCCAGACAAGGTTAAGATGCCACCACTGATATCAGCACAGATAGTACTACACCAGTTGCCCAACCTGAAGAAGTGGGAGGAATTCATGATGTTTTATCAATGTTGTATGTTTGGTGGGGCAATAACATCTGTGACATAAACCATCATATCTTGCTTGTGGTGGTATTTTGGGTTGTTTTTTTTAATGGAAACTTATTTTTGTCACTCTGGACAGCCTGCTATAAAGAAGGGGCATTTTATAACTTTGGTTCTCTGTATGTACATTCTAGTGGAGTCTGAATTTTTATTTGATGTTTTTCCTCAGGACTGATTACAATATTGTGTGGTATTAACTTTTCCTTTCTTAAAATTAAAATTACTTTTTTTTTTTTGCTTTACCAGACAACCAGTTTTATGTATTATGGATCCACTTCAAAAGAGTATTTAAGCATTTATTTAAGTCCATCTCTATTCAGCAACACAATGGTACTTAAAGTCTGGCTTTAGTGCTTTGCTGAATCAGGATCAACAGTCCACAGAATCTAAACACATTATCTCCAGCCAGAAAATCTATGGCCAATAGATCCTCAGTTGGTATAAATCCTGCTAGTTCTATTTCCACAAGTTGACCATCTGTCCACCTCCAGACTGCTTCTGTTGTGCTGCCTCTAAGCCATTAAACTGAAATTGGTCCATAATGAGAGATCCCAGAAATGTGGTGCAATTCTGCCAGCTTTGGGCAAATTCTCCCCCAGATTTCATGGAAAATCCTTAGATTTTTGTTAGAAGAAAATCACTCAAAGCACACATGAAAGCAATTGTTTAACATAATTGTATTTTGTGGAGTAGCTTTAAATAAACTTGATGAATTTCATCTAAGCCTATTTCTTTTTCTTTTAATATAACCATCTCTAGAACTACAGCGGTCTCCCAGTCCTGCTAGACTTATTTTATCTCATCCCATCTTTGAAGAAGAAAAAAAAATCATTATTTGCATCTTTCAAATTTGCCACCTTATTCCAGTAGAATGTAGTTTTAAATAAATCCAGCTGTTTTTTACAGAACACCAATCCAGTCATAGGGAGGAATGAAAAGGGGGATAAGGCAGCTGGGAATGGGATGAAAGGGGAGGGAAATTGTTAGTGGGTTATAGATAGTGTGACAAAGCTCTGTCCTTATCTTCGTGGATCCTGCATTTCCTGGCGGATTTTCACTAGCGTCAGAAGCTCACTGTGACCCTTCACATAGCCCTTCTCTCTCTAGAGACAAGGTCACAGCCTACTGAGCCATTTTCATCATAAGCCACTGAGGAGAAGCTATCCTTCCTGGCACAGTCTCTATTGTCTCCCAATCTCAGAGACTAATTAGAGGAGGCAGAAAGGGGGGAGCCCAGGCCCACCCTCTACTCCGGGCTCCAGCCCAGGGACCCTAATAGTATCAGCTAAGATGGCTGACCTTTTATCCACAAAACACAAAACAATTCCCTGGGCTACTTCCCCACAGCAGTCGCTGCTTCTTCAAACTCCACTTCACCCTTACCTCAGGGCCTCCTTCCCTGCGTATGATATGTTGTCCACCACTCAGTCTCACCAACAGCACAACTTCCTCCCACAGCTCCTGACACCCACACCCACCTGACTAACTGGGAGGTTTTTAACTGGTTTCAGCCAGTCCCTGATTGGCTTCAGATGTCCCAATCAGGCTAGCTGTTTCTACTCCTTTCTAGAAGGTTCCATTGGTACCAGGGCTTTGTTTAGCCTGAGACTAACATATCTATTCTTTAGCACTTTCCTATAGCCATCCAGCCTTGCCCCATCACAATAGTTATAGTAAGCCATAAGTGCAGAATCTCTATTCAGTCCAGGATTTTTAGTGTCTAGCAAAGTTATGATTTAAGCACCAAGGCTCATCTTTTGAAAGTTGTGCAGGTTTCCTTTGAGGATGAGAACTGATAGGTCTGAATTACAGCAACCGCTTTGTGAAAAGTGTTCACCCACCGCTGAAATGGTGTTTTTGTCTTTTATCATTTTCCTGTGTGAGTTCATAGTGATTATCTGGAATCACCCACAGAGCTGTAATTGGGTCATATAGTGCCCTGGATGAGGTACACCACATGTTGTTAGGCATGTGTGTGGATCTTGAAAGGTGTGTTGTAGGGGTTGTTGACTATTCTACTAATGGAGATATGTGTGAGGTGTTAATGGGCTGCCTCACCTTGAAACCTCCCTTGAAACACCTCTTACCTACTTATGCTAAACAGTCTGTTCCACCTTGTATTTAGCTGTGACATGCTGACACCTATGTTTCCTAGACCTGAAGAAGAGCTCAGTGTAAGCTTGAAAGCTTGTCTCGCTCACCAACAGAAGTTGGTCCAATAAAAGATATAACCTCACCCACCTTGTCTCAGTATTGACATTTAAATTGCTATTATTCAGCTTTAATGTCAATATCCACTGACACAAACAGGGAAGGTCACACCACCTTGTTATTTCATCGTGCATGCACGCTCAGAAAGATACCACACCCGTGCTTTACATTCAGAAGGATAGCTATGCAATAAGAAGGAAGAAAAATCAGTTTACATTTAGCAGACAACAGTGGGGATAGAACCTGAATCAATCCCATACAGCTCAGTCCTGTGAGGTGCAGTGGACTACATGGCATGATCCAACAAAGTGCGTAACTATGTGCCTACCTTTAAGCATGTGAGGAGTTCTATGGAAGTCAATGGGAGCTACTCACCTTTAAAGCTAAGAAAATGAACAAGTGGGTTGCTTGTGGATGCTCAGTACTTGACAGGATCAAACTCCTAGCATGGAATTTCCATAGCACATATTTCCTGTGGCTCTATCCAGAACTACTCTTTGATATATATTGTTTTCAGTTTCCTCCGTTCCACATTTCTTATCTTCCTCATCCCATATACTTCTCACAGTCTTCTCTTCTGACTTTCACCTTTCCTAGATCTCCTGTCTTTCTGATTACACTCTTCTGTACTCTTGTCATTGGGCCCACTTTCTATATTGTATATCATCCTAGCATCCTGTGTTGTTCTTTACACACGTGCAAAGAAGATATTGGATGCAACCACACTGAACCTACTATGCATTGGTGTAAATGGCCTGCACAAGCCACAAAGGATCAGACCCTTCACTTTATTTACCACTGTTTCTTTTGCTGTTTCTCCATTTTCCTATTTTTTTCTATCTGATCATTTTGAAAAGCTCCAGCATTTGCAACAGGTGTATTTTGCAGAGATTACTTTCTAGGAGCCTTTCATGTTAAGAAGAACTGATCTAAGCCATCAGACCCTCTTCTTTCTAAGGCGAGACTGACACAGTGCTACTTTTATGCAATTAATGTACTGGTCCAGGAACAGTAGAAGTTTCGCATTCATGTGTGTACCTATGCACACACAATTCATTTTATTTAGCTGCTATGTTGCTCATTGCATTACTTTTAAGAGTTCCTGGCCTTTTCCAGCATGCACAACTTTGTACTGAGCAATCCCATATACTGAAGTCCAACATTGGGAGGCAAACAAAGCATCCTTTCCCAGATACTGAAAGTAGAGACTCACATGATGTATCAAGTCTAAAAAGCAGGGATCCTTAAATGGCTCTTTGAATTTTCCTTGCTGCATGTTCTGCCTCTCCTCTAGTAAAGCTAGCCAACATGCCCACCTGAAATGTTACTCCTTTCCCACTGCTTCAGTTATGTCACCTCTTTTTACTTTTAACTCCCCTTACAGTTTCACTATCTCTATATAAAAATCAAACTTCTCTTCCTTAATTTTGTAGTTCTGTGCCATCAACGTCTCAACCTTAGTTTCCTCCCACCCATGTCATTCTGCTTTTTCTTATCATTTATTATTATTTTTGTTATGGTATCTCCTAAAACCCCATTCAAAGTTTAGGGCCCCATTGTGGCTAGGCATTGTACAAACAAGTAAGAAAGATAACTCATTCTCCAGTCAGTTTACAGTCCTGCCCCATCTAATGACAACACTTCTTGGTACCAATGCCACACCTTCAGAAGCACAGCTGAACCACTGTAAGATCTCTCATGTAGCTGCTCTACGATGGTGAGAGAGAGCTCTCCCCTCAGCTCAGCACTGTGCATACTGCCACTTGTGCCAGTGAAACACATGTCGCTCGGGGGAGGAGAGGCAGGTTTTCCTCACCTCTGAGAAACACAAATTTGGCCAACATAAGTGTTAGTGTAGACATGGCCTTACTTTCTGCATCATCCCATGTGAAAGTGCATGCCTAGCTGAATCCTCGGGGTAGGCATTTGGAGTGTCCACCCTGAATTACGGGCTATATGATAGATGCCTGAAACCACCACACTGAACAATCAGCCACTTAAATGCCCAATCTGGGGAGATGGACAAATAGAGCTCCTCTCCAATATTACATTTTAATGAAATGGCATCTACCATTTAAAATCCATTCCTGTGTCTGCCCTCATTCTCTTTCATGGCCTGATCAATGCTAGAAGCGATCGAGCTCCATCGAGTGCCCCCTGCTGCTTTTTGTTGGTTGTTAAATTACATCTGTGTGAGCCTGACAGTAGTATAATTCTGTAAATATTTCAGCACTGAGATCAAGTCATAACTTTGGAATTTTATTCCTTGTGATTCTATAATACCTGTGTTAAAGCAAATTAGTAAGAAAAACACTATAACTAGACCATTTGCATTCCAAGCACACTGGTAAGGTACCCATGTCAGACTCCCAAGCCATATCTGCAAATGAAATAAAAATCTAATACCTAGCAAGTAAATATAATTGCACTTGTTTAATAGTAACCATCTCCTTGTAACCCACCATTTTCTTTTTCCTCTTTGTGAATTTAAGAAACAGTTGGCAAATGTGTTTATCAATTATTATCTATGTTGAAGCTATTAAACTAGAGGCCTCTCTCTTCAGTATCAAAAGTAGATTAAAACAAGTCATTTCATGATCTGACTCTGCAAAGAGTGTCAATAAAAGAGAAATAATGTTTGTACAGTTTAGTAAAGCATGCTAAGCTTTCCTTGGAACACAGCAAATTCTTTTTGTGAAAAGAATTTCATTCCTGAGTCTTTTTAGCTTCACAGGAATATTTTTGTAATATTTTCAGCTCTTTCCTGATATATCTGGATTGAGGTGCATGTATTCTCATCATTACTACTTAATAGATTTAAGAAACAGAGCAGTCAAAGAATCCAACACAACTGTCTGAAAGATCGGATATGTCACTCCCAGCTTGTTTTTTGGGGGGGAAGTTTTGTTATTCTCTGCAGTACTGTGATAGTCAGTATAGAGTAGCCTTGGAAGTTTTAGCTAGTGTGTGTCTACTTTATATTATGCTGAGTTCAGTGCTGGTTTTAAGTGTCAAATGCTGCTTGAGATATTTCAGCAATCTATAAGCCTATTTCCTTTCACACACGATTCAAGACAAGACTATGGGAGAGTGAACTTCTTCTGCAAGATTACATCCATTGCTATATTAAGTGCCACAAAATCTCCTAGTCATTCTAGCCTTTGAAAATGATGATCTAAACTGAGTGATTGTGCTCATATTCTTTATGTGACTGTGTGGCTGCTGCATAGAATCTATTTTCATTGATACCAAACGTCTGTGACCGCAAGAAATGAAAGAAAAGCATACAAAAGAACCTCCAAGTGTGTATTTAAAATAGAAAAAGGTACCATATGTGATGCAGTGTGAAGCATTGTGTACAGTTAATCATTTTCCTTCACATATTTGTTCTGTTCCATGTAATAGCTTATTTGTAATCTAAAAATTAGCTAATAGAGAATGTAGGTTTTTTTCATTCTTTTTAATTTTAGAGGGACTTTTAGAATTCTTAAACCAAACCCATTTACTGTGGAAAAAGCTGCTAATTAAAGATAACACATAAAACAATCACATGCTGTACTGAATATGGCTAAAGCCACTAATGTACTGAATAACCTCAGATAAATTCAGCTGCTGAGAGGAACATATCTTGCTGCTCTTTGATATTGTAGTTATTTCCCTGTGAGTTTCATATCTATCCATTATTTTAAAATACCGTAATCCCAGTGGCTTAATACTTGGCAACCAGCCCAAACCAAAGCATATTCCTCTTCATATTTTGGCTATGACTTCCCTTTCTGATGTAGCATTTCATGCTGTGCATCATAATTTAAGATGACGTGATACATTATGTAACAAAAACTTTCACTTTACCAGTAAATGATGCACAGTGACCACAGCCCATATCATTTTTTTTTCAGTTGATATTATTAATTCAAACTCCCAGAGGCTGGTCTTTCAACAAACTGTGATAACAGATAACCTACCACTCCCACCTATATATTTCAAATGACTATGCATTTTCTTCATAATTCTCCTCCTCATTTGTTTTCCTCATTAAGGTAGCTAGCAGCCCAGGATAAAGTAAAGCCAGCTAATATGCCAGGAATGAAACCTGAAGAGCTCTGTGTAAGCTCAAAAAAGGTTCTCTATTACCAACAGAAGCTGGTCCAATAAAAGATAGTACTTCACCCACCTTATCCCCCAGGCATAAAACACTAATTTATTTAATTTTTGAAACATACTGGATCAGTTTGGGAGAATTTCAAGGATATTGAATTAACTGATTCAAATCCAACCTTGTTTATATCTCCAAAACGTCAGACCAATCCAATTATGCTCAATTCCCCCATCTTGGTGTATGCAGAGAAATTTACTATCTTGGCATCAAATTACATGCCAGTTTAGGGCTGCTAGCTAAATCCAGTCTCATCTTCAAGAAAAATCTCTGACATGAACAGATGCTCATTGCGACAAAGGTTCAAATTCACCCTTTGTTTAACTCCATTGAAGTTGATTATGTTTGCCAGGGATGAATTTATTCCAGGGAGTTCATCGTTGACACCAAGGCACATAGTCAAGATGACTAATATGCCATGTGAGCTCAATGGAATCAACAGGGATGCACAAATCGTAAATTCAGCAATGAATCTGACCTACAGGTTGGTTGGAATTAAAGAGGTGATGGGTATTTACAGAAACCAGTGTAACATCAGCACCAAACTAAGACATATTTAAAGGGATAATAGCCCTCATACTTCAGGATGTAGTTGCCAGCAGGGACTTAGAATGAGAACAAGTACTATTAGTCCATTTCTTTCCTGGGTATATTAGGATTGCTTTGAAGTGTTTTGGCCAGTGGCAGGATACTAACCAGACTAATGGTCTGGTCTACAGGTAGCTCTATTTACAGACGATATTTACAATTCTAATTTGCAGCAGATAAAACACAGAGAAATGTAAGTGTTATATTTAATGACAAAGACACTCTTACATGAATATTTCCATTTCCCTTTAAAAAGAAACATTGGGCCTTATTCTCATTTACACTAAGGCATTGTTCTGGGAGCCTTGTGACAGATGTAACTATTTCATTATACTGTAAGGCCCCTTTACACAGCCAGAGAGGTGAAGAGGCTTTTGTGTTAAAAATAATGGACTTGATTCTCATTAATATCGTTGGGAGAGTATTAGAAAACTACTCGTAATAGATTAATAAATGAGATTGGTAAGAAAGTTAAATATAATTATGTTTGGAATGTTTAGAATATATCACATCTCCCAGATAAAGAATCTTATGATTAAAAGTTAGCTAAACTTTCCCCAATATTAAATATTCCCCCACCTTCCTCAGTTCTATTTTTTACTTTAATTATTCATCGCAATCTATGCCAATCTAGGAGTGCTTAGCTTTTCAGTCCAAAATCCACCAGTATAACCTTGTTAAAAAGATGGCAGCAAAGGATAATGTGGCAGAAAACTGTTGAAAATGGCTAAGCCCCCAGTTTATCCAACTACCGTGATACCAGAATGAAATGGAAAATGAAATTGCTCAGCATGCTGACCAATGAGGCTGAGGGAGGAAGGTGTATCTGTATGTGGTGGGTCTCTGCTACATGTGGATACTGGAGGGTATAATCCAGTCCCCAATAATTATTCTATTGATTCTGATTCAATTGAGTGAACAGTAACTATATATATCAGCCATTCTATTGCATCTGCTTTGCTCAAATAAGCACATGTAACTTATGGGGACAGGTGAGAATAGAATATCTACCTTGCACATAAACTAAAATTTGCAACAACAAAAATAGTTACTTGATTCCAAGGCTGTGTCTTTATCAGCAAAAATGCATAGCAACATTTCCTCAGGAGTTTCCAAGTCACTTCTATTTAAACAAAGCAATTAAATAGATGGAATTTTACACATGTTTCTCAGAATTTGTGATTCCAAGAGAAGGGAATTGCAATTGACGGGAGGGAATCCCCAAGTGGTCAGAGCACTAGCTCACTATACTCTCTTTTGAGTCAAGTCCACAGGCCCTCACATTCCCACCCAGACCCCTGAGGCTAGCAGTTCAGGTGTGAACCCTGAGCAAATATATCACCAAGCCTTCTGCCAAAGTCACTTCCTACTTCCCTTCCCCCCCCTCCCCCGGCCTCTCCAGCTGCCCACAGTGGGGCTGGTTATTGACTTGTGTGCAAGTGCTCTGCTGTTTCTTCAGCAGCAGCCTGCAACTGCCTATGGAGGTCAGCTCTGGGGGACATGGGACTCCTGCTTATACCCCTGCAGGAGCTACCAGTGCAGGTCTACCCCCACACACTCACTGAGCTCTGTTGCACCCTTTTAAGCTTCACCTCCACTGCAAGCACTCCCAGCAGATGAAACTGGGTGGAGCCTCCTGGGCCCAGAGCTGCTCCATAATGATCTGTCCCTCAGTATGGAGTTTGTACATCGGACCACAGGTATAAGTAGAAAATGGCAACTTAGATTGTAATTGTGTCATGGAGTCATAAACTGATGAATAGCAAAGCCAGAAGGGATCATTGTGATCATTCAGTCTGACCTCCTTTATAACAGAGGCCATACAACACACCCAAAATAATTCCTAGAGCAAATCTTTTAGGAAAATATCCAATCTTGGGCATAGCATCACACTAGGAAATTGTGCCCATCTCATTATCCACCACAACCCCCAAATCTTTTTCAGAGTCACTGCTTCACAAGAGAGACTCCCCCATCATGAAAATATGGCCTACATTCTTTGTTCCAGATGTATACATTTACCCATATTTAAATGAAGGTTTCACAGTAAACTGAGCACAAGTAATCTAGATTTCTCTGGATCAGTGACCTATCTTCTCCATTTTTTTTATCACTCCCCCCCATCCAGTTTGCCTATCATCTGCAAACCTTACCAACAACAATTTTATATTTTGTTCCAGGTCATTAATAAACATATTGACTAGCATACAGCCAAAATTTGATCCCCACAGACTCATACTAGTAACAACCATCTGATGAGGATTTCCATTTTCAATTACATTTTGAGACCTATCAGTTAGCTGATGTTTAATCCACTTAATGTGTGCCAGGTTAATTTTATACCTTTCTAGTTTTTTTTAACCAAAATACTAGAAAGTCAAACAACTCACAGAAGTTTATTACATCAACACTATTAACTTTGTCAAACAAATTTGTAGTATCAAAATAAAAGCTCTCTAGTTAGACAAGATCTATTTTCCATCAATCCAGGCTGATTGGTGTTAATTATATTGCCCTCTTTTAATGCTCCTATATTTGGTTGCTCCATTTTCTTGCCCAGAATTGATGTCATACTGACAAGCCTATAATTATCCAGGTCATCCCATTTACTCTTTTTAAATATTGGCACAGCTTTACCTCTCTTCCAGTCTTCTGGAACTTTCCCAATTTTCCAAGACTTTTTGATTAAAAAGATCAATATCAATGGTTCAGTGAGCTCCTCGGCCACCTCTTTTAAACCTCTTGGATGCAAGTTACCTGGACCTGCTGATTTTTAAAATGTATAACTTTAGTAGCGTCTGTTTAACGTCTTCCTGAGATTCTAGTAGATTGGAAAGAGTATCATATAATAGGACATCATAGTTCTCCTGCGCCCCCCTCTCCCCAAAGCAGAACAGAAATATTTACTGGATATCTCTGCCTTTTCTGAATTATTATTGCCAATTCTACCATCGCCATCTAGTAACGGATCAATACCATTGTCAGGATTCTTTTTGTTCCCAATATCCTTTTCCCTCCTAGCCATAGAATTCTCTTGTGTCCCTTTGCTTCCCTTATTAATTTTATACACTTCTCCTTTCTTCCATTTCTTTACATCCATCCATATTTTTATAGCTACCTTAATTTCCTCTGTATGCCAGGTCAGGTTTTTAACTAATACAGCCTTCTTCCTCAACTGAGGTTTTTGGGCAAATAGCAAAGTGTTCTCAATTATCATTCACATTTTTTTGACTAAATTCTTCCTCCCAGCTCATTTAGATCATAACTGTTTTCAGCTTTGTAAACATGGCCCTTTTAAAGCACCAAGCTCTAAATACTACTAAAGCTTTAAATACTACTCATCTAGACTTTATTCTGTTTGCACATCATAAATATGATCAAGTGATGATCACTTTACCTAAGCTACCATTATTTTGTCATTCTAGTATAGAATTCCTCTCCTCCATGTTGAGTACAGTTTTTGAGTTAGGAAACTGTCATCTATAATATTTACAAATTCCAAGGATGTTTTATTTCTGGCAGCATGAGACCTCTAGCATACATCAATAGAACTGAAGCTTCCACCAATGTTCCCTCTAATTTTTGACAGGCCGTATGCACAAAAAATGTCTTCTGTGCAAATTTTTGACACACTATGTGTGCAAAAAAATTCCTATGTGCAAATTTTTGTGCTTCTGTGCAAATTTTTGTGAGCGCAGTGTTTTGCCATGTGCTCAGGGTTTCGGATCTGTGTGCGCATGCACACCTGCACAGCTAAGAGGGAACAGTGGCCTCCTCCCATCACATGGGTTTTTTTCCTCCCTACACATTATCTCTAGGTGTGCGAGGAGCTAGTCATTCTGCTCTCAAATGTGATTTCATGCTCTGTAGCAGACACCAAGTAATACCACATCTTATGCTTTATCTATTAAGCCATTGATCTATAAGCACTCGACCATTTTCTTCTGAATTATCAGTGACTCAGAAATAGGTAATGCCATTTTTGACAGAATGCCACTCTCCCTCCCCTTTTGCCTACTCAAAACATCTTAAATAGGTTATACCCATTTATTTTCACATTCCAATCATTGGACTCATCACACCAGGTTTCAGAACTACCAACTAGATCAAGTTTATGCCCATAAATGAGCAATTCCAATTCCTCTTGTTTGTTACTTAGGCTGCTACCATTGGTGTAAAGGCAATTAAAGTATTTCTTCTCAGACGGGGGAGGATCAATACTGCACTGCAGTCTCTTGTCTTTTATTGCTCCGAACAGCAGCAGATTGCCTCTTAAATAAAAGACTGCTCAGCACACATGATGTTGGGGCAGCATTGGAAAAAAATAATCTCTACCTGCTTCTAATATCAAATTAGGCAACAATGTGCCAAATTCTCTTCTTCCATTGGCAAAACAGAACATCGTTCAGTAGGATTACACCAGGGTAAAGGAGAGGAGAATTTGCTTTTAAAGAGATCAACAAATTGATGCTTCTGACTGAAAATTTGTACATAAAATTTTTGTAAGAAATATCTAAGACTACTACAATGTAAAAAGATTAGAGGGAGGTTTTTTTCTGTTTTCTCAGTTTATTTTGTGTATTTGACAGTGCTTTTGGTATAGTCAGTTTCAACATTTCCCACATAGACAACTATTGTATTGTTTAGATTACAGTAGTCCTCAAGGGCCCTGTCATAATACAAGCTGCCCCACAGCACCCTCTTGTTGTCAGGCAAAGTGCCACTGTTAAGGCCTAACTTGATTTCCCTTCACCCAGAATATAAACAAGTCCATCAAGCAGGTTTCAGATATTAAGGAATGCCCTCTTGCGGGGGAGGAGAGGGAGTGAGGTATCAGTCATTTATTTAACTGAAAGTCCACCACAAAGCATAAACAAAACCTTCATCCCAGCTTTCTAGCTAAGAGACTGAGTCAGACTCAGTCCATCTGCCTCCAGGGGAGTCTACATCTTGCCTCTAGCCAGTCTCTTCAGCCAGGGCTCTCCCAGCTCCAATCTCCTGCTACTACCTGGATAGAGCCCTTCTTGAGAGTCAGGAGTTTGTGCAGATCTGTCAAGGGCAGCTCTTCCCCTCAACAGCTTGCAGTTCCTGGCAGGCCAAGCTTCCTGCCACTGTTTGTGATTCCCCCCCTATTGAAACTAGGTCCTCCTGGATCTCTGCCAACTGCAATGCTTTCTCCAAAATTCTCCCATCTCTAGGAACATCCTTCTGGTAGGTTCCCTAGAAGTTCTCTGGCTCCAGAAACACATCCTATATCCTCCCTGCCTCAGTAGCACACCTTCTACTTATTTCCCCAGGTAGCTCCCCTCCTCGAGAACTTCCTTTCTCTCTCTCTCTCCTTTCTTTAACTGAGTTTGGGTGACCTTTATTAGGTCCTGGTGCTCATTTACTACTTAACCTTTAATTTTCCACCTGGCCAGTCAGTTGCCCCCAGATGGGCCTTCAAAAGGCAATCACAGGAAGTCTGAGGCCACAATTCCCTTTAAGAGGCCTGTTGCCTTTTGACTGGCCCAGTCAGGATTAGGGTGTCATTCTGCTCAGCACTGTACAAACATATAGTACACATTGTTCGTGCTTTAAATAGCTAATCGTCTAATTAGGTAAGACAAAGCAAGGCCTTGATCCTGCAAAGGCACACACATGCAATGAGACAGCCTGTCTGTACAATTAAGCATGTGTTATTAGTGTTTTCAGGATCCAGGCATGAGTGAGCAAGTAGCCATCTGCATAGAACTTGCTGGGGGAGGAGCACAGGTTTCAGGAGGAAAATGTTTGGAGGAGGCACCAGGAAGTCAGTATGTGTGCACAAGGCTGGTACTCTAGTTGCAGTTGCTTTAATATTAGAAACTAGTATGAGATACAGGATTATAATAATATCAGGAAAGAAGTGGGATAGGATGGCAAATGTAAGAGTGCTAAGCGGAAGCAAATGTTATATTGGAGACTCAAGTGATCATAGAATAGAATCCTAGAATATCCAGGTCGGAAGGGACCTCGGGAGGTCATCTAGTCCAATCCCCTGCTTAAAGCAGGACTAACCCCAACTAAATCATCCCAGCCAGGGCTTTGTCAAGCATGACCTTAAAAATCTCTAATGAAGGGGATTCTACCACCTCCCTAGGTAACCCATTCCACTGCTTCACCACACTCCTAGTGAAAAAGTTTCTCCTAATATCCAACCTAAACCTCCCCCACTGCAACTTGAGACCATTATTCCTTGTTCTGTCATCTGCTACCACTAAGAACAGTCTAGATTCATCCTCTTTGAAACCCTCTTTCAGGTAGTAGAAAGCAGCTATCAAATGCCCCCTCAGTCTTTTCTTCTGTAGACTAAACAATCCTGGTTCCCTCAGCTTCTCCTCATAAGTCATGTGCTCCAGCCCCCTAATCATTTTTGTTGCCCTCCTCTGGACTCTTTCCAATTTTTCCACATCCTTCTTATAGTGTGGGCCCCAAAACTGGACACAGTACTCCAGATGAGGTCTCACCAATGTCAAATAGAGGGGAACGATCACTTCCCTCGATCTGCTGGCAATGTCCCTACAAGAATCCCATGCCCCTACTAAATGCCATTAGCCTTCTTGGCAACAAGGGCCCACCATTGACTTATGTCCAGCTACTCATCCACTTTAACCCCTAGGTCCTTTTCTCAAGAACTGCTGCCTAGCCATTCGGTCCCTAGTCTGTAGCAGTGCATGGGATTCTTCCGTCCTAAGTGCAGGACTCTGCCCTTGTCCTCGTTGAACTGCATCAAATTTCTTTTTGCCCAATCTTCTAATTTATCTAAGTCCCTCTGTATCCTCCAGCAAATCTACAACTCCTCACAGTTTAGTGTCATCTGCAGACTTGTTGAGGGTGTAGTCCATGCCATGTTCCGGATCATTAATAAAGATAATGAACAAAACCGACCCCACAACCAACTCTTGGGACACCCTGCTTGATACCGGCTGCCAACTAGACATGGAGCCATTGATCACTACCCGTTGAGCCTGACAATCTAGCCAGTTTTCTATCCACCTTACCGTCCTTTCATCCAGCCCACACTTCTTTAACTTGCTGACAAGAATACTGTGGGTGACCATATCAAAAGCTTTGCTAAAGTCATGAAGTAACATGTCCACTGCTTTCCCCTCATCCGCAGAGCCAGTTATCTCGTCATAGAAGGCAATTAGGTTAGTCAGGCATGACTTGCCCTTGATGAATCCATGCTGACTCTTCCTGATCACTTTCCTCTCCTTTAAGTGCTTCAGATTTGATTCCTTGAGGACCTGCTTCATGATTTTTCCAGGGACTGAGGTGAGGCTGACTGGCCTGTAGTTCCCTGGATCCTCCTCCTTCCCTTTTTTACAGATGGGCACTACATTAGTCTTTTTCCAGTCATCTGGGACCTCCCCCAATCTCCGTGAGTTTTCAAAGATAATGGCCATGGCTCTGCAATCACATCCGCCAACTCCTTTAGCACTCTTGGATCCAGTGCATCTGACCCCATCGATTTTGTGCTTATCAAGATTTTCTAAATAGTTCTTCTGAACCACTTCCTTCTCCATAGAAGGTTGGTCACCTCCTCCCCATACTGTGCTGCACAGGGCAGTAATCTGGGAGCTGTCCTTGTTCATGAAGACAGATGCAAAAATAGCATTAAGTACAGTAGCTTTTTACACATCCTCTGTCTCTATGTGGCCTCCCTCATTCAGTAAGGGGCCCACACTTTCCTTGACTTTCTTCTTGTTGCTAACATACCTGAAGAAACCTTTCTTGTTACTCTTAACATCTCTTGCTAGCTGCAACTCCAAGTGTGCTTTGGACCTCCTGATTACACTCCTGCATAGCTGAGAAATAATTTTACACTCCTCCCTGGTCATTTGTCCAATCTTCCACTTCTTGTAAGCTTATTTTTTGTGTTTGAGATCAGCAAGGATTTCATTGTTAAGTCAAGTTGGTTGCCTGCCATATTTACTATTCTTTCTATGCATCGGGATGGTTTGTTCCTGCAACCTCAATAAAATACAGCCAGCTTTCCTGAACTTCTTTCCCCTTCATGTTTTGATCCCGGGGACCTTGCCCATCAGTTTTCTGAGGGAGTCAAAGTCTGCTTTTCTGAAGTCCAGGGTCCGTATTCTGCTGTTTTCCTTTCTTCCTTGTGTCAGGATCCTGAACTCAACCATCTCATAGTCACTGCCTCCCAGGTTGCCTTCCCACTGCTTCCCCTACTAATTCTTCCCAGTTTGTGAGCAGCAGGTCAAGAAGAGCTCTTCCCCTAGTTGGTTCCTCCAGCACTTGCACCAGGAAACTGTCCCTTACACTTTCCAAAAACTGCCTGGATTGTCTACGCACCGCTATATTTCTCTCTCAGCAGATATCAGGGTGATTGAAGTCCCCTATGAGAACCAGAGTCTGTGATCTAGTAACTTCTGTTAGTTGCTGGAAGAAAGCCTCATCTGTCTCATCCCCCTGGTCTGGTGGTCTATATCCAGAGACTCTCAAGTTTTTCTGCAGTTTCATACTGGAGCTCTGAGCAGTCATACTGCTCTCTTACATATAATGGAACTCCCCCTCCTTTTCTGCCCTGCCTGTCCTTCCTGAACAGTTCATATCCATCCATGACAGTACTCCAGCCATGTGAGTTATGCCACCAAGTCTCTGTTATTCCAAACATATCATAATTCCTTGACTGTGCAATTCCTTCTATGTAACTGGCATGCAATATTAGAAACCTTCTCTTCTTGTGTTCTCAGTAGAAGTCCTTTTTCCACTAAAATTAGCATTTAGTTCAATAAGTCCTATTTTGACCTCTTATCATGGAAATATAGCAGGTTATATTGGCTTACTGCCAAGGCCCACTTCACAATGAAGTGGCAGCTACTTTGCCATCACTTCTGAAAAGTTAACCTAGTACAGAAAAAAGGATCAGTGAGCAGGACACTCTTTGTTGGAGGATACTTAAGTTTGCACAACTGAAAGAGTAGGATACAATGTAACAAACTAAGAAAGAACAGGTTTCTAGTGATACTATACTTTATACTTTATTGATAAGTCAATCTCTACATCTTCCTCACAATTTAGTGAACTCTCTCCAATTTGTTAATATCGTTCTGATATTAATGTGGTCAGAGCTGGGGAAAGAAATCCTAGTCTCCCTCAAGTGATGTTATTTTTTGATTAGGTACAACAGATATTACATTAATGTGTCTGATATTCCAAAAATATTGTAACTGTTCTGATCTCATAGTGAAATATTCTTTTTGTATCTCTTGGGAAGTGGGGGATCCCAATAAAGAGAATTATTTTTTGTAAAAAAATGTCCCATTCTGCCTCTGACGCTATAATGAAGAACTTTTCCTGTGTAGAAAAATATTAGATTAATTGTATAAATGCATAAGTAATTGAGTTGTATAAATGTACTCTGATGAGGCAAAAATCATCAGCAATGGAAAGTACAGTATTATAGATCCACTGAACCACTTAACAATTGTATCCAAACCTCTGAGTACTTCTGACATTTGACCTACAATAAAAGTAATTTATTTGGCCTCTTCCCCTCCACAAGGAAAACAAGCTAATGGTTTATTGTTTGATAAGTGACTTCAAAGGAAACATTTCTTATTCTTCAGTAACAATATAAAATCAATTGTACAGGTCTTTGCTAAAGTGAAAGGTTGTGAAGACTCTTTCAAAAGTCCTTAGCTTAGCTCAAGAGTTTGCATAAATAATATGATTTTTTTCCCTTTGAAAACAGTTTTCACTGAAAGTGTGGAATCCATCCAGTTATCACAGAGAAAATAATCCAAGGTCTGATACAATTTATGTACAAAAATAGTCAAATACCAACTATTTCCTCCTACTAAAGCCTTATTAACCAAATGCACAATTGATGTGTTTCTATTTCTTCCCATTTGTTATTGCAATGTGATTTTGTTCAGCTTTTTATCAAGGAATTCCTATTTTCTCTAATTTTGTCTCATCCAACAAAACAAAAACAAAAAATTATCAACAAGTGACAGATGAAAAATGCTCACAGTTGTAGAAATTAGAGTGGTTATGATGTTTGCCAGGTAACTTATTTCAGCAAAGAGCCAAAAGTGTTGACTCCAAAGTAGCAGATTCGTGTGCAAATCTCTTATGCCCTAATACTGCAAATGAATCTGTCCTGAATGATCTTTTGGCCAGTATGGCATCTCATTGAAGTCCATCTGCAGCATCAGGGCTTCAAACTGATTCAAGGTGTATTTAGTGAGGGGAAATGGTTGCCTAAAGGGGTCACCTTCAAAAAGGGCTACAAAAAACCATCAGTGACTATTCCTTAGACTTGGTAAAGAAATTGCTTCTCAGCTGTTTTTTTCTTGCTTCTGTGTTTGCTTTCTCAGACAGTCTAGTAAATAAGTTCAAGAACAGGAATTTACATGGAAACAGCATTTTTAAAGTAAATATTGCAGAATATTGACAATAAGCAAATTTTAATTAATAAACACCAGTATTAGCACCAGATAACAGAAATGTGGCATCTTCTGCTGTATGTCTCTCAACAACTAACCAACACACCTCAAGCTTATTTCTGGTGTATTATATATTTATTTTCATTTAATATCAATGCTATGGGATCATCATTTTCACCTGATCCAATCAAGTTAGTGATTGGAAATGGCTTCTTTCTATTTCTGTTCAGTATAGATCTTTGACACAAGCTGTCAACTGTTACAGCAGGCAAGGAGATTAGACCATGACACCTGCTTTTTGAGCAGAGCCGATATAGCTTTCAATTTTCTTGGCATCACATACAACAACTCAGCAACTCACAATATGAATCCAAGTTTGAAGTCTATTTTTGGAGCTACAGAAGATGGCTTGAAATTTTATAAACAAGACAAGGATAACACTTCTAGTCCCAAAATATTCATTCTGGAATGATAATGCTTTCTAGGCAAGGGAGAATATGATTTAAAATTGAGAGCCAGATAAAAATTGATAGTGTGTGTTGTCTTTCAAGAACATTCACCACAGACATGTCTGTAGGATTATGTGAGCAAATCTTGTACCTTAAGTGTAAAATTCTGAAGTTGAGAATGTTTGGCCTATTCTATGAATTTTTTTTATTTTGAATTGTGCCAAATCTTTTATTTTGAATTGTGCCTTTACTGTTCCTAGATGCATTAGGTACACGAGGTTGTGCAGATGACAGTTATAGATTTTATTTTTTCATTTCAGAGTACAGTCAAAAGTGTTTTCATCTTTCAGAAAACATATTTCATAGTGAAAGTAATCTGTTTCAAACGTAGTAGGTTGGTCTACTGGTGCTTCTTCTGTAAAATTCTTGTAACATCATGACAAAAGAATCTTATAATAATATGATTGTACTTTGGGAACTTAATTTTTAAAGGATATTGGACAAAAACAGTGCAATTTCTCTAGGTCTCTCATGTCTACATGCAATGGACAGAAGTTTCTACATTTGTTTTAGGAAAAAATGCATTTTATGGTAAGAATAATCCACAGTATTATGAATTCTTCTTGACAATATGAGAAGAAGGATTATGGCAAGAGAAGAAAGGGAGGTCACCATTTCCATCATGTTGACTGAATTGTCTTCCAATGCTTGCCTTTCAAAAGAATGTAATTTGGCAATCAGGATCCATTAGCCATTTTGTTTCTGTCCTATTATATATGTAAGTGGAACTGTCAGATATTACAGTTACCAGAAATGATTAGTTTTACTATAGGAATGAAAGTAAGATATTAAGGCCCTAATTCAAGAAGGCATTTGAACACGTCTAAGTCCATCCATGTACAGGAAAGCACTTAATGCATGTGCTTACGTGTGCTTTCTTGAAGAGGAGGCTTTCCTGAATTAGGGCCTAGAGCACTGTGCAATTTCATCAGAAGATCTCAAAGCACATTAAAAACATTATCATAAGAAAAAAATATGCAAATTCTGTAATTGGGTTCTGGTCAGTCACCAATAATATGAAATGTTTCAAAAGCTAAGTGATAATTCTAAGCACTCTGTTAGTGTTAAAAGTATAGTATGTCCTCTGAACTGGCACACACACACAGACCAAGTAATGGAACAGAAACTTCTACAATGCACAATCAACCTTCCTGCAGAAAGTGTTGATGACACCTTTAAGAGTGCTTTCTCATTTCCTCCATGGAGCTAGCTCTACTAAATACCAATTTACACCAGCCAACGATGTAATACATAGTTTAAAATTTGGTTGAAAGCACCTCAGAAAGATTTTTAACACACAGATGAATTGAAGTGTGAAAAAACAAATTGGTAAAACAAGCTGTAACAGTTGCTACATAGATAGATACATAGGTAATATACACAATGTCCCAAGATAAAGCATGCTGTGATAAAAATACTAAGATACTAAATAAAGATATTAAGTTGCACAAATATGTCATGGTTTACATATAAACAATATGTACAGATGCTCCCCGAGTTACACAAATCCAAATTACACAATTTCGAGCTTACAGAAAAAGTTCCATATGCTAGAAATAGCAGGGCTGGGGGTTTTGGGGGGGTTTTTTTGTTTGTTTTTTTGCATAACGGTTGGAAATACATTTCTGACCTGCACAAAATCCAAGTTACATGCAAGGCTGCTTGTGTAACTCGGGAAGCATCTGTATATGAAAATATATGGAGAATTTAACTGAATGTTTAAAGAAAATATGTCTGTAATGAGCCCACTAATAGATTGAGAAGCCAGAAGTAACCATTGTGAATATGCAGTCTGACCTCCTGCACTATAACACAAGCCATAGAAATTCCTGAATTAATTCCTGTTTGAATTAAAGGATATATTTTAGATAAACATCCAATCTTGATTTTAAAATTGCCAGGGATTGACAATTCACCTTGGTGATTTATTCTAATGGTTAATTACTCTCACTCTTAAAAATGTGCATCTTATTTCTTGCTGTATTTGTCTAGCATCAATATCATGAGTATAAGCAGACATGATTCCTCTGTTAACAAGTTCAGCCCCCATCCTGTAATTCTTTGTGCTTGGATGAACTATTGCCCCATTGATTTGTTCCATGTATGTACAGAGGTTTGCCCACAAAGAATAAATTTCAAGTATGAGGGTACAGTGACCATATTTCCCAAAGGAAAAACAGGACATCACACGGCACTAGCCCCAAAGTTCCCCCATCCTGCAGGACAGGCCCGAGCTGTTTGCCCAAGCCCTCCTCCCCAGTCCAGAGAGGGTGACCATATTTCCCAAAGGCTGGGGCTGGTGTCACTGCTTGCCAAGCCCCAATGGAGCCTTGCCTCCCCCTTGTGTGGGGCTGGCAACACCACTCACCACCACCACCACCACCACCACCCCGCACGTTCCTCAGTACCCCCCACCCCTTGCTCAGTTGGCAAGAGCAAAGACAAATGCCCAGTTTTGCCAAAAAAATCAGGATGGCTGGGAAGGGGCTTAAAAAGGGGGCTGTCCTGGCTGCAGCAGGACATATGGTCACTCTAGAACAGGGACTCACACTCAAATTTTTTTTTAACTATAACTTAGTTAATTTTACACTCAGTCTTTACATGCATATTCAAGTTATAAAAGAAATGAGTAACAAATGGCACCTTCTCACTTCATATCTGCTCTCTGTGGACCAAAGTTTCAAAAAATGGCTAATTAACTGAGTTTATATCTTTTGGTTAAAGATTCTCTACCCCTTTTGGTTAAAGATTCTCTACCCCTTTTGGTTAAACCTCACATTAGTAAGATTTTTAAAAATCTATTTATTTTACTACTTCAGTTATGGAATGTTTTTCTAGCTACTCAAAAGATTAATAAAGATGGTGATCTCTGTGTTGAAGAACTGAATATCTGTGATGAAGTGACTAGGCCCATAGGCCTCTTGCTGGGGGCCTCAGTCTCTTGCCACATCGATCCCAGGGCTGCAGGGGAAGCAGCCAATCAAGGCCCAGAAGGGCCATATAAAAGGCGCTGCAGAGCCAGAGACAGTTGGTTCCTTGCTGGAGTAAGAGGAGTGCAGGTGATACTCATGACTAGCCAATGGGAACTGCAGCACCATGGACAGCACAGTGCTGTCATGCGCTGGGGAAATGAGGAACTGGTTCCTAGCTGGCTGCTGGGCCTGAAGTTAGATGAGCCCTGAGGTAAGGATGATGCTTTAGTGAAGGCTGGGGCCAGGGATAAGTGGCCCAGGGACCTAAAAGCAGTGTAGTTAAAGTGACATGGTGACATGTGGCTGCTATTCTTAGAGTCCCTGGACTGCGAACTGGAGTAGTGGGATCCTCCCCTAGGTCACTGGGGAACTGGCCTACAACTGGACAGTTATAAACCCCAGATGGAAAACTGACCTACTTAGTGGACAAGCTAAGGCCTGAATAGACCAAGAGGGTGAAACCATTGCCTCCTGGAAGGAAGCCTGATATCAGAGCTAAGGCTATTTAAAGACTGCAGACACACCTGACCAGAAGAAGCATTCATAAGAGCTTTTGGAGGATGGAATGTGTAGGGTGCTCAGATATAAACAGCACAGTATAAATGCTCAGTTAGATCAGCTACTAGACCAGTAGCTAGCTTTTCACATTCAATATGTTTTATTTTATGTTATATATGGTCTCCAAATTAATAATTTTCAGCATACACATGCATCTTTTGCAGTGAATCTAGATTCATGAACTGTAAAAACACATACAATAACCTAAAATTGCTTTAATGCTAACAATAAGAAGAATAATTGCATAGATACTGCATTTACAATGTGGTCAAGTTACAGCTGCTATGGAACACTTACCTTTGAATTTGTTGATTTTTTAGATACCTTAATATTCTTTTTCTTCCCATTGTATTTCTTGGTTTGCTTTTAAGGAGAAAAAGCTGTAGTAAGCATGTAGATAAGATACATTCTTAGCTACAGGGGATATCACAGTAAACTAAAAACAGCTTCATTTATTTCTATATATGGCTCCCCAGATAAATGCATATATGTCAGGGTGTATTATAATGAGCTTGTCTATGTTAGCAGATTTAGAACCTATGCTCATGTACATTGGACTTAAGTGTTTTCAGCACACTGATTCTGCACATCCAGTGCTCTCTGTCAAATCTTCCAGTGACTTCAATAGTACAGGATTGGAGTCTAAGTCCTTTAACTCTGCTCTACCAAAGGCTTCTGGACCTGGTGCTCAAAGTGACTGATTTCCTGCTTCATTTCTAGCATCACAGCTGGTTCGCCTGTGCTGAAAAAGAGGCCCAACATTTGCTGTTGTAGATATAGTAGAGGTACTGCTAAAAAAGGAAATGGAAAGTCATGGATCAAGAATGACCAGTATGCAATGTTCAAACACTTACAAAGTCATTATTTCTAAACCAAATTTCTTTAGTCAAATAAGGTTGCAGGTTTGTCATGAAGGTTATGGAAGTCACAGATTCTGTGACTTTCCGTGACCTCCGTGACTTCTGCAGTGGTTGGTGAGCCTGGCACAGGGGCAGCTCAGGCAGCCCTGTGCTAGGATGCATTGGTCACAGCTGGGGCAGTCTCGAGCCACCCCCATCCCAACTAGCAACAGATTTTAGGTGTGGGAGGGGGCAAGGGCATGGAATGGGGTGAGGTGAACTCTGGGTGGTCCTTACCTGTGGGGGTCCCCAGAAGTGGCGATGTCCACCTCGCTCAGTTGCTACATGGAGGCATGGGCAGGCAGCTCTGTGTGCAGCCTCCACCTACAGGCACCACCCCTGCAGCTCCGATTGGCTGCAGATTCTGGCCAATGGGAGCTTCAAAGCCAGTGCTCTGGGCAGAAGCAGCATGCAAAGGTGTCTGGCCACGCCTCCGCCTAGCAGCTGAGCAACGGGGACATCGCCGCTTCCGGGGAGACCCCCAGGTAAGTGCTGCCCAGAGCCCACCTCATCCCGTCCCATGCCCCAAACTCCTGTCCCCTCCCACACCCAAACTCTGCTGCTGCTGGGTGGGGAGGTGCGGAGCCAGGAAGGGAGCTTCGCCAACCTCCCACCTCAGCACCAGTGGGAGTCCCAGGCCACAAACTGCCAGCCATCCCCCTACCCTAAGCAGTCACCCCTCCCCCTAGCATCCTGTGACCTGTTGTGACTTTTACTAAAAATACCTGTGACTAAAATATAGCCTTAGTCATAAGGACTTTGTTCTCATTGAGGACTAAGGGCGTACCTCTATTCTCTCCTAAGTTCCATTACTTCATTGGTGTGTAATTAAGCATTAGAAACTTTAAAAAATAATGTTTAATTCTTCAAGTAAAAACTTACATGCAAAAATAACTTAATACAATTTTTATATGGTCAGAAATCAAAAATGGTCATTTAAACATTCAAAATTAAAATAGTCTTTGGGCAGCATGAGAAACTTCTACTTAAAGGGTAAAATTCTGTGAAAAGATGAACATTGATTCTGCGATAGCATAATATCCTGAAGGTATTTCTCATGTCATTGGGGATGACATATTTTTCCCTCCATTGCAGCATCCCTATAGACTGCCCAAGGAAATCAAGCTATGACAAACATCTGGATTCCTCTGTACACAAATGGCATCACATTTAAAGATGAGCAGCTGGCAACAGAAAAATCTGTGGTCCATGTAAGATTACACATTACTACAAATTCTCAGTTCAACAGGAATATGAAGCGACTGAACTGCTGACGTCAACTGAGAATTGTGTGTCAGCAAATGTTCCTTTTCATGCCACAGACCATTCAGCCATGAAAACTTACCTGGAGAACAATCTAAGGGATATTTGACTAATATTTTTCCATTTAAAAAGCTGTTATGACTATGCTTTGAAGAGCACAAGGAAATGGGAGACAATGGCACAAACTACTATGTGCATTGAAATAACAGGTGTATAATCCTAATGCATTCAGAGAAATCAGATCAGTCTAATCTTAAGAAATTCATCAGGCTGGAGCTATTGAAGCAGCTGAAAAAGTTATTAACACAAATTGGATGTTACTCTGTTATTTGTCAAACAATAGGCCATGGATTCCTGGGATAAGATTTTTCCATCAAAAGGAGGCATGAGAAAACGGCAGCACTATCTTTGTGAAACCAGAAATCATCATCAACACAACATCTATGATGGAGCAAAAGGGTATTGGTCTTGACCATCAGTATAGACAACATTTCCATAACATCCATTTATAAGCTCTCAGGGGAGTGATTTGCCTTTGAGCCCAGGAAAAGTAGGTCACAACAAAGCACACGTGATCATTGATGACTTCAATAGCCGCAGCATCACAGGGGGTTATAGTGAAAACAATGAGAATTGTGACTTGGTCAGGATGTGGACCGAGGCATAAATGTAAATATGATCCATAACTCAAACCTCCCTGGGTCCTTTAATAGCTCCCGATGGAAGGGAAGATATAATCCCTTTGTTGATAGCAACATAGAAGTTATGTGAAAAAGGATGTTGGAACCCATCCTGCATATACAACACAGACCAATTGCAATCAGTGCCACTGCAGCCATAACTCCAACTCTGGATATCAACGCATAGACGCTTCAATTTCAAGACAGCAAATTGGAGAGACTTCTCTGAAGACCTTGACAAAAAATGACTTGCATTGATCTAGCCTCCGAGAATTACAATCTCTTTGTGAATCGCACTGCACAACTGTATATACCTCAGGGATATAGAACTGAGCACATACTAGGCTTCATTCCCATGCTAGCAGCCGCATAAAAAAAATACCAACAAATGTTCCAAAGAGACCCATTTTGGGAAGACACCATTGTGGCAGGGACAGCTCTAACAAGCTTCAAGAAGAAAGGCAACAGAAATGGAAGGAATAGACATGAACCACACTAATAGGAAAGCATGAGTGACCATTCACAAATTGAATAATGATTCAAAGAAAGTAGAGCAACATCACAGACAATCAGGTGACACACCAGCTTCTGCTCAGTGTGAAAGCTCAGAACAAGAACCCTAAAATATTAATTAGACAGCAAGCTGATCTGGAAGAAAATCATTTCAGCGCACTATACGCAATAGATTAACTCAATGCTAGAATAAGTCCATTGAAGAACAGCAAATACCACTCGCTCCCCTACCCTGGGTCACTTCCTACCATGCTTCCAGAAGCTGCAATCCATGGGGCATCAGGGTCTCTGGGCTCCTGCATGCCAGTGACTTCCTGGGGCTCCACTGACCACAGACCTCCTACCCAACTTTCAGGATCTCTGGCTTGCGCAGGCAAAGGCTGTGATGGCTCTTCAGCTGTAACCTCCATCCTTTTTCTCCAGCGGTCAGCCTAGAATGAGCTGGGCTGCTCCCTTTTATACTGAGGCAGCAATTGGAGGATGCCCAGCACAGTCTGAGGGGCAGGACTTCTGCCACCTGTAGTTTGGGGTTAACCCTCTGTTGTCAAATAGGTGGTATGCACACTCTGTCACCCACCTTTATAAGCTCCTCATTCTCAGTCACCTCTCAGCTCATATCAAACAGCATCTAATACCAGAACAAGCTGGAACTAGACCAGGAAAGTACTGTACTGACCAAATATTAAATATCACCCAACATATTGAACATGGATTCAAATGAGGGATGAAAGCAGGCCCTGTGTTCATAGATCTATCAACAGCATACAATACAGTCACCCACTAAAACTTGCTTGCCAAAATCTAGAATGTGATACACAACTACCACTCAGTGCAGCTCACCTAATCTCTTTTGGAGAACAGACACTTACATAGAACTGTACAAGAAACGGAGCCATTGAAGACAATAACTAAATGACCTCCCACAGGGCAGTGTGTTAGCCCAATCCTCTTCAACATATGTACCAATGACCAGTCCATACGGTGGACAGGACTTTGGAGTGGAGCCCGGAGCTAGAGCATGGAGCAGTGGAGCTGCAGGTTTTTGCCTGGAGCTGGAGCAGAGCTGGAGCACCGCTCCAAAGCCCTGCATATGGCGCAATACAAGGAGCTTTATATATGTCAATCTATGCATCACTTCAGAGGAGAAGGACCTTGCCACTGTCAAGAATAGACTGAAATGCTCACTGAGCAACCTCTTGACTTATTACAATAAGAACCAGCTTCATGCCAACCTGATAAAGACACAGGTGATGGCCTTTCACCTATGCCATCAAGATGCCAAGTGGAAATTAAACCTACCAGGGATGAAATCCCACCAGTTAATCAGCTGAACCCTGTCTACCTGGGGGTGACATTTGACCAGATCCTTTTCTTCAATGCACATGTAGAGAAGATGAAAGGGAAAGTTACACCCATAACAACATCCTCCAAAAGCTGGTCACTTCAAAGTGGGGAGCCAATGCAGTTACTTTGTGAACCATTGTTACCGTCTTGTGCTACTCTTTTCCCACACTGGATGTGCATACTCTGCTATAATCTGTCCATGCTAAGAAATTAGACCCTGTTCTAAATAACAGTTGTCGCAGAATAACAGGAAGCCAAAAGCCAAGACTCAAGGAAAGCCGGTACTTACTGGCTGGCATTGCATCACCTGATATCAAGAGAAAGTTAGGTAGCCAAAGGGAAAGATCAAGGTAGATGTAAGATCCAAGACATCTATTATATGATCACAGGAGTAATCAGATGCCTTAAATTGCAATAGTGTTTTGCCTTTGACTACAGCAGCTGGTAAGGCATGACTGAGGTTATGAAATGAAAGACTATATGTGCAGTCAGATGCACTGAAATAGATCTAGAGCCCCCGGAGGACCTTCCTGGCAGGCCGATACAGATGGTCAATGTGTCAGTGCCTGAACCTGTGCACACAAACTGGCAGATCAGACTATATGATCAAATGGGGCTACTCTTATGACATGAATGTATGCAAGTGCTGTGAAGTGTAGACTATGGAGCACCTACTTGTTTGCCAGCTCTTTGGGGACACCTGTACAAAGGAGGACCACACTGCAGAGACAGAAAGAACCATCGCTTGTGCATGGTTCTGGAAAAATATTTAGTTTGTGCCAAGGACACGAGAAGAAGAATTTTTTGTCCATAAAGAAAGGATGGTTCCATATCTTTGTGGAACAAAATGAGGTGCCAACAGAAACTTGGAGTAAGGCTATAAAGGTAATCTGTCCTCTTAGCCTTTTGTGGAGGAGGAGATGAGTGGTGGTTTGATGTGGGGAGGGTTTTATTCCTTTTGAAATTTATGGAAACATAGTTTAAGGGTTATGAGGATTGTTGTGGGTTATATGATATTGCAGTTTGATATTTCCCTTTGGCTGGGCAGTTAGCCAATATTTGAGCCCTTGCTGGGTTTTTTTTTCTATTAGGAGGAGACATTTATAACAGTGAGGAATTTCTTTGGTACAATCCTTTTTCATTACACACAATCTCCATAAAGTCCTGTTTCCCTGAACATTGTAGGAACAAACTGGAGGCAGTTTCCATGCTCACTGTTTTCAGGAAGGCCTTTCCAGGAGTCCTGTGCCCAAAAGGTGCTCTCTCAGCTACCTCTCAAGGTTACACTCATGCAGCTTATCTCACTGCCTGCTCACTTCTTGTTTCTTTTCAAACACACTCGGACACAGCTGCAACCAAATCAGTGCAAGAGTCCCTGAATTTGAAATCAGTCCCCACGGAAAATCCTTGGGCCACATGGCTCATCTTCTAGACAGGTCTGAACATGATACTCTGTGTCTTGGGAAATGGCTTTTATTGTTTCAGCTGTCACTAAACTAAGGGACATTTAATTTCTCCCTTATTTAGCCTGATTAGTAGATGGCTAGCATGCCTGGTACACAAAGGTGCTGGAATTAGGGGTTGGGCAGCTGCCACACCCCTTGGCTTGAAGTGGTTTCCATTTTATATATAGGATTTACAGTTTGATTCAATGTCTCTCACCACCCCCATTATACAAATTGTTCCAGCATTGCTGCCGGTACACTCCAGCAAGGACTGTGATTGCTCATAGGTCAACAACTTGCTTGCTGACAGCCACCAACACTCCTGCACAACCGTATAATGCATGGAGTTATAATTTAATTGTATTAAGGATACATATCCAGTTTGTCTGGTTTGGACAGTAGATTTGGTTTGAACTGCAGATCCATAACAAGGCAGAAGGCTTAACCTGTGGTAGTGCCATTTCACTTGTAAATACCTTAATTTGTTTAATCAAAAACATGGCTGCATAATGTTACCAGTGAATTATTTTATTGAGGAGACAAAATTCTAATAATCTCAAACTTCAAATATAAATCTCTTTATTTAAAACAAATGTACAGAAGACATTTATAATTTCCCTACTGATTGGGAGACCCATTGAAAATTACTAAATCTTACAAGTTAGCAAGTAAATTAATATATGTACAGTGTAATGATGATGCATAGCTCAATAAGAGCTGGGGGGAAATTTTGGAATGGCACTTTTTTCAGTGAAAAATAAAGATCTGGGTTGACTGAACCATTTCATGAGTATGTCTGTTTTGGTAAACTGCTTTAGTTAAAAAGAAAAATCTTTGGAAATGTCAAAATGAGCCATTTCGCAGTTAATGAAATGTCCTGTTTTTGCATTGGGTGTTTTTTTTCCCCAGGCTGGATTCACACACCAAAAAGCAAAGGGGGAGGATCTCTGAATCTTTAGCCCAGTGGCTAGTGCACTCCCTGGGATATGGGAAACTCAGGTTTAAGGCAGGGATTTAAACACAAGTCCCCCGTATTCCCAGCTGCGTGCTCTAATCCCCAGGTTTTGGGTATTCTAGGGTCGAGTGCTCTTTCTCTCCTATTGAAACTGTTCTGTTTTGAGTAGTTATTGGGCCAGAGAGAACCGCTGTAGCCCAGTGTTTAGGAAATGCCCCAGGAGAGGGGGTAGGACAGCAGAGTTCCATTCACTGCCCTTCTGTTTTGTGAATCTAGCTCTTCATTTCCTTTGCTTTTATTCTACCTATCCAAAACAAAACACTGCATTCAACCTGAAACATTTTCTGACCTTTTGATTCACCAAAAAAACCCTTCAGTTTGACCTGAACCAATTTTTTTTATTGAAACTGTCAGCAAATTGAAAAATCAGTTATTGACCGCTCTAAACTCAATTTATTCTGTCCATGTATTTAACAAGTATAGCATAGCTTAATACATTTCATGATATACTAATAATGAAATATATAGTTTGTTAGTCAATGACTCTTAGTAATATGAGACTTCAGTATAATTCTGCTGTTCATCTCGGAGAGACTGCTGTTTAGTATGTAAACTAGTGATAGGATAAGAGGTGGTCCACTGTGAAATTGGATGTAAGCGTAGTTTTTCCTACTATCTCTAGGGGACAAGTTGTAGAAGTTGAGACCTCAGCATATCACAGGATGAGGTCCTAGTTTTATAGCAATTTAAAGCATTCCCAGTACATTTCTCTAATCTGAATGATATGATTTAGAACAGTGAGTTTCTCATGGAAATGTGTAGCCTCATGGTTTTAAAAAAAAAGAATGTTGTGATACAGTGAAAGAACCACATTGGGGAAAATTCCATTCCATTGGGTGAAAATATAGAGTATGATTTTAGAACATAAAGTAGCATATAACGTGAGTATATAATCACAGAAGACAGAGCTACAATAGACCTGTCAGATTATCCAGTCAGTTTCCTTGTCAAGGCTGAAATGAATTTTGCACAAACTTTATATATGTTTTGCAGGTTGTGTTTGTGCTTTCTGCAAATTCACACTTTTGAATAAAAGTAACTACTCTGTTTCAGAGGTGGGTATGGGAGGGATAAAGGGATGAAATATCTCCACTTTGTCATAACAAGCTAGGTAATGGATTAAACTAATCAGTGTTGGTCCTCCTCTATATCTTATTCTTATTTGGGTTTTACAAGAAAAATGCTTTCAAGCTTTGTAATCCAGTGCAAGCAGGCCAATCAATGGCAAAACCCACATTGACTTAAGTGGGCACAGGGTCAACCTTTGAATTATAAATTCTTGAGGCAGGGACCCTGTCTTACAGTTTTTGGAAAGCACATTTGACATTATAAAAGTAATAATAGTTTTGGATAAATCTGATCTAAAATAATCCTGGCCCTTGGTTCAGAAGCAATCTCTGATGGTTGGAACATTCTAACTATTGCTTAAAATGTACCAAACATACTGCAAGGCTCCCTAGCTGAAAATAGAGCATTCAGGATGTTTCTTTCTATGGCTTTTTAATCTAAGGCATTCAAATTTTTCAGGAGCAGATTTGCAGGGTAAGGAAAAGAGGATTTGTGCTGCAATGGCAGGTCTCCATGTTCTGCATCAAGGGGCAGATAATGCCAGGTATGAGTTTCACCAGCTATTATCCTAGTGGAGATTGTAGCCTAGAGAATACAGAAAGGACTGCCTTTACTGAAAACTCTTGTGCAGTAAATGTGATATCCCTCTTTTGCTGAAAACAAATTTGTTTGTAAATGAAACATTGAGATTAAATTAAAGTAAAAATCTATTAGAGCAGTTTCAGTAATATCAAGGGTCCATAAAAGTTTGGATATATGAGGCCAGTCAGAGAGTACTGATGTGGCCCACACCATTTCTAAGGCCTTCTAATACTGGCAATTCTAATTCGGCCAGATTCTCATCTCATTTATACTGGTTTTGTACTGTTGTAAGCACACTGATTTCATTGCAGCCATTCCAGATTTACACCAGCATCAAGAATCAGGCCCTTTATGTCCACATGCAGAACTTCTGTGAATATTGCAGATGAATTGTTAGTGCTGTTATGGTTGCCCCATCTCTGACAAAGTCTCAAAAATGCCTTTGCTCGTGTTGGTTTAATTCTATTTCAGTGCTACTACAGTAGAAATCCAGTGTTTGCAGTTGCATTGATGCAGCTATTCCTCTCAGCGCAATCCCACAATGCTTAAGCCTTTCCTTCAGCAGTTATTAAGGATGAAACTCCCTGTGCATTTTCTTTTCCCTGATGTGCTGGAGGTTGTCTGCATTCACTTCTGTGAGATGATCACCTTCCCAACCGGATTCAGCCACTCAACTAAACCATTGGAACGACAAACCAAACTAGCAAAAAATAACCATAATATTAATATTATGGGATGCCTAGGGGCATACCTCCTATAAAGGTTGACAGACATTTCCCATTCTAAGAACTTTTTTCAGTTGCTTATAACTTTGTCAAAATCTAACTGTTTGGGTTGAAATTATCCATTCTAGCTCTGCCTCAGCCAGAATGGTTTTTGGAAAGTTTTTAGCAAATCAGTCCAGCTGTTTCTGATAATAGGGGTAGAAAAATATACAATATTTTGCAATGGCAGAAAAATGTGACCAATTATTTGAGAAGCTCTAGTGCCACCATGCTTTGGCTAAGGACTTGATATTTGGCAGGGAGATGAGCTTTGTGGCAGTGATGTGCCTTGTGCTATGTCTGTGAAAATGCATCCAAATTTGGGCAATGGACAAATGTCATGTCAGGCAATAGTTGCATACAAATGTGGTCTCCTCATCTCAAGAAGGATATACTGGCATTAGAAAAGGTTCAGAGAAGAGCAACTAAAATGATTAGGAGTTTGGACCGGGTCTCATATGAGGAGAGATTAAAGAGGCTAGGACTTTTTAGCTTGGAAAAGAGGAGACTAAGGGGGGATATGATAGAGGTATATAAAATTATGAGTGGTGTGGAGGAAGTGACTAAGGAAAAGTTATTTACTTGTTCCCATAATAGAAGAACTAGGGGCCACCCAATCAAATGAATAGGCAGCAGGTTTAAAACAAATAAAAGGAAGTTCTTCTTCACACAGTGCACAGTCAACCTGTGGAACTCCTTGCATGAGGAGGCTGTGAAGGCTAGGACTATAACAGGGTTTAAAAGAGAACTGGATAAATTCTTGGAGGTTAAGTCCATTAATGGCTATTAGCCAGGCTGGGTAAGGAATGGTGTCCCTAGCCTCTGTTTGTCAGAGGAGAGTGATGGATGGCAGGAGAGAGATCACTTGATCCTTACCCATTAGGTTCACATGCTCCGGGGCACCTGGCATTGGCCGCTGCTGGTAGACAGGATACTGGGCTAGATGGACCTTTGGTCTGACTCAGTACGGCTTTTCTTATGTTCTTAACCATGGAATAAGGGCTTTAATATACTAATGTAGCCACAGCTGGCTGAAGTGCCATGAACAGACATTTCAATGGATTTATTTACCCAAACCAGAATGGCTCACTGTGGACACATCAAACCACTGCAGGAATAAGTGATGCGAGGCTGCAATTTTTAACCATCAGATAACACCCTTCTCTTGTATAAGTGGCCTTGCAGAGTTATGTTGTAAATACCTCCCTTCGTGCACTGCATTGTGCTTAGATATCACATTTTCCATGGCTTTTGAGAGTTTACATCACAAACAACATGAATGTTCTTCCTGTCACAAGCTCTCTACTTCATATTAATCTTTAGTGCAAGATACCTTGCTAAATTCATGTAGATTATATTGATGATACTTTTAAAAAATTTCACAAAAAGTCTACATTATTTTAGAAACAGACATTCCTGCTGTATAATGTGTTCCATTATTAAAATGGTTTCAGATCAATTACAATCTATTGGGTAAATATATATTAAATATCTACCAACTGGACCATAAGCTGGAAAGACTTGTGCAAAATGCTAGAATAGGGTGATGTGATGGGGTGGACTAGGCCCCGAGGCCCCTTGCTGGAGGCCTCAGTGTCCTGCCACACCTGTCTCAGGAAAGCAGCAGCAGAAGAGTCCTCCAAGCAGCCTACAGTGGCTGCAGGGAGTAGCCAATGAAGGCTCAGAAGGGCCTTATAAAAGGAGCTGCAGCGCAAGAAACAGTCAGTTTCTTGCTGGAGCTAGAAGAGTACAAGTGGTGCTCCTGGCCAATGGGAACTTCAGCACCATGGACAGCTCAGTGCTGGCAGGGAGTGAGCTTTAGATGATTCCTGAGGTAAGGGTTAAGCATTGATGAAATAGTCCAGGACATGGTGGTTTGCAGCTGCTGTTCTTATGGTCTCTGGGCTGGGACCTGATGGAGTGGGTGGGCCTGGGAACCCCATAGGCCACTTGGGAACTGGCCTATAGTTTGACAGTGATTACACAGACACACACACACACAAACACACGCCTTCAGAAGGTGAACTGAACTACTTAATGGCCGAGCTGGGGCCAGAGTAGATCAAGAGGGCAGAACCATTGCCTCCATGGAGGAAGCTCTGGGAGTATAATCCAATATCAGAGCCAGGGCTATTTGAAGACTGCAGGCCCACCTGACTAGAATGGGCACTCATGAGAGGTGGGTGCCACACTATTATTGGTGAACATTTTTTAGCTTACCCTTAAATACACTTGGTTCCTGAGGAGTACAATGTCTTGGCAAAACTAAAAGCACAAAAAGTCAGATTTCTCTTAGCAGGCATCCTGACCATTCCAATGAGTATTTTTAGAACTCCTCACTATTAGGGCCTTTAATGCTTCCAGAACTGTGATTGGCAGAGGACTTTTTCCCACACCAGCATGAGTCAGCCTTTTTTCCAATAAATTTTATCAGATTATTGCTCTACAGTTCCCTAAAGCCAACTTCTCCTAGTAGTACTTACCTAACAACTGCTTTCCCTGTTGGCTCTTTTCCTGCTTCTAGTCTCCTCTGTACAACAGTTCTCTTGATTATTTCAGATCTTCCCAGTTAAAGGCCCCTGGCTACCTCCTTTCCCACAGGCCCAAACTGCTCCTGCTACTCTAATGTACGTGCAAGTCCTCCCCACTGAAGCTGGTGTAAATCTGCACAGCTGTGTTAAACCTAATAGGGCTAGGATGATTTATGCCAGTTGAAGTCCTGGGCCTAATTCTCAAATCTGTTGTAGGCTCCCTGCTGACCAGCCAATTGTCTGGTAGTCAGAAGGGAAAGGAAAATTGACTTTAAAATCATGCACATTAATCTCATCTAGATATTTATACCTGCCTTGTCACCACACTATGAGAACCTATGTCTGATCTCAGTCCGAGAATTTAAACCGGTCTATTCTCTTAGGTCCCAGTTCTGCTGGTGATATCTTCTGTGGAGTCCTGTTAATTTTACTGGGACCCTACATACACACAAGTGTTGATGTTTGTGCATCCCGGTGTAGAACTGTAACATTAGTTTCTATGTAAATTCTGACAAGCAGCAGAAAGAAGGAAGGTATTGCTCTTACCCAGCTATTTACTACATTCTTTATCTTGGGCTCTTAATCCATTATGTCAGACTCCAAACTGGGATGTTTCACAAAGTTAATTATGTGTAACTGCCTAGGAAAAAAAATGCAGACAACCAGCAGCCTTTCTTGACACATAACTACATTTGATATGAAGATAACCTGGCTGAGTCAGCCTAAGACTGTCTTTCTTAGCTTATCATGAAATAACACTCTTACCCTATAGACTGAGCAATGGTTCCTAAATCTTTGCTACTGGTACTTGGCTAGTTACCCTACTCTTATGTAGTGATCTCCAGGATATGAATCCTCTGAATCTTTAGGGTTACATGCAGTTTTAAGCAACAGCCTCTGTTATAGGGGAATTGAAAGCTAAAGCTGCAGTAGGAACTTTTGTAGGCATGCCTGGGACAGACCTAATGCCTCCAGGAGTTAGAGTGCAGCTGCTGCTACAAACTCTGAAAGGCTGCAGTGGGTGTTCCCCTCTACCGCCTGGTGTTCCATGATTGAAGGCAGAAGGCATTGCCTCTGTCCCTTTAAGAGGCTAGTACCACCCTGGACATAGGCACTACACCATCCTTGTGTTTCCCGAATGCAGCGATTCTGATTGTGCCCAGCATGGAGGAAGTGACTTGTGACTATTTCCCTACCTCATGCACCTCTGTAGAGTGGGGCACAATTTGGATCATACTGACCTACTCTTCTGAAAGGGAGCTATGTTATTACTGGTCCAGAACATTAGAATGACTCTGCTTGGGGTGATTGCTGCAAAATATAGTAAGGTTGGGTTTGGTTTGGGTTTTTTAAACAAATATTTGTAGACCATAAGCTGCCCTCAGGCTGAAGGGCTGCATGGCTATGGTTGTGTTCTCTTTTCTCTCCCTTCCATTCTATCCTCCTCCTCCTAACTGCAATATGCTTTTGTGCAACTAGGACTACCCATAATTTGGACAAAAGAAGGACTTTAGCAGGACTGCTGAGGGAAGGGAGGGAGATAGGGGGAAAAGCTGGGATTTTCAAGCCCTACATTTTCCCACTAAATACAAGGCCCAGTTATATATTAACAGTTGAAAAGTGACTTCCCCGGGTCAATTACTGGATCCCTGTTTACTGCACAAATCATTATTCTCTCTCTACAACATTACTGATTGTATTAAACTATTGTGTGTTATGCTGTAGAGGCCAAGATCAGATCATATCTATCATTACTGCTGAGATTAGTCCCTAACATGCTTAGCTGAGGAAGGCTGCATTAGATGATGCAATAGCTCCAGTATTGCTTTCCCTTTCTGTTTTCTACAACTTGTAGAGAGAAAAATGGTGCCTGGAAATCTGGGACTGTATTTCCACGCATACCTCTTACAATTTCTGGACAGGTGGGGGAAGGGAAGTTTATATAGCCTCCAGTCCTCTAATACGATTTTTCTAGAAGGGCCTGTCTAGCCAATCAAATTAAAACAGGCCTGGCCACTCTTCACTCCAGAACATTATCACCAAGACATGAGAAAAGGGAGTGGGAAGGGTGATGGGAAGTGTCCCCATCATTTTCCTGATGTGATACAATTAGTCCAAGTATCCTAAGCCCTGTTAAGTTCTAAGCAGCCTGGAACTGGATTCTGATTTAACATGAGGAGAGCTGGCATTAGGCTTCTTAAACAGACTCTGCAATTGCTTAGGGCCCCAAGCGGCTCCAGAGGGACCCCCTATTGATTTAGTATGTGTTGTGTGCAGGGGAAGGTGATCCTCCAAAATATTCCTACTTAGGGTCCCCAATGGGCTGTGCCCCTGGGTGTAAATACAGAATAGCACGCAAGGTTACACCACCGTCAATGAGAGGCGACCCTCTGTCCAAACCCTCTCCCCAGCCCAGCCCAGCCCACCCCACCCATGTCTGGCTGCCTGGGCAGAGCCGTGAGTCATGCAAGCAGCAGTTCCCCGAAGCCCGCGCTCACCCACAACCCAGCACCTCTGCCGCAGAGAGCGGCGCCAGCACAGCGGGCAGGGAGGGCTGGGAGCGCAGAGCGCACCAATGGGGAGGCGCGGTGGGCGAGCGGGGCGGGGCCGGTGTGACCGGCTCGGGCGGGGCCGACTCTCGGCCGGGCGGGCGCCGCAGGTGGGAAGTTGGGGCCGCCGCAGCTCGGCTCTCTCCGGCTCCCGCCGCCTCGGGTGCAGAGCGCGTCCAAGCAGCCGGGCTCGGCGGGAGAGCGCGCGCGCCTCTCCCTGGGTGCGGAACCGCAGCTGGGGCTCCCCTGCCCTGTGCCGCGGGTCCTGGAGCAAGGGGCGCATCGTCCGGAGCAGCTGTTCCCCCGGCGGGCTCAGGTGAGGTGCCTCAGTTTCTTCCCCTGCTGAGCCCCGGTGGCTCTGCACGACCCGGCCGGCGCCGGGGAGCGATGCGCAGGAGGAGCCGCCGGGGCTGGACTGTCCTTGGCTTGAGGTCAGTGGGAAAGGCTGGTGCCCAGAGGCTGCTTCTGCTTCCCTGCCGGCTGCCGCCTTCCCCGGGCTGTTCAGCTGGGGGATTCCGGGCGCGGGCTTCAGCCCTCGCCGGTGGGAAGATCCGCCCGCGCCCTGCCCTGGATCTGCGGAGCTAGAGGTTAAAAGAGCCGCTCGGAGCGGGTCTATTATCTCTCGCCCCCTAGACTGCAGTGGTGGCAGCGGGCTGGCGTGCACCCCCGCGCTCTGGGAAGTGCGTCTTCCCGCGGGCGCCGGAGCCGTGTGCTCCCCTGAGCTGGGCTCCGAGCGGTGAACCCGCGGCCGCCCCACTCCATTGCTTTGATTTCCCTTGGTGCCACCCCAGGCGCTTCTCTCGCCTCGCTCCCCCGCTCAGCCGAGTTGCTTTGGGGCTCGGCTCTTGGCGAGCGGCACGCGCGCCGCTGTCCGCTGCTCTCCAGTGTGGTCAGCTGTGGCGGGCGCGGCGCGCGATCCTCCGTCCCAAGCGCAAAGGTGAGAGGGGCCCGATCCTGCTCCCACTGAAGTCCGCTAAGGGGGAAGCCCCCGGCGGCTTCCGCGGGGGGCCGGTTCCCAGCGCAAGTTTGCTCCGGTGAAGCCAGTGCTAGTTTGTTTGGTCCTTGAGCTGCCCGCTCTCCCGAGAGCCCGATCTGGACGCCCGTGAGCTCTTATTTTGAAGGCTCAGACGCGTCGCAGGCGATTAGGCTGTAGCGTGGTGCAGCCTGCACGGTGGGGAAGCCTGATCATTCAGCAAGTGTCTATTGCTGTAAGAGTCCTTTGAAATCCCCTGTCTCCCCGGCTATATAATGTTTCTCTTCCCGATTGAAGTGAATGGCTATAACGTAGGGGGTTGTAGGGGGCTATTTACATCCCCAGCTGTTGTGATCAGAGGGTGGCTGGAGGAGAGGGGGTGCTATAGATTCTCTCCGTGAACTCAGCAGCAATTAGTAGAATCCCTTTGGGATCGGGCTGTTTTCAAGAGCGTCTGTGCTCTGCTTTCCTCCTTCGGAGACCGCGATCCTATAGGGTCCCTGTGACTGGCCTGCGGGCATTACTGGGCACGTTGCCTAAGCTAATGGACTCGCTGATTGTCCGAGCGCGTTGCTGAGAGGATGAGATTTATCGAGCTATTAGTGGCTGGCTGGACGGTTTCATCTCAGTGTGGTTAAAAGGAGGCGCGGGTCGTTCAGATGCGTTTAAAGGGGAGGGCTGGGAATCTACTGAAAGTTGTCCTTTCCAGCCACATGGCGAGTCTTAAATAGCCATAGGTATGGCGTGGAAGCACACTGATGACTAGCAGAGATCAGAGTACAAAGTTAAACACTGAATCAGCAGAGACAAGGTGAGTTTGGTTAGTGACGGGAGCTTGCTGGAGGTTTTAGCAGCATTGTACAAACAACTCATTGCCTGGGTGCACGATGCTGATGTTACTACAGGCATTCTTCTTGACTGATTTAAAAACAAGCCAGATTGTACGGTGACTACAACGCACTATAAGGAACACAAATTTAAATTATTATCTAAAAAGTTATTTATTGTATATTTAACCTAATCTGGAGGACTACTTCTTTTGAGAAGACAACAAAAGTTGCATTTCCTAATGAGCTGCAAGCTTTGTGGGTTAAATTGGCAGAGTGGATGCAGTCTTCAGTCTTAGGTGTACTTACTGATATTTTCACTTTTCCCCCCCATTTCTCTGATTTTTTTCTTACAAAATACAATGTTTATATTCAATGTTAAATTCTAATGATAAATATTGGAAATGTCCTATCATGAAAATAAGATGTATTCATAGGAATATGAATGGATAAATAAAATGAACAACATGATTCTAAAAATCTTAACTTCCACTGTATCAGGAATAAGTTTTTAGGGACAATGCTGACTTTTAGAAGCATTTTGAAATGCCTGTGAGTTGTGAAAGATATTGTGGGACTCAATACAATGAAGCGAGCATGTAGAATGCTGCATTTTGTGTACAGTTCAGGGTTGGGAAGCCATTTTTCTAACTTTTCCTGACAGACTATAGAACCCAAAACAATCATTTTGGGACTTCAAGTGTTTAAAATGCTTTCCCACTTTTATTTGATTTGTAAGGGCTATTTTAACACCTGACATTGGCATTTGTGTCTGGCAGCAGGCTTTTCACTCCAGCAGCATAATAGGAAAAGGAGAATGCCTAGATGCCACTATGTATCTCTGTAGAGTTGGGGCTACTCTCCTAATGGAAGTGCTAATAGTCTGTATTTTTAAAAACAAACAAAAACGGAAAGACCTATCCTTTTTTTTTAAAGTTGATTATGGGTCAGCTTCCGTTTCTGTTGCGTGAAAAATCTAACACTTGCTCATCCTTCTGACCAGATACATGGGTCTTTCATAGTAATACAAATACCATATACTTCCAATATATTAATGCCTCTTCCTGTATAGTCCCTCTCTACTATTGTATAGATACTTTTAACTCAGGCATTGCTGCTCTTGATCTGAAAATGCCCACTCTTTTGTTTTGTAATAAAACATTTCAATGATCAAGTTTTGCCTGTTAAACTTTTTTTCAAAAGTACTTCCATAGAATGAACTTTTAGTCTTTGGATTTCATCAGAGTGCAAACATCAGGTGTTATAAGAACATTTTTCTATGGACTGTTCCTCTTTTCCATCAGGACTTCTCACCTGGCATTCCTATGTCAGATCACACAAGCTGAGCCCTGCACTAAATACAGTGCATTCCATATTTTTTTTCAGGAACGAAGTATGACCACTTCCAGCAAGTGCACTTAATATAAGGTGGTTTTCCAAATGGTCTTATTTTTCCTTAGTTGTAATTATGAGAGAAACATAGGAAAACAAATTAATTGCTTTCCCCAACCCTCCCCCATCCTTGTTGCAACAACATATCCTCCAGCATGAGATTTATTGCAGATTCTGAAGGAGAATTATGTAGGAGCTCCTTGTTCAAACATTGGCTGCACACTGCTGCCTAGAACAAGCTTATGAAGGCACTTTGTTATCATTCTAACATAACCTTATCTGCCATTCCAGAACTTCATAACAAACTTATTGGAACGTGGAAGACCTTAGAACTGAATCTTTCAATCTGACGTGCAGCGTTCTTGTACTTGGACTGGAAATGCTGCGCACAGAACTGACCTTTTTAGATTGATGCTTCTAAACTGAATCTCTGAATAGAGTATAAAAATGGGTGGTGCATTTAGGTGGAGGTTTTTTTTGTTTGTTTGTTGGTGGCACTACCTATTTGAAGAATGGGTATATTGAGAATTCATAAATTATCATGACATCTAAATTAGAGATGAAATCAGACTGCATTTTAAATCTAAGAAAATCAACACTGCCTTTGTCATTTGAGATAGCCTTCCTCTTACTAATAGTCTAGGAAGAGTTTACCTCTGATAATTTATGCACATCTTAAAAAGCCCCAGGTTATTAAGACTAACTAAAAGCTAGTTTGGTGCGCTAAAACCGGATGGCAGCTCTGTTTTAAAATTTATCATCATCTTACATTTTATATGGTATATTTCTTCCATGAAAAAAATACTTCAGCATACTTTATAAATTGTACACAGGAGTCACTTCATCTACTGAAATGCTGCCATCTCTGGAAAGGGATGCAGCAGTAGTTTCAAAGCATATCTCAACACTAGCTTAGGACAAAAACTGAAGAAAAATACTGAAACTGTAAGGGAAATTTATGAAGGCAGAATATAATGACCTAAGATAACATTTGGCTTGGGTACTGAGGCTAATAACTCTGCTCTCGCAGAGTTTAATTATAACTGGAGCATTTGTTTAAATTTTGTCAGAAAGATGAGTCCTTTGATTGCACAATGCCCCATACATCATGTTGGTGTATTGTTTGAGCACTGACTCAGTGGTAAGATCCTACTGGCTCTTAAACACACCACCACCTGGGGTATTTTTGGGAGGGTCTGCCAAATACCATCCAGAAGGAATCCTACTTAGCTTGTGAGATCTGATGACCTTTCAGCCCGAGATCATGTGGCTGTAGACTAAACCAGTACATTTAGCTTTGAAATTTTTAGCTGCAGCTAGAGGAAATTTTGGGATTTTCAGTGTTGCATTCATTTTACTGAAGGACGATGTAATTGGGTAAGTACCTCCACTTATGCTACTATAATGTTCTGTTAAATTTCAAATGTGTGACTTGAGGTGGATAGCCTAATATCAAGCTGTGAAGACCTCTCTTGGAGCACTGAGGTATAATTTGAGTAAGGTAAACTAAACATTACACTATGTACAGTCTGTTGTGTCACATTTTGAATATTCAGAACACTCCATAACAAATTAAAAAGCATAGAAAACCAACAAAGTAAAAGAAGCAGTTAGAGGCAAAAGTGGAAGTTTAAATCCTAGTGAAGAAACTAAAGGAGCATAAACTCTGGCAAATGCAGTATACAAATATAATTAGGAAGGCCAAAAAAGAATTTGAAGAACAGCTAGCCAAGCACTCAAAAAGAAGCAATTTTTTAAAAAAGTACATCAGAAGCAGGAAGCCTGCTAAACAACCAGTGCGGCCACTGGATGACTGAGGTGCTAACGGAGCACTCAAGGCCATTGCAAAGAAACTAAATGAATTTGTTGCATTGGTCTCATAGCTGAAGATGTGAGGGAAATTCCCATACGTGAGCCATTCTTTTTAGGTGACAAATCTGAAGAACTGTCCCAGTTTGAGGTATCATTAGAGGAGGTTTGGAACAAATTGATAAACTAAACAGTAATAAGTCACCAAGACCAGATGGTATTCACCCAAGAGTTCTGAAGGAACTCCTATGTGAAATTGCAGAACTAACAACTGTAGTTCGCAACCTATCATTTAAATCAGCTTCTGTACCAAATGACTGGAGGATAATAATGTGACACCAATTTTTAAAAAGGGCTCCAGAGATGCTCCCATCAATTATAGGCTGGTAATCCTGAGTTCAGTACCGGGCACACTGATTGAAACTATAATAAAGAACAAAAGTCTCCGACACATAAGTGAACATAATTTGTTGGGGAAGAGTCACTATGATTTTTGTAAAGGGAAATCATGCCTCACCAATCTTTTAGAATTCCTTGAGGGTGGGTCATCAAGCATGTGGACATGGAGGATCTAGTGGGTATAGTGTACTTAGATTTTTCAGAAACCTTGTGACAAGCCTCACCAAAGTCTCTTAAGTAAAGTAAGCTGTCATGGGATAAGAGGGAAGGCCTCTCGTGAATTGGTAACTGGTTAAAAGCTAGGAAACAAAGAGTAGGTATAAATGTTCAGTTTTCAGAATGGAGAGACGTAAATACCGGGGTCCCCAAAGGATATGTACTGGGACCAGTGCTGTTCAACATATTCATAAATGATCTGGAAAAAGGGGTAAACAATGAGGTGGCAAAATTTGTAGATGGTACAAAATTGCTCAAAATAGTTGAGTCGCAGACAGACTGCAGTAAGCTACAAAAAGATCTCTCAAAACTGGGTGGCTGGACAACAAAATGGCAGATGAAATTCAGTGTTGATAAATGCAAAGTAATGCACAGTGGAAAACATAATCCCAACTATACATATAAAATGATGGTGTCTAAATTAGCTGTTACCACTCAAGAAAGATCTTGGAGTCATTGTGGATCGTTCTATGAAAACATCCACTCAGTGTGCAGCAGCAGTTAAAAAAAATGAACACAATGTTTGGAATCATTAAGAAATTAGGGATATAAAAGGTGAGCTAATAACAGAAACCGATAAGACTGATGTTTAACGATTAAACACTGCTGCCGGCCAGAGCCTAGGACTCTGCTTCCACCCTGAGGGCAGAGGTCAGGAGGGACCTCCGGGGGCAGTGGTCAACAGCCCGGAGCCCACACAAAATGTGAGGGTGCTGCAGCACATCCCCAACCCCTCTAGTTCCCCCGTTAACTGTTTAACCGTGTGACCAATAAAATTTTATTCTGTTACTGGTTAAAAAAAGTAACCATGTATTTCTATTCCTATAAGAAAGGAATAGATGATAAGATAGAAAATATCATATTTCCTCTATATAAATTCATGGCATGCCCACACTTTGAATACTGTGTGCATATGTGTTCACCCCATCTCAAAAAAAGGGGTATATTGGAATTGGAAAAGATACAGAAAAGGGCAACAAAAATGATTAGGGGTATGGAATGGCTTCCATATGAGGAGAGAGTAATAAGACTGGGACTTCCAGCTTGAAAAAGAGACAGCTAAGTAGGGATATGATTGAGATATATAAAATCATGACTGGTGTGAAGAAAGTAAATAACGCTTCCTTATTTACTCCTCCTCATAATATGAGAACTAAGGGTCACCAAATGAAATTAATAGGCAGCAGATTTTAAACAAACAAAAGGAAATATTTTTTCACATGATGCATAGGTAACCTGTGGAACTCCTTGCCAGAGGATGTCATGAAGGCAAGACTATAAAAGGGTTAAAAAAAAAAAAAGCTAGTTCATGGAGGATTAGTCCATGAATGGCTATTAGCCAGGATGGGTAGGGACGGTGTTCCTAGCTTCTGGTTGCCGGAAGCTGGGAATGGGGGACAGGGGATGGATCACTTGATGATAACTCATTCGGTTCATTCTCTCTTGGGCACCAAGCAGTGGCCACTGTTGGAAGACAGGATACTGGGCTAGATGGACCTTTGGTCTGACCCAGTATGGCTGTTCTTATGTTCCTGGTTTCAGTGTATTTGTTTTCAAGGCATTAGCATCGTATTCTGACATTGCTTAGCACTTTATTTAAATTTACATCTGCTAAAGATTCATCACATACAGAAAATGTTAATGTTATTTGGCAAGAAAAGTTTTGTTTGCATAAAGCTTTTCCATTTATTTTAATATTCTGAAGTTATCTTTACTGATTAAGTTATGACACTATAAAAGATGTTTCTATTTTACTGAAGCTTACCATTCTTTGGCAGCTCAGACAATAAAAATAAATCTAAAATCATCAACAATAATGAAGATTTCCACTATCTTCCTTTTCTTTCAAAATGTAGGAATATGTAATGGCCAGATCCTGCAACTGGACCCTAGTCCCCCTGTGAAACAAGTTTCAGGATCAGGGCCTTGTAGTTACTTTGTATTTTTCAATATAATAGTACTGGAAGATGTTCAGTGCAGTTTGATTGTTTCGTTCATTGACAGCTGGCCTGTCTGACTCTGATGGTTAATATTCTGTATTAATTATGTGCTAGACTGACATTCTTACATTTCAGTGGTATATGATTCATTTCAAGTCTTTCTTACTCCTACCCATGAGTTAGGATGGATCCAAGATGAATCATAAATGTTTTCAGCTGCAGGGGTTATATGCATGGAAGTGTGAAATAAATGGCTGAAATTTGCACAACACTTTGAATGCATACTCCTTTATTTAGGATTTGTGGTGTGATCTGTGAGTTACAATTCTTACCTCCAAACAGGCTGAGAGGAAATGCAATAAATAGTACACTTGCACTATATCATGAAGACTGCAAATTGGAATCAGACCCCAGCAATAGAAACTAAATAGATATTTCCAACTGAAAAAGATTCTTATGTGGGTTATGAGTAGCGGGTCCACACTAAAAATAGGAAATAAAAATCCACTATCCTCTGAAACATTTTCAGCCAATTTGATGCCTGAAAAGCTCTGATTTCAGCATCTGGTGAAGAAGCAATTGACCCTAAAATTGCTGCTTGGAGCCGAACCAACACTTTCAACTTCATAACCATTGTCTTGCACAAATGGAGAGGGTGAGGGTGGGGAGAGAGTACATAAGGAGAGCAGTGAGAATTAAAAAAGAAACAGTCTTAATTGCACTGTAGACATAGTCTAATGTGTCTCCTTCTTACCCTAAATCAAGCAGCTAGCATGCGGTATGAAAATGTAGTACAGCAGAAAATGTAGTAGTGACCTAGAAAGAGAAAATGAAAACATGGGCCATCACCTATCTCTAATATTTACAACACCCAGCACCAAAAATCATGAGATGGCTCAAATTTTTGAGTTTTAGAAAATGCTCTCTTTCACATGCCTTCTGATTTTTTTTCTTTTTTTTTTCTTTTAGTTGGAAGCTACCAACTCAGCTTGTATGTGATCATCTTGAGTTCAAAACTGAACCTTACATACATACTCAGAAATTCAGGCTTCTCTGCTCACTATGTGGGGACTCCATATAGCCTCTCCTATCCCCTAAGGGCCTAAGGTTTGGGAAGTTGCCTTCTACCCCTCTCCTTCTCTACCTAAACAAGATAGGCGACTACCCCTCTGATATTCTCCCTCCATGCTTTCCCATAGTCTCTTGCCCCCTCTATTTCCTTCAATTTTTCCTCACTTTCTCCTCCTCTGCCCTACCACATTTCCCTTCATCCCTGCCAATCTGTTCACCACCACCACCCGCATGCTTTCCCTGCACCACTCTGTTAGGTGCTTCTTCCCCATGTTTTCTTGACTTCTCAATTTCCTGATCAGTTTACTAACACATCCACTTATCTGCACTTCTACATTGTCCCGTCACCTGCCTGGCCTTTTCAGGTTGATTAAATGCCCACCATATTTGCTGGGAGCAGTCTCTCTTTCATTTGCAAAGGCTGAGAGGATATAACAACAGTTCTTGCTGAGCCTGTGGCTTCAGTCCTATGGACAGTAATGGTAGACAGTAGCCATTCTGGATGTGGGCAGAATATCACAAGATTGAAGGCAGAAATCAAAAGTTAATGAGAAATCTTTCACACACACATTCACAAGACAATCAGTAAAATTCTGAGAGTTGGCGATGTTGCTTCCTCCTTCACCCTGCCGCATTCTCCAAGAAAACGTGTTGGTTAGCGAGCTGGCAAATACATCCTCAGTAAAATGTGGTGGAGGGGGAGCAACACAGTTGAGAATATGTTTGCTAATGTTATTTTTAAGGGTGGAAAGCAAGGAAGGTAAGTTGGGTGTTTTCTCTCACTGATCGCTTTGGGGGGAAATAGTAAACTACTTGTCACTTCTGGGAGCATAAATTACAGGAACAGACCTACAGTGGAAATTTTTCTAGGGTTATTTTTAAGAAAATGAGGTACAAGCAATCAGGGTCTTTCATTTTTAGTCTGTTGTAGTGCAGCCATTGGCACTGAAGTACATACTGCTTGGCGAGTAAATAGGATTCTTCAGACAAACAGTAATTCTTGCCACAGTTTGCTACCTCTTAGTTCTATTTCCAATACAATAGTATGTTCTGACGCTTGTAGCCTTTTCATTATAGACATGAATGGGAATTCACAGTTTTGTACCTGCCGTGGCCATAGTTTTATATCTACAGTTCATTCATGCTTTCCCTAGTCATTCACTTGTGGGTCCAAACTGAGTTCAAAATTGTACCTGAAAAAAATGTAAGCCTGATGTGAAAAATGTAGTAGACCAAGGGTCTCCAAACTATGGCCCGGGGTCCGGATCTGGCCCGCGGCTTAAGTTTGTCTGGCCCTCCAGCTGAGCAGGCACATGGAGAAGCCACTGCTGCTCCTCCCACCCCCACACAAGCTGTTGCCGGCGGCCCCATGTGCGGAGGGGTGAGTTCCTCCACAGCAGCGGCCGGAGGAGCAAAGGGGAGGGATTTTGCATATATTTGCATATATTGAATTTTTTCACAGTTGCTTCGGCCCACAAACCCCCTTCAAAAATCTAATATGGCCCTCGTCTCATAAAGTTTGGAGACCCCCATAGTAGACCATGAACTGGTGAACTGATTTCATTTGGGTCACTTGCTCTGGGTTCAGGACCAGTGTGTGTGTGTGGCTGCACTCACTGGCTTAATGTAGTGATAACCAAATACGTGGTTTCTTCTTGCAGCACACTTAGGGCTGGTCTTCACTAGGGGGAGGGGTCAGCTGAAGATACGCCAACTTCAGCTACGTTATTCACATAGCTGAAGTTGCGTATCTTCAGCCGACTTATCTGCCGTCCTCATGGCAGCGGTGGTCGGCGGCACACTCTTACCTCACAGTGAGCTGGAGTTACAGAGTCAACGGAGGCACCTTTGGCGTTCGATTTCTCGTGTCTTAACAAGACTCAAGATATCAATAGCCAAAAGATCGATTGCTACCCGCCAATGCGGCGGGTAGTGAAGACCTACCCCTAGTATAAAAATTGTTCCTGTACCATTGTTCATGACACAGGCACGTTGCAAATTTTGATGATAGATTGCAGTCCTGCCCTTAAAACAGGATTAAGCAGTGTCAACACATTCCTCTCTTTAATATTTATTGGATTGGAAAGTAAAACATTTAACTTTAGCTCATGGTCGCATATAAACGAGAGGGTAGATGTAAAAGGTAGATGGTCACATATAAACTAGAGGGTAGATGTAAAGAGCTTCTTTGATACTGGATTATTTTATGAAGAGAATTTTTCTGTCTTCAATGCAATTAGTCAATTGATAGATACCATTCTGTAATGTAAATCAATTTATTGCTTTTTTTAAATAAAACAATGACATTGTTATCAAATTACTAAATTGCTTTTGTTTTTCTTTTCTGTTTTTACCAATTGTTTTGACTGACTGCAACATGAACCTGATGCACTGGATAAAACTCTGGCACGTGGAATGTGGATAATTATGGGGTGAGTCTTAGAATCATCTTTAAATCATTGCTGGTTTTGTTGTTTTTCCCTCAGTGGAAGAAAAAGAGCATTAGTAAACTAGATTTGGATTTAATGAAAGATCTTGTCTGTGTGCCACAGAAAACTGCATGAGCGTAGAAGCAAGATGCAACTGTTGTTGAATCTGATGCTTATGTTGCTTGGGTCTATTTCTCCCCTCCCCCCCCAGCTCTGTTTTGATATTGGCAGAGATGTGGAACATAACATTAAGAGGATTAATTCTAAATGCTAACATTTTTATGAGCTTTAGTATTTATAACTCTTGCATAATAGTTGACATGAAATTATTTCTAAACTATTCAGTGAAGCTTACAAACAATTGGTTGCACCTAAATATTTTTCTAGGCTTATAATATTGCTTCTGTAAACCATTCAAATAAAAAATGAATTAATTGTGTGACCTCAAAAATATACTGTTCAAATCAGTTCATTTTCTCATAATACCACTGTTGCTTGTGGTATGAATCCCTAGAAGAGGTGTATATAACACTGTTGTCTTGTTTGCATTAAATACTATACCACAATTCTTGTGTGTATAAAGGATTTCCAACCCAACTATGCACTATGAGATTGTTTAAAGCAGCATAGGTACTCCATATTCTTCACTCTACTCACAAATTGAGGGCAGAATACCAGTGCCAAGGTAACTTTTACAAGGCTAGCGTATCTAGCTATGGACTTTCAGCTAAAGGTGGTTAGACTGCTGCAGATAAAAACTGTTTGCTGCAAACATATCAGCCAAGAGACCCATTCCAGAAACACATATAGAATTCTTAATATTCACTCAGAATTGCTATAGGAGTCAAGTTACCTCTCTGAAAAACTTAACTCAAAATGTTTTTAAGTTTTAGAAAGCTTTAAACAACTCTTAGAATTATCAATATGACTCTTCTTTTGATAGACATTGTGACACAACAGCATGAATCTTTCATTTAGGGCTAACAGACTGAGTTTTATAACTTGTGGGCTCAATTCAGGAAAGCATCTTACTTAGACCTGAATAGAGATGAGCATCATCAATGATTTAGATAATGGCATAGGGAATACACTTTTATAAGTTTGTGGATGATGCCAAGCTGAGAGGGGATGAAAGTGCTTTGGAGAATAGGATTTTAATTCAAAATGCTCTGGACAAACTGGAGAAATGGTTTGAAGAAAACAGGATGAAATTCGATAAGGACAAATGAAAAGTACTCCACTTACGAAGGAAAAATCAGTTGCACACATACGAAATGGGAAATGACTACCTAGGAAGGGGTACTTCAGAAAGGGATCTGGGGGTCATAGTGGATCGCAAGCTAAATATGTGTCAACAGTATAACACTTGCAAAAAAGCAAACATCATTCTGGGATCTATTAGCAGGAATGTTATAAGCAAGACACAAGAAGTAATTATTTGGCTCTACTTAGTGCTGATATAGGCCTCAACTGAGGTATTGTATCCAGTTCTGGATGTCACATTTCAGGAAAGAAGTAGACAAATTGGTGAAAACACGGAGAAGAGCAACAAAAATGACTGAAGGTCTAAAAAACATGACGTATGAGGGAAGATTGAAAAATTTGGTATGTTGAGTCTGGAGAAGAGAAGACTGAGAGGGGGTATGCAGTTTTCATGTTCATAAAAGGAGGAGGGAGAAAAATTGTTCCCCTTGCCTCTGAAGATAGAACAAGAAGCAATGGGCTTAAGTTGCAGCAAGGGAGATTTAGGTTGGACATTAAGATAAACTTCATAACACTCTGGGTAGTAAAGCACTGGAATAAATTGCCTACGGAAGTTGTGGAATCTCCAGTGGAGACTTTTAAGAGCAGGTTAGAAAAACACCTGTCATGGATGGTCTAGATAATACTTAATCCTGCCATGAGTACAGGGGACTGGATTAAATGATCGCTTGAGATCCCTTTCAGTCCCATGATCCTATAAGCATGTGCTTACTCTGAATTGGAGCCATGAAACAACCTAAAATTCAAAAGTGGTATGTTCTAGATTTCCCACTAAAATGCAAGTAGTGTGGAAATCTGAGTAGATGCTTCTGTTCTGATGTTTTAATTCTCTGTTAAATGTGCACGGACTTTGTCCTTAGCTGCTCTTTGATGTGTTGAGGTTGAATTTAGTTATTTGTGAATCAACTCCCTTTCCTATTGATTTCTATCTGATATGCAGCAAAGATCTCTCTTCCACCCCTGTTCAGGTGCCTAGGTCTTAGAAGCAGAGGGTGATTAGCTGGGATACTTCTAATACAACAGAAAAGGCTTAGTTGTGGCTTCTATCAGAGCTCATTGGCTAGAGGGGATTGCTCAGAACCGTGAAGCTACCCCGGCTTGTCCCTCCCCCTTTTTCACTGACTAAACAGGTTCCATTCATGGCACTCCTCATCCCTGCTGACCTGGGGGCAAGAGGGCGAAAGACAAGAACCCCATTCGGAGAAGACACACACAGCTTTTTAAAGAATTCCAGAATAAAAATTGGCAAATTTATTTTTTTGTTGTACCTTTCCAGGGTGATGCCTCTTAATCCCTTTTTATTGACCCTGTGTTCATGCTGCAGAGCTTTTTGTCTCAAGGCAGCAATATGAGTTCAGGGTCCTGGAGGGTAATGGCCTTAATCATTTTCCATATGTTGTTTCATGCTGGGTGAACATATGTTGCGCTGCTGCTACTTCTCATGGATACCTGTTATTCTTCAGAAATGTAGCTAAAAATGCAGTTAAGTGGCTTTCTGCATGACTGATGCAAAGTAATTTCATAACTGAATAGCAGTGGGCTCTGTAAGTGAGCTGCTTCAGATTTCCCTTCTTTGATGTGCTAAGAAGCCTTCATCACCCTGAGAGAGTAATGACTCCTCTGCCCAGGAATATGTTACATATTTTCTCTGCTATGCATACTAATAAAATATCAAGTCTGAGAACTATTGAAATATATTGTTCACTATCAAACTTCAGCAGGTATTTCATTTTACTTTTAGGCTACCTCAGTTAATATTTACAATGTAAAAGTATAACTGACCATTCATATAGTGCATACACAGATGCCAAGTTTAATACCTTGTTTTATGGGGTAGGGATTCCTCATACTGTTATAACTAATAATGATTAAAATGGACAAACTTTTTTTCACCCAGTTTTCATTGTTGTAGTTTTGATTATATCTGGGGTTGTTTTTTCCCCTCAATCTGGTTATATTTGAATGTCACCAAAATATAATTTGTTTTTATAATAAAAATTTAACAATTAGAAAGCCCAAGGCTTGGTAAACAGACTAAATGGCATATAAGATGCCCATATATAGATGCCCATATAAGAAAAAACCCCAAATATTGGGACTGTCCCTATAAAATTGGGACATCTGGTCACTCTAAAGTCTAGTGACAGCATGGTTCATTAGTGGTTCTGAATAAAGTTCACTTTAAGCACACACTCACAACAGAAATATGATATGCCACAAAATCCATGCCAAACTACTGGCAGATCTGGGAGCCTTTACCCATTCAGTGGCTGCCTTGAAATCTTGTATGCTCCTTGCTTTCTTGTGGTCAAAGAATGTTTTGCGGTATGAACCTAGGATTCTCTTCGGGATATCTGATGTGAAAGCCATAGTCAAACCAGCTGTTGTAAGCAGGTCAAGAGGTGGTTTTTTTAAAAAGATACCAGTAATTTTAGTTTGTTTTTTTTTTTCTTTTCTTTTCTTTTTTTTGGGGGGTGCCTAATTGAAATGCCTTTAAGACATTTTTAAATGGTGGGTTCTAAGCACTTTCTGAACACTGGGCTTCTTTAAAGTGTCTCAGGTTAGGCACTGAGAATTGCTAGTTACTTTTTAAAACTTTGAACCGAAGATCTTCTGAGATCCTATGAGAGAGAGATATTGGGATATCAGCAAATGTAAGATGCAGATTATTATTTTGGGAGGAAAAGGGCATTGGTGACGTCAGAGAAAATGTGTGAGTTGGTGGTGATTGTGTGGAATCAACCAGAGCATGGGTTGTAAAAGGAGGGAAGGGAAGAGAACTGGGAATGGATTGGGAGGCTAAATGGATGGAAGAGATGAGATTTCAGGAAGAATTTGCACTTTGTAAGGTGCAAAGTTGGTATCTGGAGGGGAAGAGACTTCCTAGCAACTCGTATAAACTCTGAATAAACATCCAAACTATAGGAAGATGACCTATCAAAATGGAACCACTCCACTAAACACTGAATTCAGCTACCGCTGGAAAGAATAGAAAGCCTGAGGATACTGAATTTGTTAGAAACAAATTAAATAGTCCATGTCTCTCGCTTTCTCTTTTAACTGCTTGAATTAAACAGATTTTGTTAATCGTTTTTTGAAGGGGCCTAGGATAATTTACAAGTAGCTTTTCCCTTGCTTCATATAACCCAACAAATGGGTGGAGAAGGTAGGTGGGGTGTCCCCGAGACAGTGATTAAAATATAGATTTAGCAGCTCCAAATGAGATTTCAGAGGCTGACCCACCGCTTCATTCTACGCCTCCTTTTTCTACCATTATTCCATCTGTTCCCACCCACATTGCAGCTGAATTCTCTATGCTTGTCCTGGTGTGACCTGATCATGACCAACTGTGACCAACAGTGGAGGTCAAAAACACAGTATATACTGCACACTTTCATTTCCAGAGACTGAAAGCACAATGACCATAATATTTTCATCATCGTCTCTGAGAAGCTAGAGCCCTGAGGTTTCTCCTCCACTTGAGTCTTTGAGTATGGCATTGTACAGTGACTGTCCTCAGAGTTGTATTTAAGGTATTTCAGATCAAACTGAAGAATTTGCCTTTTATTTTTAATTTCTTTTATATATATGCAGTCTTTGTATTTTTGTTTACCATAGCTCTTCATTTTCAGTTGTTGTCTGGATAATAGTGCTGATGAACAAGTATTTAGTCTGAAACAGAAAGGCTTAGCTGTAAAGAAAATGAAGCAGAGAAAATTACTGTGGCAAAGGTTGCTAAATTATACTTGCACTGGAAGATGTTGATAAGGAAGTAGTTAAAACTTACTGTTTAGAGAAGGGGAAAAAAGCTCTTACGACCTGTATTTTAGCTATCAGCAAAATGAGGAAACAACTGATGGATAAGGTCAGGGAAATAATTATGGTGCTAATAAAATAATTGCTCTGTTGAATCCAGAGCCTGATCCAAAGCCCATTGAAGTAGTCAGTGGGCTACGGATCAGGCCACACATGAATATAAGTGCAAGTTATTTTCATTTGCTTTGGAAAATAAAAAATAAATTGTAAATACTTGGGCAGGCTAGAGATATTTTTAATTAACGTGTATTGAAAATGCATGTAGCATAATAGTCCTATTGTTGGGACAGGGAATAAAAATAATTTACAAGTTTTAGCATCATAACCAGCTCTATCCTTATTGAAGCTAATGACAAAAATCCCATGGTCTTTGAAGGAAACAGGATTTAGGTCCATGAGCCCTCATGCTGCAAAGTAATCCCGATGCAGTTAAAGGTTCACCTATCCAGTTGGCTTTTTAGGATCAGGGCCATTGTTTGTGAAACTTTTTTGAAGATTTAAATAAAAGGCATGGTCTGCTAGCAGTAAATCCTTCATGTAATACACTTCAGCTTGTTTCAAACAATAAGCACTAAGTAGCTAATGTAATAGTTATAATTCATGTATTATTTATGGTCCCTTTTCCTCATCCAAGATGTGTGATAAAGAAAACATACAGTACAAATCTTACCTGCATAATGAATAAGATGTGTGAGCCCCTCCCTATGCACACTTTGCTTCTGCTTCTGGAAATTGTACTTGGAATCCAACAGTGAATTTGGATTAATAACAATATCCTCTGGCAAGACCTGTCCTGCCAGGTCACTTATGAAAAATACTAAGGCAAATGATAATTGCAAAATAGAGCTGCTGTGATTAATGTAGTGTGAGCAAAACAAATCACTGATTATGAACAAAATGAAGTTTCTTGTAAAAAGCATGACGTCGGTAGCTCTATCTTAACCTTGATTAGCCAATATTCATAGCTTTGTTGGAAATGAGTTAAGTGAGGCCAATGGTCTGTATTGTTCAAAGGTTAAAGTAATCCACAGTAGTTCAGCTGTCAGCAAAATGGAACCTTGTATAGCCTAGATTTTCATGTAAGGCCTTAAACTACTTTTATAGTCCCTGAGCTGATTCATAAAGAACATGTCAGCTAATATCTATCTAAGAAATGGGCAAGGGTTGCCTACTTCTGAGTTGTATCTGAACTTTGCCTTTTGAGACTGGTTAGACAAAAGTCTAGTTGGAATACTGCAGAAGTTGCAGTCTTTTGTAATGCAGCCTGAGATAACAGTTTGGATTTATCTAGTAGCTGTGAGTGATCACCAAGTTACATATTGTGTCTTATAAGTTTATTTTTTCCTCTTTCTCTCTCTCTCTCCAGAATGGCTGTGCAGAGGTATTATGTTGTTGCATCCTATTTTTAACACCAAAGCTCATTTACCATAGCTAATCATAGGGTGTGTTGTGTTCAGTGACCTGGCATTTTATCAAAGGCATCCCAAAATATTTTAGCTTTCTGATTATACTAGTGAAAGCTAAGCAAAATTCAATTGGTCTTAAGCTATTTTATAGATAAGAAAGTACTAGCGTATTCTGAGTCAATACATTTGCATGTCAAAATTGAGATACCTGACTAATTGATTTTACACTTCCATACATCTCAATACATTGTTTGGCATATGGCACTGTTTCTAGTTTACCAAACTACAATAGCTCTTTTCTTTTCAAACTAATATAAAGTGTTTGTAGAAAATTCACATTCTTCCAAATAATCCATTTTTACCACTGCCCAGTGTTAAAGCCAGTGATTTTTATTCAGAGAGATAATTGTCTAGTACATACTTTGGCAGTAATGATGATTACCACTGATTTTTTTTTTTGTCATGTTCATAACCAGATATTGCAATAGTCTTAGAAGAAGATGTTGTAAGTATAGTTTTCAGTTTTGGGAAGTGGGCTCCACCTAGTGTTTATAGGATTAAATTTCTCAAATTTGGTTTCCTGAATGCCCCTGTCATGTAGTTTAAAGGACATAGAAGCAAGTTGAGATGGGTATCATTTTCAGTAATGGTTATCTAAACTATGAAGGTTATGGCTACAGTTAATATACTAATGATGATGACCTGTAATAGTGAAATGATTATAATCTTTTACAGAGAAAAAATATTCCTGTTCTATTCAATGGCAAGCATTTTGAAAAGAAACTCAGTCAACATGGCAATAATATTTTCCTAGATATTTTGCAGTTGATTGCCCTATGTATATTTTGATGTGTCATATTTGAAAACAGCAAGATAGTTGATCTAAAATCTGAGGTAGAAAAACTAGGTAGAGTTCTGTTCTTTTCTTTTAAAAAGGCAATAAATGTGAGACAATTCATCTGGATTAATATTGAATCAACAACATATTTTTACAGTGAACAATACCTGTTCATTAAGGTATGAGTTCTGCCTCTATTTCTTAATTACACCATAACTTTTCAGTAAGAGCAATTTATAGTTGCAGGTGTGTATTCCAGTCAGGTGTATGAGTACCCAGCACACCAAAACCAGAGAGCTTTGCCCTAGCAGTGCTCATAGGCATAGTGCTTGGTCCCTGTGGCTCTATCCCAGACATGGGCAAACTATGGCTCGCGGGCCACATGTGGCCCGTCAGCCATTTTTAAATGGCCCGTGAGCTTGGAGCAGGGGGCGGGGCCAGTGGCCCCGCCCTCTCAGGCCGAGCGCAGCAAGCTGTGCGGCCCCCTGCTCCTGGCAGGGGGGCCAGGCCTAGTGTTGCAGGCCACGCGGTCCTGCGCTCCCGGCCGGGGTGCCCAGCGCAGCAGGGGAGCCGGGCCCAGCGCTGTGAGCAGTGTGGCCCAGTGCTCCCGGCAGGGGGGCTGGGCTGAGTGTGGCAAACCGCGCGACCCTGCGCTCGCAGCAGGGGGGCTGGGCCGAGCGCAGTAAGCCGCGCGGCTCTGTGCTCCTGGCTGGGGTTCGTGGCCGCATGCGTCTTGCCGCGGGGCCCTGTGCCACCGGCAGGGTGCCAGGCTGATGACAAGCCGTGGGGCCCCGCGCTCCTGTCCGGGGGGCTGGCTGAGTGCGTCTTGCCATGGGGCCCCTCGCTCCTGGTCAGGGTGCCGGGCCAACCGCAGCAAGTTGCAGGGCCCCGCGCTCCCAGCTGAGCAGGTAAGCCAGTTGCGGGGTGGTGGTTAGGGTGGGTGTGGGGGTCTTGCGAGGGGGCAGTCAGGTAACAGATAGCAGGGAGGCTAGATAGGGGGTGGGGTCCTGGGGGGCAATTAGAGTGGGGGCGGTTTTTGGAGGGGGCGATCAGGGGACAAGGAAGGGGGTTGGAAGGTCAGGGTTCTGAGGGGGGTAGTCAGGGGGTGGGAAGTGGGTGGGGGTCGGATGGAGGTGCGGCCTTCCCTACCCAGCCCTCTGCACAATTTTGAAGCCCAGTGTGGCCCTCGGGCCAAAAAGTTTGCCCACCCCTGCTCTATTACAAGTTTAATCAGAGGTGGTTCTTCCTGAGTCACTCCAGACTGACTGTCTCTTGCAGAAAGCAGTCCTTTCACATCAACCTCCATTGATCATACATCCTCCTTCCTCTCTGGAAGACTCTGCAGCACTGGATTCTTCCTCATTGACTCCTGAGGTTTTTAAGTTATACCAGGACCTTTTCCGAGTATGGCTTCTATAATGGAATGCTGTACTCTTCAGCCACTAAGCGACACTGTTTATAGAATATCTTATTTAAACAAACCTCAACCATTCCTGGCAGAGCATTTAAGGATATTGTGATAACCACATCTGCTGTGTACCTTACTTAGATATGACTAGGCCATATCTGTTACAGAAGTACATGACCACATTTTCCTTGCAGTTCCAGGCCAGGTAGGTGCAAGAGAATGCCCATAAGTTGCTGGATATTCTGCAGCCCTCAGCTCCAGGGAGAATGGTTCGCGCAATAAATGAAGTCTGCCAGGTTCCCTTAAAATACACCCATTACCACCTACTGCTAAGCGGTCTGAAAAGCCATTTAATGTCTCCAGGCAAGACTTCAAGTGTTTACTCTCATTAATTCAGGGATCGGCAGCCTTTGGTATGCAGCCCATCGGGGAAATCCGCTGGCAGGCCAGGACAGTTTGTTTACCTGCACAGTCCACAGGTTTGGCAGATCGCAACTCCCAGAGGTCCCAGTTCACCATTCCAGGCCATTGGGAGCTGGGGGAAGCAGTGGGGCCCAAAGGTCATGCTGGCTGCCGCGTCCACCAGCCCCCATTGGCCTGGAACAGCGAACTGTGGCCAGTGGGAGCCACAATCGGCCAAACCTGTGGACACTGCAAGTAAACAAACCATCCCAGTGGATTTCCCTGGCGAGCTGCATGCCAAAGGTTGCTGATCCCTATTCTAATTCTTTCTTGGTGACAGCAGTAAATGTCAGGTCACAGCAGGAGAGATATAAGTCCACCACCAAGAGATTAGATTTGATGGGGAGGAAGGAAAATTTTAAGACTTCATCATTGGAGATGCACATTGCAAAGAAGCAGGCACTGTTTCCCAAATATGACTTCATTAATTGGGATGCTGTGTCTAAGTTAACAGAGAAGTTGCCAGAAGCCTCCATGGGGGAGTTTAAGGCTTTCACTGCAAAGGCCTATCTGGTAGCCAAGACTTCGCTGCAGTTGACTCTGGATGTGGTGGATGCTTTGTTCTGAATTATAGCATCAGCTGTGACCATGAAAAAGGCCCTGTAGCTATGGAATTCTGGCATAGCTGCTGATGATCTGCAGAACATGGGGATTTACCTTTTGACAGTTGTTTTTATTTTCAGAAAAGACTGACAAAACCTTACATTTGTTTAAGGACTCCCAGACTACTGTACATTCTTTTGGGCGTTTGAACCCCCGCCACAAAGTAGTATCATTCTGGGGACCAACAGGAGCATCAGCAGTATTGCTCACAGCAATTTTTCCACCAGTTGTCCTTTTCTCTGAGGCCATAAGATTTATTTTTTCCAAGAAGGGTTGTAGATCGCAATAGAGGAGGTCTTCTGGGTACAATTTCAACCAGATAGCTTGTTCCCCTCCAGGATCCTACAGGCATCCATTTTGACTTGCATGTCCAAACAGAGTTCCAGTTGTGATTTTCCCCCCATTTCCATTTAATCTGTTTTGGAGATGCACTGTCTCACTTTTATAATGCTTTGGGATATGATTACCACAGACAAATGGATCCTCAGCTGATCTAACAGTACTTATGCCGTTCACTTATTGTCCATCCCCTCACCAGCTCTCTATCCTGTCCCTCTTCGGGGACCCCTCTCACAAATCACTGCTTCTGCAGCAGGCCAAGACTCTGTTTTCCAAGGGAGCTACTGGGGAGGTTCCTCTACAGCACTGGGGGAAGGGGTTTTAGTCTTAGTATTTCCTGGTCCTCACATCCAAAGGAGGGATGAGACCTAGGGAAATGCAACTTAGCTGGAGCAACTTTAAGGTGAGTGCTTATTTCCACATGGCAATTCTCCTGAGCCATTGGAGACTTAAGATTTTTTTTGGCTGGCTACCACTATCAATACATTATGCTGCACTTTGGCATATCCTCAGCATTTTGTTGTTGTTACAAAATGCCTGATGGTAGTGTCAGCATTGCTCAGGAAAAAGAAGAATTCTTATTTTCGTGGACCTGGTTAATTTTGATTAGTGAGAGGCAAGTCCGGAGAACAAGTTCTCTCCTCTGTCCAATTCACACTACTTCTCTTCAGTCATCTGGTCTCATATTGAACAAAGAGAGGTTGCCATTAACACCAACTCAGGAATTCATGTTTATTGGGACCTTACTGCATTCTGTGACTTTTAAAGAGCATTTTTGCCAAGAATGATTTCAAGCAATTCGGCATCTATGTCTGGCACTACAACCTCAAGCTTCAGCTGTGATCTGTGTATGCCCTAAGTTACTCTATCATATAGCTGCAAGCATTTACATCATCCAGGATAAAAGATTACACCTTTGCCCTCTTCAAGCATGGCTGAGGTTGGTCTTTCACCCAAGTTGTCATTCATTGAACATGGTTATCTGAGTGCCTCCAGAGATCCTAGACTACTTATGGTGGTGGACAGTTCAGAGCAATGTATGGCAGTGTGTTCCTTTTCCACGTTCTCCAAGCAGGACTATAATCACCAATGCCACCTCAATAGTTTCACAATTTCACCTTAACCAAATGATTTTTTTTTCAGTGTTCTTTCCTAAACCACACTCCAATGCGGACAAACAGCATAGTCACTCACTGGATGTGAACTGATGCTTAGTGTTCTACCTAGAAAGAGCTGAGCTTCCTAAGAACTAAGCATCACTTCATTGATTTATCCTATGAGGATCAAATGAGTGATCAGGTGGTCTCTGTACAAATGATTTCCAGATGGATAATTTCCTGTATTACATTAGCATATGACACAAGCAACATATGCCTCCCTACAATGGGGAGGGAATCCCCAAGTGACCTGTTAAAATCCCACTTTGCCTGTTTTGTGCTACAGGAGTGATTGGAGAACAGGGTCCAAGATCTGGTCCTGTATCTTCGGCAAAAGGCCAGTTCTTATTTCAGCTGTAAAACATTCAGAGTTTACAGATTTTTCAGCTTAAGCATGTCTGTGCTTAAACAGCAAATATAATGTGAACCATCTGGTGTCTAAATGTTTTCTACTGAAATGTGGTGGGTACGATGCCCATTGTAAAATAGTAAGTTGGTAGCTGTTGTGGTGCCTCAGCATGCGGAGCGCTAAGTTAAATTGCACCAAAAGTTTGAATTTGTACAGTTCAAACTAAGCTCCAGTTTGTGCCTCCTGACTCCATGGGGGTGGGGGAGCACCAGAGTTCTCTGTCTGCAGTGGAAGGCTGCAGTGTCGGAGGGGTGGGTAGGAGCAATGTAGCTAGACTGTTTCTCTGTAGCATAATTTCTACGTTCCTTTCCTCCCTCAGCCCACCCAGAACTCATGGAAACCTCTTGCTGAAGCATAGAATCCACACACAAGGAGGAGAGAGTACAATTAAGCCACAATCAGGGATAGGAGGAAACTATTAATTCATTATTAACTCCTGTTTGCATCTCGTTCCACTCTGGGGGATCTCTCCAAGAGGGCAAGGATTCACTGACAATGGCATGAAGGGTGTCCCTGACAGCATGGCCTCAAGAACCCAGTTCTAGGAAAGCTGGAATGGGGATAACCTCACAACTAGTGCAGATGCAAAGTGCCTTTGGAAGACCCACCCAAGTTCAAATCGGAGACCTAAAGCTCTGCTGCATCAGATGGTGGGGAAGGCAACCTTATGCCATCACTCCCAAAGGAATGATGTCCACAAAATTCTGTGAGTTTTCATTGCCCCATGTGAGAGGTTTCCTTTATATAACAAAACTTAGTCTTGGCTTCCATAATTGGTAGAGATGGTCAAAAATTGAAATTGCAGCTTAAAAACATGAATTTTAAATGATTTTTTAAAATAGTTTTGTCATTATTCAAACAATTTCATGTAAAGAGGAAATATTACAAGTGTAAAATTAGCTTACCCGCTCCTTCACAAGATACCCCTTCACTCCCAGAAAGGGAGCACGAGGCCAAAAATTTTAATTTGCATTGGGTTCTAAATTTTGTAAGCAAGCACATTTCTTTGTTATGAATAATGTGTTTAAATTGCTAAAAATCAAATGTTTGTAAATCAAGTTTTCTTTTTGCTGTTTGTGGTTCTTTGTTTTTTGCATTTCTTCTTGCTTGAACAGTTAAAATGCATGTAATCTGTTTCACTTTAAGCTTCTTAGCACTTCTGGGGATTGTTTATTTAGAAGCAGCAGTTTCCACGGGAATTTCAAAACAAAAACATGGAAAACTATTTGTTAGATTTTAAATTCATTAAAAGTTTGGGGTTTTGTAATCTAAATTTTGGACAAAACTTGAGTTCATGATGCCCATGTAAGATGTAATGCTGGTTTTTTTCTCCTTTTTAGAATGTGAGTAAAACTGAATTGATGCATAGAGCACGCTGCCCACAAAACAATTTACATAGGGGCTATTGGCACAAATTATTTGAAGGATCAAATTTATCACAGTTCAGAAGGACTTGACACCTCTGAAGAACTGTAGTGAGGTGTTGCAGGAATCAGCTGTTGTAGTGAACACTAGTAGAATAAATGGGCCTAACATAAAAGGACGTTGTATGTGACTGCTGAAAATTATTTATTATCAGTCCATTAAAGCATGTTACAATAATAAAAATATTTCCAACAATTGGTGATAATAAAAATAACTTGGTAGTAGTTCTGGAGCTGTTCAGGTTTAATGGAGTGAAGTGACCTTACAAAGGTCTCTTTTGGGGGTTTAGCCTGTTTACCTCGGTACAGAAAAGGCCATGAGGAAAATAACATTTTGAAAGAGGCTAAATTGAAAATGAAGTAAAAACAAAATGTATTGTGGTTTGCGTTCTGTATAAGAATTGTTCAGTGTTGAAGTGTAAAGTAATGAGACAAACACCAAATAATTAGTCTATTCTGGGAAAAGGTAATATGGAAGATAATCTGGAAAAAAGTGGAACAATTTTCAAAATAAAGTAAACTGTGTGGTAGCAATTAACAAGAAAAGCAAAACAAGTTTTGGGAACTTGGAATGATTATTTTGGCAGAAGGAAGTCACATTTGAAGGTTTCTGTTCAAATACTGATCACCCTATTGTAGGACAGGAATTGCTGAGATGAGACAGTGCAGTAGACAACAAAACAAAATAACCTCAACAACTTGATTCATGAAGAAAATGTAGTCTTGACTTCTTTAGCCTAGAAGGAAAGCAGGGTATTTTGGGTATGGACAACCTTGAAATAAAAAGAATGACCTGACGATAAAAATTGTTTGAGAGAACTAATTCACTCTGTAATTCAGTTCATGAATGTGAACTAGTATATGAACCATCATCCAGTCAGAATTTCTTTACAATGTTAGGTAGCAGGAGCGTATACCAAATTGTTTAAGTAATAAAGGTAAGCAGACTATATCAGCTAATCGCAGAACTACACTGTTTAGGGCGGGGGATTGAAGGGAAAAAATACACTTGTACATCAGCTAACTACATTATTGGCGTTAAGATAAGAGCCTTAATTAGATCTACATTTTTTTGCATTTGTGAAGGCAGTCTCTGGTTTGAACACATAATCACATTAGAATGGATTTTTCAGCCTGTATGCTAGAAACATCATCATTAGGTTGTAATACGCCCGCACAGTTGATTAGGTGTCATTTTCAAACAATCAGTGGTCAGTTTTTTCCCTTTTGTTTCTCAATTTTCTGATTCTAAAAACAATATGTAATATCTTCACTTTAAGGATTGTTCAGAGCGACTGCTAAGACATTGAGTCTATACCATCATGTAATGCAACATTAGAGATGTATGCTGTCGAAGTCTAATGACAGTAAATAAACACATTCTGTTCTACAGTAAAGGGAGTTAGACAACTTTATTACCAAAATCAGGCAAGACTGTTTTTGTTGCTTAAATGTATTTATTTTTGGAGTGTATCAGAGAAAGTTGTTAGTTATATAGCCAGTTGCCAGCATACTGCATTGTTACTGTGCTTGCAGAAAATTTGGGAGGATAATTGAATGGTCTTGTATTGTCTACAATTCTTCATTGTGAAGCACTTTTCTTCCTCTTTATAGCCGTTTAAATGATTTTTTTCAATTCTTCCAATTTTTAATTATTTATTTGATAGGCATTTATTTGCCTGTTATTATTTCTTTGGCTGGCCACTTCACGTTGGAATCGTATTACTGAATCTAATTTAAAAATTGCTAAGGCTAATAAAAAAGAGGTTAGCTGTAAGTGTTTTGTTGGCTCGATCCAATTTGTGTTCTTTGCATTTGCTGTGGGTTTGTATCTAGCTCTTCAGTCCTGACAAGCACCATTTAGCTTCATTTATTCATTATGGAAAAAACAATTTTAAAAGGCTAGTTACTAAGGCTACCTTCTGAAGAGGAAATAGATGAAATTACCTAGTCCTAGAGACATAAGTTATATAACCTAATATCAAAATCCAGAACAGCATGCTTAAGTCAAATTACCACTATTAAAAACATTAGAGGCTCATTGTGTTAAGAAAAACAAGAATATTACCTCCCATCTGTAATAGTTAGTAAGGCAAAGAAGCTGAAAATACATTGTGCAGATAATTTCATATAGCAAGACACCTTGACCAACAGCAACTGTGCATAAAATAAGTACAACGTGTAGCAATTTTTCTTACTAAATAACGCATATGCAGTGATTGCTGTGCTGTTTTTTTTTTTCTTTTAAGTATCAGACTAAATCATGCTGAGTCGTGGAAAAACCTGTGGTTTTGCTGTTTTACACAATCCAGCATAATTTAGTCTGATGCTTTTCTTTAAGAAAGCATGATATATACCTGAATGTTTCTTGATCGTAGAAAAATTAGGACCTAATCTTTATTTGTGATTCAAAATTTTACTTCCCTTTGAATTTGTTAGAAGAGTTATGAGACTATTGAAGTACTTTATATGCCTGTTAGCTTTACAATTTTCTTATGTTTCCTATCCAGAAGTCTAGACAAAACATGAATTGGTGGAGTCAGTGGTGACTGGAAAGAGGTGTAAGGCTAGCAGGAATACTTCACTCTCACTAGATGTTGAAGTGAGCAGCGTGGGCACTAGGGTGACCAGATATCCCAATTTTATAGGGTTAGTCCCGATTTTTGGGTCCTTTTCTTATATAGGCTCCTATTATCCCCCACCCTCTGTCTCGGTTTTTCACCTTTGCTGTCTTCTCATACTAGTGGGCACAGTTGTGAACTACTGGGGTCTTGCTATAATCTACAAGGCCAGATTCTCAGCTGGATAAATCAAAGTTGGGACATTGACTTCAGTGGAGCTTGCTGGTTTACCCCTGCTGTGAATCTGGATCAGAGATTTCTGGAAGGTGGGTGGAGAATCTGATAGCCAGCTCTATACAGAATTGTGTTATCCTACTTTTAGTGTTGAATTCAGAATGAGACTGTTTCTCATAACCATGGTAAATGTGAAAACTGCTGGTTAATATGGCAAAGCAAATCAAAACATTAATTAAATCAAAAATATTTAATTCAATTTTTTCCCAAAATCCATTTAATCTTTTGGTCAGCTCTAGTAATCACCAAACATTAATGTATGAACTCTTGGCTTAGAATGCCTGAAGTTGATGGAAATAAGGTGTTGACAAAAAATGATGTAAACAGACAATTCTTTTAAAATGTAAATATTTTCAAGAGTTAGTGAGATTTTAAAAAAAGAATGCAGTAAATCAGTATCTTTAGATTCTTCAGGATTGAAAGTGCCATTGAATGAACTTTGTGTGTTGGCTAGAAAAGCAACATACTGCTGATATGATGCTTTAGATGCCCTTGCCACCAAAATGTAAACATGGTGATGATTTGTCTTGTTCTGGGCCTTCCATCAGCCCTTCAGTATCAGCTCAATTCCAGAGCAGTCTCTTAACTGCTGTAGGATTCTTTTACTGACTTTTGAGTGTTTAACTTTCCTCACGAGGGGGAAACTGGTGCATTTTTTCCCTTCAGATTTGTGAAAATCACAGCAGGCCTGAGATCAGATACACAAGAATTTCATTTCAAAGAACATGTGGGGTCCTAAATACTTGATAGTGTGCAACTCTACAAAGTAGTTCTTCTGGGGGGGGGGGGATAATTTAAAAAGATCTTAATTTGAAAACTTGCTTCAGTAAAATGTTATTGTTGAAAACTTCTCTTTTTAGTTACTTGACTAAAGGAAATGTTTTGGGAAATTCATTGACTGAGGCATATTAGAGCAATAGATTTTCACATACATTGTCTATTTAGAAAACATAAAATTATATTAGTTTGCAGATTACCCATCACTGGAAACTTTAAAATCAAGACTGGATATTTTTCTAAAAAGATGTGTTAATTCAAATAAGAATTAATTAGGTAAGTTGTATGGTGTGTGTTTATACTGGAGAGCAAACCTTTTAAAAAACCAAACCTATGAATTGATCTATATTGCATGAGTTTTTAAAATGGTTTGCTCATCCTTCAATATAGTGAAACCTGTGCAAGAGGCTTTTTTTATGAGGCTTGTCTCTTAAGAGGCTATCCCCTAGCATCCCATATGCACTGACTACAATTCTTCTCCACTTTTACTAGAAGACCACTTTAGTCAGTTAATAGCTTTTGTTGGTCCCTTTAGAGGTCTCTGAATACAAGTTTCACCATATAATCTTTGGAAACGATACTTTTCCAGTAATTTAATTTTACCCCTTTTTTTCCGATATTGCAGACTTGTGGGTTGTTTTGTCTTCTGGGAGATGAGAAATGTTGCATAGGAAGTTCAATAGTTTAATTATACATTGTACTTTCTTAATTTATTGGAAGAGATCTGCATTTCACATAAATAAATTTAGTGTTGTCCTCCTATTGCAGGGCAGAAATGAATTATCAGATGTTTGCTGTGTCATTTTTCATCTTTAATATATTCTTTACAATAACAAATCTCTCCAAATTTTAAATTATTAATAGAATGTTGTATGCCCAAATCTCTGGAGCAGAATATGGTGCAAGTAGTTATTGCTGCTTATATGTAGCAGATTAGATAAATAAATCATTAACTAATGATAAGGATGTGTGCATTGCAATAATAATCACATTTTGACTGAGACAAAAAAAATTTACTGCTGTATTATATAAATATGTCACAAATCATGACAAAAAGCTTTTTTTCTTAAGCATAACTCTCTCTATGTTCACTTATTCATGCTATCCCAATTCCCTTTTCTGAATGCAAAGTAAATTTTTTGTAAGTACTCTTAAAACATGGAGTAATGGCAGCACAATAGTAGCCAGTTTATTTTTATCACTGGTTAGTAATAGCTTTAATATGCTACAGTCTATCTCTGGTGAAAATCCCATGATCAGGCTGACTTCCTTCACTACAAATTTGTTCTTTGTTCAGTTCTGTCATCTTCCTAGCTAAGCATCTCTTTTTCTGTTTAGGTGACTCCCATGTCCTCAATTCCAGCTGCCTCTAATTCACTCCTCAAATGCTCCTATCATCCTGCCTCTACTTCTTTTGCAGCACAGGATCTCACTGATTTTTTCCTAGAAAAAACTGGAAAAATGTGATATATGACCTTCCTCCTCCTCCTCCTCCTCTTGGTTTGCTTTCCTTTCCACCTTCCCCTCCTACAGCTCTCTTTTTCCCCATCGCAGACACACAAGTTTCTGCTCCTCTCTTCCTTTGCGTCTGTGACCCCCGTCTCCTGATCTCCCTCATGTCCACTCTCAACCCCGTCCTTACTCTTCTCCTTAACCTCTCATTCTGCTCTGATTCTTCCCCTTAAGTCTCTTCTATCTTTTTTTTAAAAAAAACCCAGTCTTGACCTCACCTGCCTCTCAAACATCTGCCTCATTTCCTTTCATCTCCAAGCTCACTGAATGCACTTACAATCACAATCTGGCATTCGTGTTTTCCAGTTCCTGCCTCAGTCCTCTGTAATGCAGCTTCTTTCCTGGCTCACCACTGAAACAGCTCTCAGAAAGGATCTCTTCCTAGCCAAAGGTCAGTATTCCACCCTCACCCTTCTTGACCCGTCAGCCACCTTTGACAATGGTGAGTCTTCTCCTGAAAATCTTGCCCTCCCTTGGCTTGACTGTGTCCTCTCTTTATTCTCTTTTCACTTCTCTAACTGCATCTTCAATGCCTCCTGGGAAGGAGCCACCTCATCCTCCCCAACTTTCTGATGGGGCTCTGTTCTTGGTCCCTTTCTAGTCTCTATATGCTTTTATCTCTGGGTAGTCTCAATCACTGATAAATTTAACAACCATCTCTATGCTGTTGGTTCACAGATGTCCCTCTCTATCTCAGACCAGTCTCTTTCTGCTCATGCTAAAAATCTTGGCCTGTGTCTGACATTTGTTTGTGGATGTCCAGCTGTCAGATCAAGCTGAGCATGGCTAAAGGAGCTCTTAATCCATCCCCACTGCTAACCCTACCTGCTACCTCATTTCTCGATCACTATGGACAGCGCCACCATCCAGGCCATACTGGGTTTGGACTTCTTTCCAGGCTATATCTAAATCATGCAATTCTTTTTGCATAGCATCTTCAAGATATGGCTGTCGCACACTCTTTGGAGTGGCTCACGAGCATGTGTGCCAACCTCTGGGCAGACTGTCAAAAAGCACGGCAAAACTCTCAAACCAGCTGTATGTTCTATAATTAGATTTCACCAACCTGGTAATAAGTGTGAACTCCTAAGATTAATATAGGAGGCACAGACAGTCTCCTTCTATCATCCCACCCAGGCAAGCTGGACTATGCAATAATAGATGGTCACTGTGACCAGGGTCCTAGTTGGGGGATAGCTGTGGTCACTCAATTAGGGTGAACTGCAAAGAATGGGGCAGACAGTCTCCCAAAAGCTGGTGGATATTCCAATACTTAGATTCACCAAACCAGCGTAAGACAGCTTCTTGATTACCTCGCTGGTTACTCAGAAGTCCAAACAATGCAGTTCCCTTAAAGTGATTCAGCCTCAGGCCTCCATCCAGGTACCTAAGTCAAATAAGATGATTTCTGAAAATCTTATTTCATCATATAAAAGAAAAGGTTCTACCAATCCCAAAGGATCGGACACATTACCTCCCAGGTTAATGAATGTTTTAGATCTTGCCCAAATACACGCTACAGCCAATTCTTATTACTAAACTAAAATTTATTAAAAATAGAATATGGTTAATAGACAATATACATTTCAATTCATTGAGGTTCAGATTCATAGCAGAGTTGGTGAGCTTTGTAGTTGCAAAGAGTTCTTTCAGAAATAGTTCCTAGGACATTTGGACATTGAACTATAACCTGTTCAGGGCATACCAACATAACTGGGACCTCAGTCTTGTGAGTCAAACTTCCGCTGATGAAGCCTAAGCAGATCTGAGATGACAGAATCAGGACCAAGGATCTTTTATACAATTTAATGTCTTTTGACAAGTTGGGAGTTCAAAAGGTTATTATCCTGACTTTGAAGGAGGTCCATCACCAGTACTTAGCTGTAGAATTAACATAAGACAATTTGCTTGTTCCTCCACCATTCACAGATTGTTTGCTATACATTTCAAAGAGAGATGAATACAGAGATATCCTGTGTTTACAGTTCATGTAAATGATAGGATATTGTTTTACAATCTGATTTATCAGAATACAGCATGTACAGAAACTGTTGACTACATTGTCAGTTGTACTCATACATAAGTAAATACACAAAAACACAAACGTTATCTCCTCAAGTCTTGAGGGTTATTTATTTTGCAGGATATTTAACCCTTTCTAGCCATGCATCAGTCACTTTACACTAAAAATCACAGCCTTCAGTTTATTTCCAGTCCCAAAGGGACCAGTCACTTACCATAGATCTGAGTACAACTGACCTCAAACCAAAGACAATACCTGTAGCCAATCCTGTAATAAACTAAAGATTTATTAGAAAAGAAATGAATTATTTAGAAGGTTAAAATGGGAAACATACAAACACAAATGAGTTACTGTCTTTGAAGCTGATATTATCTTTTAAAATCTATAATAAGCAGCTCTGCTCTTATCCTTTAGGGTTGACCCATGCCAAGCAGTATGGTCTCTCTTGCTTATGTTTATGAATCTTTTCCCCTAGACTCTGGACAGCATGAAGGTCCAGTTTCTCCTTGTCAGGAATTTTTATCTCTGTCACCCCAGAATCCAAGTTGATGGGGTGACTCCATGCGCAGGTCTCCCCTTCCTGTAGATAGTGAGGAAAACAATCAACAAGGGTCTCTGTCCTTTGATGCTACCACTGACTTCTTTGCCCATCTTGTATGCAGACAAGCACTTTACCTTAATTAATGCTGCTTTTCCTGTTTGGGATGTTTCACAACAGAAGTTTACAATGCAAACACTCGATATTTGTATCCCATAGTATAAAGTTATAAGTAAGATTACTACCTGCAGCATCCTACAAGTATTCCATAAAGTCTAAACATATTCTTAAAACACTAATATCTATTTTAACTGTACTTACTCACAGGTAAATGAGACTAGTTTCCAGCTAGTCTCCAGCTTGCGTTTGTCAGTGTTCAATGAAGGCCTGGGCCTTTGCATGAGCTGGCACCCGGTCTGCCAGCATCACAATGACCTTTCCTATCCCTCCACACATCTAAAGCTGTCTCATCCAAGTTCACATCTCAGATCTCAGTTATTGCAACATCTTTTTTTCTGGCCTTAACACATGCAATCTTGCCCTACTCATGCATTCAGAATGCTGCTGCGAAGATCGTTAGAAGGTCATCTTTTGTTGTTGTTGCTCTGTTTGTATAACGCCTAGCACAATGAGATCCTGCTTCAGGGTGCTTGGTGCTACAGTAATACAAATAATAAGCTATTATACATTTCTAGGACCAGGAGGGAATGCTTGCTGGGTAGTCTTAGCGGGTAGTAACCAAATCTTAAGATCATATCTCAAGGTGAGCGGGTGGGGTCTTGCCCCCTAAAACAACATAAGGCAACCTTTCTTCATGGGAGGGATTTTTTTTTTTTAATCTGCTTTCTCTGTGTCCTCTTCAAATCCCTCAGGCAGTATTGTCTGTGAATCCATGGATCTCTGTGGGAAGAGCTGGTGGAGAGTGGATGAGAATTGAGTTTCCATGTGTGAGAGGCTTTCATGGCTTTGAAGATTACCATTCTTCTCCAGCATAGTAGTATTGCCTGGGATGTGTTATCTTTTCCTTCAAGTCTCTCTGTTTTAGGGATTCTCATTTAGCAGGCACCTGGGGTGAGAGCAGTGGTGGTCAGCAGACAAGTTGGAGGTGGCACCCAGAGATGCCAGTTTGCTTGTTCCTCCACCATTAACAGAGCTAGAAGTGCAAGGGGTGCTGTTGCACACCCTGGCTTGAAAGTGGTTTCCATTATATTCAAGGTTTACAGTTTGGCTCAATGGCTCTCAGCATTCCTAGTATAAAAATTGTTTCAGCACCTTTGGTGGCACCAGGCATAACTGTAGTGGAGGGTAGAGCCTCTGCATATATGGCCCAGTCTTACAAAAGATTTCCTGGGATCCCCACACATCCCTGGAGATCCAACTGATGTCTGGTAGGTCCTATGGGCTGTTTCACAGATGTGTAAACCCTCCTCCTTCGACCATAACATTCCAGAAAAAACTCTTGAGAGGTTCCTTATGGAGACTTGTCCTCCTTTGGGTTTTATTGTGGGAGGAGTGAGTCTACCCTCTGTTTTTATTTAGCCCTCAAGTGGGGGCTATGTGAAAGGTCATAGAGGACATCAAAAAGCATCTGCATGAGTGAAAGATAATCCACACTCCCCCTGAATTGTAGAAAACTTTATTATAGAAAAGAAATTATTGCTGCTATTAAAATATGCTAAAATAAATTTAAATCAATATTGTTTTGCCTATTGAAGCCATTTTTTAAATTTTATCATGCTCCTTTTTTATATTTTTCCGTTTTTGTTTAATGAAATCAATCCTCGTCACTGTTCCCTCTAAGCTGTGCACACACACAGATCCTAAACCCTCTTCACACCGTGAAACACTGCGCGCACACAAATTTGCACAGGAGAAATTTTTTGCGCACACGGCCCATCAAAAATTTGACGGAACATTGCTCCTGGTGGACTGGTTAAAAATCCTACAATGAAGGAGCTGAACAATGTATGTTGTATCTGAAATGCTGTTAGTCATATGCATGCACTTTGTTTCACTTTAAAGCCAGGATTCTTAATGGATATCCTGACAGATGGGTTTTTTAGAGACTGAAAACAAACATATAAATATAACTTCTATATATGTCTTTATAGCACAGTAGAGTACAGAAATACCATCAAAACAACTGTCTCACTGTTGTGCGATAACTTGCTACCTAGTATAACAACTACCATTACCTAGTATAATAACTCCTTAGATCTGTTTATGTAAAAATGATTAGCATAGAATTCAAAAATAATTCTCTATTTGTTCAGTATGCTTATTTTGTGCATTTAAAAGCAGTTTGGTATAGTCAGTTTCGCTGTTTTCAATTCTGTAGTACATTTGTTCAATTTCCCCTGTTTGTGTGTGTCTTGGATTTGTTTATAACAAAGTACATTATAGAGCATGAAGGTACAGCATGGGGAACTGGAGATTGTCTGTCTGTGATTGATGGCTAAAGATATAGTGACATTGTTTAACGTTTTAAATTTCCTTCCTCCCACTTTACCCACTCAGTGTGATGCAAAATTCAGTAGAGGGATTAGAGAAGCTTTTCACTCTCTCCTTTCTCTTTTTTCCCCTCTTTCTCTGTCCCAGAAACTAAATAAAACACACTCCCAGTAAGCAAGCATTTTGGCAATTACCTAAGCAAAAGTATAATACCCCTGTTCTATTTGGCAGACATGAAATACAGTAACTGCTAAATTAACAGTGAACTGGGCAGTTACTACTTAATGGTGTTGGACATCACTAAGGAATCAAGAAAAGAATGCTTTAGAAATGGCAAATAAGTTGCAGTAGTGTGTTTTATTACACAAGCTGTGAAGTTGTTTTAATTTGGAATACTTTGCAGACATTATCGAGAATATCTGAAGTTTCACAAATTCAGTTTATCTACAGGAGGTAGTTTCAAAATATATGAACTCCTTAGTATAAAATTTTGCTGTAAATATACAATTAGTATAGTCATTCAGTTCCCCCTTTTTGAGTGTTTCACAGTAGCGGTTAAAGTTTGCAGCTCTCCTTAGTTACCTTCCCCTCTTCCTGCACTACTAGTACAGTATATTTCCTGTGTGTATCCCTCTGTGACGGAACCTGGACTTACTGCTGGTGATGTCTAGTGGTTAGGTTGCTAGACTTCCCACTTTGCTTGGTCACTGGTGCCTCTCATCAGTAACCATTCCACCACGGAGACAACCCACCTCAGGCCAGGTCACCAATTTGTTCACCCCCTTCTGGGGTAACAAAGTTCAAAGAAATATATAAATACCCACGTCCTTACAGCAATGAAGGTCTTAAATCCATCTCCTGATCCCTGCCCTTGCCTTGGGACTTTCAATATCTCTATACTCTCCTCACTGCTGAGTGGGTTGTGGAAGGGAGGTTTATGCCCTCATTGCAACAAAGGTAGCTGTTAGGGGAGCTTGAGCCCTCCCTCTTTAGTAGGCTCTGGCCCAGTGCCTTATCAGAAGCAACAATATCAAATGTCCTGGGCTTTCTTGAGGTTGGGTCACTTCCTCCCATTCATCTATCCCCGAAGTCCAACATAAGATAGCAAAAAAGAAAACTAAACCTTCAGCCCCGTTGGGCTCAGCTGGTAGTCACTACCTGTCAGTGAAGGCTTCTGCAGTTCCCTTGTTCAAGAGCTTTCAGGATAGGTGTATCTTCTGTATGTCCCCTTCTGAGCAGTCTGGCTCTCTTTTTAGGTTCCTTCTCTACCTGGAGCAGGATCTGCAGGTGTGAGGGGTTGAAGTCAGCTGGTCCCGGGACTGCTTCTTAAGCCCTTCAGATCCAATGTGGAGTTTACCCCAGCTCACACTCCTTTAAAGATAGTGGTCCAAAATATTGAAGTCAGTGGAACCGCACCTGTTTACACCAGCAGAGAATTTGGATCAGTGTTCATTTAATAGTTTATGTACTGGTGATTTTGGAGAGTAACATTGCATGGACAGGTAAAAACAGAACATTAAAGAATAATAAAATAACTTGCATATCCCTCCACCAGCAATCTGTGGCGATGTGCAGAGATATGTCATTGCAAAAGAGCAAACCAATGGCATCCATTGGTTCTATTCCATGGGCCTTCTTAGAAGATATGCTGTCAGAGTTGTTCACTTTTCTCCCTGTCTTCCTGCTTCTGTTGTGTTTAGTCTGCTTTGGCAATCAAGGGAGCAAGAATCCCAAATCTAATCTTGGATTTAGCACATGGCAAAGCAGCACACAGCTTTTCGTGTTATGTAGAAGAAACAGTTTTTGCCTAATTATATTGAAACATAAATTCTGATGAAACCTCTCAGCTGTATTATGGGATGAATTAAAATTGTCATTTGGAATTGCCTCAAATTTGATTGGTGCTGCATTTTGCTTTAATGGTTCCCTAAAGGATAACTAATCAATCACTCTTTGACAGCTAGTTGGTTAAGGGCAAGGTCTTCACATAAGCTACAATAATGTAGAATTTCAAAAATATTGCAACAGTGACTGTTTAATAGCTAACTCTTTGTGACTTAAAAAAAAAGTTGAGGACAAACTAATTTTTTTCTTTCTGTCCCTCTAACCTACTAGTCACTTGCATTTTTCTTGTTCAGATTCTTACACTCTTCTCCCTTTAGGTGAATATATTAGTATAATCAGATATGAGTAAATTTTGTGATGGCTGGCTCTCTTGAATGGATTGGGATAGTTCCCCCCCCCTTCATCTTTATTGCAGGATGGATAAAAATTATTTTAAAATGGATTTTTAATGTCAAATAAATACAGGTTTATTTTTTTTAAATAAACCCACTTGAAATTGACAACCAATGTAAAGCCTAAACTTTCAATAATTAAAAAAAAATTTAAATTAAATAAAAATATAATATTAAGTAGTACATGTTTGGTGCTAAATTTTAAAGAACATGAAACTATTTTGGACTGGTAAAAGTCTCTGGTTTCAAATGCTTAGCCAGAGTTCCTTGAAGTGTTAAACTAGCTCTTGGCAGCAATAGCCTCTTCTGCATGTTCAGAGAGGAATATTTTCTTCGTTTCAGTTGATTAAACTAGTTCAGTTCAATGATTAATTCATTTGAAATTAAGGGAAAGTGGAAGAGGAAGAACAAAATTTTCTGCTTTTTCAATCTACGAATAAATACCTAAATATTAGAGGGTGAGATCTACTAGTTCTACAACCTTGAACAACATGGTACCAGAAATAATTAGTTCCGTGCAATAACTACTTTCTCTGTCTAGTAAATCAATTAGATTTTTAAATGCAAAATTCATTCCCAGCCCCAAATATAATGATCTGTTAGACCCCGAGCATGTGGGCAAGACCCACCTGTCAGACATCTGGAAAAAAAATTCTCTGTAGTAACTCAGAACCCTCCCCATCTAGTGTCCCATTACCTGCCATTGGAGATATTTGATGCTAGCATTTGCAGATCGGCTACATGCCATTGCAGGCGGTCTCATGATACCATCCCCTCCATAAACTATCAAGCTCAGTCTTTAAGCCAGTTATGGTTTTTTGCCCCCACTGCTCCCCTTGGAAGGCTGTTCCAGAACTTCACTCCTCTGATGGTTAGAAACTTTCGACTAATTTCAAGCCTAAACTTGTTGGTGGCCAGTTTATATCTATTTGTTTCTGAGTCCACATTGGTGCTTAAACACCTTTTTCTCCCTGATATTTACCTCTCTGATGTATTTATAGAGACCAATTATATCTTCCTCTCAGCCTTCTTTTTATTAGGCTAAACAAGAGAAGCTCTTTGAGTCTTCTCTTTATAAAGTAGGTTTTCCATTTCTTGGATCAGCCTAATAGCCCTTCTCTTCACCTGTTCTAGTTTTGAATTCATCTTTCCTAAACATGAGAGACCAGAATTGCACACACTATTCCAGATGAGGTCTCACAAGTACCTTCTATAATGGTACTAACACTTTCCCTGGAAATATCTCGTCTGATGCAAGAAGGGTAACACAAAGGGTTTCTTTAGGTATGTAAGCAACAAGAAAGTCAAGGGAAGTATGGGCCCCTTACTGAATGAGGGAGGCAACCTTGTGACAGATGATGTGGAAAAAGTTAATGTACTTAATGCTTTTTTTGCCTCTTTCTTCACAAACAAGGTCCCAGACTACTGCCCTACGCAGTACGGTATGGGGAGGAGGTGAGCAGCCCTCTGTGGAGAAAGAAGTAGTTCAGGACTAATTAGAAAAGCTGGATGAGCATAAGTCCATGGGGCTGGATGTACTGCATCTGAGGGTACTAAAGGAGTTGGCGGATGTGATTGGAGAGCCATTGCCCATTATCTTTAAAAACTCATGGCAATTGGGGGAGGTCCCGTATGACTGGGAAAAGGCTAATGTAGTGCCCATCTTTAAAAAAGGGAACTACGGGCCAGTCAGCCTCACCTCAGTCCCATGAAAAATCATGGAGCAGGTCCTCAGTGAATCAATTCTGAAGCACTTAAAGGAGAGGAAAGTAATCAGGAAGAGTCAGCATGGATTCACCAAGGACAAGTCATGCCTGACTAACCTAATTGCCTTCCATGACGAGATAACTGGCTCTGCGGATGAGGGGAAAGCAGTGGTGTCAGGATTGCCTCCCCACTCTGAACTCTAGGGTACAGATGTGGGGACCCGCATGAAAAAAAGAAATAACCCCCCCCAAGCTTATTTTACCAGCTTGGGTTAAAATGTTTTTCCCCAGAACACAACTTCTTCTGTATCTGGACCTGGTACACTGCCACCACCAAACTAGGTCTAGGGTAGTTTGGGGACCCTTCTTTCCCTTTCCACTAACCCCTCAAACTTCTTCCTTCCCTGGGAAGCTTGAGAGAAAAAAAAAACCAAACCTCACCTGATCCTGCGAGATGTGCCCGATCCAAAACCAGGATCTTACACAATGGAAAATAAACAGTCAGCTTCTTAAAAGAAAGATTTTAATAAAAGAAAAAAAGAGAGGAATAAATCCCTTATAACCATCAATAGAACAGCATCTACCATAATCAACAAAAAGATTCAGAAACCAAACCTCTCCCTCGAGGCAATTTTCTCCCACAGTTGAAATCTCTGCTGAAGCTTACAATATCAAGAAGCACCCAGCCAACACTCACCACTGAGAACCCTCCAAGTGATAAAAAAAGGTAAACTTACTAACTACAGTACTTGATAGAATCGTATAGTTATAGTGAAAGACATAGCTGTATTCATCCCATAGCCGAGGTGAACAGAGAGAGACCCAGAGAGAAACTGAAACTTAAAATCCTTTGTCTCCTGAGGAATTTCTCATTGGTCAGTTGTCCACCTCTCAGGTTACCTTTAGCTTAACCCCTTACAGGTAAACACTAATTCTAGGCTACTTCACACTTATGACAAGTGGACATGTTACCTCTTGACTTTAGCAAAGCTTTTGATATAGTCTCCCACAGCATTGTTGCCAGCAAGTTAAAGAAGTATGGGCTGGATGAATGGACTATGAGGTGGATAGAAAGCTGGCTAGATTGTTGGGCTCAGTTAATAGTGATCAATGACTCCATGTCTAATTGGCAGCCGGTATCAAGCGGAGTGCCCCAAGGGTTGGTCCTGGGGCCGGTTTTGTTCAGTATCTTCATTAATGATGCGGAGAATGGCATGGACTGCACTCTCAGCTAGTTTGCAGATGACACTAAACTGGGTGGAGTTATAGATACACTGGAGGGTAGGAATAGGATACAGAGAGACCTAGACAAATTAGAGGATTTGGCCAAAAGAAATCTGATGAGGTTCAACAAAGACAAGTCCTGAGGTCCCTTCCAACCCTGATATTCTATGAAGTTCAGAGTTCTGCACTTAGGATGGAAGAATCCCATGCACTGCTACAGACTAGGGACTGAATGGCAAGGCAGCAGTTCTGCAGAAAAGGATCTAGGGGTTACAGTGGATGAGAAGCTGGATATGAGTCAACAGTGTGCCCTTGTTGCCAAGAAGGCTAATGGCATTTTGGGTTGTATAAATAGGGGCATTGCCAGCAGATGAAGGAACGTGATCATTCTCCTCTATTCGGCATTGGTGAGGCCTCATCTGGAGTATTGTGTCCAGTTTGTGGCCCCACACTACAAGAAGGATGTGGAAAAATTGGAAAGAATCCAGCAGAGGACAACAAAAATGATTAGGGGGCTGGATCACATTACTTATGACAAGAGACTGAGGGAACTGGGATTGTTTAGTCTGCAGAAGAGAAGAATGAGGGGGGGATTTGATAGCTGCTTTCAACTACCTGAAAGGGGGTTCCAAAGAGGATGGATCTAGACTGTTCTCAGTGGCAGCAGATGAGAGAACAAGGAGTAATGGTCTCAAGTTGCAGAGGGGGATGTTTAGGTTGGATATTAGGAAAAGCTTTTTCACTAGGAGTGTGGTGAAGCAGTGGAATGGATTACCTAGGGAGGTGATGGAATCTCCTTCCTTAAAGGTTTTTAAGGTCAGGCTTGACAAAGCCCTGGCTAGGATGACATAGTTGGGGATTGGTCCTACTTTGAGCAGGGGATTGATTCTGCTTTGAGCTAGAGGTTGGACTAAGTGACCTCCTGAGGTCCCTTCCAACCCTGATATTCTGTGATTCTATGCATCCTAGAATGGCATTAGCCTTTTTCACAGCTGCATCACATTGATGGCTCATAATCCTCCTGTGATTAGCCAATGCTCTCAAGTCTGTCTCCTCTGTCATTTCCAACTGATACATCTCCAGCTTATAGCAAAAATTCTTGTTTAGTGTCTAAATGTCTGACTTTGTATTACTAAATTTCATCCCATTTGTATAACTCCAGTATCCAAGGTTGCCCAGATCTTCTTGTATGATATTCTAGTCCTTCTCCTGTATTGGCAATACCTCTCAACTTTGTGTCATCAGCAGATTTTATTAGCACATTCGCTACTTTTTCTGCCATTTATTTCAGTTATAAAAATGTTTAAAAAGATTTGTCCCAAGACCAATGCTGAGGAACTCCACTAGTAACCTCCCTCCTAACAGTTCACTTTTCAGTATGACCCATTGTAGTTTCCTTTTTAACCAGTTCCTTATCCACCTCTCAAGTCTCATATTCATCTCCAATTTAACTAAATAATTTCTCATATGAAACTATATCAAATGCCACATTGAAATCCAGGTACATAAGATCTACTGCATCTCATTTGTCTAAAAAGTCAGTTATCTTCAAGAAGGAGATCAGGATGATCCATCACAATTTATATTTTGTAAAATTATATTGTATTTTATTCCAATTACTGTTAACCTCTAGGTCCTGAGTTACTTACTCTTTCAAAATGTTTTCAAAGACTTTGCATACAATTGAGGTCAACCTAACAGGCCTGTAGCTTTCTGGATCACTTATTTTCCCTTTCTTAAAAATAGGAACTGTATTAGCAATTCTCCAATCATAGAGTACGAACCCTGAGTTTACAGACTGATCAAAAATCTTTGCTATTGAGCATGCAGTTTCATGTTCCTATAATAATTTTGGATGGGCCCAGATAATCTCCCATTAAGCTGTTTGAGTTTGATTTCTACCTCGGATGTAGTCATTCCTACATCCATAACCTCGTTCCCATTAGCCACTCTACCCACTATTTATTAGCCTCATTAAAAGATGAGGCAAAGTATTTGTTTAGGTGTTGGGCCGTGCCTAGATTATCTTTAATCTCCATCCCATCCTCAGTGTTTAGTAGTCCCACTTTTTTTTCTTTGTTCTCTTTTTATTTATATGGCTATACAATCTCTTACTATTTGTTTTAATTCCCTTTACAAGGTCCATCTCTGCTTAGCTTTTGGCTGTTCTCACTTTATCGCTATGGTTTGTGACCTCCTAAGAGAGAGCTTTCCTTGCTGCTCCATACCATCTTCCATCTCTTGTAGGCTTTCTGCTTTCTTTACTCACCTGTTTTGAGATGCTTGGTCTGCTGTCCTTTCCTGTGACTCTTTCCCTTTGCTTGGGGGAAAAGCTAGCATCTGCAACTTTGACTTAAAGTAATTACAAGCCTCCTCCACATTCAAATCCTTGAGTTCTTAGATCCAGTCCACTTACCTCGTTGCCTTAATTTTTTGAAGTTAGCCCTGTCAAAATCAGACTCTTGTTGCAGATCTATTTTTGTTTATCCTTCCGTTTAGTTCAGTTGTGGTAGTGCTGAAAAGCCCCATCCATGGACTAGGACAAAAGCACTGTGCAAACACGGTGTACTCAGGCTACCCTTGGAAATTCCAAACTTGCAAGGGGAAAGACCACTTTCCTATAGGTTTCTCTTATACAGCTGCCATTATTTGAAACCATGGAATATCATTTATAGAGCACAGGCTAATTCAAAAGTAAATATTTAGTGGAGAACTAAACTATAGGTTCCAGGTGTGATCTAATTCTACGTGAAAAGGGATTTAAAGCCAATGATCCCTTACTAGCTGTGAGTCAGCCATCCCATCTCTTTCCCATTCTTCTGTTATCCTGGTGAGGAATTTCAGAATTTACTTCCAACTTGATTTGCTTTCTGTTCTTTTTCACTTTTGCTGGCAGCTTTCCTGGGCTGCGTATCAAATTGCACCTCGCTGAGGTTCCTCAACAACTTTTATGTGTAAAGCTGCTTGATTGTGACATCCCCTGAGGCTCTGAGTTTTGACTTGAGAGAATGTGCTTGTGCTCTGTGAATACAGAGCCACTGAGGAAGCTCTGGATGAGATGTCTAGAGGCCTTTGATTTAATTTAAAAATGGATTGCTTAAAAAGTTATTAGTTTGTCTCTCCTCTTGGTACCCTTTGTACAACCTTTCCTTGTCATTTGCTTTACAAATTGGAATGATGATCCAATCTTGACACAATCAAATTGAAGGCTCAAAAAAACAAAAATGCAATTGTAATTGTCCTAGTTGCTAACGGAACATAATTTAATTACCTAGTTTAATAATTTTGCTTCTAGATCTGAGAACAAGATTTTGTTCCGTGACTGTCAACCTTAAGCTGTCTCAAGCCTAGATGACAAAACCTGTTGAAGACAGCAGCTAGGGCCCATTCACGCTATGGGCCAGATTCTTAGCATGTAGCTATGCTAATTTACACCAGTTGAGATTCCGACTCCCTTAGTACAACTGTGTTATGTAACTAGTTTGTGATCCTCTCGTCCAATCTAGTTACAACAAACATAGTAGAACTGCATGCAACCAGCAGCTTTTTTCACAATACAACCCTGTGTATCAGCCATCTTCCACCTCTATCTAACTGACTGGTGTATTCTGAGAAAACTGGGCAGGTATAGGATACCTGCATGACATGCACACAAAACAGCACTGGAGGCATATGGGGCAGTGTATTCTGGGATTGCACAAAGAATTTAGGGGAAGGAGGATTGCGCGCATATATATATAGTGTGTGTATATATATGTTGTGTGTGTATATATACACACACACACATATATATATGTATACACACACACACACACACACACACACACATATAATATTTACAGCCATAGTTCAGGGGTTTTGTCTAAAGAACAAAATAAGTGACCATATGACAGGCTGGGTCATTAGCAACTAATATTGTATGCTGCGAGTTAGTAATCTTAATGTGTGTAGATACAAAACCATGTTTAGAGTCAGCCATGCCTCTCCATGGTTACAAATTTAATTAAGTGTAGAGACCGCCTAAAATGACTGTTAGCATTGCAGCATCAGAACCTAGCAGCAGCACATGTAGATGAAAATGATAGACCTCCCACTCTAATTTTTATTTTAGAAAAGATGGACTCTCTAGTAGTAAAAGATGGGATGGAGCTTTGTTTGTTCAAAATGATGAAACAAACATCTCAAAAATACAGGTCAACGTACATTAAAAATCTCTTTTTTTTTTTAAATCTTCTATCTCTTCTTCCACCTTCATGTCTAATACTCATTTAGCTGTTTCATACAAGTAATTCTAATTGATTCAGTAGCCTGTAAATGTTAGAGATGTGTGCTAAATTTTACAAGGACACTCCTTCAAAAAAAGAACAGGAGTGCTTGTGGCACTTAGAGACTAACACATTTTATTTGAGCATAAGCTTTCCCTTCAAAAAACTAAACAAATCCTCATCGGCTCTATACCTATCTTGCAGCAAAAATCTCTTAATTTCACACACTTTCCTGCTCCCACAAATATATGCATTAGTCCTCCTATTTCCACGCTTAGCCCAATACTTCCTGACCCACATTATTTTTTCTCTTCCCAGTGTGACTCCTTTACGTGGCAGCTGTTCCTTACAGCAGGAGTGGTGTTGGGAGGAGAATGTCTTGAATCTTGTGGTGGCAGGCAGGTTGTCCCAGACCCTTGCAACCATCACTGTAAATTGGAGGCCCTACGATGACCTACCTGCCACTGCCTGTTTTACATAACACTTATTTTGCTCTCCAAGCCTGAATGTTAATGTCTTCTGTTTTGCTCTCCATGCTTTGTGTTGGCAGGTTGTGGTGTTAGTTTGGGAATGTGTAGCCTTGAGGTGAACAGTGTTCCCTTGATGGTGAAAGGAATGGGAAGATTGGATGGAGAGTAGGGAATAGTGGTCTGGGGGGGAATCCAGGTTTTTTTTCCTGATATCACCTATTCAGGTTTCAAGCTTTGGCTGGGCCAACAGATACTGAAAAGGAGAGGAGCAGACTGCATGACCTCTCACTCAGTCTGACATCAGCAGATTGGCCCCACGTCTCCCCTTCCCCTCCTCTGGTGTTACTGAATAGGGTGTGGGAACTACATGGCAAATCGCCAGGGCAAAGCCTAGAGACAGTGGTGAAGGATACACATGCCGAGTTCCTTTTGCACTAGTGGTCATGATCATAAAAATGGTGGCAAGCTCCCCTTGTGAGCAGCAGCCAGCTCAATCCCAGACTCAGAGAGAGCTTAACAGTTTCTAACAAGCAGAATCAGCAGTCAGTTTTTGAATGGGCCTGCCAAATGACATTATAATCCCCACACATTTCCCCCTCTAAATGTAACAGATTCCTGCCCATAGTTATTACGTTGCTATGCAACATGCTGACTAAATGATTTTTGAGGACAGTTAGCAAGATCCTTTGGAATACACTCCAGATTTAAGTAACTTATTACACTGATCTACAGCCAAAATGCTTTTGAAATAAATGTAGTCAAACTTTACTAATTCTGGGTCACTGAGAATGAAAATGATGCTTAAAATTGTTGATTGGCTCTAGTTTTCAAGACATACTATTGGGTCAGTATATACGACCCTTGACATGGGAATGGCGGAGGATAAGTGAGTTATAAAGGGAAGGGATCTCAATTTAAACCAGAAATGACTAAAATACATCTTTGACTGGATCTATGAATAAATCTATGACTGGGTTTGGACAGTACTTGCTTTTTAGGCAAAACAATGAATGATGCAATCTGAAGCTGGTATTGCGTCATACATGATATGAATTGCATCATGTTATTCCTAGAAGTCATGGATGATGCAATCATAACGAAGCTTACATCACTCTGCTGAATAAATTGCTCTATATCAGCTCTAGAAATCATACAGTGTCTTGCTCTCTTGTTTGTCAGTATTTGATTTTGCAAAGGGACACATTTCTGTTTAGGCAAAGTGAGCAGAGATGCCTCCCACTTGTGTGAACAGTGCAGATAACTTCTGCTATGTTTGTGGTGAAGTGACTTTTGCATCACAAAAGCGCAGTATAACTACTATGGTTAAGAAAGCCTATCACCTTTATTTTGGCTGCAAAATTGGAGATCAGGACAAGAGGTGGGCTCCATACATATGCTGCAACACTTGTGCAACAAATCTTCGCCAGTGGTTGAACAGGAAAAAGAAATCTATGCCTTTTGCAGTGCCAATGATTTGGAGAGAGCCAACAGATCATACCAGCAATTGTTACTTCTGCATGGTGCCTCCAGTTGGGAAAGGTGTGTCAAAGAAGAAAAAGTGGACTGTGCATTATCCAAACATTCCATCAGCTATACGCCCAATACCCTACGGAGAAGGACTGCCGGTTCCTGATGCACCAGAATCATTCTCACTTGAGTCAGACGAGGAAGAGGATGACACTTCTGGTCCTGAACCATCAATGTCACAGGACCCACATTTTCTCCCATCCTCCTCCTCTGAACCACACCTCATAACACAAGCTGAACTGAATGACCTGATCAGGGATTTGGAACTACCCAAGAGTAAGGCAGAGCTGTTGGGCTCCAGACTACAGCAGTGGAATCTCCTGGCCGGTGATGTTAGGGTTTCCATGTTCCGTAACTGTCAAAAGGATCTTGTCCCACTCTTCTTCATGGAAGGTGATCTTGTAGCCTGCAACAACATCGATGGTGTGACGGCAGCCCTCAACATCGTTCACAATCCAGATGAGTGGAGACTCTTCATTGATTCATCGAAAACGAGTCTTAAAGCTGTTTTGCTGCATAATGGCAATGTTTTGCCATCAATTCCAGTTGGTCATGCAGTCCATATGAAGGAAACCTATGACAACATGAAACAACTTTTGAGGTGCATAAACTATGACCAACATCAGTGGCAGCTTTGTGGCGATTTGAAGGTTGTTGCTCTCTTGCTTGGTCTGCAGACTGGATACACAAAGTACTGCTGTTTTCTCTGCGAATGGGATAGTCGTGCAAGAGATTCCCACTACATCAAGAAAGATTGGCCACTCCGACAGTCATTGGAGCCTGGGAGGAAAAGTGTTCAGCATCCACCACTTGTTGAATCAAGGAAGATTTTGTTACCACCCTTACACATCAAGCCGGGTCTGATGAAGAACTTTGTCAAGGCCATTGACAAAACACAAGCAGCTTTCAAGTACCTCTGTGGAAAATTTCCAAGGTTAAGTGAAGCTAAGATAAAGGAAGGTGTCTTTGTTGATCGTCAGATTCGTGAACTTCTTCGAGATGATGCATTTGACCATGCACTACGTGGCAAGGAAAAGATGGCATGGAAAGCCTTCCAGTCAGTGGCAATACATTTTCTCGGAAACAACAAGACAGACAACTACAGGTGGTTGGTGGAAAACCTCCTCAAGGCATACAAAAGCCTTGGTTGCAACATGTCACTAAAGATAAAATTTTTGCACTCTCATCTAGATTTTTTTTTCCACCAAACTGCAGAGCAGTGAGCGACGAGCACGGCGAGCGATTTCACCAGGACATTGTAACAATGGAGAAACGCTATCAGGGCAAATGGAGCCCATCAGTGCTTGCAGACTATTGCTGGATAGTGACAAGAGATGCTCCATTTAATGAATACAGGAGACAAGCCAAGAAGCGCCAAGTAGACACTGAATAGGACTAAACTATGTACATAATAGTTTTTTGCCTTTTGTTTCCTAATACATTTTATTTATATAACCCTTCTTCTGATTTTTAAAGTGTTTCATAAACAGGACAGGTGAAATATCATCATGTAAAGCAACCATAAACACATGAAAAGACCTAGGTTTACAATTTATGATTAAAACTCTACTATCTACACAATATACATAGACATAAAATGAAAAAGCTTAAGTATCTTAGAAACAGTAGCCAATCAGTTGTTTTAATTGTCATATTTGAATTCAGCACATCAAAATACATAATAAGTATCACATTTTATCTCTGAAGCAGACGACTTCTAAAAAATTGTAGACCAGTGTTATAGATAGCACTGGTAGCACTGCCCATTATTAAGGTTGCCTGACACTTCCCATTAGAAGACCCTGTTTTCTGTTCCTTATATATTTACCAGACACTAACCGTTGGAGATGAAATTTTCTCTGCTGGGTATCTGCTACATGCTGATTTATTTTTAAAAGTTTCAGCTAAAACGTTCCAGACGTTTCTGAGAACAAGGCAAGGGGAAAATAGTGCGTTTTCCCCATTTTAATTTTTCTTTGAAATTAAAATGTTTGGGAGCAGAGACTTGACATTTGGCAGAGTGGTTGGTGTTTATATGAGAAGTGCCTTTTGTTCATGTGGATTTGGCCAAGTTATTAATCTTTTAAAAAAATCAGGTTTGCATATGTTTAGCCTGAGGCTTCTTCAATTTTAACAGCTAAAATATCTCCAAAGAGTCTGTCCTCACTGCCCCCTCTGCTGGCACCCATGCAGCAAGCAAGAGGAAGCCACAGGATTGGAATGCAGAGGAGACAAAAGCCAGATTGACTTAAATCAAAGTGATTTTTAAATCAGATTTTAACCATGACTTAAATAATTGTGGTTTTTATTTGTTCTTTTTAGTTATTTTCCAGAAAAGAGGTTGATTCTAATTGGTAACTATAACATTGTTTTAAATGTGTATCCTCATGGCCAGCAAATAAAAGCATCAAATTTCACATTTATTTCAGCAACTGTATAGATTAACATTTATTCAATTCTTATCTTTTGCATTTTTTTATTTTAGAAAATGGTGAATAATGCATTTCTTATTTACTACGTTGTTGTAATTTTGTGTCAAGCTCTACTTGAATGGAAGTTCAAAATTGATAAAATTGCACAAAAACAGCGTAATTTTTTATGAAATAACTACCTTAAATGTGCTAAAAACATATGAAAGTTTAACGAACTGCTTTTGTATTTATAACTGATTTATTAAAGGAAGAAGCGTTATACGGAATTAGTGAGCTGAATTTATTTTTTCTAGTCAAAATAGCCTTCAAAAATTTAGCACTCATAGATGTCATCTTTTCACACAAGGGTTGAATTCATAACTTGTTTTTGTATTCCAATCTTTCCTGCTTTTTCAACTGCCACTTGATTTCTTAACGTTGCACGCACTAGTCATTGAACTCAACTAGTTGAATAAACTGAAATAAAAGGGGAAAAAAGGCTACTGCTGTCAAAAGCTGGTTTAATATTTCAACAAACTCTGGTTCCAGTGACATCCACCAATTCACTCATTTGACTTTCTTTGAAACTTGGCAGCAAATATGTATTGCTTGATGTTTTTTGTATTTAATGTAAATGGTTTTAATTGAGTATGATAAGTTTAGGCCTGAGCATAAGTTGTCAATTGAAAATTAAATGTCAGTATTTTTAGAGGGCAAAAAACTCAACTTTTAGTTAAGGTAAATTTTAAAAAAACCAATTACGTTTAGGGTTTTGTTTAGATAAAGATAAATCAATTGTCAGCCCTGGAGCACCCACTGACTTGGCGCCAATGCGCCCATCAAGTCTGTTGGCCTGTCCCCTGGTGGGTGTTTTTGTAATAGACATCCTGTTGTTATTGTTACAACGTCCACATGCCTAACTTTGGAAACAGAAATGACACAGGCATACAAATTGGATAGTCCCATTTAGTAAATCCTAACCTTTCCAATGATATCTCACATGAGCAATCTTGCATAAAGTACATCTGTTATGTCCTATCCATAATGTAAGCATATTTCCATAAAGAATATGGAGTGTAACGTCACAGAGAGATACAGAACATGTGTAGGAGGAGTTGAGTGGAAACTGGGACTTGATCCTTAAGCCTGGATGGGGCTATTAACATTGGCTGGGCAAGGAGATTGGTTCTGGGATGACAAGTCTGAGGAATGGAGACTGGGATGAAGAACCAAAGGTGTGGAAGAGCCTGGACAGGAATAGGGATAGGGACAAGATGAAGAGGATGGAGTAGAAGGGGTCGGACTTGGGGCAAATGGGCAGAAGATCTGTGCCCACTAGAGCACTCTCACCTCCAGTTCCTGGAATGGAACTAAAGATACTTGAGTCTCACCGTCTCTCTGCTGTTAACTCACAAAAAATCACATTAAACCTTAAGGCTGTGAAGCAAGCACATCAAAGTTAGGAAGCTAGAATTAAGAGTGCCTGTAGTTTTTGTGTGTATAATTTTGTATAAAGTGTGTGTGTGCGGGGGGGGAAGGTATCTTTATTTCCCCTCCTTCTCTCCCAATCCTTGTTACATGAGCAGGACCAAACTGCTTATTCCTCTCAATCCTAGCAATCACTTTACACTTAAGGGCTAGCATCTTGTTTTTAAACAAAAGCTGACCATCTTTTTCATAAGACAAAAGCCAGCTCTATTAGCAACGGGTGTGCACAAGCCTTCTATCTCATTGGTACTAAATATATTTTCCTCTACATGTAAAGTGGCTTTATTCACACACTGATTCCTGTTCTTGGAACTGTGACTTCTTTTTATTTTTAGAAGGCTGCTATCTTCTTCCCTTTCTGTCATGTCTGGCTATGGCTTATTGAATTCCATGCCAAGATACACTTGTTCTACATACACCAATTTGAAAGTTACATGTAAGCTTCAAAATAACTTTTCTTTTGAAATATTGTTAATCATACTTGATCTCTGGAGTTCTTAGGTGCCATCACAAAAGAATGAATAACAATACTTGTGTATTTCTACATTGAAAACTGGAAATCATTGCGTTTTAACAAATAGTTCCAGCAGTAGAATAGTTGAGATAACTAAATAAAACATATATAAACAATTGATCCAATAAACCTTGACAGAGAGAAGCATTTATCCACTATCTTTTCAAAAATATCAGTGAAAGTGTGTGTGTGTGAGAGAGAGAGATTAGGGACTATAGAGGAAAAGATTTTACGTGGTGACTGTGGTGATGTCTTTCTACATGCTGAACACAATAGTGCCCTGACTGTACAATGAAATTAATAGACTATAATAATGGCTTCTAGGCATTCTAAAAATCAAAATTCTTGCCCTAGAACAGGGGTGGGCAAACTTTTTGGCCTGAGGGTCACATCTGGGTGGGGAAATTGTATGCAGGGCTGGGGCAAGGGGTTGGGGTGCAGGGTGTGTGTGGGAGTGCAGTGTGCAGGAAGGGGCTCAGGGCAAGGGATTGGGACAGAGGAGGGGTGCAGAGTATATGATAGAGCTTGGGGAAGAGGACTGGGGTGCAGAGTGAGGGAGAGGGCTCAGGGCAGTGGGCTGGGTTGCAGGAGGGAGTGTTGGGTGTGAGAGGGGGTGTGGTGTGCAGGAAGGGGCTCAGGGCAAGGGACTGAGGCAGAGGAGGGGTGCAGGGTATATGATGAGGCTCAGGGAAGGAGACTGGGGTGCAGGGGGGGCTCAGGGCAGGGGGTTGGGGTGCAGGAGGGATGCAGGATGTGGTTGGGGTGCAGGAGGGGTTTGGGGTGTGGCAGGAGCACATGGCAGGAGTTGAGGTGCAGCAGGGGCCTCAGGACAGGTAGTTGGGCTAGAGGGGGTGTGTGGCAGGGGTCAGGGAGCAGAGTGGCAGGGGGCTCAGAGCAGGGTGCAGAAGGAGTGTGGGCTGTGGCAGGGGGCTCAGGGCAGGGAATTGGGGTGCAGTAGGGGACTCAGGACAGGGAGTTAGGGTGTGGGCTGCAGGAGGGATGCGGGCTCTGGCCCAGCACCACTGGGGTGTCAGCGGCACACACCGGGGCCAGGGTAGGCTCCTGACCTGCCTGCCTGGCTCCGCTGCTCCCCTCCATCTTGCCCTGGAAAGGGTCAGAACCGCATCCCTGAAGCCCCTGAAGGAGGGGAGCACAGGGCTCCACACGCTGTCCTCGCTGCTCCTCCAGGTACCTCCCCTGAAGCTCCCATTGGCTGCGGTTTGCAGTTTCGCGTTCCACGGCTCCTGTTGGCCGGGGGGGGGAGGGGGGCGGTGTCTGAAGACGAGGGCCGCAGGAGCGTGGTGCGGGACTCGTGGCACCACAGGGGCAATCCCACAGGCTGTCTTCGAAGCCCTGGGGGGCCACATCCAGCCCGTGGGCCATAGTTTGCCTACCGTGCCCTAGAGGATAACTTTACACCTTTTTCAATCTTTATTTTGCTGTTAGAATAAAATAAAGTGGTGGTGTCAGTGATAATTCAGTGGAGACTTGTTTCCATTTAGCACTGAAAAGTAAATACTTTCAAGCCGAAATGAAATAAAATGTGTTACCTGGAAAAGTGCATTCATGACATGTTCACCTGTGCAAGTGTTACAGGAATAATAATATATTCATGGTTTGGATTATGGTAGTCTCTCCAGTGCAGACACAAGATTGTTTTTAGCTGCACAGATGTTATGTTAACTGTGAAGCATGTTGAAAGTTAATTGTGTGGTTCCAGTAAAGCATGAAAGTAAGGCGTATGTTATAAAATGCACAAACACTTACGTTTCAATATAACATGGATCTATTGTGTGTTCCCTCTCCCATATGATAACTTGAGAGCCTGGGACCTGATTGGCCTAACTTGGAGTTAATTGCAATGCATGCTGTTAATTTAATTTGATTAGTTCTCAGCTGTAACAAATATAGTGCTCAAAAGTGATAACAAGGTTCAGGAATGAGAAACTGTTGTTCCCCGTTTGTTCAGTTATAAAATGTGTTAGGGCCACTGTCCCATTTAGGCAGACCCTGGTGTTGGGGGTGGGTGTTTGGAGCCACACAGACCGTAGGCTGAATTCTTCCTGAGAACTCCCCTTCATGCACTTCACTCACCAGGTTGCACCAGTCCTGCTCTATGGGTCAGTGTGGAGGGATTAGTGGGGACCATGGCCCTGCCTCCTTACAAGTGTTGTGCATCTGTGGGGAAGCAGGAAGGGAACAGCCTTCCTGGGCTCACAGACTGCAGTTACGCCAAGCCCTTGTGCAGGTTGCACCCTGGGTGGCGGCAAGGAAAGAAAGGATGGACTTTTCCTTCTTCTCCCTACCCTCTGTGCACCCAGGTAAGGGCCAGCCACAGTCAGGTCCTCACTGAGGGCAGCAAATAAGACATACTTCTACTTAGAGTATTTCAAGATAGCATGTAGATGTGAAATGGATTAGCTTGTTGTAAAGCTTTTCATGTTGATAGAGAGAATACAGACATAAAAGAAAGAGGAAAGATACTGCAGTTGTGTTATGGTCTGGTCTCTTTCCATTCACACAATATTAATTTAAATTCACATTACATTTTCCTGACTTACTCATCTCCCTTGTGTCCCAGAGCTATTTTAATTGAATTTACTTGTTCTGTTTACTGGGGAGCTGAGAGCTTTACTGAGTGGAAACAATACCAATGTAACAGCAAGGCAGACTATTTTACTAAATTTCTGGTGTTAAAAGTAGCTGAGCTTTATGTAGTGCTTGGAGAGGGGGAAAGGGAGCGAATATAATGGGCCAATTTTGAGAATTGTACACAAGTAGGTGCACAATTTCATGTGCATATAACTTGCATGTGAAATCCCTGCAACTGTGCACCTGCACTGGGGATTTACACATGCAAATAGCATGTTAGCAACCTAACTGGCCTTTACTTGCATGCATACTACTATGCATATGCAATACTGCATGTATTAAGCACATCATTTCACTGTTTTGCGTGCAATAACTCTGTGTGTAGTTTTCACATACTGAATAGCTTTAAGATTTAATTTTAAAATTGCATATTACATTTGACACGATGGTATGTCATGAAATTCATTCCAAATTTATTCTAATATTCATAATCATTATTTCACAACATGGTCATTTCTATCTGTATGTTCTTTTCATTTATTTGAAAAAAAATAAAGATGGTGGTTTTTAAAAAACTGTTCTGCGTCCAATGTTGTTATGGCCAAAGATGGACTAGTGAACAGAACGCAAGTACAGAAGATAAAGGCATAAAAATAAATGCAGTTGTTCCATGGTATGTTGTGTGTTTTTACATACACAAATATCCAGTTGTTAAAATACTTCCATTTTTGGATTTTGTACGTGGTGTTTGTATTCCTGCTAAGTGTAGACTTGTTGGTTTAAATACTATCCTGATTTGTATCCCGTGAAATCCTGGACCTATTGACGTCTCTGATGAAACTCCGATTAACTTAAATGAGGCCAGGATTTCACCCGTTGAGTTTTCAGGACTTGACCTTTTCCACTGTGGGAGGAAGGTTTGTTTTTTTGCTCATGTAAAGTTAGTGGGTGTCAAATACTAGACATTACTCTGATTGCTGACACAAGTTAAAGTATCCAGAATTCCCATTGACTTCATTGAGCTTTGATTAGGCTCTTGTTGAGCAAAAAATAGAGAAACAAGGTTTTCAAAAAGATTAGAACCTCTCTGCTGTTCAGAAATGTGAGTTTTGGGGTTTTTGTTTTTTTCTTGTGAAGAAGTCTGTGTTAAGATAAAAATATCTTGGTTAGTGCTAGCAATCAAGATATATTAAATATTTGATACAAGAGTTTTAAATAAGCAAAACAAGATGCTTACTTGCATTTTATGTAACTTGCTTTAGCTCCCAATGTTATAGATGGGCTTGGAAGGATTTTTAGAGGTAAATGGCCAGTTTCACCGTGCACCCTAAATTGGAAAAATATTTCCATCAATTCTATTGAATTTTACAGATGAGAAAAATTACTTCCTGAGTACTTACTAAAGTTTAAGGATATTTACTTTGTATATTTTGGCATGTGATGTTGACAGTGTGTGTGTTAACATTGAAAGCTTTAACTTCCTCTCGGTGTCTTTCATTAAATAATTGTATGACTCCTCCTCTCTTCTCCCCCAACCCCATAATTTCCAGCACCAGGGAAAATTTAAATCAATAAAACATGCTTAAAATAGTGAGATCTATTGAAATCTAATTCTGCCCAGCCTACTATTGAGAACAAGATTATTAATATAATGAAATACTTTGTTAAATTTGGTAATTATCAATTCCTGCCTCATAGTGGAACATGCAACTCCAAAAGTTGTTTGGAGAACAACTGCTTCCTTGCATAGCTGCTTCTTTCCACCATGTTCTGCCATAGCCAGCAGTCCTTCATTTTTATGATCTCTCTGAATACTAAATTAACAAGACAATTTTAAGTTGAAGTGAAAGGGTGATGAACAATTTTATATAAACTCATATTAGATTTGTTGTTTATAGCTGTTGGTTGCAGTTCTCAGAAGCTGTAACAAGGGATTATTAAATAACAGATAAAAGGGATTACAAAAAAGATTCATTCGTCATCTGCAGGGGATGCTGAAACAGAATTTGAGGATAATAATAAATATTTTGTAGTACTGAAACAGATACTAGAGCTTCATAGAAACCATTCAGATTGCTGTTGAAACTGGTACCCCCAAATTGGGCTTTAAATGGGTTCAGAGCAAGTGAACTATTTAGCCATATATTTACATTTTCTACTCGTTATTAGCCTGATACCATTTCTACTGAAGTCAGTGAAAGTTTTCCAAGATAATCTCCCCAAAAAATCAAATGGACATGTAGACTTACATTGTATTCAAATAAATGGACAAGTTCTCAGTGCAATCGATGAACATCAGAGGACAAAATAGAATTTTTCAAACTTAAAGTATTTACCATTTATTTTGTGGTAGTGCCTAAAGTCCAATCAGGTCAAGGCCCCATTGTGCTTGACACTCTCCAAGCATGTATAAAGTGACAGTTCGTGCCCCAAAGAGCTTGGATAAGCACAGTTCCAATAAATTAGCTTACATGGCTGCATATATATGCAATTACTTTGCCCTACTGGGAAGTCAAGATTTATAAAATGCATGGTTATTACCTTAACTTTAAATTTAAAAAAAAAAAACAGTTGTTTCTAGATTAACAAACTCTACCATCCAGCATGATTCATCCCTCAACTCCTCCTTTCCATCCTGAATTTGTTTTTCTTTTGCTGGCAGTTCTCCTTATTGTACTGTTTCCATCCAGTAGGACAGATGAGGAACTCCCTCCAAGAGCTGATAATTGCCGTTCTCTGGATCAGTCAGACAGTGAGTTCTGTAACAGTGCAATTTTACTACCAACTATTTCACACATGCAGCCTCTTGTGGTCTGGATTTTGGACTCTCAGACATTTTGAATTGAGATTTTTATATTCTGCAGCACAAAGCTCTCATTAATTAAGCTTACTGATCTTATTCTACCTCTCACTTTAATCAACCACTCACTCCTTTCCATTTCTGCAGTGCCCTTACACAAGCCTCTCAAAGTGCTTTACAACAGTCATATAATTCAGAAATGTAAAAAGCTAAATCAAATAACTAGGTTGAGAAGGAGGATGGAGGATTCATAAAGGAAGTGCATAAAGTGGGTGTCTGATAAATAGGCTTCATAAGTAAATACACGAGCCCCAAAGAAGAGGAACCATATCCACAGTATAGGCAAAGTCTTAAAAAGTGAATAGAATGCCCTGATAAGCATGAGCCAAACTATTGGGACTTGAGGGGTTTAGATCCTAAGAGATTAGAAGGTAAGATAACATACTACACTGTCGTGTAATAGTAGTAGTTTTCTGCTAACTGCTGTGCTCTGGGAGAGATCATGAAGTTGTTTTCAATATGGGTATTGTGTGATGAACATTCTCCAACCCAGCAAGTATGCTGGCTGATAAATTCTGCACTAGCTTTAGAAATGCCATAAAACGGCAAAGTAAGAATTCTATTGGTCTAGTCTAAAAGAAACTGATATATGAATTAACATTTCGATAATCACTATTGGGAACACAAATTTTAGCTTTAAATGGGTTTGAGGATATAACTGAATAAAATAATCCTGTGGATGATATGGGCTTTAAAAGAGAGCTCAAATCACACAAATTCAAAGATCCTAAAAACTGTTAGAAGAATGAACAGAGGTATTCCAGCACCAAAGGAAGCTATTAATTTTAATCTGCGCAGGTAGGAGATCTTGCACTTCTATGTATTTTTTTAAGATTAAAAACATTTTGAGGATATCTAAGATGAATATTAGGTAGTTGTATAAGAATGTTAAACCTTTCATTGAGATTGCAGAAACTGGAGAGAATATTTTATCCCACTCAAACGGCATATCTTTGTTTTAGTCCTAAGACATTATTTTCCAGACTGCACCATTGCTATTCTTACATGATACTAGTAATATTTTTTTACTGATGAACTGAAAGACCATTTTTGAGATTTGCTTTAGAATACATAAGGATTGCCTTCCAACTTGTCTTTTTTCCTTCTGGATGACTTTAGCAATCTTTGAAGGAGGACCTGGAATGTGACCTCTCAGCTACATGTGGAAAACTGATCTGGAGCTCTTGCTAGTATAAGACCCCACACCCCTCTCCATTCAGTTCAGGTTTCATCATGCATCAGTACTGTCACATTTCAAGTCCTTCAAAGTTTACCAGGATCTTCCAGGAAAAAGAGATGACTAGTCCTGGTATTCCTAATGCAAAACAGGGGAGGAAACTCCTTGACAACATCTTTATATATCACAAAAATTGAATAATGGGTGCAAATATCTTACACTAAATATTTAAACGTATACAACATAGTGTTATGAAAAAAGTATTCAGTCTGCAATTATTTACAAAGATAGAAGAAGATATAAAAATCATTTTATTAAAGGTATTTTTCTGAGGAACAGGTATCTCCTTCACTACAAAAAAAACCCACATGGAGAACAACTATTCCTTAAGCTAAGATTTGTGCAATAGCTATACAGCTGTACATGTATTGTTAGATCACCACTGTTAGCCCCCAGCACTCCTACTGCCCTCAGTGATCTCTCCAATGGAGATGCTCCACAGCTGAGGCTACTTAAAATTTAATCAGATAATCACATTGTCTTTTGTTATTTCTCTGTTGGCTTCTGCCTATGCAGTAGGGAAAATATGCCACTTGGGGCAGCTGTTTCATAGCCACTTCCTTCCTATGATACATTTTTCCATGCAGGTTTTCTGCGAATGGGGAAACAGCAGCTTGGCAATGTCTGACGGAATAACTCTGATAGTTGCCTTTCCCCTCAATATGGGTCATCTCGGGCTCCTTCTACAACTTTGTCATGCAGGATATAGGGGAACATAGGTGGTCTTATTCTGAAAGCTATTTTCTTAATCTTAGATAATATCTTTCACTCATCTGTGTCCCTGCTTCATTTCTGTCACTTAACATAATTCTTAAAACTATGGATTAGCTTCTGCCTGGAAAAATACAAAGAGAAAGTAAAAGTGAGACCCCAAACGTGCATTTGGAACCAAATATGAAATAGTATTTTGTTGTCAGCCAAGTGAAGTGAATGAGTGTATTTTCTAGTAAATATAGACAAAATGAATTCAGGGAATTGAAATTCTGATAGATCTCAATGCTGAATGTCAGACTATCAGAAAAAAATGTTTGATTTTGTAATACGATACTATACCATACTTTCCCTGTGAGGAACACACACTTGTGGCCATCACGTCAGATGATTTCTGCAGTTCATATGTTCTCTTAGCAGGATTCCAAACTTTTGAAATAAAAAGCATCTTTCACAGGCTTACCACAATTTTTCTTTTCTGTATTTGGTACTTTAAGAGTTAAACTAGAGTTCACAACAATTTAATTCTTTTGTTAGATATACTGACACCCTGTTGCTACTTTGCAACAAGAAACTGCGGCAATTGTTTGTTTTCTCTAAGGCAGTGGTGTCCAATACATTCGCCACTAGGCGCATGTGGCTAGTAGACTATTGAATTGTGGCTAATGCATGTGGCTTTTTTGTAATGTGGCTTAATGTGGCTTTTTTATAATGTCGCTAATAAGAAAAATTCAAAACCACAGGTGTGGCTAGCAGTGTGGCTAGCATTGAATTTCTATTGGACACCACTGCTCTAAGGGCTTGCCTACACTGGCACTTTACAGTGATGCAACTTTCTTGCTCAGAGGTGTGAAAAAACCCACCCCGAGCACTGCAAGTTTCAGTGCTGTAATGTGCCAGTATAGACAGTGCACCAGTGCTGGAATCCGTGCCTCTCGTGGAGGGTTTTTTAGAGAGACAGCCCTGTGCTGTGACTACATAAGCCATGTTAAAGTGCCGCTGCTGTGGCAGTGCTTTTGCCAGAGTAGACAAGCCATAAGCAACTTCATGGGTCGAGCTTCCTGACAGCAAGAGAATCTGATAAGTGCAATCACTGAATAAATGCTCAGTCTGAGGAACACTGGTCTTGTCTGTCCTACTAATAAAACCATTTGGGGAAATTTGATTACAGCGCTGTCTGTAATGCAAAACACTTTAAAAGCAAGATTTCATTTTGCAATATACATAGGATCTAACTCTGATTTTTAAAATGTTAACGTTTTGAAACTCTCAGATTTCTGCTCTGTAATTCGGAGTAGCTCCACGGAAGTCAGTGGAATCATACCTGTGCAAAAAGTAGCTCAAATAAGAGGAAAATCTGTTTGCATCTGTCCTCACCCAAACTCAATACTCTGTCCACAGACAGCATGAATATCTTTTGTTCATGCGCTTTTTTACAACATTTAATGTTTTCTCATTACATGTATAATGTGACCCAGTCTAGCTAGGCACTTAAGCATATGTTTAAACTTTAAGCATATGTAATTCCATTGACTAAGTTACGCATGTGCTTTTGCTTCTTGCTGGATCAAGACCTATGTCCGCAATATTGTGCAACAGGAAGATGAAAGACAATAGGTGCTACTGTCCATTTAAATTTCCAGTGGTATTGCTAGAACAGGGGTAGGCAACCTATGGCATGCGTGCCAAAGGTGGCACACAAGCTGATTTTCAATGGCACTCACGCTGCCTGGGTTCTAGCCACGAGTCCGGAGGGCTCTGCATTTTAATTTAATTTTAAATGAAGCTTTTTAAACATTTTAAAAACCTTACTTTACATACAATAGTTTAGTTATATATTAAAGACTTATAGAAAGAGACCTTCTAAAAACATTAAAATGTATTACTTGTTATACAGATAAAACTACACAGGATCTTTTCAGGGGACAAGACAAGAATGTCATGTTTATTATAACACAATTTGATTTATAACCAATAGCTAATATCCAACACCTATGTATACACAACACACACACACGCTAGATGTTCTGCAGCTGCTGTATAGTTACCCGTCCTGAACGTAGCTTGAGTCTGTGGCTTGGGTTCGCAGCTTGGGATCGTAGCTTGTGGCGGCTAACTGGCCAAGAGAGCCAGGCACAAGGAGGGGCTGGGTCTCTGTCGGGCGCACACCAATACCCCTTGATGTTGGCAGCAGAACGTTACCCAAAGTCCTCCATCTCACCCAGCGTTTTTATAGGCTTTTAGTTTGAATCTAGCATCTCTAGGTCTTGCTAAGTCATGCTGCCTCTGGGATCTGTGTGATTGATCACCCGTCAATTGCAGACGTGACTTTCAGCCTCGGACCTGGCTTTGATGTTCCTTCAATTGTACCTTTCTTCTTTTCTCTTTAGAGTGGACTCCTCTTACTTTGTTAGGGCTGTTGTCTGCATCTTCAGCCGTTGATGTTCGCACTTTTTCATCAGGACGGGCTGGAGGTTGATTCCATCATCCATGCATACCTCATTCACACATCTAAACTAATCAGATTACATCAGGTTTTTGCAGAACGACTTTTACAGCAAGGTTTACAAAATGGAGTGAACATTTTAAAATGGAGTTTAAGACAAGTTAAAATGGAGTTTGGGTTACAATATGGACAGGTGTAAGAAATGGCAGATGGTGGACAATAGTTAATATAGAATGGCAAACAGTGAGCAGAAGTTACATTGTTGAAACAGTGCAAGTTTAAATACTTTAAGTAGCAGTTGGATTGAAAGTGAAATTTACAAGGTCAGCCGCCTGAACAGCTGTGGTTCTTAACAAACATCTTAATTGTCAATTAATCAGTTATTGGGGTACTCCGTTTTGTGAAAGAATAAAGTTTCATTCATAAAACTTTAGTTATGAAGTTTAACATGAACAATTTACAAACAATTTCACTTATCAGTTCTACATACTGGCACACAAAACCTTACATTAGAGTGAATAAATGAAGACTTGGCACACCACTTCTGAAAGCTTGCCGACCCTTGAGCTAGAAAGATGGAATGCACATGGCAAATTAGTGGTATTTAGAGTCCGATTGCATCCTAATGAGCTTCAAGCATGGAAAGTTATTTTCTTTATAGTCATTGGAATATTATTAATTTTATTTCCCTTTAAAAAGGGACATAAAGTGCATGCAATATTTGAGATTTAGGACACCTGTTGATAATGTTAGGAGAGCATATTCTTGAGAGCCTTCTGTAGTTCAAATTTGCCTAATGCTTACTAGCATTAGGCAGCTTGTGACTTTTGACAAATGAGGCACAAATCACAAAATGGCTATTTCCACACCCACCCGCTGTATAATTTAAAGGCTTACCTTGTTTATAGCAAAGCAGCAGCAGGTGGGCCTGAGGGCTGCAGCCGCCATTCCAACCCAGGCTGACATCTGGTGCAAAGCATGAGGAAGTCCAAGGAAGGGTCTGGGAAGCTGCAGGGTACTGCCCCAACCTCACCCTCTGTAAACCTCTTGCAGCCTGGGCTTAACTGCTACAGTCTTCTTGTGGTCTCATCAAGCAGTGGTTACCACAGCAGTTCTCTGATAGAGACTCCTGGGTTGGTAAATTGCCATGGCAACAAGGCAGCTTCTTGAGGCACAATGAGCTGTACCCCAGCTCTAGCCTCACACAGCACTATGCTCTTCAAGCTTCCTGGCGTTGCATTTTGCTACTGGAGAGAGTGAGTTGTGACATTCAGATCAAAGCATAGTTTGTCCTTAAATCTGTTCATATTTATCAATTAACTAAAGAATATGTAAAATCTATTTTGTAGCTTTGGGAAATTCTTGCTTAGGCTGTGCCTTGCTGACTTGGGCTGATGAGCAGCCCCTGGTAGGGCGTGTAGAGGGCAAGGGAAGACAGAATAAATGTAAGAAACAGATATGCCATTTGGAGTTTTCAGCTGTTTGGCAACATTATGTTGTATCTGTTAGTCTCCAAAATCAGTCAGCCAAGTGTGTATGTACAGAATGATTTATACCTGGCATTTGATAACTAAACAAAAAATGGTATTGACTGTATCTAGCCTAGTAGTTGGGGAACTGTTAGAAATTAAAACATTCGCATTATAGGAAGTTGTTCGTCACTGTCATTTATTAGCAAAGAATGAAGAGGATTTTGTTTTGTTTTTAAAAGTTTGAGAGGTTATGGGTGTGGGAGTCAGGTCTTTAGAGATACATAAGACACAAAAATTATTAAAATACCTGTAACTAATGGGAACATGAGTTTTTGGACTGTAGTTTAAGCTTTTGAGGAGGAGGGAGAAGCTTAAAATATGATTTGTTCTCTTGGAGTAATGACAAGACTCCTTAAATATCGTGACCATGAATGGAGTTAAGCTCTATCTGTATTTCAGTTACACAGAAGCCTGACTGATTTATTGAATCTGTTTTTAGTTAGGGCTGTCAAGCGATTAAAAAAATTAATTGTGATTAATCACGTGATAAATCACATTTTAAACAATAATAGAATAGCATTTATTTAAATACTTTAAATGTTTTTACATTTTCAAATATTTTTATTTCAATTATGACACAGAATACAAACTGTACACTGCTCACTTTATATTGATTTTATTACAAATATTTGTACTGTAGAAATAAAAGAAATAGTACTTATACAAGTTCTGTAGTGCAATCTTTTTATAATGAAAGTTTCTTACAAATGTAGAATTATGTAGTTACAAAAATTACTGCAGTCAAAAATATAATAATGTAAAACTTTAGAGCCTACAAGTCCACTCAATCCTACTTCTTCTTCAGCCAATTGCTTGAAAACAAATTTGTTTCCATTTGCAGGCTATAATGCTGCCTGCTTCTTATTTACAATATCACCTGAAAGTGAGAACAGGCGTTCTCATGGCACCGTTGTAGCCAGCATCATGGGATATTTGTGCCAGATGTGCTAACGATTCTCATGTCCTTCATGCTTCAACCACCATTCCAGAGGACATGCATTCATGCTGATGACAGGTTCTGCTTGGTAACGATCCAGAGGAGTGCAGACCGACCCATGTTCATTTTCATCATCTGAGTCAAATTCCACCAGCAGAATGTTGATATTCTTTCCTAGTGGTTCGGGTTGTATAGTGTCCGCATCAAAGTGTTGCTCTTTTAAGACTTCTGAAAACATGCTCCACACCTTATCCCTCTCGGATTTTGGAAGACACTTCAGATTCTTAAACGTTGGGTTTGAGTGGTGGTGGTGGTATCTTTAGAAATCTCACATTGGTACCTTCTTTGCATTTTGTCAAATCTGCAATGAATGTGTTCTTAAATGAACAACATGTGCTGGGTCATCATCCGAGACTGTTGTGACATGAAATTTGTGGCAGAATGTGGGTAAAACAGAAAAGGAGACATAGAATTCTCCCCGGAGTTCAGTCAAAAATTTAATGAATGCATTTTTTTTTTTTAATGAACATCATCAGCTTGAAAGCATGTCTTCTGGAATGGTGGCTGATGCATGAAAGGGCATATGAATGTTTTAGCATATCTGGGATGTAAATACCTTGCAATGCCAGCTACAAAAGCATCATGTTGAATGCCTGTTCTCACTTTCAGGTGACGTAAATAAGAAGCAAGCAGCATTATCTCTCATAAATGTAAACAAACTTGATTAAGTGATTGGCTGAACAAGTAGCTGCCTAGAGTGGACTTATAGGCTCTAAAGTTTTGTTTGAGTGCAGATCTGTAACAAAAAAAAAATCTATATTTATAAGTTTGCACTACAGTGCTTGTATGAGGGGAACTGAAAAATGAGTTTTTATGATTTTAACAATGCAAATACTCGTAATAAAAATAATATAAAGGGAGCACTGTGCACTTTGTATTGTGTTTATAATTGAAATCAATATAATTGAAAATGTAGAATAGCATCCACAAATATTTAATAAATTTCAATTGGCATTCTGTTATTTAACAATGTGATTAAAAGTGCAATTAATTGCAATTAATTTTTTTAATTGTGATTATTTTTTTAATCACATGAGTTAACTGTGATTAATCGATAACCCCACATTTTTATTATTTATTTGTACTGCAATAGCACCTAGATGTCTCAGTCCTAGACCGGGACCCCATTGTGCAATCTACTGTACAAACACAGACTGAAAACATGATCCCTGCCCCAGAGATTCCTAACATTCTTCCTGATGAGAACACTGTTCTCAGGGTGTCCTGCTTTTCCGTATCACACAATTCTAGGACATTGTCATGCATTTCATGAAATGAGATCGAGTTGCACCTGAGCCTGGGTCACTGTCTCTTTATTTTGCCTTCCTCACCAAAGATGAGGATAAATTGTGGGGGGAAAAGTAAATTATCTAAGCTGAGAAGAATGAGGTAAATGTGTTGCTGTGTTCCAGTTGACTTATTTTTATGTGTGAAGTGTTCCTTGCATACCACTTGCATTCCTTCCTGAGAAACACACTACAAATTGAACTGAAGGAATAGTATGAATGTAAGACACAGCGCTTCTTGCGTGGGACTAAGATGCTACAAATATAACAAACTAGAGCCTAGTGGAACTCCTATTACACCCAATGGGAGTTTTTCAGTTGACTTCGGTGGGAGCTGGATTAGGTCCTGAGAACCTGATCATGCAAATCATTGGAATGCAAGTATTGGTATAGATTTGAGCAGTCCCACTGATGTCCAGGGGACTGTTAATATGAATAAAATTAGGTGTTTAAGGGCAAGTCTATGCTAAAGCGCTACATTGGTGCATCTGGTGAAGATGTATTAGGCTGACTGGAGAGCGCTCTCCCGTCGGCATAATTACCCCACCTCCTCGAGAGATGGAAGCTATGTTGGCAGGGAGAGGGTCTCCCATTGATATAGCACTGATGTGGACAGTGTTTAGGTTGATGTAACTTATGTTGCCTGGGGGAAGGGGTGACTTTTTCCACACCGAGTTACATAAGTTACATTGACTTAAGTGGTAGTATAGACCAGCCCTAAGTTTTTACAGGATTTAAACAAAAACTGGGTTTATAACACCTACTGTAAACTGCTCACAATGGGAACTGATCATGCATAACTGCCCCTTAGTGTTGATTTAGGGCCAAGTGAAGTCTTGGCTGGGCTCACTTGTAGTCTTGCTGAGTGGTTAGGTCACTTGCTCCCCACTTGCCCTGCCTCCAGTGTCTAACTGGTAATTACTACCTCTGTGGTGGTCTTTTTGGTGGGTCACAACAGGGTCCCCAGCCAGATCACCAATTTAGTCCTGCCCTCTCTGGGGTAATTGAGTCCCAAGGTATATGTAGGGTTTTACACCCTCCTGATTGCCCTGGTTCTTAAGGAGACTAAAGAAGTGAACCAGTAGATAATAGCTACACATCTAAATAATCTTTTAAATTCTCTGTCAGCAAGTTACTACAGGTATGAAAATGACAAAGGGCAATGCTGAATTAATTACACTAAGTGACTCCTTACTGAGCACTTCAATTGTAATAGCTCTGGGGATAGACTTACTGGTTGTTCCCTCAGTAATCTTAAAAGGATGGTTTTGGCTCTGGGTGTGAAGGCAAGACCAATTTCAGACAATTTCATGTGTCCCTTATGTAACTCCACTGAAGTCAATAAATTTATGCCAGGGGTAAATTTGACCTATTGAATCACTGACACATTTATCTACTGTATGTCATGGGTATGTACATATGGCATCCCAGAAAGTGGTCTCTTCAGTTAATAATCCACATAGCTTTATTCCCTAGAGGGCATAAAGCCTCTTCTGTCAAGATCCAGGGATCAGGATACAAAAAAAGGAAAAATCCCCTTGAAAAGATGTGTGCTTCTGATACCCTTAAAGAGAGGGGAAATAAGCAAAAAATTAAAGGAGCACAGAACCAAATTCAATAAATGCAAGATTAGACGGTGCAGTAGGACTGCTAGCCATCCTCGTAAATGGTGTACGGCTCGCCACGCTGGCCAAACAGGAAATGAAATTCAGAAGTTCTCGGGGCTTTTCCTGTCTACCTGACTAGTGCATCTGAGTTGAAAGTGTTGTCCAGAGTGGTCACAATGGAGCATTCTGGGATAGCTCCTGGAGGCCAGTACCGTCAAATTGCGTCCACAGTACCTCAGATCTGAAATAGTGATGTCGATTTTAGCGCTACTCCCCTTGCCGATGTGGAGTACAGAAACCGGTTTTAAGAGCCCTTTAAGTTGACAAAACTGGGTTGGTTGTGTGGACGGATTTAGTTTTAATTCGATTTAACGTGAGTAATTCCAATATAATTGTGTACTGTAGACCAGCCCTAATGGAACAGCAGCCCAGTAAGAACTTAAGACAAAATATTACTTATCTATTGGTATTTCTGGGTCTTGAAATAGATAGAGGTTGTGGTTGGATTCCATTTCTTAGCATATGCTGTTACAATCAATGGTGAATTGTACCTCTTGGTGTTATATAGCACTGGGAAATAACTGTTTAGTTCTGTTACCAGTTCTTCCATTGACTCATGGCATATATATCTGTTATATATGTATATGCCAATATGAGCCTTGTGAGAAAAGATACAATTAATGGCATAATCTTCATCATAACTGATCTGTTTGTTGTAATTTTATTTGGCTAACACGGTGTATGTTGTTTTTGAATTCCTTACATTTTGTAGCCATATGTATTGAGGTAAAATAGTGGGGAATGGGGACTTGATATCCAGAGTGCATATCTCAACTTGAATTTTACTGTCTTACAATATTTATCATAACTATAATATTAGCTTAATATAGATGTGTAGGTTTTATATTTACATAGAGAAAGAAGAAGCCTAACACTTCCTTCTAACTTCCAGAAGTCTTACTTTCATTCATTGTCGCACAGTGGAGTTATTCATGATTAAGGTTATGTTTTAGTCAGACGTATTTTTAATAAAAGTCATGGACAGGCAGTAAAGAAAAAACCATGATCAGTCCATGACTTGTACTTTATAACCCTGACTAAATCTTGAGCAGTTGAGGTGGCCTGGGGAGGGGCGCTGAGGGTTCTGTTGGTGGGGGAGCATGGCTTGAGGGCACCGCTGTGCTGGGGGAGAAAGGTGGCAGACCTGGCAGGCTCTCTACCTGGCTCCTCGTGACACCCCGTTAGATGGAGGTGCGGTCAGATGGCCCTGCACACTGCCTCCACATCAGCTCCGCAGCTCACATTGGCTGAGAACCACGGCCAATGGGAGATGCAGGGCTGCTGCCTGCGGGTGAAGACAGCACGGGGAACTGGGAGCCGAGGGAAGGGCATGTCACCGTTTCTGGGGAGATCTCTGAGATAAGCGCTGTCCAGCACCTCAACCCCCTCCCATGCCCCAGTCCTAAGCCCTCTCCTACACCCAAACTCCTGCTGCTACTGGGGGGTACACTGTCCCAAGAATGCTTCAGCAGAAGCCGGTGTGGCTGGCCCAGGGGCCACCTGAGCTGCTCAGGCAGCCCTGAGCTAGCCACACCGGCTGCTGCAGCAGTCATGGAAAATCACAGAATCTGTGACCTCAGTGACAAACTTCAGCCTTATTCGTGATTTACAACTGATTGGGAAGGGAGTACTGTAGCCCGGTGAAAACTTTTCAACAGAAAAATTTTCAATTGGAAAATGCTGTGCTGATGGAATTGAAACATTCTTTGGAAATGTGGCTATTCCATCAAAACTTTTGAGGAAAACCAGGCAGGGAGGCAGACTGGCTGGCCCTGTTCAGGATGAAATATTTTGCAAAAACTTGAATCTTTTGGAAGAAAGGAAATTCTGCTTTCCAGCCAGCTCTGGTGGAGACCTTTTTGTGAGGGAAAATCACAAAGACCAACTTTTTCAAAAGTGGCCCAGTGCTTTGGGATGGAAGTTGGGGGGTTTAGCTTTTGGGTGCAAAGATTTGAGACTCCTTAGGCCTGATCTTAGGAGATACTGAGCACTTGAAGTATCCTCTGTCTTCCATGGGAATTGAGTGCTTAAAAGCTTTGAAACTCAGGCCCAAGAATCTCAAGATTCATATCCAAAGCTGATGGCCACTTACCCTCTCTGTTGCTAAGATTTCTCATTTCTAAAATGTGGCCATTAATATCACCCTCCCACGAGTGCTGTAAGTCTACATCAGTGTACATAAAGCCCTCTGAGATCCTCAGGCTTTGTCTAAACTACAGGGGAAACTTGCTCTAAGCTACACGATGTGGGTTATGTGAATAGTGTAACTCAAATCGACGTAGTTTAGATGTACTTACTGTGGGGGCCACACTACATGATGCCAATGGGAGAGCTGCTTCTCTTCTCTATCCAGAGGACTACAGGAGTCAACAGGACAGCAGTCTGCAGTTGATTTAGTGGGTCTTCGCTAGACCCACTAAATCGACAGCCGGTGCATCGATCGCTGCTTATAGATCTTCTGGTAAGTGTAGACAAGCCCTCAGATAGAAGATGCTATTTATCCATGAGTGTTGGTGTAAATCATGATTATGGGGCAAATCAATCAGTGGTGTTATCAGAGAACAATATTGGTTACTTTGAAGTGCTGATGTTCTAGTGGCATTACTGTGCTTAAAAATAGTTACCATGTTTCTGCAGAACAAAAATTTTAACAGCTGCAAAAGGTTAACCCAGTATATCTTATACATCTTTTAAATGCCTGAGATTTCTTAAGTCTCCACACTCACTTTAGAGACTCAAGATTTGATTCAAACTGATTGTCCTTTTCTCAGTTTTAAAAAATCAAATCTCATCAACTCTAGTGTATATTTTAGCTGTCAAATACTTTCCCCTGCGTTTCTCAATGATTTTCCTGAGTTCTTGGTTGAGAACAGTATATATCTCTTGCTGTTTAAACTGCACGTCTTCTCTGAGTTGATGGCACATGTTTTCCCTTTGAAGAATCTCTTCGTACTATGCATGCTGCTGTATGCCCGATCAACTGAATGGCAGTTCTGCATACGGGGGGGGGGGGGGGGAGTTCTTTGATTATTCTACATTAGACTGTCAGCTGCTCTGTTTAATCAGAGAACCTAGAGGGTCACTGCATACTGTCAGAATCTTTTTTCTCTTGAAGTCTCAGAGCCACTATTAATTAAAAGAAATTTATCTCCCTGCTATGATTCAGGTTGGGGCTGGATGTTCAGTTTAGGTCTCCAGTCAGCCCCTCAACTTCCACTGCCTAAATGGAGAATAAACCTAGTTAATCCTACTGTAGAACCCCCTCACTCTCTAACCACCCCTCCAGCACTACCCCTACATTGTAGCACAGCAGTACTGCCAGTACTCAGCTCTGGCACCGGGATGTTCTTAGATCCAGCAATTTTTGCCCCCTACCTGTGCATTCTACTGTCTAAACACAGACCAAATTTAGCTCTTCCTACTCCTACGAAAAAAAAAAAATCAAAAAAAAAATCCACCAATGATGTATGTAAATGCAGTGCTGCAAAATTCCAGATCTGGATCCTGCAACATAAATCCAGATTATTCTAGTGTACGAGGAAAAGCTGCATAAGTACTGAAGTTAGACGGTAAAGATAGAGAAATGCGGCCAAAAACTAGTCCGAGCCAGGTGCTAATTTGGAGCAGAAGCAAAAAATAATCTACTGTTGCTACAATTTCTGGGTTTTGGTCAAAATTTGTCAGGCTTCAGAGCCTGGCTCTGAGTTTGTTGGGACACTGATGAGCTGCCGTGGAGCAGGTCCAGATTCTAAAGGTGCGTTAGGAGCAGCTCCTCCTAATCTTTCTGTAGATAGTGAACGTAGGGGCTTGACGGGGGGAAAATGTGTGTGTCTGGGGGGGGGAGGGAATCTAAGTGCTGAGTCCGCGGGTTGGCCGCGGCCGCGGCGTGCAATGCTGCTCAGCTCTGTAGGTCTGAGCTTGTGCGCGCTCACCTGAGCCGCTTACACCTCATCTCCGAGCGGCGGTTTTTGCCCGGAAAGGGGCAAAATCTGGGCAGGCTCAAGGGGCCAGATCCGGCTGCCTGCCGCGCGGATTGCATGGGGATAATACATTAGGGAGAGGGGTTCCCCCTGGGGTCGGCGCCTCGACGCGCCTCTTTCTCCGGGGAGCCGCGCCGTGGTGGGGTGGGGCTGCTGCGCGCCACAGCCGGCGGGATCCAGCTTCTCCCCTTCTCCGCGGCGAGGGGCTCTTTGCAGGCGCCGGTCTCCCCAGTCCTGATTTGCTGGGATCCCGCGGCGGGCTCGTCCTGGGCTGGGCTGCTGCTGCTGACGCGTGGCGGCGGCTGCTCCACGTCCCTCTGACGCGTTGGACCCAGACCCAGCCGAGACCCGGGCTCCGGCTCGTTGCTGCTGCTGCGCCGGTTTACCAAGGTACCTTATCCCGGCGGCGCCTCGCTTCGATCCTGGCCGCCGTCGCGATTCTCTCTGCTGGGGGCGGGCGGCGGGGTCTGCTCGGGGGCTCCGCTACCGGGGGCGTTTTTACATCTCCTTCGAGGAGCCATTTTAAAGGGGCTAGTGGCGAGGGGACGAGGGCGAGATCTGCCCGCAGAACCCGGGTGTCCCTGGGCCCCGTCGCGCCGCACCCCTGGGAGGCGCGCGGATCAAGGATAAGCCCTTGACCCGGCTGCTCTCCAGCTGCTGCGCTGCGGCGAGTGCGGGGCCTGGCTCGGAGGGTCCCGGTGCTATGATGCGGTTGTGTCCGCGGGAGCCAGAGGAGGGGTCTGGCTGGGTTGGCTGCTGTTGCTCGGGATCTCCCCGCTGGAAAAGGCCCGGGCTGGGCGCGGGCGCCAGGGGAGGGGGCCGGGAAGGGGGGTTCACACTTGCATACGGGGCGCGTCTGTGGGGGGAGATGGGGTGCGGGGCCCAGGCGCTCTTGTAACGGCACCTCCAGAAAGCCCCCGCGCCGGGCAGCCTCCCTACGGTTGTTCCCCCTCATCCCCTTGCCGAGCACGGTGCCCTGTCGACTGCAGCGTTTCCCGGACGGGCTGTCAAGGGGGCGGGGGGTCGTTGCGTGCATCGTGTGAACGGCGCCGAGACTTCTGCGAACGAGCCGGGTCGGGAGTCAGCTCCCCACCTCTTTCCCCTCTTGAAATCGGGGAGGCGGCTCTTGTGGCGGCGGAGTTGCCTCCTGTTGTGATCTCTCCCCCCGACCCCCCTCCAGCCCGTGGCTTCTGCAATGCGGTGGGTGTGGTTACATAGTAAATCGAAGCGCCGGACCTCTGCAGTGGCAGCGCCGTCTCCTCGCCTGTTTTGGACGTTTCCAATGCCGAGGCTCTCTCCGGTTGCTCTCGGCTGCACGCTGGTCTGGCGGCTGAAGCTGGGGAAGAGACAGGGGCTTGCAAGCGAGAGGGAAAGCTCGAGGGAAACAGATGGTATTAATCAGAGGTGCGGGATGGGGGCAGGGAGGGGGAGAAATGAAGAGTCGGACAAGTTTTGCCATCGTGTCATTTCAGTCCTTGTGTTTTCAGACGGGAATCCTGGGTTTATGGGGCTGGATCCTTGGGTTGAGGTGTGTACTTTAAAGGTGTTGCAGGGATAGATGCGGACATGTACTTCCCCGCAACTTAGACAGCAAAGATAAACCAGGTGGGCTAGAAAGTTTACAGTGTGATCTCAGTGGCGATATTGTCGTGTGTAGTTACAGAGTTATTCATATTCTACTGGCTTGATTCGCTTTAACAGGAAACTTGAGGGTGTTTTGTGGGATTTAAAAAAATAGAAGAAGGAGTGGCGCTGTCAACCTCGTGGTAATAGGCTCTGTATTAAACTGAGAACACAGTATGTGGAAAAGGAAGGGATAGCTGGGAGAGGTATTTTTAATTATTTTAACTTTTTCAGATATACAATTAATTTGAAAATTTACATTTCCTTAATAATTAAAGGCAGCAAAACAGTCTTTTGTAGTTTCTTTTTATTTTCCTCATAGCATCCTCATTGTATTGAAATAACAGAATGTACTGAAAGACTAGCATTATGCTGAAAATGTGCCTCAATCTTAATTATACTTGAGGCAAAGCTGGAACACACTTGCTAAACAGAACTGTGTGCATCACTTTGAGGTAGGAACAAGCAAAATTACTTCTTTCACTTGACTCGAGAAGAACTGAAGAATCACAGGCCAAAGGTGACACTCTCCACTATAGACTTATCTTGTACTCTGAACCAGTTACAGTTAAATAATCTAGAGTTAAAGTAGAATTTTCACGGTTAGACTTTGGTTAAGTTAATATGGTGGCTTGTTTAAAATAAATATGGACGATAACCTTTAAGTACAATATAAAAAACAAAGCTAATCTTCCTGTGTCAATTAATTGGTTAAAATTATTGTGTGACAATTTTTGCATCAGTATTTTTTCCCATTCATATTGTTGTACCAGTTTCCGTGGATGGGAACTCTCCACTTTAATGTGATGATGAAATTTGCACATCAGGAGTAATATAGTGAATGAAAAGAGAGGGTTCACCACATTAAAGTGAAGAGCTACTGCAAGTTTATTCTATATGACTCCATTAGAACAGGAAGGCTCCTTGTGATTCTGTTCTGCTACACTGTTCACTGCAGTGGTGAATGATTAGAATCAGAGAACATTAGCTTAAACACGTTGTGAAATATTTTTAATATATCATACTTTATTTTTATTTAATCATACTAATACAGCCAGCATTGAATCTCCCTTCATCTTACAGTGGCGTCCCCTTATTAAAGTGATGTTTAATGATGCAAGTGATGTTTTTCTTCTAAGGGTTAGCCAATATTATTGGAAACTTGACAGGTACATTATAAGAGCTCATCTGATGTGGGTCTACCTTTATTTGCTGCTGTGGTCTAAATGCTTTGTCTTTTGTCGTGCGAAAGAAAGGGGTGCGTGTCCAGAAGCAAGGAGAACTGTAGCAATGAAGTAATTGCGCTTCCTTGTGTTATGACATCACTCTGGCTCAAGGAAATCAGGGTGGGGCACTGAAAATCAGACAGTCTGAACCATCTTTGTTTTAACTTTGTCTGCTAAATGAGTGAGACTGATGCAGCCTTGCCTTAGGAACTGAAGAACAGCTGTTGTTTTTTTCCCCAAAGGAGGGACAAGTAGAGGTGAATCTAAAGTTTGTGTATATTTACAAATAAAACAAGATGAGATGCAGGTTTTCATGTATAGTGGAAACTTGAAAAATATTTACCCTTGCTGAACAAAATTTCCTCTAACAGGTATTTGTGTGATGATTTTCTTGTTTATTTATAAAACAGTGAAGCTCTCAAACAATTTGAATATTCACAGTCAGTTAGGTATATGGAAATGTATTTGTTTCCTGTCTTTACGGTATTTTGGTTTACTGGAAATGATATATTCCTTGTTAAAATTTATGTAAAATATCTTCCTTGTATTTTAATATTTATTTGATTTAATTAACAGTAAAATAGAACTTGAAATGGGGTATTCATTCAGTGGGTAATATTTAAATTTAATTCATGTAATTCTTATGTACCAGTAAATGGTGGTATATGACAGAGAGGAACAGTCAAAGAATTTTTAAAGTATGTTACAAAAGAACATTTGGTTTCTAAAATACAGTATATCAGCGGTATCAGTTAACTACATTGACAATATATCCAAAAGTACTTGCTTTTACAACCAGGAAGGTTTTTTCCTTTGAAATACAGACTATAGGTTTAATTCTGCAAGTACAAGTGACTAATCTTGAGTAGGTCCATTGAAATCAGTGCGGCTACTTATTTAAGTACTTTTATTTTGAAGGATGTGGTTCTTAAAATATACCACAACATCGTCATCTACGTTTAGTTTCAGGATCCTACTTATTGCATTTTATGCTGTACATTACGTTACTGAAAAAGTGTTTCAGTTTTCAGAATGTTCGGTTAGGGCATTGAACTTGCTTTAATTAGTGAACTGGAGATAAATATTAATATAACTATGAAAAATGTGATTACTTCCCAGCTGTACTGAGAATTAAGTGGTGGGTTCCTATATAGGGTATGTTAATTCTCTAGGTGGATTGTTTATACTGGGTGCACAAGCTGTAGAACATGTAAAAAGTCTACATTTATGGAGAATTAAGATAAGAATGCTAAATGAAAATAGATTTAGAAATGGATAGTTGATAACTGAGATGTTTACTGCAGTAGTAAACTTTTTTAAAGATTTTATAGACATGAGCAGGTTAAAAAAATCCTGAAAACTGTTTAACATTGAAAATAAATTAATTTCTAACCCCTTTTTTTCCAATTTGTGGTGATGAGGGAAATGTTGATTGATTAATTTCTGAAATTAGGTTTTTAATATATACTCCTATGTTCACTTGTTGAAAATAAGAGGTCTGGATATAGTTCTGATTCCACAAGCTTGTAACTAATGGTAATCGTATCGATTTTTCTATATTATTAGAAGGTCCATATGTGGGTCATAAAGGACATTTCCTTAAGCAGCGCTTCCAGTTCGTACTCTACCAATGGACCTAGTACTTCAATTATCTAGTGAGAGACTCCTAGGTATGTAACAGGAAAGAGGCTGACTTTCCAAAGCTCTTGACATCTGGGAGAAGGAACAGCTCGGGTAGCAGAGGAGAAATAATAGCTAACCTATCAGTCTGCCTTCAGTAAGAGAAGTCCTGCAGGCTTATTGCTCCGGCTCCTGCCATTACTAATGGTTGTCACTATGGCCATCAGTGCAGAGGAACCTCAGGAAGAATGTGCAGAATTGATTGGCTGGGGGGAAAAAACCCAGAAATAGGGTCAAAGTGGTTGAGGTAACTGAGTTAATATGAAGATAAGGTGGAAATGTGGCGTGCAGATTAAGTGTGTTTTCCCCTTACGAATAACTGAATAAATAAACTCAAATTGACTTTTTGTCTTTTAACCTAAATTAAAATTTAATGTTCACATTTTACCTCGTCATTGTTTGTTATTCTATTGTACCACTAGATTGTATTTAATTCTTGCTTTCATGAATATTCCACATCTTAGCCTTCTGAATTACTTGTGACTTGCTTTGGGTGCAGTCAGTGAGATACAATATATGAAAGGTGCTACATAAATAAAATGAGGCCTGATGAGTGTTTTCTGTCTTTAAGGTGCTTATATGAAAGATTTATTTTCACTTACAATCCTCGCAATCTTTCACCACCCTCTCCCGTACAGATTGTTCATTTTGAAAGGACTCTGCTTTACAGAAAGAGTCATTTTTCATTGAGTTCTTAATCCATAAAATGTGAATCCCTTTGCAAGATGAGAAACCAAAGTAGTAGTAACAGAGTGTGTATGGAGGGGGCAGAGGGGGATGAGAGAGGAAATGAGGGGAGGGAGGGGAAAATTGTCTACCAGATGTCTGATGAAAAGGTTTTCATTTATAGGGTTAAAAAGGAATGTGAAAACCAAGAAGACTTGGTGTGGGGGAAGGAAGAAAAATTAAAAGCATATGTGATCAGTATACAAAACTTTAGGGAGAAAGAACAATTGAAATGAATGTGTACTGTTATGAGCATATACAAGTATTTACACACACACATAATGTGTGTTTGTGTGCAAGCACCATAACATTGATAAATATAGCAGTAGCCATAAATGGCATTAGAGGAGGTCTGTAAAACTCTTGAATGGAGTGAGATGAAGTTGAAGTTCCTGAATTAAAAGTTGGATAGACTACCCTAGTACAATATATGTACATTGTGAAGGTAGATTTGTCTCTTAATACAGCATTTTTTCCTAAAAGAGGTTGTCAGTGGCAGCTGGTGCCCAGGATAGCTGGTGGGGCTGTGAGGAGCAATCTCCAATCTGCAAGGGGATTATATTTTTCAAGTGGAAAAACTGACGTGCCCTGCTCAGTGGGTAGGGGTACAGGAAGAGGGGTGGTGTTGAGGATGAGGGAGAAAAGGAAAAGGGTTACTGTCTTTTCTTTTCTCTCCTATCCATTTTCCCTTTCAACTGAAAAACTGGAGCACTTCACAATAAAGGGCAGGATGGACGATAACAATATATTTATCATTGTCAGCACTTCACTGTTGTCTCCTAGTCCCAATCTCTTCCATCTTCAGGAACAGTTCTCACCCTCCTTACTTAATCTCTCCACAGCTCAGAACCACACCCTCAGCTCTTAACCCTTTCTCAGACAATCCTCAGAACAACCCCTACTCCTACCTCATACTCATGGTCAACCATCTTGCCACCCCTCTCAGAAATTCCATATTTTGTGCTGGATTTGGAAAAGCAGGAGCAGAGGCAACGGGAGGATGAGCATGCAATCAGAGGTAGTCCCAAAGAAGCCCCTATTCCTTGCTCATTTTCTCCTCGCACTGCTGATTGCAGTCTACATGCTTCAGGCCAAGAAGTCCTTGTGGAAACCACATGCATTCCTAGTGGCAGTAGGTGGTACAGAACCCTGTAGCAAATCAGCTGCACAATGCGGTTGTGACATTATTGGGGATTATTTATGTCATTGGTCCCTGGTGGAGACAGTGATGTCTCGTCCTCATGAAACCAGGGGCAACTGTAAATGACACCTTACTGTTTCCTTGGGTATAGTGTTTGCAATCAAAAATGTTACTTAAAAAGATTGTAACAAACAAACTGAAGAGAAGGTTCTTGCAGACCCAGGAAAAGGATGTTTTAGACTGACACAGGGCCAGATTCCTGCACCCGTCCTTGTGCTGAGTAGTGTCTAACTCTGCAAATAGTCCCATAGAAATCAATAAGCCTACTTATAGAGCTAGGCACTATTCAGTAAAGCAAAGGCATGAGAATTTGAGCCTGTGAACGTTAGTTAATTATACTGAGAGCTTCCCTAAGGGTTCTGGATATGGTAAAGTCTGCTCATTAGGTGAAATAATCAGAGAGATGAGCATTTTTGTTTAGTTATTACTGATTCAACTTATCAGAAGTTGATAGCAATATATCACTTTAAAAATTACCTTGTATACCCTATTGTATCTTTCTTCTTTTTTCCTTTGTGCAGATATGGTTTTGTTTGCTAATAGCAAGGAGCACTGATTTAGAAAAATTAGCTAGTATTTCTGCTCTGACCCAAAAGGGAGACCCTCTCCTACCCCTCCCATTATTGTATGATTACTTTCTGTACTTTTCCAGGCCAAGAGTCTGGAGTCAATTTGAAATAAATGTACAGTACATGTTAGCGAATAGCTGTTTATAATGGAGGGTTTGTGTCATGTTGCAGTGTCGTAATCTTCTTTGATTTCCATCTGCCAGCAGTTGCTATGGGGCTGAATTTCTATCTTCTTTCAGTTTCTGTGGTCTAATATTTGCCAAGTGTTCAGCCATAACTCTTTGACATACACTTGAAAGGCCAGACATGCCTTTCCCTAAGTGGTCACTGCCGCCAGCTCCTCTCACTAGATTTGGTGAGAGTTAAGTGAGTTGCCAGCACCAGCTGCAAGCAAACTACCCCTTATGGGAGTGGCTGTCTCCTATGCAGAAGTGCTACCTGTTAAACTCACCCCACGCACCCCCATGGTGCAGTGTATATTATCTTCAGTAAGAAAAGGTGTAACTGTAAGTTCAGATATAAAAAGGTGATGGTTCTGAATAGGGATAGTATTATTATTTTTATTATATCTCATGGTTTGACTGGAATTCCATGTGTCCTAGGCACTGTATGGTAGTAAGAGAAGAAGGTAGAACCCTTCAACCCAACCTGAAACTAATGGGACTTGACTCCAAGTGTCAGGTCTAGGATAAGTGGGGTAGGAAAACAACCGGACCATCTTGGGCTCAGGTGTCCTCCTCCTGCTTCTCTGGCCACCATCACCTTGCTGACCTATGTGTGTGGAAGAGTCACAGCGCCCCTCACTCCGCAGAATGTTACTGCTGCCATGCTCACCCCACAGGCAGGGAGAGGGGAGCTGACTCCATGGGTCGGAGGTGCCGAATTCACAGGCGGGAGTCAGCAGCACTGACTCAGATTCCCAGAAAGGGTTAGGAAATAACTTGATCCTCTCAGACTTGGATCGGGGCTAATTAGACCACTAGCCCCTCGTGCAAGGGCCTTTTTGATTTAAGCAGGTAAAACAGACAAGGTATGTCTATGCTGCCATTAGACACCTTTGGCTGGCCTGTGCCAGGTGTCTCGGGTGTGTGGGGCTGTGTACTATATGTTTGGGCTATAGCCCAGGGTCTGGGACCCTTCCATCTTGCAGAGTCCTAGAGCCTTTGCTCAGGCCCAAGCCTGGACACTAACACTGCAACTGAACAACCCTTTAGTCTGAGCCTCACGAGCCAGCTGGGAATAGAATCCATAGCTCTTGATTCCCGGTTCTATGCTCTATCCCCTAGACCAAGCTGACTCTCAGCAAGTAGTTTTTGAATACCAGGGGTTTGATTACCCAGTATGTTACTCCAGTGTTGTGCTGGTGTTGCCATTGATTTCAGTGGATTTATCCTATTGTAAAGTTTAAGAAAAGAAATGGAACATCAGGCCCAAGATGATGTATTCAAATATGTGATAACATTGTTAATCTCTCACACTGCAACATGTATTCTTCATGTCCCTTTGTCAATCACTATAGAATCCAGAAAATTTCTGTTGTTATATACATATATAAGCCCCTTCATTTTCAGTTTAAACTGATTTTTGCTGATTTTTCAGTTTAAACTAGTGACAAAGAGTCCTGTGGCACCTTAAAGACTAACTGAAATTTTTT